>HG995244.1:0-1250000 GCA_905332985.1 Mimas tiliae
TCCGACGACTGCTCTGAGAGCGCTGCGCTCGTCACTCCAGGCTGGACACTCCTCCAAAGTGTGCTGTGCCGTATCCTCGCGGCAGTTGCCACAATGGTGGCACACGGCGGAATCCTCTTTTCCGGCTATGCGACACAGGTACGAGCCGAAACACCCGTGACCCGTGAGTACCTGTGTCAGCCGGAATGTGGGCGCACCGTGGCGCCTGTCTAACCACTCAATAAGGACAGGACGCACTGCCGCGACAGTCCTCACACCGGCACTAGGGCTCTCCAGCCTGGCATGCCACTCCTCCACGGCGGCTCTGCGAAATCGGGCCGCAATCTCCCTCGGAGCCAATCTCTGCGTACGTTGGGACGCCCCCTCTCGCCAAAAGAACGCAGACGAGAGGTGCTGGGCGTCCAACTCCCAAGGGAGAGTACCCGCCAACAGGCAGGCCGCCTCATGGGAGACCGTGCGGTAGCCCCTGATAATCCGCTGTGCCACTAAGCGCTGCGGTTTACGCAGTAGAGTGACACAGCGGGCGTTCAGGGACCCGGCCCAAACGGGACAACCGTAAAGGGCCATGGATCGCACGACTCCCGCATACAAACTACGGCAGGGGTTGCCGGGACCTTCCAGGTTCGGCAGCAGGCTTCCAAGCGCACCTGCTGCCCGCACCAGTTTCGGCGACAACTTCTCGAAATGGGCACGGAAATTCCACCGGCTATCTAGCACCAATCCTAGATACTTCATGGTGGAGCCGATGGAAATCCGCACCCCCTCCACTGTGATGTGGGCCTCCATAGGTGGCCCCCGCCGAGGCCCATGGAAACAAAGGGCCTCGGTTTTGTTCAGGGCCACAGTGAGGCCCAGTCGCCGAATCCTGCCCACCACCTGCTCTGTACCCACAGAGGCGAGTAGGGCGGCATCCTGAAAGGATCTCGCCGTCGCTGTCACTAAAGTGTCGTCCGCGTAGCAGACGACAGCGACGCCCCGAGGATTGGCACCACGGAGCACCCAATCGTAGCCGATGTTCCACAGAAGCGGGCCCAGAACTGAGCCCTGTGGAACACCGCAGGCCATTGCTCTTCGGTGCCACCCGTCGGCGCCCGGATACAACACGTCCCTATCAGATAGGTACGAGTGTACCAGACGCCGTAAATACGGTGGCACCACGTGGTACCGCAGTGCTTCATTTATGCAAGCCCAGGGCAGCGTATTAAACGCGTTGGCGATGTCGAGAGACACCGCCACGACCACCTTGCCCCGGGCTACTGCATCCTCCGCCTGTGCCTTGACCCGCAAAATCGCGTGGATGGTGGATCGGCCATGCCGGAACCCAAACTGGCAATCTGCCAGGTCCGGCCCGACCCCTTCAAGGTGCTCGACGAGGCGAGCGTGAACAACCCTCTCAAATAATTTGCAGACCTCGTCGAGCAACACGATGGGCCGGTAGGCCGATGGCGACTCTGCGGGTCGGCCCTCCTTCTTGAGCAGGACGAGCTTCCCGGTCTTCCAGCGCGACGGGAAGACGCCCTGCTCCATACAGGCGGAGAAAAGGCCGCGGAGCCTCGCACCCAGGAACTCGAGGGCTAGCACCCAGGCTTTGCCGGGGATACCATCGAGCCCTGGGGCGGTGTTCTTGCCCCGCAGCCGAACCACTGCCGCCCGCAACTCTGCGGGCGAAACCTCGGAAACAACCCCTGCCGAACTCAACGACGATGGCGCCGCTGGACCTGGCGCCATCGGTGGAGGAGTGACATCCTCGGTGGCCGGGAACAAAGCCGCGACGACCTCCTCGACTAGGTCGCCCCGGAGACTCTGCGTCAGCGGGGGCGCCCACGGGCGACACTTTTTCATCGCCACGCGGTACGGACGCCCCCACGGATCGTTATCGAGAGTGCTCCGGAACTCCCTCCGAGCCGCAGACTTTGCTCCCGCTATAGCCACATGCAGCGCTCTCTTGGCCTCTTTGTAGAGGCCGTGAAGCAGCCGCTCCTGGTCCTCGTCGCCGGGCAGACGAATCCGGCGACGACGGTGCCTGGCGAGACAACGGCGCGCGGCCACGCATGAGACACGCAGCCGCGTGAGCTCCGCCGTCCACCAGAACACCTGGCGTTTCTCAGGCCGGCGTCGGACACGGGGCATGGCTGCGTCGCAGACATGCGACATCGCCGCCCCGAACCACGCCGCCTCCTCCTCGACCCGTACCGGCCTCTCCGGTACGGGGAGCCACGCCTGGGCCAGAGCGGCCTCCCTCAGGGCCTCGACGTTGAGGCGCTTCAACCCCCAACGCGGGCCGTCCGATCGCGGAGCGGTCGGTCCACCACCAGACTGGGCAGTAGGGGACGAGGCGACGTCGAACCGAATGTATCGGTGATCCGACAACGTCTCCTCGTCCACCAGGACCCTCCAATCCCGGACACGGCGGGCTAGTGCTGGGGTGGCGAACGTGATGTCCACCACCGAACCGCCATTGTGCCGCACGCACGTGTCCACCGATCCGCGATTCACGACGGCCAGGCTGGACGAGATCGCCCACTCCTCCAGGGCCTCGCCGCGCACGTCGGTCGCCGACGAACCCCAAGCCAGAGACTTGGCGTTGAAGTCGCCGGCGACGAGGACGGGGCGAGGCTGACTGCCTTGCACCACCAGGGCCCCCAGCCGAGTGAGAAAGAGCTCGAACTCGGCCAGGGATCTGTTGGGGGAGAAATACACTCCCACAATCCAGACCTCCCCCAACAGAACCGCCACGCATCCCGAACCCTTCGCTACCTTTTCGAAGGGTGGGGAGCCGGCAGCGCCCCGAGTGATGACGGCCACCGAACCGTCTAAGTCCCCTGCCCAATCATCCCTAACAGGGACAAAATACGGCTCGGCGACCACAGCCACTTGTATCGACCACTGCGCCAGGCTTTGAACGAGCAAGTCCTGTGCTCTGGCGCAATGGTTAATATTCGCCTGGAGGAAACGTTGCGCCATATTAATGGGCGATCTCCATTGGTGCGACGCTGTGGGTCGGGTCCGGCTGGGTCACACCCCCACCGCGCCCACCGCGTTTAGAACGGCGGGGACGGGAGGAGGCGACACACGCCTTGGCGCCCACTTGGTGCCCCGCGGGTTTTCCCGCAGCTGCGCAAACTGCGCAGTGCGCCTCCGCGGAGCACCCCTTGGCCTTATGGCCCTCTTGACCGCAGCGGTAGCAGATCCCGCTACGGTCACACTCCTCGGTGCAGCGGTTCCTGACGTGCCCATTATATAGGCACCGGAAACACCGCATGGGCCTCGGCTCAAGGAGGCGGATCTGTGCCGCCACCCAGCCAATCAGGACCCTCTTCGCCCCAACGATAACACTTGCGGCCTTGGCTGGGCACCGCACCCATGCCGCGCCAAGGCCAGAACGGTCGGGGCGGATCTCCCCGACCTTCATTTCTTCCATCGAGCAACCGCCAGCCCTTGCAAGGGCCGTTGCGACGGTCTCCGGGTCGGCAGACGCATCCAGCCCGGAGACCCGCAGTTCCGCGGACTTGAAGGGGCGAGAGACACGAACATCCCCCTCCAACTCCGTTCCACGGAACACCTCCCTGACTTTCTCAGCAAGGGAGTCGGCCCTTGCCTCCGATTCCGGCCCGGGTACCTCGTAGAGATACCCGCCGGTGGCCATCAGACGGGCCCGCGTTTCGGCTATGCCGAGGTCGGCGAGGCGCACATTCCGCTGCACCTCCCGGAGGACTAGGGCGTACGTGACGCCCCGTGCTAATCCCTCCGGCGTCACCGTTAGGGTGACGGCCGCCTTATTATGGAGCCGTATCTTCGGCTCGGGCCTCGGCTGCTTCGGCTGCTTCGGCTGCGGCAGTGTGGCAGCCGCAGCTCTCGGCGCGGGCTGGGGCCGCTTCCCTTTCCTCGCCACCACTGTCCAGCCCTCATCGACCTAACCTAACCTAACCTAACCTAACCTAACCTAACCTAACCTAACCTAACCTAACCTAACCTAACCTAACCTAACCTAACCTAACCGAGGGTCTGAAGATCGATAGGATTAGGAAGGGGAAAGACCGTAAAGTGATCTTAGGATGCAACACGAAGGAAGAACTTGATAAGATAAAGAAAAGGATCAGGCCAGACGGAAGACTCACCGTGGAAGACATCAAGAACAAGGACCCATTGGTGATACTGAGGAGCGTGCTAAACCACAACTCCGACGAGGAGATAGTTAAAGCAATAAAATCCCAAAACCGCCATCTTTTGGGAGATGTGAGCGCTGAAAACGCTCGCATCGCGGTTAAGTACCGGAAGGGTGCAAGGAATGCGTTAACAGCGCATATTGTACTCCAACTGTCTCCAGAGTTGTGGAAGCGTTTCCTGGACCAGGGGTCGTTGTTTATAGATGTCCAGCGAGTAAGAGTCGAAGACCAATCTCCGCTGGTCCAGTGCTCTGGCTGCCTCGGTTATGGCCACGGGAGGCGGTTCTGCAGGGAACGGGCTGAGGTGTGCAGTCACTGCGGGGGTGCTCACCTTAAAAAGGATTGCGCTGACTGGCTCGCGCAAGCGCCCCCAAAGTGCTGCAATTGCACCAGGGCCGGTCTCGACAGAGCCGACCATAATGCTTTTAGCGGGGAATGTCCGGTGAGGAGAAAGTGGGATGCCCTGGCGAGGTCTGCCGTAGCGTATTGCTAAGGTGGCCTCGGGGGTAAGTGGTCACCAAGATCCCCCAGAAGGAGCACGGCCATTGCTCGTGGCCCAGGCTAACCTCCAGAGAAAGCAACTTGCTACTCAGGAGGTGATGCTGGAGGCCGTGAGCAGAAAAATGGCGTTCGCTCTACTCCAGGAGCCATATGTGGGAGCTCGAGGTAGGGTTAGGGACTACGGCGGGACGAGGATCTTCCAACACACAGGCATGGACAATACTACCGTAAAAGCCGCAATTGTAGTATTTGACTTGAACACCAAAGTCACACAGTGTCCAAATTTCACCACGCCCAACATCTCAGTGGTGAAAGTATATGCCGGAAACCGAGAAATCGCCGTGGTCTCTCTCTACTTCGAACCAGATAAACCCATAGGGCCATACCTGGAGCAACTGGGGAGAATTGTGTGCGAACTAGGGCCCACTAACATCCTCATCGGCGGAGATTTCAACGCTAAGAGTATGTGGTGGGGCAGCGAGGTCACTGACCGGAGGGGAGAAGACCTTGCTGATGCAATAGGAGAGTGGGGCCTCCAGGTGCTCAACGACGGAGACACGCCAACTTTTGACACCTTTAGGGGTGGAATACACTACAAAAGTCATGTGGACATCACACTATGCTCGGAGGACCTTTTCGGCCTGGTGAACGAGTGGAGGATCAACCAAGGCCTGGTGAGCTCAGACCACAACGCAATTTTATTTAATATTAGACTCGGTAAATTAGAACAGTTAGAAATTAAACGCACTACTCGGCTTTTCAACACTAAAAAAGCTAATTGGGGTAAATTTAGTAATAAATTTTCCCAACTAACTAACACCTGCAATTTAACTTCAGAAGAGATAGAGCGCATACAAAACAAAATAGAAATAGACAGGTTTGTAGAAAATTATAGTAGAGTAATAGTAGAATCATGTAGCGACTCTATCCCCAAATTAAAATCACACAAAAAATTATCTACACCGTGGTGGTCTGATGAAATCGCCGCGTTGAAAAAAGCCATGGTCACCAGGAGGAGAAGGATCCGCTGCGCAGCCCCAGTCCGCAGGGCGTTCGTCGTCGAAGAGTATCTGAGAGCAAAAGAGAAGTACGAGACTGAATCTAAGAAGGCCCAAATAAACAGCTGGAAGACCTTCTGTGCAAAGCAAGGCAGGGAAACCGTCTGGGATGGCATTTATCGAGTTATAGGGAAAGTCACGAAGAGGCAGGAGGACATTCCCTTGAAACGAGATGGGTGCATCCTAAGTCCTGAAGAATCGGCAAAGGTTTTGGCGGAAGTCTTCTATCCGGACGACCGAATAGAAGACGATAACGCAGAACATCAGCGTATACGGGCTGAAGCTGATAGCATAAATGACGGTACGGATAATGACCATCAGGACCCGCCATTTACAATGGATGAAATCCTTGCAGCTTCAGACAGCTTCAACCCCAAAAAAGCCCCGGGAGCAGATGGCCTAACATCCGACATCTGCAAACAGGCAATCCGAAAAAACCCAGAGTTGTACCTGTCACTGGCTAACAAGTGCCTCGAATTAGGCCACTTCCCGACCATCTGGAAGGAGGCCACGGTCGTAGTACTCCGGAAACCCGGAAAGGAGGACTACACAGACGTAAAGTCGTATAGACCGATAGGACTGTTGCCCGTGATGGGGAAGATTCTGGAGAAAATAGTGGTGGGAAGAGTAAAGTGGCATTTACTACCTAGGATGAGTACTCGACAGTACGGCTTTATGCCCCAAAAGAGCACGGAAGACTCCCTCTATACCCTACTCCAGCACATCAGGAGTAAATTAAGTGAGAAAAAGATCATCACCGTAGTCTCACTGGATATAGAGGGAGCCTTTGACAGTGCTTGGTGGCCTGCTATTAAGGTCAGACTGTCTGAGGAAGGATGTCCGAAAAATCTAAGACGGATAGTGAATAGCTACTTTGAGAGCCGAAAAGTAAAGGTTCGCTACGCCGGGGTAGAACACGCGAAGGGGACCACCAAGGGATGCGTTCAAGGATCCATTGGTGGGCCCATCATGTGGAACCTGCTCCTCGACCCATTACTCAAGGGATTAGCCAGCCGGGGCGATTACTGCCAAGCTTTCGCCGATGATGTCGTTCTAGTGTTTCACGGGGATGAAACACTACAGATACAGAGACAGGCCAACGAAGCACTGGCCTATGTGCAGGATTGGGGAGTCAAGAATAAGCTGAAATTCGCTCCTAAGAAGACGAAGGCTATGGTCGTAACACGACGACTCAAATATGACTCACCAATCCTGCGTATGGGGGGTGTAGACATTGGCTTGTCAAAGGAAATAAAGATATTGGGCTTGACTGTGGACGAGAAGCTAACGTTCAACACGCACGTCTCCGAAGTCTGTAGGAAGGCCATAACCTTCCACAGACGACTGGCAACTGCTGCAAAGGTGCAGTGGGGGCTGGGACCTGAGGTGGTAAAAATGCTTTACACCGCAGTTGTTGAACCAACGATATTATACGCAGCCAGTGCCTGGGCGCCTGCAAGTAACAAGATAGGCATACGTAAAAAACTTGCAGTGGTTCAACGAGGCTTTGCACAAAAGATGGTAAAAGGCTACAGGACCGTTTCGCTACACTCGGCCCTGCTACTTGCTGGGATCCTTCCGCTAGACATTCGTGTCCGAGAAGCGGCGCTTCTATACGAAGTGAAAAAGGGACACACTCGGCATGTGGTGGGTGACCGGGACGTGGAATGTCCTGTGCCTTTTGCCAACTTGGAACATCCAGCCAGGCGCGGGGCTTTGCAGTTCAAATGCGTGGTCAACGACGCAGAACTTGACCTAGAGGCTGCAAACACCCGTAGGGTGTTCACTGATGGCAGCAAAATTGGTGGCCAAGTCGGAGCTTCGGTGTCCCTTTGGGATGGCGACGCCGAGACGAAAGCCACCAAAATTAAGCTGGAATCGTTCTGCACCGTTTACCAGGCGGAGCTGCTGGCCCTGCGCAAGGCCGTGCAAATAGCCTCCAGCGAGAAATACCACCAATACAGCATCTTCTGCGATTCACGGGCCGCTCTCGAGACGGTCGCGCGCGGTAACTCCCTCCACCCCATAGCATTCGACATCTCTAAAATGTTGAATGAGACCAAAGAGCGCGGTAAGAACATTAACCTCTTTTGGGTTAAGGCGCACGTGGGGTTGGCAGGGAACGAGCGCGCGGACGAGCTCGCGAAGGCGGCGGCTACCACCCTAAAAAGGAGGCCCGATTACGACCGATGTCCCATTTCGTTCGTCAAGCGACAGATCCGTCAGGAGTCGATTGACGAATGGAATGAGCGATACAGGGCTGGAGAAACAGCATCGGTAACGAAGCTGTTTTTCCCTGATGCTAGGGTAGCCCATAAATTGATCAAGAAGATGCCGGTGGACCCGGTCCTCACGCAAGTCTTCACGGGCCATGGGGGATTCTCCGAGTATTTGAATCGCTTCAAGTGCAAGGAGAGCCCCTCATGTATCTGTGACCCAGCGGCCACAGAAGACGTGGTTCACGTGTTGACTGAATGCCCAATATATCTGTATCAACGAACTAATCTTGAAATAGAGATTGACAAGATTGTAAGTAAAAATAATCTGAGCGGTATGTTGGAAGATTGTGAAATTAGACCTAAGTTCGTTAAATATTGTAAGCAATTAGCGTGTAGTGTTGTGAAACGGAACAAATAGAAAGGGCAACTACAGTATGTAATATAAGATTATATGTTTCTAGTTGCCACCGAAAAGCCGGTTTTTGTGATGAAGACACGCTATTTTTAAGACTGTATTACTGTAATTTTTTAATAAATTAGATAAACACCGTATTATAGTATGTCTAATGTATGTTAGAGTTAGATTTTTTATTATAGGCATACTAAAAGTTGTAAAATTCAAATTATATTTTTTTAGATCATGAATTTTTAAATAAAGGTATGTGCATTAATCAGGTAGACATACTCTGAATTAAAAGTATCAGAGGGAGCAGCCGGGGGGGAGTCCCCCCACTATACTATAAAAAAAAAAAAAAAAAAAAAAACCTAACCTAACCCGAGTTGCTCCAAGAACGCCACCGTGAACGCATCGTTTATGTGTCGCTCCGCGTAAAATAAATCGGCTCGGTCGTCTTAAATTTGAATCTCGCTTTGAAATTTATATCATTGGGTGCGTAAAAGACCTGGCAGTGTGTTGGTGTAGGTGGTGAAGTGGAAAGTGCGGTGGTTTTCCCTCAAATTGGGAAAAACTAGTGAAAAATCGTCAATTTTCTGGATTATCGGCATTACCTGCATCATCTGCATCATCTGCATTGCTTGCTTCGGCTGCTTTGGTTGCATTGGCTGCAGTAGCTGAGTGCGCAGGCCAATCAAACATCTATCTGCGCATTGCCTGCGTTACCTGTACCATCTGGTAAGTCTGCACTGGCTGCTTTAACTGCATCGGCTGCATTGTCTGCGCGCGCTGGCCAATTGGAGATCCATCTGCACACTGTCTGCACTGCCTGCATCATCTGGACAGCCTGCATCGGCTGCATTGCCTGCTTGCGCGGGTGAATCGAAGATCCATCTGCACACTGTCTGCATTGCCGGTATTATCTGGATAGTCTGCTTCGGCTGCATTGCCTGCTTGCGCGGGCCAATTGAAGATCCATCTGCACACTGTCTGCATTGCCTGTACTATCCGGATAGTCTGCATCGGCTGCATTGCCTGCATTGCCTGCATTGCCTGCATTGCCTGCGTGCGCGGGCTAATCAAGGATCATCTGCACACTGCCTGCATTGCCTGCATTGACTGGATAGTCTGCATCGGCTGCATTGCCTGCATTGCCTGCATTGCCTGCATTGCCTGCGTGCGCGGGCTAATCAACAATCAGGGATCATCATCTGCATACTGCCTGCATTGCCTGCATTAACTGGACAGTCTGCATTGGCTGCTCTGGTTGCATATCATCTGCATTATTAACTGTTAAATAGGAAAAACAACACGAGCTGCTTTAAGCCCCACGGTTGACCCAAACAAATTATACAAAATTTACTTTTTGACTTTTTGACGCCTACAAGCCGTATACACTTGTGGGAAACATATTCTTCAGACGCATTCCCCTAACAATACCAAACATATAATGTTCGGGATCCGCACGCCACCCAAGGAAATGAGGCCGAAGAGCAAAACGCCTGAAAAGATCAGCCCGGGAGATACCGGTGGGAACAAGGTCGCGCAGGCCCGGCGGAGCTTGGAATCCCAGATCGAAAGATCTGGGGGAACGAGCGCCGCCGAGCCCGTGCGGCCAAAACCCGCGGGAACCTCTGCGGACGGAGAAATCCCGACTAAAAAAGTGACAGCCCCGGCCTCAATAGTGGCAGTAGTGCCACGAGAAGATACCGGACAAATGAGCAGGACAGCCAAAGCAAAATCTTGCTTGATGAAACTGAAGCTCCAAATAAACAACAGTCGGAACCTGAAAACGGAGATAAAAACGGACGTTATAGAGGCAGCGGAAAAGCTATACAAGCTAGTAAAGGAAGGAGAGGACGAAAGGTTAAAAGAAGGAAAGAAGGTAAAGACAACAGAAGATCCACCCAGAATCGGAAGAGACATGGAAATAGAGAAAAAGTTAGAAAATCAGGAGAAGGAAATAATTAGGAGACTGGATGCCCACACCCAACTATTGAAAGAGAGCAAGGAGGAAATGGAAAAGTTAAGCAAGGAGATAAATAAGCAAAGAGAGGACTGGAAAGAAGGAAGAAGCTACGCAAGCGTGGTGTCTGGCACAGGGAGGAAGGAACAAGGGAATGCAGCAATGCACTCCGTAGTGATCACCTCCGTGGACCAGACGGTCACGGGCGAAGCAGTCTTCGAGGAAATCAGGACTACACTAAACGCTAGAGAAGAGGGGATGAGGATTGATAAGATAAGAAAGGCAAAGGATAGGAAAGTGATAGTTGGCTGTAAGTCGAAAGAAGAACTGGGCAGAATTAAGGAAAAGATCAAATCAGCGGGAGCCAGACTTCATATCGAGGATATGGAGAATAAGAATCCCATGATTTTGCTGAGGGACGTCCTAAGCCATAACAAGGACGACGAAATAGTAAGAGCACTACTTAACCAGAACAAACATCTTCTGGGAGATGTGAGTGGAGACAGCGCGTGCCTAAAGGTGAAATTTAGGAGAAGGGCGCGGAACCCACTCACATCTCACGTGGCAATACAGGTGCCACCTAAGATATGGAAGCGGCTCACAGAAGAGGGGTCAGTCCATATTGACGTGCAGAGGGTCAAGGTCGAGGACCAATCCCCTCTTATCCAGTGCTCGCGGTGCCTGGGCTATGGGCATGGGAAGCGGTTCTGCCGAGACCAGGAGGATGCGTGCAGCCACTGCGGGGGGGCCCACCACAGGTCGGAATGCGCCGACTGGATGGCGAGGGCTCCACCGACGTGTTGCAACTGCACCAAGGCCAGGATCGGCGGGACCGAACACGATGCCTTTAGCCCGGAATGCCCTGTGAGGAGGAAGTGGGAGATCCTGGCGAGGTCCACGGTAGCATATTGCTAAGGTGGATCCAAGGAACCCAGATCAGACAAACTCCTCAACAGGCGCAACGTCGACCTTAGTCGCCCAAGCCAATTTACAAAGGAAAAAACTAGCGACAAGTGAATTCTTACTAGAATCAGCAAAGAGGAAGGTCGACTTTGCGCTGCTGCAGGAGCCATACGTGGGAAGCCAAGGTAGAGTGAGAGACCACCGGGGGGTGAGGATCTTCCAGGGAGAAAACGGGCAGGGGGCCGTTGTCAAGTCAGCCGTTGCAGTTTTCAACGGCGACTGGACGGTGGCCCAATGTCCGTCCCTCACCACAACCAACATCACAGTGGTGAAGATCCAAACGGGAACCCGTGAGATAGTGGTTATCTCGTTCTACTTTGAGCCGGATAAACCCATAGGGCCATACCTGCAGCAGTTGGGGAAGATAGTTGAAAAACTGGGCCCTCGCGGAATCCTCATAGGGGGTGACACCAATGCCAAAAGCATATGGTGGGGCAGCGCGGACACTGACGGGAGGGGAGAGGAAATGGCAGGAATGCTGGAGGAACACGGATTGCAGGTGCTCAACAGCGGCAAAGCTCCAACATTCGAAACAGTGCGAGGAGGAAAACTCCTCACCAGCCACATTGACATCACGGCCTGCACTGAGGATATCCTGGACCTGACAAGGGACTGGAAGGTGGACGACACCATGGCGGACTCGGACCATAACGCAATAACCTTCAAAATTGATAGAATTAAAAGTAAATTTACAATACAGAAATTTAAATCTACAAAAAAGTACAACACAAATAAGGCTAATTGGACCCACTTTGCTGAAAAACTGGAACAATTATTGCACAGCAACCAACTAACAGAATCAGAAATAAATAACATCAACAATAAATCAAATCTAGATAATACAATAGAAAAATACATAGATACAATAATAAAAACTAGCAACGAGACAATACCGCTAATTAAAGTAAAAAACAAACACAACTTACCGTGGTGGTCCGAGAAACTCGCCAGAATGAAGAAGGAAGTCACCACCAGGAAAAGGAGAATCCGATGCGCAGCGCCGATTCGAAGAGCTAAGGTCGTTGATGAGTACCTGCAATCAAAAGAGAGATATGAGAATGAAGCCAAGAAGGCACAAGTAGATAGTTGGAAGGAATTCTGTAAAAAACAGGATAAGGAGAACATCTGGGACGGGATATATAGAGTGATTGGGAAGGTATCCAAAAAGCATGAAGACCTGCCATTGACCAAGAACGGAGAGACCCTAAGCTTGAAGGACTCGGCAAAGCTATTGGCAGAAACCTTCTATCCAGAAGACAATAAAGAAGAAGACAACGCAGACCATCAGCGTACAAGAGAGGCAGCCGCACGAGTAAATGACAAAGTCGATGCTGAGATCCATGACCCACCATTTACACTGGACGAACTAAGTGCGGCTGCAAACAGCTTCAATCCAAAGAAAGCCCCGGGAGCAGACGGCCTAACGGCTGACATCTGTAAGCAAGCTATAGATAAGTACCCAGAATTGTACCTATCACTGGCAAACAAGTGCCTCGAACTTGGCCACTTCCCGACCACCTGGAAGGAGGCAACGGTCATAGTCCTCCGGAAACCTGCCAAGGAGGACTACACGAACGTCAAATCGTACAGACCGATAGGCCTTTTGCCTGTGATGGGGAAGATACTGGAGAAGATGGTGGTGGGGCGAGTGAGGTGGTATCTCTACCCGAGGACAAGCCCCCGACAGTTTGGCTTTATGCCGCAGAGGAGCACCGAAGACTCCCTCTACGTTTTGATGAGACATATAAGGAACAAACTTTCTGAAAAGAAAATTGTCCTTGTTGTCTCACTGGACATAGAGGGGGCCTTCGACAGCGCCTGGTGGCCGGCAATTAGAGTCAGACTGTCGGAGGAAGGATGTCCAATCAACATCAGAAGGGTAATAGATAGCTACCTCGAGAGCAGAAAAGTCAGACTGAGGTACTCCGGGGAAGAGTATGAGAGGTGGACCTCCAAGGGATGCGTGCAGGGCTCCATTGGGGGTCCAACCTTCTGGAATCTGCTCCTCGACCCACTACTATCGGAGCTTGATAGACGGGGTATTTACTGCCAAGCTTTTGCCGATGACGTAGTGCTCGCATTCGACGGACATGAGATGAGCAAGATACAAAAACAGGCCAATGAAACGCTGGCCTGTGTGAGGGATTGGGGAATCAAAAACAAACTTAAGTTCGCCCCGAACAAGACAAAGGCAATGGTGATAACCAGAAAACTGAAGTATGATTCTCCGATCCTCCACATGGGTGGCGTGGACATTGGTCTGGAAAAACAGATGAAGATACTGGGAGTCACAATCGACAGCGGGCTGACCTTTAACGCCCACGTTACCAACGTATGTAAGAAGGCAGTGGGTTTTTACCAAAAACTGTCCACGGCAGCAAGAACGCAGTGGGGGCTGGGACCAGACATCATCAAACTGCTGTATACGGCTGTAGTAGAGCCAACCATACTATATGGAGCAAGTGTATGGGCCCCGGCTTCACACAAATTAGGGATAAAAAAGCAGCTCGCTGTTGTCCAAAGAGGTTTCGCGCAAAAGATTACGAAGGCCTACAGGACCGTCTCATTAAACTCGGCCCTTCTCCTCGCCGGGATACTGCCCCTGGATATTCGTGCCAGGGAGAATGCCTCCCTGTACGAAATCAAAAGGGGCTGGTCCCGGCGGGTGATAGGGGACCGGGAGGTGGAACGGCCTGTGGCCTTCGAAAATCTTGAACACCCAGCGCAACGTGGCACTATTAAATACCGGTGTCTGGTGGACGGTGCAGAAGTGAACCAAATAACTAGAGAAGGCCGAGCTATCTTCACAGACGGCAGTAAGATCGATGGTAAGGTCGGAGCGGCAATCTCCATTTGGCAGAACGCCGCCGAGACCAAAACCAAAAAACTCAAACTGGAATCATTCTGCACCGTCTACCAGGCAGAGATGGTGGCCCTCCACAGGGCGGTGGCAGAGGCGGTGGTTGGGGAGGCGGCTCAGTGCAGCATCCTGAGCGACTCTAGAGCGGCGCTGGAAACCGTCGCTGACGGAGCTTCCCTCCACCCCCTAGCGTTCCAAATTCAAAAAATGATCAGAAGCAATAAAGAACGCGGCAGAATAGTATCGTTATTCTGGATAAAAGCTCACGCAGGGTTGGAGGGAAACGAGCGCGCAGACGAGCTCGCAAAGGATGCTGCGCTGAATCTCAAAGTTAAACCTGACTACGATAAGTGTCCCGTTTCATTCGTCAAACGACAGATTCGTCTGGAGTCGATTGACGAGTGGAACGAGCGCTACGTACAGGGCGAGACGGCCTCAACCACAAAGCTCTTCTTCCCGAGTGCTGTGGAGGCCCGCCAAATCATCGGGAAGATCCAAACGGATCCCGTCACGACGCAGGTGTTCACGGGGCATGGCGGGTTCTCCGAATACTTGTACCGCTTCAAGTGCAAGGAGAGCCCGTCATGTATCTGTGACCCTGCAGAAGACCAAAGTTTAGTGCACGTTATAACCGAATGCCCAGTGTATCTGATGAAAAGACTAGATTTAGAAATAGAGTTAGGTATAGACATTAAAAGAAATACAGTATGTAAATTAATAGCAAATAAGGAAAGTAGAGATAAGTTTATTAAGTATTGTAGAAATGTAGTAATTAGCGTAGCAAATAGAAATAAGTAGAAATAAGTTAGGCTAGATATACAATGTATAGATTATATATTACTAGAAACTAAGAAATAATGTAAGTAAAAATAAGATAAACTGGAATAGTTATAAGGTAGATAAGTTAAATTAAGTGAAAAAATGTATGTAAATAAAGAAAAGAAAAAAGTCGTTCCAATAAAATAAGAAAATAGCTAGGATTAGGAAAAGTAGGACCATTGAGACTAGGAGCATAGAAATGAACCAATAAAGATAGAATAGGGAAGGGTAGGGGGTGAAAAAGAGCTCTAACTAGGGTTAGGGGAACGAGAGTGGGGCATAGCGCCCCACAATAAAAAAAAAAAAAAAAAAAAAAAAACCTAACCTAACCTAACCTAACCTAACCTAACCTAACCTAACCTAACCTAACCTAACGATATATAGTTATATAATAAATTATTTAATTAAAGACGTTTTTGTCATTTTTTCACATAAAATTGACACATTTCAGTAGTTTTCTTCAAAATTATCAGAGGCTTTGTTGATTTTCCTGCGTCGTTACATCCCCCCCGCCCACCCTAGTCTCATTTTGGTACATCTTCTCGGTACCGGTTATATACTAATTTTTCTAAATTCTTTTAAAATTGATTTAAACTTATTTCTAACATATTATTGCTTTATTAATAAATAAAAATAAAAATATATGAGACATTTTTCCCTAAGAAAAAATTATTTTAAATTTTATATTATATTGACCTTTACTTTGTAAGCTCTATACACTTACAAACTTGTATTTTGTGACGCTTACCCCCAATTTGAAATGTTCCGTACTCCTGCGAAGAGAGGCGCAGCCAAACCACTTTCACCGGAGTCCAGTCCCGAGGAACCGGCAAGAGCAACCGTCGCGCAGGCTCGGCGCAGTATTGAATCGAAGCTAGACAGCTCAGACCCAAGACCCGCCGAGCAGGCGCGACAGATGCCCAAGCCGAAAGGCACGTATAAGGACCGGACAACGGAAGCCTCTGCCCGTCTAAATAGAATTAGAATGTCTATTAATATGAGCCGCAACACAAAAACAGAAATAAAAAACGAAATCATAGATCGGCATTACGCATGATGCAGCTGGTGAAGGATGCGGAGGAAGGAAGAAAATATAAGAGGTTGGAAGACACAAAGGAGACACAGACGGAGCAAGAAAGGAGTGAAGTAACGGAAACAGAAGTAAGAAAGGGAACAGAAGAAGTAAAATGTGAATTAGCAGAAAAGCTCGAAGAACACCTAAAGGCAATGGAAGAAACAAAGAAGGCAATGGAAAAAATGAGTGAGGAAATGAGTAGGCACCGTGAAGATCTGGCCAGCCAAAGAACGTATGCGAGTGCAGTTGCCGGTTCCCCCAAAGTCAAAACGACTGAGGTGGCTACGGCGCTGCACTCAATAGTAGTGACCTCCAATGATGACCTAGAAACGGGAGAGGTAGTAATGGAGAAGATAAGGAAGGCCGTAAAAGCAAAAGAGGAAGGGATAAAAGTGGATAGGATAAGAAAAGCAAAAGATAGGAAAGTTATAGTAGGATGCCAAGATAAATCAGAATTAACAAAAATTAAACAGAATATAAGGAAAAATGAAAAAACTCTAAATATTGAAGATATTAAAAATAAGGACCCTCTAGTCATTTTAAAACATGTCATGAATTGTCACTCTGATGAGGAAATAGTGAAGGCAATAAACATACAGAACAGGCACCTACTGGATAAGATAGGAAAAGAGAAGGAAAGGATAGAGGTCACGTATAGGAGAAGAACTCGGAACCCACTGATGGCCCACATAATCCTGCGAGTGTCACCCGAAGTCTGGAGGACCTTCACAGACACCGGCGCAGTGTTTGTGGACGTCCAGAGAGTCAGGGTAGAGGACCAGTCCCCCCTTGTCCAATGCTCAAAGTGTTTGGGCTATGGACATGGGAGGCGATTCTGCCATGCCTCTCTGGAGGCCTGCAGTCACTGCGGCGGGCCGCACAAAAAGGCCGAGTGTGCGGACTGGCTAGCAGCAGCGCCATCGACCTGCTGTAATTGCCAAAGGGCGAAACTCGCGGACGTGGGCCATAACGCCTATAGTGAGGATTGTCCAGTTAGGAAAAAGTGGGACGCATTAGCTAGATCGTGCATAGGATACTGCTAAAATGAAACCATTAACACCAGATGGCACGGCAAAGGAACGACTTGGCCTCAGAAGTATAAGGATAGAAAAAAAGGAACCCTATACAACAAAAAAGACTCAAAGGGAAACGGCAAAGTGGTTTTGGCGCTACCTTTTGCAGAGTAGAAAAAAATACGGGATAGAATAGATATGATAGAAGAACATGGAGAAAAAAGGAAACGATACATATATAAAAGCTGAACAATAAGTACTAAGATATATAAAATATGTTATATAAATATAGTACTAGGATACATTGGACATATAAATTTAAAAGATAAAACAAAGAAATAAAAAATTACAGGTAAACTGAGGAAAGGAAGTCGTTGTAGAGAACTTAAGATTGAACAGGCAATTTAGAATTTGAACTTCGAAGACCAGAAGAGAGAAGCAGAAACGTAAATTGAAACAGGATAATAATAAATAATTTAAAATACAAGAAGTGAAACACATCGCAAATACAAGACAGTAAAACAAAGTGAAGAAAAATTAAAGAAAATTAAAAACAAAGAGACAAATAAGCAAATCACTAAATATAATAGTCAGAAAGAGGAGAGATAAGAGAATAATGTTATTTAACACAATTACTAAGCTAAAAATATTTGATGTAAAAAGGCCCTAAAATATAAATTGGGGGTACTAGAGTGGGGACATAAAAAGCCCCACATAAAAAAAAAAAAAAAAAAAAAAACCTAACCTAACCTAACCTAACCTAACCTAACCTAACCTAACCTAACCTAACCTAACCTAACCTAACCTTTTTTTTTTTTTTTTTTTTTTTTTTGTCGCGGGGAAAGCGACTTATTGCTACCGCCCCGCCCCGGGGGAAGGCGGAACGGTTATGTTGGGTTCACCGGTCTTACGACCCAGCACTACGCCACCCGGAAGAGATGTTAAATCCGGGCGACCGCTGGGCCGAGTCCCTAACACTATATACACCCTACACCGGCATACCAACTAAAACCCCGCGGTGGCCTTCTTCGGCGCATGTGGAGCGGCCCCGGGGTATCCTTAGCTATATCTAAGGATTGCTACCGGAACCGCCCCTGCGCGGTGCCGCCTAGCGGCCCGTCTCCTTATGGGGGGGCTCAGAAGCCCCCGCACACCGAAGGACGCCCTCGGCGTCAACGGCAGACACGAGGCCGACCACCCGTGCTGCCGTCCATCCCGGGGTCGCACGTACAAGAGTACAAAAGGGCGCTACGACAGCCCCCAGCTGCGCGCCTACGACCCCCGATGGCCCCAATTAGTCGCCTCTTACGACAGGCAGGGGATACCGTGGTGGAATTCTCCAAACGCCCCCATTCCACAGGGCGGGAGACGCCGGTCAGTCGTCCACCCGACGCCTCCTACGTCTCCTTTGGCGGCGCGCGGGATCGTTCTGCTCACGATCCCGCTCGGCGCTCTCCTTCTGCGAGATGACGCACTCGCAAAAGGAGGCTACCGCCCGCCAAGACCTCCGGCTGCCGACCATGGCAGACACCACGGCCGGCAGCGACAGGTCTCCTCCGACGACTGCTCTGAGAGCGCTGCGCTCGTCACTCCAGGCTGGACACTCCTCTAACGTGTGTTGTGCCGTGTCCTCGCGGCAGTTGCCACAATGGTGGCACACGGCGGAATCCTCTTTTCCGGCTATGCGACACAGGTACGAGCCGAAACACCCGTGGCCCGTCAGCACCTGTGTCAGCCGGAATGTAGGCGCACCGTGGCGCCTGTCGACCCACTCGACAAGGACAGGACGCACTGCCGCGACAGTCCTCACACCGGCACTAGGGCTCTCCAGCCTGGCATGCCACTCCTCCACGGCGGCTCTGCGAAATCGGGCCGCAATCTCCCTCGGAGCCAATCTCTGCGTACGTTGGGACGCCCCCTCTCGCCAAAAGAACGCAGACGAGAGGTGCTGGGCGTCCAACTCCCAAGGGAGAGTACCCGCCAACAGGCAGGCCGCCTCATGGGAGACCGTGCGGTAGCCCCTGATGATCCGCTGTGCCACTAAGCGCTGCGGTTTACGCAGTAGAGTGACACAGCGGGCATTCAGGGACCCGGCCCAAACGGGACAACCGTAAAGGGCCATGGATCGCACGACTCCCGCATACAAACTACGGCAGGGGTTGCCGGGACCTTCCAGGTTCGGCAGCAGGCTTCCAAGCGCACCTGCTGCCCGCACCAGTTTCGGCGACATCTTCTCAAAATGGGCACGGAAATTCCACCGGCTATCTAGCACCAATCCTAGATACTTCATGGTGGAGCCGATGGAAATCCGCACCCCCTCCACTGTGATGTGGGCCCCTACAGGTGGCCCCCGCCGAGGCCCATGAAAACAAAGGGCCTCGGTTTTGTTCAGGGCCACAGTGAGGCCCAGTCGCCGAATCCTGCCCACCACCCGCTCTGTACCGACAGAGGCGAGCAGGGCGGCATCCTGGAAGGATCTCGCCGTCGCTGTCACTAAAGTGTCGTCCGCGTAGCAGACGACAGCGACGCCCCGAGGATTGGCACCACGGAGCACCCAATCGTAGCCGATGTTCCACAGAAGCGGGCCCAGAACTGAGCCCTGTGGAACACCGCAGGCCATCGCTCTTCGGTGCCACCCGTCGGCGCCCGGATACAACACGTCCCTATCAGATAGGTACGAGTGTACCAGACGCCGTAAATACGGTGGCACCACGTGGTACCGCAGTGCTTCATTTATGCAAGCCCAGGGCAGCGTATTAAACGCGTTGGCGATGTCGAGAGACACCGCCACGACCACCTTGCCCCGGGCTACTGCATCCTCCGCCTGTGCCTTGACCCGCAAAATCGCGTGGATGGTCGATCGGCCATGCCGGAACCCGAACTGGCAATCTGCCAGGTCCGGCCCGACCCCTTCAAGGTGCTCGACGAGGCGAGCGTGAACAACCCTCTCAAACAATTTGCAGACCTCGTCGAGCAACACAATGGGCCGGTAGGCCGATGGCGACTCTGCGGGTCGGCCCTCCTTCTTGAGCAGGACGAGCTTCCCGGTCTTCCAGCGCGACGGGAAGACGCCTTGCTCCATACAGGCGGAGAAAAGGCCGCGGAGCCTCGCACCCAGGAACTCGAGGGCTAGCACCCAGGCTTTGCCGGGGATACCATCGAGCCCTGGGGCGGTGTTCTTGAACCTAACCTAACCTAACCTAACCTAACCTAACCTAACCTAACCTAACCTAACCTAACCTAACCTAACCTAACCTAACCTAACCCAGTCGCACTCGATCCGTTGCCGCGAGAGCATCATTTTCGCAGAGCTCCGCACTAAAAAATTCGGCAAAAATAGTGATTGTGGTTGAAAAGTGGCAAGTGAGGTGTCATTTTGTGCGTAAAGTGAAGTGCTTCAACACCAAAATAGCACCAGAACCATTACGAATAAATTGTAAGTACAATTTTCAAAAAACAGTAAAAAATTAAAAAAGTGACACGTTTTTCGAGAATATCTCGAGAACGAGGCGAGCGACACCAAACTTTTAAAATACCGTCGCGTTGTCCTCATTGGCCCCTATAAAACGACGCTACACGTTCCGCGCTGGCGCTTGTAATTTCGTCGTAAAAGGCAAAAAAACAAGTTGCCGCGCGGCACGAGGTCGGTGATCCAGGGCCCGGAGGCAAATTCCGAGAGTGTAGCCAGGTGCGCGGCGGAAAGGCAAATACGGAGGCACTTCGTTCCAGCCGAAAACTGTATACCCTGCGAAGCAGGGACAGAAAAACCGGAATTCGCCGAAAATTTCAACTCGTTTTTTTGCTCTAACTCTGCGAAACGATCTTTAACACCCATATCTAACACCGCCATCTTAAAGCGGTTACGGAGACGCATCTAGCGATACCCCGCACGCTAGGCGGTCGCTTATAGTTTCGTGGCTTAGGGCAAAAAAACAAGTTCGGCGAAAAACCGAGGTCGGCGATCCGGAGGAGAGAGGCCAAATCCGAGTATGCAGATCGGAGGGCGACGCTAAGTAACTACCGGAGGCAGTCGAAGAAATTCGAAAAATCACATATACATAGAACTGTAAGTCGTTTTGTAAAACTGAACCGGTTTTTCGGGTATAGATTCTCTGGAACTGGTTGAAGAGTACATTTTCTCAGTGCTATTCGAAGCGTGACACAAAACCACACCTTCATACCAAAATTCAGGGGAATCGCCCTGAAAATCGATTTTTCACAGCTAAAAAACTGTTTTAATTCTGTAAAAACATAAAATTGCAAATATCTCAGGAGTGGGGAGAGATAGCTCAAAATTAACACCAGATTAAAAATCCCACATAGTGGGATTTTTACCCAAATCCTACACACCGTGTAGAATACAAATTCATTAAAATCTCCCCCCCCCCAAAATTTTATATTTCTCCCAAACTTTCATTATTTTATTATTTTCGCGATAACTTTTTACTTTCTGTCATATTATATAACTTCATCACATTATTAGGCTAAAATTGGGAAAATTTCCGAAATTTTCTACAGGATTTTTTCTTTGTTTATTCTGCATCCAAACGATAGTTGAGTAAGAGACAAAGCGAATGAGCCCAAACTCGGGTAAATTCGGACGTAAAACAACGTAAAAAATTACAAAAAGGAATTTTGACCGCCATTTTTAAAAAAATTCAAAACGAATCTACTTCGTCATTTATAAACATTGACCACCCGTGTTTGGGTTCATTTAAATTGTATCGACAAGACCTACAATATCGTGTACTCTACGTAGAGTTCTAAGGAACTCTACAATTTGACTAAAAGGTTTTCAGTTGAAAACCAAAAGGTATACTTACCTGAAGGTTCTCCGAGAGGCGCCTGTTGAGTCAGCTTCTCCTACCATCTCTACACTCGTAGAGTCGGTGGTATTGGCTGCTCCACTGCTTCCTCACGTGTCTGGACCTGAAACAAAAAGGACAAATTAATAAAACAACGGACATATTGTTAAAATTATTTTATACTATGTTAATTAGTTATAAGACATAGCTCATATAGAGTAATTAGGGACAAAAGAGCGTGTGCACTACACGAGCTGTTTTTGACATCACAGTGGACGTAAGTCATACAAACTTCGAATTTGACTCCCTACAAGCCATATACACTTGTAGGAAATTCTATATCATAATAGACGCATTCCCCTAACATCACCTCCAACTTCAATTCTACGATGTTTGGGTTCCGTACTCCGGCAAAGGAGATGAGGTCGCAGAACAAAACCCCCGAGGAAATCAGTCCGGAAGAGCCTAGTAGGGCAACAGTCGCGGAGGCCCGGCGAAGCCTGGAAGCTCAGATCGAGAGATCAGAGGAAACAGGCGTCGCCGGGCCATCGGGACTGAAACCCAAAAAGGCTCAAATTGATACAAAAGGAACAGGTAAAAAGACATCAGTTTTAACCTCAACCTCAGTATCAAAGACTCTTACACCACCAAGAAGAGAAAACAGGATAGAAAGCAGGATAATGGAGGCACGGGCTTGTCTGGTAAAAATAAAAAATCAGATTAATAATAGCCGAAATCTGAAAACCGAAATACGGACAGACGTTATTGAGGCAGCCGACAAAATGTATAGTCTGATAAAGGAGAGTGAAGCAGACAAGGATCAGGAAGGAAAAGGAGGAAAAGATTTGAAGGGTCTAGAACGAAACAATGAAACGGAAGCAGGAAAACGGAAAGAAAGTTACGACAAAGATATTCTAAGAAAACTAGACGAACAGACTAAATTAATAAAAAAGAACAAGGAAGAATTGGAAAAGATAGGAGAGGAAATAATGAAGCACAGGGAAGAATGGAAGGAAGAAAGCAAGGAGAGAAAGAGTTATGCCAGTGTAGCGGCTGGACCGCGTGGCAGAGAACATGGAGATGCTATAATGCACTCTGTAGTAATCACCGCCGCGGACCAGACCGTTACGGGAGAGGAAGTATACACAAAGATCCGGAATACCCTGAATGCAAGAGAAGAAGGGATTAAAATCGATACCATTAGAAAGGCAAAGGACAGGAAAATTATAGTCGGATGCAAATCGAAGGAAGAATTGGCAAAGATAAAAGAAAAGATTAGGACAGCAGGAAGGGACCTCAACATAGAAGACATAAGGAACAAGGATCCTATGATTCTACTGAAGGATGTCCTAAATTATAATAAGGACGAGGAAATAATACAGGCAGTACTAGTCCAGAACAAACACCTTCTGGAGGGAGTGAGTGTGGATAGCGCGAGCCTGAAAGTCAAATTCAGGAGAAGGGCGAGAAACCCACTCACATCCCACGTGGCAGTACAAGTTCCTCCAAAGGTGTGGAGGAGACTAATGGACGAAGGATCGGTCCATATTGACGTGCAAAGGGTCAGGGTGGAAGACCAATCTCCCCTGATACAGTGCACACGATGTCTGGGCTACGGACATGGAAAGCGGTTCTGCCGGGAACAGGAGGACGCCTGCAGCTACTGCGGGGGGGCTCACCACAGGTCGGAATGCGCCGACTGGATGGCACGTGCACCCCCGACGTGCTGCAATTGTGCGAAGGCCAAGATCGGCGAGACAGAGCATAATGCTTTTAGCTCAGAATGCCCTGTGAGGAGGAAATGGGAAACCCTGGCAAGATCCGCAGTAGCATATTGCTAAGGTGGATCACAGGAACCCAGATCAGACGAATCCCCCAACAAGCGCTACGTCGACCTTTGTCGCCCAGGCAAACCTGCAGAGGAAACAATTGGCAACAATTGAGTTCCTCCAGGAGGCCAAAAAGCGGGGGGTCGGCGTCGCGTTGCTTCAGGAACCCTATGTGGGGAGCCGAGGCAGGGTGGGAGACCACCGGGGAGTAAGGATTTACCAGGGACGAGGTGGGCAAGGGGACGTCATCAAATCCGCCATCGCTGTCTTCAACGATGGCTGGGTGGTGGCCCAATGCCCATCCCTCACCACAAGTAACATCACAGTGGTGAAAATCCAAACTGGGACCCGCGAACTGGTGGTCATCTCGTTCTACTTCGAGCCGGATAAACCATTGAGGCCATACCTGGAGCAGTTGGGGAATATAGTTGAAACACTGGGATCTAATGGAATCCTCATAGGGGGTGACACCAACGCAAAGAGCATATGGTGGGGCAGCGTGGGCACTGATAGCAGGGGAGAAGAAATGGCAGGCATGCTAGAAGAACACAGATTGCAGGTGCTCAACGACGGCCTAGCTCCGACATTTGAAACTGTGAGAGGAGGACGGCTATTAACGAGCCACATCGACATCACGGCCTGCACAGAGGATATCCTGGATCTGGTGGAGGACTGGAAGGTGGACGACACTATGGCGAGCTCGGACCACAACGCTATAATATTCAAAATTAACAAAATAAAAGCCAAATACACGAACCAGAAGTCTAAAACGACACGAAAATACAACACGAGGAAAGCAAATTGGACCTACTTTTATGAAAAACTGGGACAATTAATAGACAATAACAAATTAACACAAACTGAAATAAATACTATAAACAACAAACAAAAACTAGACAGTACAATAGAACAATACGTAAACACAATCATAAAAACCTGCAACGAAACAATACCTGTAATTAAAATAAAAAACAAAACAAACTTACCGTGGTGGTCCGAGAAACTCGCCAGAATGAAGCAAGAAGTCACCACCAGAAAAAGGAGAATCCGATGCGCAGCGCCGATCCGGAGAGCAAAGGTCGTCGCGGAGTATCTGAAATCAAAAGAAAACTATGAGAAGGAAGCAAAGACGGCCCAGATCAATAGCTGGAAGGAGTTTTGCAGAAAGCAAGACAGAGAAACCGTATGGGACGGAGTTTACAGGGTCATCGGGAAAACATCAAAAAAGCATGAGGATCTGCCACTGACAAACGAAGGAAGGACCCTAAGCACAAAGGAGTCGGCAAAGCTTCTGGCAGTAACATTCTACCCAGAAGATAACGAGAAAGAAGACAACGCAGACCACCAGCGGACAAGAGAGGCAGCCGCACGAGTAAATGACAAAGTCGATGCTGAGAACCATGACCCACCATTTACACTGGACGAACTAAGTGCGGCTGCAAACAGCTTCAACTCAAAGAAAGCCCCGGGAGCAGACGGCCTCACGGCCGATATCTGTAAGCAGGCAATTGACAAGTACCCAGAATTGTACCTATCACTGGCAAACAAATGTCTCGAATTAGGCCACTTCCCGACCACCTGGAAGGAGGCCACGGTCATAGTCCTCCGGAAGCCTGCAAAGGAGGACTATACCAACGTTAAATCGTACAGACCGATAGGCTTGTTGCCGGTGATGGGGAAAATACTGGAGAAGATGGTGGTGGGGCGAGTGAGGTGGCATCTCTACCCGCGGACAAGCCCCCGACAATTTGGCTTTATGCCGCAGAGGAGCACCGAAGACTCCCTCTACGTTTTGATGAGACATATAAGGGACAAACTCTCTGAAAAGAAGATTGTCCTTATTGTCTCACTAGACATAGAGGGGGCCTTCGACAGCGCCTGGTGGCCGGCAATTAGAGTCAGATTGTCGGAGGAAGGATGTCCAATTAACATCAGAAGGGTAATTGATAGCTACCTCGAGAGCAGAAAGGTCAGACTTAGGTACTCCGGGGAAGAGTATGAGAGGTGGACCTCCAAAGGATGCGTGCAGGGCTCCATTGGGGGTCCAACTTTCTGGAATCTGCTCCTCGACCCACTACTATCCGAGCTTGATAAACGGGGCAGTTACTGCCAGGCTTTCGCCGACGACGTAGTACTCGCCTTTGAAGGACACGAAATGGGGAAAATCCAGAAACAGGCCAACGAAACGCTGGCCTTTGTGAGGGATTGGGGAATAAGGAACAAATTGAAATTCGCACCTCACAAGACCAAAGCTATGGTCATAACAAGGAAACTGAAGTACGATTCCCCAATCCTTCATATGGGTGGTGTAGACGTTGGCCTGGAAAAGGAAATTAAGATACTGGGCATCACTATCGATAGCGGGCTTACTTTTAACACCCATGTGGCTGATGTCTGCAGGAAGGCTGTGGCATTTTACCACAAACTCTCCAGAGCCGCAAGATTGCAGTGGGGTCTAAGCCCTGAAGTTATAAAATTGCTGTATACAGCCGTAGTCGAGCCTGTGATTTTGTACGGAGCGAGTGCTTGGGCTCCAGCAACGCGGAAACTGGGGGTACAGAAACAGCTCGCGGTAGTGCAAAGAGGTTTCGCGCAAAAGCTCACAAAGGCATACAGGACCGTCTCATTACACTCGGCCCTGCTGCTCGCCGGGATACTGCCCCTGGACATTCGCATAAGGGAAAATGCATCCCTATACGAAGTGAAAAGGGGCTACTCTCGGCGAGTGATAGGAGACCGGGAGGTGGAACGGCCTGTGGCCTTTGTGAAGCTAGAACATCCAGCGCAACGATGTACGATGCGATACCACTGCTTGGTCGACAGTGCAGAGGTAAACCAAGTGACAGAAGGAGGACTAGCCATATACACCGATGGCAGTAAGATTAGTGGTAAGGTCGGAGCTGCCATCTCCATTTGGGAGAATGGAGTGGAGACCAAAAAACGCAAAATCAAGCTGGAATCCTTCTGCACGGTCTACCAGGCGGAGCTGCTGGCTCTCCACAGAGCGATTGAGGAGGTGGGTAGGAATGGGGCAACACAGTGCAGTATCCTGAGCGATTCAAGAGCGGCATTACAAACCATCACAGATGGTGTTTCCCTCCATCCCCTGGCGTTTGATATGCGGAAAAAGATGAGATCTCTAAAAGAACGCGGCAAAATAATAAAACTATTTTGGCTAAAAGCACACGTGGGATTGGAGGGCAACGAGCGGGCAGACGAGCTTGCGAAGGATGCTGCACTGCACTTAAAAACCAAACCCGACTACGATAGGTGTCCCATCTCATTCGTCAAACGACAGATCCGTCTGGAGTCGATAGACGAATGGGATGGGCGCTACGTACAAGGGAATACTGCTACCGTCACGAAACTCTTCTTCCCGAGCGCTGGGGAGGCCCACCAGCTTATTAAAAAGATAGGCATCGACCCGGTAATGACACAGGTGTTCACGGGGCATGGTGGGTTCTCCGAATACTTGCACCGATTCAAGTGCAAGGAGAGCCCATCATGCATCTGTGACCCTGCAATACCTGAAAGCATCGTTCACGTAATAACCGAATGTCCGGTGCATTTATACAGACGAACACAGCTAGAGATAGAAATAGATATAGAAATTAGGATAAGAAACTTGAATAGAATACTAGCAAATAAGGAAAGTAGATATAAGTTTATCAGATACTGTAAAAAAGTAGCAAAATATGTAATAAATAGAAATAAGTAGTAATAAGTTAGACTAAATATATAATATTAGATTATATAACTTTAGTAACTAGTAATATGTAAAAATAAGGAAAAACTGTAATGTAAGTAATAAGATAATTAAGATAGTATAAGAAAATCAATGTATGTAAATAAAGATAAAAAAGAAGAAAAGTTCCCACCTAGATTAAGAAAAGTAGATAGGCCATAAGCAGGATTCCCAAAGAAGGAATTAGGGGAAGTAGGATTCCCAAAGAAGGAATTAGTTAGGAGGTAAGTAATGCAGAGACAGACCGACACGAACTCTGACTTTAGTTAGGGGAACGAGAGTGGGGCATAGAGCCCCACAAAAAAAAAAAAAAAAAAAAAAAAAAACCTAACCTAACCTAACCTAACCTAACCTAACCTAACCTAACCTAACCTAACCTAACCTAACCTAACCAGTCGCACTCGAACCGCGGTCGCGAGAGCATATTTTTCGCAGAGCTCCGCAGGAAAAAATTCAAAATAAATAGCAAAAGTGATCGAATCGGGCCGTGTGAGATATCGTTTTGTGCGGAATTGTGAATGCCACACTACTACGTCGTCACTTACATCCGGACGACAAAACCGTGAGTACAATTTGTGAAAAACCGTGCAAAACGAAAAAAGTGAAAAGTTTTTTGCGAATATCTCCGGAACGAGGCGAGCGACCCTACATTTTTTTACTACGGCTGTGTTGCCCTCGTTGAGCCCAACAAAACGACACATCACTTTCCGCGCGGTCGATTGTAGTTTGGCCGTAAAAGCCAAAAAAACAAGTCGCCGCGTGGCACGTGTTCAGTGTTCCCGGGCTCCGAGGAGAAACTGGAGTATACAGTAATCGGCGGAATACAAATACAAGCACGAAGCCATTTTGACCAACCCGGATATTCAAAACCGGACGACGCTAAGACAAAATAACCGGATTTTTCCAAAAATCGCGAACAGTTTTTTTGTCCTAACTCCGCGGAACGATCTGTAACACCACCATCCAAGATCACCGTCGCCAAGCCCTCGTTGAGGAGCATCCAGAGACACCCCACACGCTTGGCGCCCGCTGGTAGTTTCGTGGCTTAGGGCAAAAAAACAAGTTCGACTGGAAAACGAGGTCATCGATCCAGTGCAGAGTGGTGACAACAGACACTGCAGTCCGAAGGGCAACGAGGAGGAGTATCCGGAGGCACCTTGAAAACCTTCAAAAATTAGATAAGTTTAGAATTAGAAGTGTTTCTGTACTTTTTAGTCGGTTTTTGGAGCACAACTCCTCAAGTAGCATCGGTAGAGTAGATTGTAAAGTGCTAGTCGAAGCGCTTCATAAAACTCTACACTCATACCGAATGCCGTGGAAATCGCTCCAAGAATCGATTTTTAAGAGGACAAAAACTCCAAAAAATTTGTAAATTCACAATATTGTTCATATCTCGGAAACGGGGCAAGATAATTAAATATTGATAGCAGATTCAAAATCCCACGTAGTGGGATTTTTAAGGTAACAGTAAATTTCACATAGAATAAAAATTCGTAGAAAAATCCCCACTTTTTTAACTTTTTTAAAGAAAATTTAATTTTTTAACTTTAATCCAAATTATTAGAAAATAGACTACACCTTAGTATTTTGAAGTGCCAAGGAAACCCACCCAAATTCCAGGAAAAAGAAAATTTTCGGAAATTTTGACCTAAAATTCTAAATTCTAAATTTATGACTGTAGTGATAGACAAGACCGAGACAATTCGAACGAGCCCAAACTCGGCAAATTTAGGACTAAAAACGACGGAGATACAGCAGAAATAAATTTTCAACCGCCATCTTGGAAAATCTTTAAATCGCTGCTACTTCGGAATCTATAGAGACAGAACACCCGCGCTTGGACTTGTTTGAATCGGCTTGAAGAGCCCTACACGTGTAAGGACTCTAGGTAGAGTTTTAGCAAACTCTATTTTTTGACCCTAAGTTTTATACAAAAAACAACTTAAATATAGACTCACCTGTTAGTTTACCTCGAGGTAGTGGTAGACGCAACCTTTTCCATCAGCTCTACAGTCGTAGAGCCGGAGGAAATTGGCCGCCAGTACACGAAGGGCTTCCAGGAAGTAGTAATCACCGGAAATACTGCTCTGCTTGTTGCTAGACCTGAAAAATAAAAAGTAGATTAATTAAGTTAACGACAAATATAGATATATACACACAAAATTTTAATATATATACGTGTTAATTAGGTATAAGGTTATATCGTAAGAATATTTACGGACAACGCATGTGAGCACTACACGAGCTGTGTCCAACATCACAGTTGACGCATACTTTATAAAGTTCATAACTGGACCTCCTACAGGCCGTATACACTTGTAGGAAATATACATTTACATTTTAGAACGGACGCATTCCCCTAACAACACCTCCAAATCCCTGAGCAAGATGTTTGGGTTCCGCACCCCAGCAAAGGATATGAGACCACAAACGAAAACCCCCGAAAAAGCCAGTCCAAAGGAGACCAGTAGGACAACAGTCGCGGAGGCTCGGCGGAGCTTGGAAGCTCAGATCGAGAGATCGGAGGAAACAAGCGTCGCCGGACCATCGGGACTGAAACCCAAAAAGCCCCCAACGGACATGAAAGTAGTAGTAAAGAAGACAGCAGCCACAGCCTCAACCTCTAAGACCCCAACACCGCCAAAGAGAGACGGGCAAGGAAATAGAGTAATTGAAGCGAGGGCCTGTCTGGTTAAGATAAAAAATCAGATAAATAACAGTAGGAATCTTAAAACGGAAATACGTACTGACGTTATTGAGGCAGCGGACAAACTATATAGTCTGATAAAGGAAAGCGAAGCGGAAAGAGGACGGGAGGGAAAAGGAGAAAAAGAACTGAAAGACCTAGTCAGGGATCCAGAATGGGAAACAGGGATAGGAAAGAAAAAAGATGGCTTTGACAAGGATATATTAAGAAAGCTAGATGAACAAAGTAAACTACTAAGGAAGAACCAGGAAGAAATAGAGAAGATAAACGAGGAAATAAAGAAGCACAGGGAAGAATGGAAGGAAGAAAGAAAAGAAAAGAGGAGTTACGCGAACGTGGCAGCTGGGATGCACAGAATACCTCAAGAAGAGGCAGTAATGCACTCAGTGGTCATAACAGCCGCGGACCAAACTGCCACTGGAGATCAAGTCTACGAAAAGATTCGAAAAACCTTAAATGCAAGGGAGGAGGGAATTAAGATAGATAATATCAGAAAGGCCAAAGACAGAAAAATTATAGTCGGATGTAAGTCGAAAGAAGAATTGGGCAGGGTAACAGAAAAAATAAGAACAGCAGGAGGGGCCTTGAACATTGAAGAAATGAAAAACAAAGACCCCATGATACTGCTGCGGGATGTCCTTAATTACAATAAAGACGAAGAAATTGTACAGGCGATATTAATCCAAAATAAGCATCTTCTGGAAGGGATGAAAGTGGAGAGCGCGAGCCTAAAAATAAAATTTAGGAAAAGGGCGAGAAACCCACTCACATCACACGTCGCAATGCAAGTGCCTCCACAGGTCTGGAAGAGACTCACAGAAGAAGGCTCAGTGCATATCGACGTGCAAAGAGTCAGAGTAGTAGATCAATCCCCTCTGATTCAGTGCTCGCGATGCCTGGGCTATGGGCACGGAAAGCGGTTATGCCGGGATCAGGAGGACGCCTGCAGTCACTGCGGAGGGGCTCACCATAAGTCGGAATGTGCCGACTGGATGGCACGAGCACTCCCGACGTGCTGCAATTGTGCGAAGGCCAAGATCGGTGGAGCAGAGCACAATGCCTTTAGCCCGGAGTGTCCTGTGAGGAGGAAATGGGAAACACTGGCAAGATCCACAGTAGCATATTGCTAAGGTGGACACCAGGAACCCAGATCAGACGAATTCCCCAACAGGCGCGGAGCCGACCCTTTTCGCACAGGCAAACCTACAGAGGAAACAATTGGCAACAATTGAGTTCCTCCAGGAGGCCAAAAAGCGGGGGGTTGACATTGCGCTGCTCCAGGAACCCTATGTGGGAAGCCAAGGCAGAGTGCGAGACCATCGGGGAGTGAGGATTTTCCAGAGAGGGGGTGGGCAGGGGGAAGTCGTTAAGTCGGCGGTGGCGGTGTTCAACGACGACTGGGCGGTGACCCAATGCCCATCCCTTACCACAAACAACATCACAGTGGTAAAAATCCAAACTGGAAGCCGCGAACTGGTGGTCATCTCATTTTACTTTGAGCCTGACAAACCAATAGGACCATACTTGGAGCAGTTGGGGAACATAGTTGAAAAACTGGGTCCCAACGGAATCCTCATAGGGGGCGACACCAACGCAAAGAGCATATGGTGGGGCAGCGTGGGCACTGACAGCAGAGGGGAAGAGATGGCAGGCATCCTAGAAGAATACGGACTGCAGGTGCTCAACGACGGTCAAGCCCCAACTTTCGACACTGTAAGAGGAGGCAGGTTACTCACAAGCCACATTGATATCACGGCCTGCACAGAGGATATCCTAAATCTGGTCGAGGATTGGAAGGTGGACGACACCATGGCGAGCTCGGACCACAACGCTATAACTTTTAAAATCAATAGGACAAAAAGTAAACTTAGAAACCAGAAAAGTAAAACAACAAAAAAGTACAACACGAAAAAAGCAAATTGGGCCTATTTTGATAGAAAATTGGAACAATTAGTAGATAGCAATAAACTAACAGAAACAGAAATAAAAAATGTTAACAATAAATCAAATCTAGACAACATAGTAGAAAAATACATAGAGATTATTATAGAAACTAGTAACAAAACAATACCACTAATAAAAACTACAAATAAAATTAACTTACCCTGGTGGTCCGAGAAACTCGCCAAGATGAAACGGGAAACCACCACCAAAAAGAGGAGAATCCGATGTGCAGCGCCGATCCGAAGGGCGAAGGTCGTCGATGAGTACCTGCAATCAAAAGAAAAGTATGAAAAAGAAGCTAAGGCAGCACAAATAAATAGCTGGAAGGACTTCTGTAAAAAACAAAATAAAGAAAACATCTGGGATGGAGTCTACAGAGTCATTGGTAAAATATCTAAAAGGCATGAGGACCCGCCATTGATAAACACAGGAGAAACTTTAAGCGCAAAGGAGTCGGCAAAGCTTTTGGCGGTAACCTTCTATCCAGAAGACAACAAAAAGGAGGACAACGCAGAACACCAGCGAATGAGAGAGACAGCCGCACGAGTAAATGACGAAGTCGATGCTGAGTACCATGACCCACCATTTACACTGGACGAACTAAGTGCGGCTGCAAATAGCTTCAACCCAAAGAAAGCCCCGGGAGCAGACGGCCTAACGGCTGATATCTGCAAGCAAGCTATAGATAAGTACCCAGAATTGTACCTATCACTGGCAAATAAGTGCCTCGAACTTGGCCACTTCCCGACCACCTGGAAGGAGGCAACGGTCATAGTCCTCCGGAAACCTGCCAAGGAGGACTACACGAACGTCAAATCGTACAGACCGATAGGCCTTTTGCCTGTGATGGGGAAGATACTGGAGAAGATGGTAGTGGGGCGAGTGAGGTGGTATCTCTACCCGAGGACAAGCCCCCGACAGTTTGGCTTTATGCCGCAGAGGAGCACCGAAGACTCCCTCTACGTTTTGATGAGACATATAAGGAACAAACTTTCTGAAAAGAAAATTGTCCTTATTGTCTCACTAGACATAGAGGGGGCCTTCGACAGCGCCTGGTGGCCGGCAATTAGAGTCAGACTGTCGGAGGAAGGATGTCCAATCAACATCAGAAGGGTAATAGATAGCTACCTCGAGAGCAGAAAAGTCAAACTAAGGTACTCCGGGGAAGAGTATGAGAGGTGGACCTCCAAAGGATGCGTGCAGGGCTCCATTGGGGGTCCAACTTTTTGGAATCTGCTCCTCGACCCACTACTATCAGAGCTTGATAAACGGGGCAGTTACTGCCAGGCTTTTGCCGACGACGTCGTACTTGCATTTGAAGGACACCAAATGGGAGAGATTCAAAAACAGGCCAATGAGACGCTGGCCTATGTGAGGGACTGGGGAATAAAGAATAAACTCAAATTTGCTCCACACAAAACCAAAGCCATGGTAATCACACGGAAACTAAAATACGATTCCCCAATCCTTCATATGGGTGGGGTGGACATTGGCCTCGAAAAAGAGATTAAATTGCTGGGCGTCACAATAGACAGCGGGCTCACGTTTAACACACACGTAACTGAAGTCTGCAGAAAGGCGGTAGGATTCTACCATCAACTCTCCAGGGCCGCAAGGCTACAGTGGGGACTGGGGCCCGAGGTAATAAGGTTACTGTATACGGCGGTAGTAGAGCCAATAATCTTATATGGTGCTAGTGCGTGGGCTCCAGCGACACGCAAACTGGGGGTTAGGAGGCAGCTCGCTGTAGTGCAGAGGGGATTTGCGCAGAAGCTCACGAAGGCCTACAGGACGGTCTCACTAAACTCGGCCCTGCTTCTCGCTGGAATACTGCCTCTCGACATTCGTATTAGGGAAAATGCCTCCCTATACGAAGTGAAGAGAGGCTACTCCCAGCGAGTTATAGGTGACCGGGAGGTGGAACGGCCTGTGGCCTTCGTGAGGCTAGAACATCCAGCGCAACGGTGTATGACTCGATTTCAATGTCTGGAGGACGGTGCAGAGGTAAGCCGAGTGATTAGCGGAGGCCTGGCCATATATACCGATGGCAGCAAAATCAACGATAAGGTAGGAGCAGCCATCTCCATTTGGGAGAACGGAATAGAGGCCAAAACAAAGAAAATCAAATTGGCATCCTTCTGCACGGTGTATCAGGCAGAGCTGATGGCCCTCCACAGGGCGGTGGAAGAGGTAGCAAAAAGAGGGGCGACACAGTGCGGCATCCTGAGTGACTCGAGGGCAGCCCTACAAACCATCGAAGATGGTACTTCCCTCCATCCCCTAGCGTTCCAAATAAGAAGTAATATCCGAGCTTTAAAAGAACGCAACAAAGTAATTAAATTATTTTGGATTAAAGCACACGCGGGATTGGAGGGAAATGAGCGCGCAGATGAGCTCGCAAAGGAGGCTGCACTGAACCTCAAGAAGAAACCCGACTATGATAGATGTCCCATCTCATTCGTCAAACGACAAATCCGACTGGAGTCGATAGACGAATGGGATGAGCGATATACACAAGGGGACACAGCATCCACCACGAAACTCTTCTTCCCCAGCCCTGGGGAGGCCCATCATCTCATCAAACAAATTGATATCGAGCCGGTGATGACACAGGTATTCACGGGGCATGGCGGGTTCTCCGAATACTTGCACCGCTTCAAGTGTAAGGAAAACCCGTCATGCATATGTGACCCTGATAAAAATGAGAGCATCATACACTCATTGTTTGAATGCCCAGTATATTTATATAGACGTACATTATTAGAAATAGAATTGGAATTAGAACTAAGCACAACAAACATAAATGTAATACTAGCAAATAAAGAAAGTAGAAATAAGTTTATTGATTATTGTAAAAAAGTAGCAATGAATGTAATAAATAGAAATAGGTAGCAATAAGTTAGACTAAATATATAATTCAAGATTATATACATTTAGCGACTAAGATCTATAAGTAATAATTACAATAAACTAAGAAATAGATATAAGTTATCATAAACTAAGTTAAGAAAAAGATGTATGTAAATAAAGATAAAAAGAAAAAAAAAAAAAAAAAAAAAAAAAAAAAAAAAAAAATTAGCTAGGATTAGGAACAGTAGGGCTACTGAGACTAGGAGCATAGCAATGAACTAATAAAGATAGAGTAGGGAAGGGTAGGGGGTGACAAGAACTCTAACTAGCGTTAGGGGAACGAGAGTGGGGCATAGCGCCCCACAACTATAAAAAAAAAAAAAAAAAAAAAAAAACCTAACCTAACCTAACCTAACCTAACCTAACCTTTTTTTTTTTTTTTTTTTTTTTTTTTTTTTTTTTTTTTTTGTCGCGGGGAAAGCGACTTATTGCTACCGCCCCGCCCCGGGGGAAGGCGGAACGGTTATGTTGGGTTCACCGGTCTTACGACCCAGCACTACGCCACCCGGAAGAGATGTTAAATCCGGGCGACCGCTGGGCCGAGTCCCTAACACTATATACAACCTACACCGGCATACCAACTAAAACCCCGCGGTGGCCTTCTTCGGCGCATGTGGAGCGGCCCCGGGGTATCCTTAGCTAAATCTAAGGATTGCTACCGGAACCGCCCCTGCGCGGTGCCGCCTTGCGGCCCGTCTCCTTATGGGGGGCTCAGAAGCCCCCGCACACCGAAGGACGCCCTCGGCGTCAACGGCAGACACGAGGCCGACCACCCGTGCTGCCGTCCATCCCGGGGTCGCATGTACAACAGTACAATAATGGCGCTACGACAGCCCCCGGCTGCGCGCCTACGACCCCCGATGGCCCCAATTAGTCGCCTCTTACGACAGGCAGGGGATACCGTGGTGGAATTCTCCAAACGCCCCCATTCCACAGGGCGGGAGACGCCGGTCAGTCGTCCACCCGACGCCTCCTACGTCTCCTTTGGCGGCGCGCGGGATCGTTCTGCTCACGATCCCGCTCGGCGCTCTCCTTCTGCGAGATGACGCACTCGCAAAAGGAGGCTACCGCCCGCCAAGACCTCCGGCTGCCGACCATGGCAGACACCACGGCCGGCAGCGACAGGTCTCCTCCGACGACTGCTCTGAGAGCGCTGCGCTCGTCACTCCAGGCTGGACACTCCTCCAAAGAGTGCTGTGCCGTATCCTCGCGGCAGTTGCCACAATGGTGGCACACGGCGGAATCCTCTTTTCCGGCTATGCGACACAGGTACGAGCCGAAACACCCGTGGCCCGTCAGTACCTGTGTCAGCCGGAATGTAGGCGCACCGTGGCGCCTGTCGACCCACTCGACAAGGACAGGACGCACTGCCGCGACAGTCCTCACACCGGCACTTGGGCTCTCCAGCCTGGCATGCCACTCCTCCACGGCGGCTCTGCGAAATCGGGCCGCAATCTCCCTCGGAGCCAATCTCTGCGTACGTTGGGACGCCCCCTCTCGCCAAAAGAACGCAGACGAGAGGTGCTGGGCGTCCAACTCCCAAGGGAGGGTACCCGCCAACAGGCAGGCCGCCTCATGGGAGACCGTGCGGTAGCCCCTGATGATCCGCTGTGCCACTAAGCGCTGCGGTTTACGCAGTAGAGTGACACAGCGGGCGTTCAGGGACCCGGCCCAAACGGGACAACCGTAAAGGGCCATGGATCGCACGACTCCCGCATACAAACTACGGCAGGGGTTGCCGGGACCTTCCAGGTTCGGCAGCAGGCTTCCAAGCGCACCTGCTGCCCGCACCAGTTTCGGCGACAACTTCTCAAAGTGGGCGCGGAAATTCCATCGGCTATCTAGTACCAATCCCAGATACTTCATGGTAGAGCCGACGGAAATCCGCACCCCCTCCACAATGATGTGGGCCTCCATAGGTGGCCCCCGCCGAGGCCCATGGAAACAGAGGGCCTCGGTTTTGTTCAGGGCCACAGTGAGGCCCAGTCGCCGAATTCTGCCCACCACCTGCTCTGTACCGACAGAGGCGAGCAGGGCGGCATCCTGAAAGGATCTCGCCGTCGCTGTCACTAAAGTGTCGTCCGCGTAGCAGACGACAGCGACGCCCCGAGGATTGGCACCACGGAGCACCCAATCGTAGCCGATGTTCCACAGAAGCGGGCCCAGAACTGAGCCCTGTGGAACACCGCAGGCCATTGCTCGTCGGTGCCACCCGTCGGCGCCCGGATACAACACGTCCCTATCAGATAGGTACGAGTGTACCAGACGCCGTAAATACGGTGGCACCACGTGGTACCGCAGTGCTTCATTTATGCAAGCCCAGGGCAGCGTATTAAACGCGTTGGCGATGTCGAGAGACACCGCCACGACCACCTTGCCCCGGGCTACTGCATCCTCCGCCTGTGCTTTGACCCGCAAAATCGCATGGATTGTCGATCGGCCATGCCGGAACCCGTATTGACAATCCGCCAGGTCCGGCCCGACCCCTTCAAGGTGCTCGACGAGGCGAGCATGAATGACCCTCTCAAATAATTTGCAGACCTCGTCGAGCAACACGATGGGCCGGTAGGCCGATGGCGACTCTGCGGGTCGGCCCTCCTTCTTGAGCAGGACGAGCCTCCCGGTCTTCCAGCGCGACGGGAAGACGCCCTGCTCCATACAGGCGGAGAAAAGGCCGCGGAGCCTCGCACCCAGGAACTCGAGGGCTAGCACCCAGGCTTTGCCGGGGATACCATCGAGCCCTGGGGCGGTATTCTTGCCCCGCAGCCGAACCACTGCCGCCCGCAACTCTGCGGGCGAAACCTCGGAAACAACCCCTGCCGAACTCAACGACGATGGCGCCGCTGGACCTGGCGCCATCGGTGGAGGAGTGACATCCTCGGTGGCCGGGAACAAAGCCGCGACGACCTCCTCAACTAGGTCGCCCCGGAGACTCTGCGTCAGCGGGGGCGCCCACGGGCGACACTTTTTCATCGCCACGCGGTACGGACGCCCCCACGGATCGTTATCGAGAGTGCTCCGGAACTCCCTTCGAGCCGCAGACTTTGCTCCCGCTATTGCCACATGCAGCGCTCTCTTGGCCTCTTTGTAGAGGCCGTGAAGCAGCCGCTCCTGGTCCTCGTCGCCGGGCAGACGAATCCGGCGACGACGGTGCCTGGCGAGACAACGGCGCGCGGCCACGCACGAAACACGCAGCCGCGTGAGCTCCGCCGTCCACCAGAACACCTGGCGCTTCTCAGGCCGGCGTCGGACACGGGGCATGGCTGCGTCGCAGACATGCGACATCGCCGCCCCGAACCACGCCGCCTCCTCCTCGACCCGTACCGGCCTCTCCGGTACGGGGAGCCACGCCTGAGCCAGAGCGGCCTCCTTCAGGGCCTCGACGTTGAGGCGCTTCAACCCCCAACGCGGGCCGTCCGATCGCGGAGCGGTCGGTCCACCACCAGACTGGGCAGTAGGGGACGAGGCGACGTCGAACCGAATGTATCGGTGATCCGACAACGTCTCCTCGTCCACCAGGACCCTCCAATCCCGGACACGGCGGGCTAGTGCTGGGGTGGCGAACGTGATGTCCACCACCGAACCGCCATTGTGCCGCACGCACGTGTCCACCGATCCGCGATTCACGACGGCCAGGCTGGACGAGATCGCCCACTCCTCCAGGGCCTCGCCGCGCACGTCGGTCGCCGACGAACCCCACGCCAGAGACTTGGCGTTGAAATCGCCGGCGACGAGGACGGGGCGAGGCTGACTGCCTTGCACCACCAGGGCCCCCAACCGAGTGAGAAAGAGCTCGAACTCGGCCAGGGATCTGTTGGGGGAGAAATACACTCCCACAATCCAGACCCCCCCCAACAGAACCGCCACGCATCCCGAACCCTTCGCTACCTTTTCGAAGGGTGGGGAGCCGGCAGCGCCCCGAGTGATGACGGCCACCGAACCGTCCAGGTCCCCTGCCCAATCATCCCTGGCAGGAACAAAATACGGCTCGGCGACCACAGCCACTTGTATCGACCACTGCGCCAGACTCTGAACGAGCAAATCCTGAGCTCTGGCGCAGTGGTTAATATTCGCCTGGAGGAAACGTTGCGCCATATTAATGGGCGATCTCCATCGGTGCGACGCTGTGGGTCGGGTCCGGCTGGGTAACCTAACCTAACCTAACCTTTTTTTTTTTTTTTTTTTTTTTTTTTTTGTCGCGGGGAAAGCGACTTATTGCTACCGCCCCGCCCCGGGGGAAGGCGGAACGGTTATGTTGGGTTCACCGGTCTTACGACCCAGCACTACGCCACCCGGAAGAGATGTTAAATCCGGGCGACCACTGGGCCGAGTCCCTAACACTATGTACAACCTACACCGGCATACCAACTAAAACCCCGCGGTGGCCTTCTTCGGCGCATGTGGAGCGGCCCCGGGGTATCCTTAGCTAAATCTAAGGATTGCTACCGGAACCGCCCCTGCGCGGTGCCGCCTTGCGGCCCGTCTCCTTATGGGGGGCTCAGAAGCCCCCGCACACCGAAGGACGCCCTCGGCGTCAACGGCAGACACGAGGCCGACCACCCGTGCTGCCGTCCATCCCGGGGTCGCATGTACAACAGTACAATAATGGCGCTACGACAGCCCCCGGCTGCGCGCCTACGACCCCCGATGGCCCCAATTAGTCGCCTCTTACGACAGGCAGGGGATACCGTGGTGGAATTCTCCAAACGCCCCCATTCCACAGGGCGGGAGACGCCGGTCAGTCGTCCACCCGACGCCTCCTACGTCTCCTTTGGCGGCGCGCGGGATCGTTCTGCTCACGATCCCGCTCGGCGCTCTCCTTCTGCGAGATGACGCACTCGCAAAAGGAGGCTACCGCCCGCCAAGACCTCCGGCTGCCGACCATGGCAGACACCACGGCCGGCAGCGACAGATCCACTCCGACGACTGCTCTGAGAGCGCTGCGCTCGTCACTCCAGGCTGGACACTCCTCCAAAGTGTGCTGTGCCGTATCCTCGCGGCAGTTGCCACAATGGTGGCACACGGCGGAATCCTCTTTTCCGGCTATGCGACACAGGTACGAGCCGAAACACCCGTGGCCCGTGAGTACCTGTGTCAGCCGGAATGTAGGCGCACCGTGGCGCCTGTCGACCCACTCGACAAGGACAGGACGCACTGCCGCGACAGTCCTCACACCGGCACTTGGGCTCTCCAGCCTGGCATGCCACTCCTCCACGGCGGCTCTGCGAAATCGGGCCGCAATCTCCCTCGGAGCCAATCTCTGCGTACGTTGGGACGCCCCCTCTCGCCAAAAGAACGCAGACGAGAGGTGCTGGGCGTCCAACTCCCAAGGGAGAGTACCCGCCAACAGGCAGGCCGCCTCATGGGAGACCGTGCGGTAGCCCCTGATGATCCGCTGTGCCACTAAGCGCTGCGGTTTACGCAGTAGAGTGACACAGCGGGCGTTCAGGGACCCGGCCCAAACGGGACAACCGTAAAGGGCCATGGATCGCACGACTCCCGCATACAAACTACGGCAGGGGTTGCCGGGACCTTCCAGGTTCGGCAGCAGGCTTCCAAGCGCACCTGCTGCCCGCACCAGTTTCGGCGACAACTTCTCAAAGTGGGCGCGGAAATTCCATCGGCTATCTAGTACCAATCCCAGATACTTCATGGTAGAGCCGACGGAAATCCGCACCCCCTCCACAATGATGTGGGCCTCCATAGGTGGCCCCCGCCGAGGCCCATGGAAACAGAGGGCCTCGGTTTTGTTCAGGGCCACAGTGAGGCCCAGTCGCCGAATTCTGCCCACCACCTGCTCTGTACCGACAGAGGCGAGCAGGGCGGCATCCTGGAAGGATCTCGCCGTCGCTGTCACTAAAGTGTCGTCCGCGTAGCAGACGACAGCGACGCCCCGAGGATTGGCACCACGGAGCACCCAATCGTAGCCGATGTTCCACAGAAGCGGGCCCAGAACTGAGCCCTGTGGAACACCGCAGGCCATTGCTCTTCGGTGCCACCCGTCGGCGCCCGGATACAACACGTCCCTATCAGATAGGTACGAGTGCACCAGACGCCGTAAATACGGTGGCACCACGTGGTACCGCAGTGCTTCGTTTATGCAGGCCCAGGGCAGCGTATTAAACGCGTTGGCGATGTCGAGAGACACCGCCACGACCACCTTGCCCCGGGCTACTGCATCCTCCGCCTGTGCCTTAACCCGCAAAATCGCGTGGATTGTCGATCGGCCATGCCGGAACCCGTATTGACAATCCGCCAGGTCCGGCCCGACCCCTTCAAGGTGCTCGACGAGGCGAGCATGAATGACCCTCTCAAATAATTTGCAGACCTCGTCGAGCAACACGATGGGCCGGTAGGCCGATGGCGACTCTGCGGGTCGGCCCTCCTTCTTGAGCAGGACGAGCTTCCCGGTCTTCCAGCGCGACGGGAAGACGCCCTGCTCCATACAGGCGGAGAAAAGGCCGCGGAGCCTCGCACCCAGGAACTCGAGGGCTAGCACCCAGGCTTTGCCGGGGATACCATCGAGCCCTGGGGCGGTGTTCTTGCCCCGCAGCCGAACCACTGCCGCCCGCAACTCTGCAGGCGAAACCTCGGAAACAACCCCTGCCGAACTCAACGACGATGGCGCCGCTGGACCTGGCGCCATCGGTGGAGGAGTGACATCCTCGGTGGCCGGGAACAAAGCCGCGACGACCTCCACGACTAGGTCGCCCCGGAGACTCTGTGTCAGCGGGGGCGCCCACGGGCGACACTTCTTCATCGCCACGCGGTACGGACGCCCCCACGGATCGTTATCGAGAGTGCTCCGGAACTCCCTCCGAGCCGCAGACTTTGCTCCCGCTATCGCCACATGCAGCGCTCTCTTGGCCTCTTTGTAGAGGCCGTGAAGCAGCCGCTCCTGGTCCTCGTCGCCGGGCAGACGAATCCGGCGACGACGGTGCCTGGCGAGACAACGGCGCGCGGCCACGCACGAAACACGCAGCCGCGTGAGCTCCGCCGTCCACCAGAACACCTGGCGCTTCTCAGGCCGGCGTCGGACACGGGGCATGGCTGCGTCGCAGACGTGCGACATCGCCGCCCCGAACCACGCCGCCTCCTCCTCGACCCGTACCGGCCTCTCCGGTACGGGGAGCCACGCCTGAGCCAGAGCGGCCTCCTTCAGGGCCTCGACGTCGAGGCGCTTCACACCCCAACGCGGGCCGTCCGATCGCGGAGCGGTCGGTCCACCACCAGACTGGGCAGTAGGGGACGAGGCGACGTCGAACCGAATGTATCGGTGATCCGACAACGTCTCCTCGTCCACCAGGACCCTCCAATCCCGGACACGGCGGGCTAGTGCTGGGGTGGCGAACGTGATGTCCACCACCGAACCGCCATTGTGCCGCACGCACGTGTCCACCGATCCGCGATTCACGACGGCCAGGCTGGACGAGATCGCCCACTCCTCCAGGGCCTCGCCACGCACGTCGGTCGCCGACGAACCCCAAGCCAGAGACTTGGCGTTGAAGTCGCCGGCGACGAGGACGGGGCGAGGCTGACTGCCTTGCACCACCAGGGCCCCCAGCCGAGTGAGAAAGAGCTCGAACTCGGCCAGGGATCTGTTGGGGGAGAAATACACTCCCACAATCCAGACCCCCCCCAACAGAACCGCCACGCATCCCGAACCCTTCGCTACCTTTTCGAAGGGTGGGGAGCCGGCAGCGCCCCGAGTGATGACGGCCACCGAACCGTCTAAGTCCCCTGCCCAATCATCCCTAACAGGGACAAAATACGGCTCGGCGACCACAGCCACTTGTATCGACCACTGCGCCAGACTCTGAACGAGCAAATCCTGAGCTCTGGCGCAGTGGTTAATATTCGCCTGGAGGAAACGTTGCGCCATATTAATGGGCGATCTCCATCGGTGCGACGCTGTGGGACGGGTCCGGCTGGGTCACAACCCCACCGCGCCCGCCGCGTTTAGAACGGCGGGGGCGGGAGGAGGCGACACACGCCTTGGCGCCCACTTGGTGCCCCGCGGGTTTTCCCGCAGCTGCGCAGACTGCGCAGTGCGCCTCCGCGGAGCACCCCTTGGCCTTGTGGCCCTCTTGACCGCAGCGGTAGCAGATCCCGCTACGGTCGCATTCTTCGGTGCAGCGGTTCCTGACGTGCCCATTATATAGGCACCGGAAACACCGCATGGGCCTCGGCTCAAGGAGGCGGACCTGTGCCGCTACCCAGCCTATTAGCACCCGCTTCCCAATAATTTTACTTGCGGCCTTGGCGGGGCATCGCACCCATGCCGCGCCAAGACCTGAACGGTCGGGGCGGATCTCCCCAACCTTAAACACCTCCACCTCACAATCCCCAGCCCTTGCGAGGGCCGTAGCGATAGTTTCCGGGTCGGCTGACGCATCCAACCCGGAAACCCGCAGTTCCGCGGTCTTGAAGGGGCGGGAGACGCGAACATCTCCCTCCAATTCCGTTCCGCGGAACACCTCTCGGACCTTCTCCGCAAGGGAGTCGGCCCTCGCCTCCGAGTCCGGCCCGGGTACCTCATAAAGGTACCCGCCTGTGGCCATTAGACGGGCCCGTGTCTCGGCTATGCCGAGGTCGGCGAGGCGCACATTTCTCTGCACCTCCCGGAGGACTTGGGCGTACGTAACGCCCCGCGTCAATCCCTCCAGCGTCACCGTTAAGGTGACGGCCGCCTTAGTATGAAGCCGTATTTTGGGCTCGGGCCCGCTCTGCTGTGGCTGGGGCCGTTTCTTTGGCTGTGCCACAGCAGTTGTTCTCGGTGCGGGCTGGGGATCCTTCCGCTTCCCCTTTCGCGCCACCACGGTCCAGCCCTCATCCATGGACGTGGGGGCCGGAGGCAGCGGGCGCGGTTCGCGGGGAGGCGGAGCTGGAAGAGAGCTTCGCCCCTTCTTCTTTTTCCCCCCCTTGCGTGACGATTGCTGGGGGGGAATTTGTGGAGCGGCGGAGGCAGCCGCAACAGGTACGACCCTAGGTGCAGGTCGGGGAGCCTCGGTTGGGGCGGGTATGGCGGAACTACCGCTCCCGCCCTTTCCTTTTCCCTTCCCCTTTCCCTTACCTGGACCAGCAACAGCGGTAACAAGGGGCGGAACCTTCGATGTCCCAGCCACAGCCGCAGGTGCTGGCGGTCCGACGACGGCACGCGGCCGCGGTTTCGGCAGCGGCGGCCACTCAGCCGTTCCCGGTTTGGCCCGGTCGGCGGCCAAAGGAGGCCGAACTATGGGCTCTGGAGGGAGCCGCAACGAAATCGCGTCAAAACGCGCATCTACGATGTTGAGGAGTCGGCGCTGGAACTCCCCAAAACTCTCACCTCCTGCTTGAGCCGCCGGCTGCGACTGGCCAAGGGCTTGGACTGTCGCCAACAACTCATCCAGCGTCCGCTGCTGGGCCAACTGGGAGGCCTTGAGAAGGGCGATCTCTTGCGCCATCGCCGCCTTCTCGGCCTCCAGCCGAATCACCTCGGCGGGGGCTGTTTCTCCAGCTCTCTCAAGGAGCTCGGTGGCAGCAAGATTGAGTTTCTGCTGCTCCGTCCCCTTGAGGTTCCGGGACTTGCGTGAAACGTCCCGGATGACCCCCGCCAAGCGCAGGCGCCAATCCAAATCATCAATTGGCACCTGGGCCACCTCCATAGCCACAACATTGTCCTCACCCGCCGGAGTAGGACTCGCAGAGGTAGCGAGTAACTTCTCCGCGGGCTCGGAATCACTGTTGCTCGAGATCGAGACCACAGCGCGATCTCGATCTCGGCGACCCCTCTTCGTGCGCGAGGTAGTGCCACTCGGCCCGGCCTCGGACTCGAGAACCGGGACGGGCGACGCCACCTCGTCACCCAACTTCTTCTCGGGCATAAGCCCCTTCTGCGTCTGTTCAGGACCACAACTGGCCCCCGAGGCAGACAACCTCTCCACCACAACTAAAGGATTTTTTTTGGTTTTGAAGTTCAAAATCATAATAAATCCCACGAGAATGGGGGAACTAAAATGTCCACCCAGGCAGAGACCCCTGTACCTGGGTAAGCCTAGGCGTAACCCGCTATCGGAGTTTCGGCTGGACTCCGGCGGGGGTTCGCACTAACGACCGAACTACCCATCGGCCATGCATCCCCTCGCGGTGCGCCGCCGCTTGGGATTCGGGGTAACTTTTTATAGAGGTTTTCTACCTCGCGGCCCAGGCGGTTAAGCCAAGACCCTCGGTCCGATCAGGAGCGCGAGACATAACCACGGACCTCCGTGACCGGATTACGAGTTACGACGGTGACCGCAGTCCTGCTCGGCGGCGGGGTGAGCGCACACCGAGCCCGTCAACACCCCCGAGACAGAACCCGGGGGTGGCCCGAAACATGAGCCTCCTACAAATGATGACGGCCGCCACAACGTGCGACGACCGTCAACCACCTGTTGTCAGGATATCAGCCGTCGGTCAACTTGACCGCCGTTGCCCAGGGTGCACCACGTGGAGGTTTCCTGACTTCGCACCCCAACCTAACCTAACCTAACCTAACCTAACCTAACCTAACCTAACCTAACCTAACCTAACCTAACCTAACCTACCCTACCTACCTACCTACCTACCTACCTACCTACCTACCTACCTACCTACCTACCTACCTACCTAGAGTCGTGAGCCACCCGTGCCCGTGAGTAGATCGTTTTTTGTACGCTCCAGGCAATTTAATTCGCGAATATTGTGAAAAGTGCTCCGATTGTCGCGAAAGTTGGTGAAAGTGTTCCGCTTAGTGCTCGCTACACCCACAGTGCTTACCAGTTCAGTCGCATCAAAAGCGGCTGAGATAGCCCGTTTTTCGTGGGTGATAAAAAGTTAAAGTGTGAACGCTGCTCAAACGAGATCTTTGACACCAACATCTGCCGACGGTACAAGGAGCGTGCTGGTACCCCCCTTATACCACCAAGATCCCAGAATTTTCTGGTGATCCATTTCGGCAGAAATAAATAAAACCCGGATTGGCTTCGCGGCCCAAAACCGAAGATACACAACAGAGGAAATCGGGACAAGAACACCAGAGCCGACAAGGCCTGCAGGAGCTGTTCCCGATACCTATTTTTAAAATTAATCGTAAGTCTTTTCGTTTATTTCGCTTTCCGTCGCTTGAGAAAATCTGTATACTTTGAAGTCCTGTAGAAGGTCGAAACGATCTGTGACCCCAGAGCTTCTTTGTTCCATCTCAAGGGCTTAATCATCCCGCTTTCCTTGCAAGAAGAAGTTTTAAAAGTATGTCTCATGTATGTTAGATTTAGACTTTTTTTTTATTCCAGGCATACTAAATGATGTAAATTCCATTTTCTTATATTGATGAGTTTTTTAAATAAAGGTATGTGAATTAATCAGGTAGACATACTCTGAATTAAAAGTATCAGAGGGAGCAGCCGGGGGGGAGTCCCCCCACAAAAAAAAAAAAAAAAAAAAAAAAAAAAAAAAAAAAAAAAAAAAAAAAAATACCTACCTACCTACCTACCTACCTACCTACCTACCTACCTACCTACCTACCTACCTACCTACCTACCTACCTACCTACCTACCTACCTACCTACCTACCTACCTACCTACCTACCTACCTACCTACCTACCTACCTACCTACCTACCTACCTACCTACCTGAATGTAAGTTTGTTACGCTTTCACGCGAAAACTACTTAACCGAGTAGTTTTATTTCGGAAGTCTATTCACGCAGGCGGAGCCGCGAGCAAAAGCTAGTATTAAATAAATGATTTACAAATTACCTCTCTACAAAATATTGTGTACAAGCGACATCTATTTTAACACGCTTTTATTAGCTTCATACGTATATATGTAACGGAAACTTTGAACTTTGAACATGATTTTGACACCATTCAAAAAGTCAGATTAACTCGAAATTTGGCATACTTATCAAGGACCGATGACCGACAATTCAAGTAATTAAATTAGGTAAATTAATTTTATTTTATTTTTATTAATACTCACATATCATTACGCGAACGTTCACATTTTGTCTAATTTTGCGATTTATGTATTGAGAGGGGGGGGGGGAGGTGAGACACGATAATTTCGTTGATAGAGTAGGATGGGATGGTTTAGATTTGAGTGGTGATATATATGTATGTGTGTGAACAACCAAAACCTCGACCACATTCCATGCATTGTACATATAATGATAATAATACTAACCCTATATTATTCATGTCCCACTGCTGGGAACGGGCCTCCTCTACTGAATGAGAGGGGTCAGGCCTTACTCCACTACGCTGGACTAATGCGGGTTGGCAGACTTCACATACCTTCCAAATACTTATGGAGAACTTCTCAGGTATCAGTTTCCTCACGATGTTTCCTTCACCGTTAAATCAAACGATAATTAACAATTAATACACACACAGTATTGTACATACGAAAATACAATCACACTTCTTGAGACACATTTTAAAATATTCCTCTTTTGCATCGTACACAAACTATATCACTCGCGACGTTTACATAACTTCGCAATGTGACATCATATTACGTCCGCTCAGAAACAACATTCGCGGTTGACTGAATGATTTGCGGGCGGCGGACGGTATACTCAAAGGGTTGTCGGCAGACTCAAAGCGACTCACCGACAACGTGTCGGCGCCCGGCGGCGGTAAACAAGTGGCGGTATGCTTTGTGATTTAAGTCGCGCCGCTTTGTACCGATGCGTCTATATAAATTCAAAAGCGCGCCCTAAAAACGCGGGAAGTCAAAAAATCGCTCCCCCGCCCACCCTAGTCTCATTTTGGTATATCAACTCGGTACCGGTAATTTTCCAAATTTCAAAATTATTGTCAAATTGATATAAATTCTAGTCTAACAGATTTTAGCATTATAAATAAATAAAAATAAAAATATTAGAAACTATTTGGCTAAGAAAAGATAAATAAAAAAAAAAAAAAAAAATACACTTTATTTTATTTTATTTTAATAGCCTACACTGTGTCCCACTGCTGGGCAAAGGCCTCCCCTTTACTCTTCCACTGGATTCGGTCCTCTATCAGCTTCTCCCATTTCGCCTCGAATGCGTCCAATTCGTCTCTCCATCTCTTTTTCGGTCGTCCGCGTTTTCTATGACCATTCGTTGGATTCCAGTTCGTAACCAGTTTTGCCCAACGATCCGGACCCATTCGAAGCACATGCCCCGCCCAGTTCCATTTCAATGAGGCGGCCTTTCTCCCTACGTCTACGATGCGAGTTTTGCAACGCAATTTAGTGTTTTTGACATGGTCAGTTAGTTTAACACCGAGTATATTGCGCTCCATCGCTCGTTGGCACACCTTGAGTCTCGAGCTTCTGTGACTCGGTTAATGACCAGGTTTGGGCACCGTAGGTTAAGACGGGCAAGATGCACATGTCGACTAGTTTACGTTTTAGAGCTAGTGGAAGGTTTCCTCTTAGAAAATCTTTCAGGGACCAATAGCTCCTCCAAGAATTTTCCACCCGCTGGGTAATTTCCTGGTCTTCTCTATTCCTGAAAGAAACTATCTGTCCCAAAAATACACTTACACTTACAAATATAAACAATAGTACTTTTAGAAGGGCATTGAAATAATGATTTACTCGCCGTTATACAATAACAATACTATTTTATTATAGGTACAAATTATATTGCGGAGTCGTACAATAGTTCGTATGATAAGTATAACGTTTTTTTTTTTTTTTTTTGACATATCTGAAAAGGCGGGAACTTGCGGTCCATGCCATAGGACATAGATTATATATTTACTCTATGATCCATGGCATGTCTAAAAAGGTTACATAATCTATTTCAAGTTACCAGTTCGTTGCATTCTAAATTTAAAATCAATCATATTGGCATCGCTCCCATACTTTTCAATAAATATAAAGCATTATTTTTAAATAATCTAACACAAATATACTATTACTAGTGACCTTGTGAGCTTTTACACTCACACAGCATCCACTTATACATTTTGACGAGTTCCCCTTATCGAATTACCTTAGACAAGCCCTCAGACACAATGTTCGGAATCAGAACACCAGCCAAAAAACCGTCCGTTAAACCCGCCAGAAAACCTGAAAAGCTGAGTCCTGTCCAAACAATTCAAGGAAGCGTAGCACAAGCTAGATAGAGCATAGAGTCTAGACTTGAAGGTATCGAGGTGCATCGGACCGCTGAGGTTGCGAAACAAATTCCCAAAATGGCAGAAACATCCAGCCAGGCAACAACGTCTGCAGTGGGTGAACAATCGCCAAGGTTTAAACCTGTATACGTAAACAGGACGGCCGAGGCAAAAGCATGCCTCATGAAAATTAAATTGCAAATTGGGAATAGTCGCAAACTAAAAACAGAAATAAAGACAGAGGTTTTAGTAGCTACGCAAACGCTATACAGTCTGGTAAAGGAGTCCGAACAGGGTAAACGTTACAAAGGAAAGGACATACCTCAAAGGAAGGATGAGAAGGAACATGGAATAGAACAGACAGAGGAAAGAATAGATCTGAGAAAAGAGGAAAGAGAATTTATCAATAAACTCGAGGAACACTCAAAGCTGCTTAAGGAAAGTAAAGAGGAGATGTTTATTTCTTATACAAGTATATACTTACCTAATGATAAGTATGTACAGGTTGATATGGTTAAAGAATAAATAAACAGTTTTAGTCGTAATATTTAATTCAAATGCATTTTGGTTTCGTCCTGAATATAATACAGTCGTATTATTCTATACAAGATTACAGATAATATAAATAATTAAATTACACGGTCCACCAGACACACTTTCTCTCATACGTTTCCTACAATAATAATTAGAATATTTTAACCATTTATACAAATTATACGTATGTGAAACGATTCAAAACAATTATTTCATTAAAGACAATACAAGTAATATCACGAGTCTCCAGCATGCGCCCGTAGCGCCGGGGCAGTGAATACTTCACACATTGATATGGCGCTAAATATATTATCTAAACAAATGACCGTCCTTAGTACTCGTATATACCAGGATTATTGCCGATGCGACATTAGCGGACGCTGATTCTGATGCAGATTTTTTAAGTATTTAAGTTAACACTACCTTGTATATATATTTTAGAAATATGTAAATTTGTCCGTCAATACCCTGATTTCTATAGCAAAAGACCAGACATACAGACTAGGTATTCGCTGACACAAAAATAGATTGAGCCTACCTACCTCTAGCTGGACTAACTATGCACTCTGCCGATCCATTTGTTAAGCCCATCAAAATGTATAATACTAACCTTTGCTTGCGACTCCGCACGCGTGAACGGCCTTTTCCGGGATAAAAAGTAGCCTATGTCACCTATGGGATAGTGTAGCTTCCCAAAAGTGAAAAAAAATTTCAATCGGTTCAGTAGTTTCGGAGCCTATTCAATGCAAACAAAAAATCAAATCTTTCCTCTTTATAATATTAGTATACGCTGGCAACTTTTATTGCGCCTTAAAACGTACGTACCTACCGCCGTTAACCGGTGCCAATTGTTCAATAATTTGCTGTTTCTTAGTTTCAGAACTCAAAAATGCATTAATTCATTAAAATATCACTAGAAGTGTAAGCATCCAAAAGAGACTTCCTTCCACTTGCCCTTATCCCACTCGTAGTGGGGTCGGCGCAACATTATTTTTAACACATGTTACGGAAAGATTTGGTTTGTAGTTTTTACGACCGGCAGCCTGACTGATGTCAACTGCTCTGGGGAGAAAACACCTAGAGCCGAAACATATATTTGTAAATGACACAAACATTCGGCTTCACAGGCGGCTCCTCGCCCACTGCGCCGCGAAGGCTGTCGAGCATCCAAAAGAGCATGCTTTGTTTCTTGAACTGGAACTGAACAGGATTGAGCTTCAATTGGAGTTTCGTACTATTTTTAGGTCACAATTAATTACATAATTGCCGGAAGAAATAGATATTATTTTAAATAGATTTAAATAAAATTAATTAAACATTATAGAAATTTAGAACACCCGTATCTATTAGCATGAGCTTTGATATAATCATATTATTAATCTTGAAAAATTAGGTGATAAAAATCCGTATCAGCAATAATCCTGATCCGTGCGTTACACCGGACGAAATTATCATTTAATTAACAATATTCTTATTTTGTACTTGAAATGAGTGGGTCGAGGTCACGCAAGTTACTCGTGGGCGTCGTGTCTGTACTGTGTACTGTGTACTGTGTGCACTCGGACACTACTGCGTCGACTCACGAGCCGATTGGACGCGGAAGCTCGCTCGAGCTGACTACTATAGGTATACCCAAATAACTTGGCCGGTCTAAAGATACTCACTTCACCTCAGTCGTATCAATCGCGTCAATGTCATTAATGAATTGCCCTGGCCGCCGCCGCCGCTCGTGACTAACTTCACACCGGCGAAGCTATCTTGTATTGTACACGTTTATCTCGCCCCACCCTAGTCTAAGACAGAGCCAAAGCCTGCTATGGTTGTTATTTATTATATAATACTAATAAAAAAATCTTTTTGCTGTAAAGGCAATGCTTTTAGACTATTAACGAATGGTAACAGCTGTTCGGCGTCTCTCGCACTTTTTTGACTGTCGAGTACCCTCGAGTACGTCGCTTCACTCGCAAATTGCGACCAAACCGAACACGCAAGCCAATTAATGTTCTATTTGTTCAGGGCTGCGTCGAATGGCAATGAGTAATATCATATTAAGTACATGTTATTTTTGATGAGACGAGGTCACCAGGTCACTAGGGAGCAGCATAATCTGTTTTTGAACGGATACAACGACATCGTCGAAATAACATTAAACCATAAGAAATTATGTTTATAAGTGATAATTGTCATAAAATATCTGTAGGTGACAAGTTTAGGAAAATAATACTTCAATAATAACAATCATGTCACTATTGTAATAATTCTATTAGCCTTAAAAGAATAAGGGCGCGAGTTAAAATATTTATACTGTTAAAAAATGTGTTTTTATTGGATGCAACTCCAATTACTTCTAGTTCAATATAAAAAATTGCCTATAGCCTTCCCTCAGCTCGGACAGGAGGGAGACAATGATCGGCGACCTAAATCTTATCTTATCTTAGTACGAAACAATCAAATCAATTAAGATAACGAGAAGGTAAGGAATGCATGTTACGTAGCGCTAAAGAAAAAGGGAAGCCTTTCATTTACACGCAACCGTCACGGTGACGTCACTCACCGCGTCCACTCAGCAAAAAAACAATTTGTTCAAGAGGGAAGCCCGAAAAGCAATAAATATCGCGCGGCGGCGCCGACTCGCAGCCGAACATATTTACAGCGGCGCGGTCGGCGTATGTACAGGAAGATATGCGGCGCAGACACCAGCGAGCTCACACGTACTGATGCGGAGGCAGCATCGGCTCGTGGTCGTCATCCGTATCGACGGCCGGCGGCGCCGCCCAATCCCGCGCACGCGGACTCAACAGTCCACACAGACGACATTGAAAGAAGTCTGCGCAGTTGTTCAACGGACCGCGTGTGAACGGCGACTTGCCGCCGCGCGCCTGGAAGTGCCGATACCGGCCGCGGTTCAGCTGCTCGTTGGTCGTCATACCGAGACACACCACCTGTACACGACAAGCAGAAGTGTCAGTAGAGTCAGCTGCCGGACCCTCGCCCTCACTCCGCCACACACACCACACCACCGCGACACTCACCAGGTAAAGCTGACAGCACGTGAGCACCGTTACCCAGAACAGGTGGAAACAGGCATTGAGCAGCACCCACAACATCCAGGCGCTGCAGGAGCCCCACACGAGCGGCGCGTCGACCGTGGTGCTGTTGGGCGGCAGCGGGCACTCCTCGTCTAGGTACTGCGCGCCACCCCACACCATCCAGCAGCACATCGCCACCAGGCTCACCAGGAACCCGATGAAGTATTGGTGATTGTTGGCACCTGCGGACATGATCGAGCAGGTGAGCGTGACGCCTAGGAACGGCAGCGGTATGCAGATTGTCGTACGTCCGACGCTCACCTATGCAGTTGCCGACCCAGGGACAGTGGTGGTCGAACTTGGCGACACAACGGTTGCAGACGGAGCAGTGCTTGGAGCGTAGCGGGCGGCGCACGAGGCAGGCGGAGCAGAAGCGCGACGAGTCGAAGCCGCCGCCGACGCTACCCGCCGCTCCGGTAGCGCCGCTCTCCGACAGCTCGATGATGGTGCGGAACTTGTCCTGCCTGGTGGCGGTGATGACGCCGGGGTCGCTGCGCCACGAGCGCAGGAACGTGTACCAAAGCAGAGCAGAGCAGCCGATGAACGCGACGGTGGCCGCCCACCCCACCACCGGAGCCACGAACACGAACCACGTAATGTAGAACCACATCTGAATCCAACGACATATACACACACTTCAAGGTCATATTGTTTACAGACTACTAAAAAAGTAGCCACTATTTTGCTTTTTGTTGTTTTAACGCCGATTGACTTCACTGCCGATAGTCACTTAGTAATTTAGATCCGATGTGATAAGTGTCGGCACCATTTGCTTTTTAATACGGAAATCCTACTTATATTATAAATGTGAGAGTTTGGTCGTTAAAGTTTGTGAATTTGTATGTTTGTTAGTCGATGACACCTTAAAAGCTGAGCGGTTTTGGGTGGAATTACGGTAAAAGATTACGGTACATGAGCGATGAGTACACTAATCGATATTTTTTAAATACATAATTTCAATTTTGTTGTATCTCTAGTGGTTTCATAACATAGAAATTCTAGGTGTAGCCTAAACTGTTCAATAATTTATTTTCTATTTTCTTATTATTTTATCCGCGATCAGTCACAACTCGCAGGGCTATTGGAAACGTGCACGTACTATAGGTGGCAGCGCAAATCCAACACAAGAGAGACAGTGCGGATAAAAGAAACTTGCCATTCCCGTCATCGTACTGTAATCCACAGAACAATATTACTCTGGCGAGCTGTAGAGTGTAATCAATGTAAACAAGACGTGACATGATATATCATTTATTTATTATACTATAGTGTTGGTCGGTTTTCCAACATTGTTTGAGAAAAAAGTTTCATAACGTTTGTAAGAATGGTATTTTGATACCATCAGGGAATAGAAAAACACCTTAAATAAACCTGAATATGAGAATCCAAGCTAAACCATGAATGATGAAGGTTAATGCCCACTCGGCATCTTCGGGATAAGACTGCCCGCTTCTTCACTGTTGTATACACTTTATAATTTTATTTATCGAATTTTTTTTCAAACATCATCTAACATAGGTTCTACCATATTTGACTATGCGGACTCCCAGATATCGATTGTCAAGTCGATGGCAGTCAAAATAAAGAAAATCTAAATGGCGGGCACTTTTTCCAATTCTTATATCGGATCTAACAGACTCATTTTCGCATTTACAATATTAGTACAGAATTATTGAATAAGTTCAAAATAAATTATCCATAGTATACAGTTTTTATATCAATTGATACCTAGGGGGCGCTATACTCACAAATTGTCTTAAAATGTAGCCTTTGTTACCGAATAACCTAAAACAGTGGTGGTGGCCAATGTTATAGTAGCAAATAATTTTTAGAATTGGGTCCTTAGTTCCAGAGTATAATTCTCACATCGACCACAAAATCTATAACTGTCGGGTCCTGTGGTCACAAGTCGCAATGAAATATAGCCTATGTTACTCAGAGATAGTGCAGCTTCCTATTAGTGAAAGATTTTTTTAAATTGGTTCAGTTGTTCCAAAGATTACCCGCTACATACAAACAAACAAATATTTCCTCTTTATATAATAGGGTAGAAGGTGAGAATGTTTCTTATTCAAAATCAATCAAAACATTTCTGGCCAATATTCGAATATTAAATTAAATAAGGATGTGGCAGAACTTATGACCTGACCTACCTGATGTATATAAAATGAAGTATCTAGACTAGTCAACTCTACTTACCAATCAATGTTTGAACGCACTTCAAAATCGAAGATTCTGATTGATTTCTAACCCCTCATATTGTACGTTTAATGTTTCTTGCTTGTGATCGAAGTGGTTCGACATTATGTGCCATGAAATATTTTAAAAAAACTTGTGGATGAATGAATGATATGTACTTTATTTGCAAGAATGTGGTTACATGGATAAAATCTTGTTGTGTTTGACACATCACACAACTCATAGTTTGACATGAAACAGTAGAAAATTTAACAATGATATATGAAAATCACTAATTCTTATTATTTTTTCATGCAATGAGATTTTAGTATGTCTATAACATGTTAATGATCATGATTGGGCTCACCTTAGTAGCGACGTACACACTCAAAGGGAAAATATTTTTGAGTTCATCATCAAACAAGAGGTTGCTGATGAAGTGCAGCAGGCCATAGAAGCAGGCGAGCAGGAGTATCTTGAGGGGGTAGTTAAGGTCCATCTCCAGCACGAGCCCAGTTAGGTAGAACGCCATGAACGGCATCACCACCACACACCACCATCTGAACTTCTGTCAACATTTACCACAACACTTACATTAAATAAATAAATAAATAAAATAAATACACCCAACAGTCACACACATAGTCCTGACCCCACACTAGGCTAACCTGTATCGTAGGTATCAGGAACTACGAGGGACTTGCGGTCCCACAACACCCAGACCCGAAACAAATATTTGTGGATCACACAAATATTTGTCTCGGTGCGGGAATCGAACCCACGGCCTCTCGCTTCGCAGCCGACTACTCGCCCGCTGCGCCACGGAGGCTGTCAACATTCACTCTATACTTAATACAACACACACTTTATAGTATAAATACAAACGATTTATTTTGTAATGCGTACGCATTATGACTGAGGCTGACGCTGTCTCAGGTTCCATCCCCGAATCGGTTAAAAGTGATTTTGGGTTTATATATTACAAAATGCTCAGTACCAGCCCAGAGTCTGGAATTGTGCCCGGTATAGCGATAGGCTCGCCCCCTATCACATCATGGGACAGAGACACGCAACTCTGCCTACCACTTCGGGGATTACAGGCGTGAGTGCGTATGTATATGTATTTAATATGCATGTCGCTCGAATGAATCTGATGGTAAGCGTCACGTCTGCCCATACACAGAAGCACCACCAATGAGAACTTGAATTCCAAGTACTGCATGGCACTGAACTATGTTCATCACCCCGAGACATAAGGTGTTAAGGCTCATAATGCCAAGTAATTTCAACTGCTGCTTGGCGACAGAAATAGACAAAGCGGTGGTACCTACCTACACGGCCTCCAGCATATGAGGGAGCTACCACTTATCTAAGTCACAAGTAAAAGTTGTTTAATTGTTCATCATGTATATGTTCAGTGTTCACATATTATATTTATCTAATCAAGTTGAAACATTGTACACTTACACAATCGATTGCACTTTCTATTTTTTAGCAATGCAAAAAAACAAAAAGGTTCTCAAATTGTCTACTTATATTATATACTTATATGTATACTTATTTAAATATGTTATATTTTTATTTTATTAAAAACAAAATTGATAAAAAACAGTTATACAATATAGATTATACAATGAAAATATGACTATACAAGAAAATAATTGTATAACCTACACCATTATCCACAGTTGATAAGTAAAATACCTATATATATAAGTTTATAAATAAAATACCTACCTAATAATATAAATTATATACCTAGGGGTGGTGCTAGACGAAAAATTGTTGTTTAACTCACACATTAGCCAGCAATGCACAATAACTGAAATCACTATTATACAGTGCAGTAGATTTTATTCTGTTTTTTTTTCTGTCAATTCAATAGAGCAATAGGTAAGATTGGGGGCTTGAAACCGAGTTTTATTTATTGGATATACAAGGCTTATTAGCCTCCCAAGATTACTTTACGGAGCTTTAATATGGTGGCACAGAGCAACCATCAATACTAACTACAGGAAACTAGTCCAGGTACAAAGTCTTGCTGAGCCGAGTGTAACAGGAGCATTAAAAACGACTCCGACAGCAGCACTAGATATCATTGTAGGCTTTACACCGTTACACTTGGGAGACAAAAAGAGGGCATTAGAACAATGCAATTATCCATAAACAAAGGACATCTACTTCAAATCAGGACAGAGGACATTACAATAATCACAGAAATAGTGCACTGGACACTGCATGTTGAACAAACACTTAAAGTTAATAGGCAACACCGACAACCCCTTGTGCCCAGAATTTGGAAAGGAGGAGACTAGTCTCCATTATCTGGCAGAGTGTCCAATGTTCTCTTTGCCAAGGTGGGAGTTACTGAAAATGGATAGCACCAGATCAACTACAATATGTCAAACTAGGAGACATTATTAGCTTCAACAGAACATCAAAAAGAATTGAAAAGTTAAAAGGGGACATACTGCAAGAGCACCCGTAAAACCAGCACTTCAGGGTGGAGGTTATAACAAACACCCAAGGTAAGGATAGTGATCCCATACCCTAACCAGACGGCTGTCGCCGAGGCGTGGGAATGTACGCAGGCAGACAATAGCAGGCAGCAGGTATGTTTCACATACAGGTCGAGCATTTTTATTTATGGTGGGGATGTCTGTGAGTTGTACAGATGGGTGATCAGCTCATTTAGGTGGAACCATTTCACCCAGGATGAGCATAGCTTGCCCGGATGGTCCTGAAACAATGGTTTCCAAGGAGCACCACTGCGGGACTTTTCATGGGTGGCTGTGCTGGGCAGAAGTGGACAACTCTGAAAGTTGCTACCCTGAAAGGGTGCTACTTTCGTCACTCAAGCTATTAAAAAAAATAAAAAACAATGGGTTTGCTATGTTACCTTATCATAGGTGAGGCGTCTAAACATTGACATCCTGCCAGTGGGCACAGAGTGCTCTTTAATTTTATCAGACACCTTGGAGCCGACCCATAGAGACTCTGCACTCGTCTGTAGCATAGTCAACGGGGTGACTCCACGGAGGTTGGGCACATCCAAGCTGGCATCACCCTGAGAACCACACACATTATAATATAATATGTCACATAATCCATGTGCAAACAAGCGAGGCACAGGTTACAGGAAAGGTTCAACTCACATAGAGTATGAGTGTGGAGATGGCGGTGGTGTTGCGCGCAAGGATAGCCCAGTGCAGCGCAGTGTTGCCATGTGCGCGGTCAGCTGGATGAGGTGCGGCGCCCAGAGTAAGCAGCAACCGCGTCGGGTCCACCGCTGACACTTTCCAGCACGCCCACATGAGCGCCGTCATCCCGCCGGCGTCTGGCGCGTCTACGGGCACGCCGCGCGCCACCAGATACGCCACCACCGCTGTGTGACCAAACTGCGCCGCCAGGTGCAGGCACGCGCATCCCTCCGCGTCCCGCAGCGATGGATCAGCGCCGGCTCGCACCAGCAGCACGGTCGCGTCCAGGTGACCCTGCCGCGTGGCCCAGTGCAGCGGTGTCGACTGCAGTTCGCCGCCGATCGCGTCGACATGCGCGCCTTTCGCAAGCAGGTACTGGATGATCTCGCGGCGGTTGTTGATCGCTGCCCAATGTAACAGAGTGACGGTCTCGCCGTCGGGTCGGTTCACATCCCATCCGGCCTCGACGAGCTCTTTAACACGCACGAACGCCCCGTACTGCGTCGCTTTTACGATGTCGAAGCCGCTGTAGTCACGCTCAAGGGGCGGCGGTGGCGGGTCCCGAGGCGCCGGAGGATCGCGCTCCGCTTGGGCCGTGCCGCATTGACCGGTGGCAGCGGCGCCGCATGTGCTGTCGTACATGGCTCAAGCTGTATGCTCGTCTTTCTTCATTGTATGACGCACTATTACGAAAGACCTGTATCCTCAATTTTATAACTTCGTCTTTTGAAAAGATATCTCATCCGAGTTCCGACCCCTGACAGACCGAGTCATAGATCCAAACACGATTTATTGACATTCGTAATTTCCCACAGACAATAAAAAATACTTCAACTCAAATCAAATAGCAAAATCCCTAGCACAGGCCACAGACTAGTCTAGTATAGAGATGTTACGCATATCGTACGTAGAGGACATCGTAGGCAAAATGAGTCGATGAACGAAATATCTTATAGATGCAAAATCCTATAAAATAAAACCTACAAAATACAGACACAATGTTACCAGATGATCATTCCCCACCCCTTGAGTTGTACGTAAATCCTCCCCAAAAATCCCCAAAAGTAGACAATGCGTTTTTACTAAAAATTACGTTTGTATTGCTAAATGGTATGTAAATGGTTGTTGGTTGGTTGTATTTGGTTTTTGTTGTAAATGGTTGTTTGTATGTTCTTAGAACAAAAACTACTAATACACGTTAAATTCAAAATTCCAACGAGCAACGTAAGATTAGGAGTGCGCTAGTAGACTCGAACTCGTCTGTGGGCGGACGGAGGAGTCAAATATCATTATCGCGGCTAGAGATCGCAGATCGCAGCTATTGGTAAGAGGGTTTTTGTAGATAGGATTGTAGATAGGCGGTTTTACCGTAGATCCACGGAAAGTTCAAGATCTGGAAACGCTGTGACAGTGATGCCAGATGGGGGGATTCCCCCAAATTCAGGGGGGTGAATATTGAGGGTATAAAATCCTTGGGCGATTCCGGGGGGGGGGGGGACAGCCTCCATGGTGCAGCGCGCGAGTAGCCGGCTGCGAAGCGAGAGGCCGTGGGTTCGATTCCCGCACCGAGACAAATGTACACATCCACAAATATTTGTTTCGGGTCTGGGTGTTGTGGGACCGCAAGTCCCTCGTAGTTCCTGATACCCACGATACAGGTTAACCTAGTGTGGGGTCAGGACTATGTGTGTTACTGTTGGGTGTATTTATTTATTTATTTGTAATAATATTTTGTATTATTTTTTACCCATTTGAGGTGAATGTTTTACCAGTTATGAATTCGTTTTTAACTTTAAATCATTAGTTTTTGTAGGAGATCGGCAGCGCGTCCATGATTCTTTAGTTATTGTGGGTGCTATTAATGGTTGGTAGCAATCACTTACCAATAGGTGACCCACTTGCTCGTTTGCCATAAAAATATCTCCGAAAAGAGCACGTCACGACACTCCACCGTCGAACATGTATGAAGAGGTACGTCAGGATCGTAGCTTGTGGCGTTATAGTTTCTGCCTAGCTCCAAGAGATATATGCGTGGATAAGTATGTAAATGATGAAGATGAAAATGTAGATGCTCTTGTTTAGTAGTGTAGACCATAACCTAACCTTTAAAAACTCACCGACCTCTCTACTTCACCCACCCCGCTACGCAACTGTGGTATTATGATTGTATCGTATTTATTTTTATTGTTTTAGGGTATAAACATTTTTAAATATTGAAAAAAATATATTTTGTCTACTTTTGGGAAACTACTTTTGGTGGGAATCTACGTAAAACTGAGGGGAATGGGAGACGCTCATCTGGCAATACTGCGCTGGGCGGGCCTTAAAAATGACAGCTAGAGTTATGACAGATGTTGCCATGAAAAAAAATACATTTTACAGACGGAAATAATTTGTTCGTTCATTGTTGTTTCAATTTAATTCAATATACGATGGTGTCAGTTCATGAAAACATTGCGTATTTATTGTATATTTGTTGAGTACAATATGTGAGAGTGTTCGTTTAGCAGCGTTGGCAGGTGCGGGATGTTTTGTGTAGTCAGTGGTCACTGGTCTCTAAAAATAAACGTTGAAGTTGCGCAACATGGCGAATATCGCTCAGCTGCTCGGGCTGTAATGAACATTACAAATGGTACTCTTGTGACAGCGACACGCTCTACTTAGCATCCAACGTTTGGATTTAAAGAGAACTGTTAAAATTAATCTGTGTATTATTATCGAGTAATGTGAAGAGACAGTCTGTTCCTGTGTGCTGCCAAGGCGCGGGTTTTGGTTATCCGATCGGCCTGCAGCGTTGTGTCTTGTTGTCGAGAAGCGTGGCGAGGGCAATCCGTCAAACTGGAGCGGCTACCGGAGTATCTGCGCGACACCGTCGACTGGTTTATGGGGTGAGTAACTGTACCTCATATCCAGCTTTCTTCAATCGACACTCGCCACTCACCACTGACCACCGACGAACTAATGGTAATAACACGACATTGTGCATTCATTGCACTGACTGCACTTGCTAGTCTCTATCTACAGGATACTTAGGGCTTACACACACTCGCTGTAACACTCTGCCATCTCCACTAAATACTGATGCTTATATTACACTCAGTATTTATAGGTTTTTTACTGTTGTAAAAATATGGATCTGAAAATTAGAGATTTGGTCCGATTACAAATATGAGAACTGGTTTTTATTCATTACTTTGGAAAAAAAAACTTTTTTTTTTAATTGACCCTAAAAATACGATCAAACATAATTTTTACAAAAATCATTATTTGCATAATTGTTACCTATGATAGATTAACCTTTTAGTTTCTTCATCCTATAATGTAAGACTGCATTACAATTAATTGAAATTGACAACAAACAGAAACAGAAAAGATTTTCTATTAAACTACATAGTCTATGCCCAAAGTGCCTCTCAATTATTCATTATACCACCTATTTCAATTCACAGTAACTGAATAAATAATTTATGAAAAAATAAATTTAGTAATAAGACACCTATGTTAACAATGATGGAGTGTAAAATAGCTAAGTGAAGTTACTTGTTGTGATACTTCAATTTTTGAAATATCAAAATAATGATTCTCCAACCAAAGATAATATGAATGTTGTGTGGGATTGATGTTTGGGTACACAAAATACAAGCCCATTCAGATCATAGATGTAGGATGGTGCTATACTACATGTTATGTTTGGATATCTATTTTTGGCATAGACTTTATAATTTGAACATTTTGTAATTTGTTGAAAGTAATTGGTATTTTTAAATAGAAACCGGAGGTGATTGGTTTTTATAAAAACTGCATTTTACTGGTTTTTCTAAAACTGGTTCAAATCACTACTGAAAATGTGTTATAGTAGGTTTATTAGTTAGTTTCTATACTTCAGCTGATATGTCTTGGAACATGAATCAGTCAATTCAATAAACAGGATATGATTGCTTGGTAACAATATGCTCAACTCTATTATTTTCCTGTTTATTTATTTGTAAGAGTAAAATTTAGACTATATGACTATTTGTGCTGCTTTTGTTTTTGTTAGTTTAGGGGCTATTGCCGCTGCAGTAATACACCTTACTCATGAAGGCTTCTTTCAATCCCTTAACTAGATTTAGTAGCACAAGCATGTTCAATAGACTAGGGCTTGTTTACTAATCTATCTGTGTATTTCCCAGTAATATAAAGCCTTTTTCAAAAACAATAACTTTCCTTTTTTATCTAGGACAACAAATAAATTGTGGTATAAAACATAAATACATAAAAAAAACAAACAACAATTTGACAACTCAATCAAGGCCTCTTTATCCACTAAATAAGGCAAAAATATTAAAGAAAACTATTCTCCAATCCTGCATAGCTTTGGTTAGACAGAAATCATTATTTTATGTAATATGCATTCTCCCAGAAAATAGGACTGTATGTAACAATAGTTGGGATGTCAGGTCCTGCCTGGAAATATTTATGGGAAATCCGATGAAACAAACACATTTATGTATGATTTCAGCATTAAAAAGCAAATGGCGCCTACAATTCTAACAGCCTGCCTGCCTCAGACTGCCACGATGGCGTAGTTGTAGTACATACGCGTTACGACTGATTACACCTCTGCCTACCCAATCGGGGAATACAGGCGTGAGTGCGTATGTAATTCTAACAGCGGATTTAAATAACATATTATTTGCGAATCCGATTTTGAATTTGAATTCAATCGGCCTTGAAATAAATAATAACAAAATGGTGTCCACTTTTCCAATTCTAACTTCGGATCTACTATTTTTGCTTACGGGGCATCCCAGATATCGAATTTGAGGTCAATCGGCCTTTAAACAAAGAAAATAAAATGGCGGCTACTTTTTTCTATTCTAACATTGGATCTACTATTGTTGTCTATGGAGCGTCACAGATTAAATAATTATCTATACCATACAGTGTTTAATGTCGATCGACTACACAATCGATATCTGGGGGGCACCATGGTCACAAATCACAATAAAATACATCCCATGTTACTAAACCACATTGGCTTTCTAATGGTTAAAGAATTTTTAGAATCGGTGCAGTTCCTTTTTTATTTTGTATGATGAAACGATCAGGTCGCTTGCCTGATGTTAAGTGCAACGCCTGCCCATAAACAGAAACAACACCATACAGAATGTTAAGTTAGAAAACTCTGCATGGCACTGGGCGGTGGTCATCACCCTGATACGTAAGAGAGCTGAGCGGTAGAAATAGACAATAGTTCCAAAGATTGCCAGGGGGTAATCTTTGGAACTATTGTCTATTTATTTAGGGAAATACAAACAAAAAAAATATTTACTTTTTATATAAAAAGGAGATAAGTTATCCTTTATAAATAAAGGATAACTTAAGGCCTTAGCCATTGCTAGATGATTGTTAATTAAATAAGTTTTGGCAAAACTTAAAAACCATCTTTAAAAATAACACTGAAAAGTCAAAAATATCAATTTTTATAGGTCTCTTTGGAGTTGGTGCAATCTCATTTGATCAGCAACGACACAGGTTATAAGTTATTTTATGTATTTTTTTTTGTGGTAGGTACATAATGACATGTTAATTTTAATAAAATGACACAATCGCGATAACTATGCTGTTATCCATTGAGGAGTTTAATTTTTTTACTTCATACTTCATCATTAAATCTTAACCAAATTTATGGGACCACATTGCAGCTAAATTCTATCGATTGTTTTTTTCCAAAAATTGATGTACATACAAGCAAAAAACACTCTTCGAATTCAACACCTCCTTTTTTGATGTCGGTTAAAAAGTCGGTAATCTATCTAAGACAATCATTAACTACCATAAAGGATCATTAACTACTATAAAGTGCCTATAATTTATAGAAGCTAGGACCCTTATATAAACCTATTTTAAATATTTGATGGTAAAAAACCAAAAAACACGCTTTTATAGAAAATCAAACAAAAAAATGAAAAATAAATAATAATTTAAAATATTTTATTGTAAAAAAGCGTAGAAAAACACTACTGACATTACCTATTTTTTTATTTTATTACTATTTTTTATAATGGCTATGCACTATTATGCACACAAACACAACAGTGCTTACAGACTGCTACTTAGCGGCAGAAATAAACAAAGCGGTGGTACCAACACAGACGGCCTCTCGCATACTTAGGGACTTACCACCTAGTGAGTATAAAATTGTAGCATATATTTTTCGTTTTGGGAAGTATTTTTAATTTTTTTATTAAACAAGATTTAAAATTCATTGAAAATCCTTCGCATAGGAGACTGTATCGCAAAGATACAGCAAAGATTCGATCCGTTTTCTTAGATGAACAGGAATTTCGGAAACGGTACCGTTTTACCAAACAAAAGTACAGTTTTCACTTACCTTTTCTTTGCTGTAATCATCTTCAAAAATTTCAAAAAGCATTAACCGTCCGTATCGTCGCGTCGCGCGTCGTGCGGACTCGTGCGGTCATGTTCACCTTTGTTGACATTTGACATTGATGAGATGTCAATTTTGTTCATAATAACAGGAAATAGGATTGTGCTGATACCGGATACTGGAACTCCCATTGGATTGTGGAAGGTGGAAGGTGGATGATGAAGCATAACAGAGATATTAGAGCACCTAGTAAATATGTTCCGCTTTCAACGTCCGCGTCCAAAGCACAAATAAGTTATTGAAGCAACAACTGTTTACCTCCTCCTCCTCCTACCTGGCGATAGGCTCGCCCCCTATCACATAAGGGACGGAGATACGCTCGGCGAAATGTGGGTGTACTGGTTACACCTCTGCCTACCCCTTCAGGGATTACAGGTGTGAGTGCGTATAACTGTTTACCTCAGATGACATAATATATTTATCATAGTCGTGAACTTGAATAAGTTTTGAAAACTTGAATGTGATGTCATGCAGGCCGAATGTGATGTCAAGGTGCAAAGGTGTCTTAAACAAGATTACAGCAAAATGTTCCCAGCCTGGCATCAATTTATATTGATTGTACTTCCTACTTTCCACCGATGCGAGTTCGGTAAGAGGAGTGCCCCGGCCCGTGGCCCGTGAGTACAAGTCGTGAGGTGATGGTGCAGTTTGCAGTGTGTTTTCTGGCTCACTCGGCGCAGAAGGGCCGGTGCGCGCACTCGCACCCGCACCCGCGAGACTCGCCAGACACGCAAGCGGCACCGAGCGCGCTGATAACGCGTGATGTCAGCGCTCAAGCCACCGCCGCGGCGCCTCTCTCGCCGCCGCGCAGTGGCCGCCACCGCCGCCGCCGTCGTCGCCGTCAGTCGCCCGCAGCGCGTAAACGTGAGCGCCGCGTTTTTTTGCGAGCATATAGAACGTGGCGCGTCCTCGTCGCGAAAATTATATTGCCGCCGGAGCCGGTGTGGCTCCGAGAGCGGTGAAGAGGGCGTGCACGCGCAGTATGAGCGAACCGCCCGACGGCGCCGGCGCCGAAGGTGGAGGCCGGGGCCGAGCGCCCGCGCGCTGGCCCGTAGGCATCCTGCGGCGTAGCGGGGCACGCGCTGCTCGCCGCGTGCTGCACGTCAAATACCGCAGCGTGCCGCCCTCTCCGGCGCCCAGCCCCGTACCGCCGATGCTGCCTCTGGACATAGACGACACCGTCTCGTGTTTCTGCAGGTGTGTGCTCGAATGTGTGCGTTTGTTTTGTTCAGTCTCTGGAGTCGTTGCGATCGGGTAAGTATCGACAACTTGCCGATGATATGCATTTGGTATTAAGAACATATTCAATGGAAATAGGAATCGCGTCATGTCACTGGACGAGAACGGGGGTGTAGTGGTCCCGAGTGGCGACGGCATATCGCGGTTCTGCAACTCTGACATGCAGCGGAGCGTGTCCAAATGCGCGCGCCCATGTTTCTTGTGCAAGTGACGAGTGAACGGCGGAGAGCGGGGCGTGCCGCCTCGCCCCGCGCACCCCGCGCCCAGTCGACTGCCGCCCGCGCTGCCCCGCACCGCCTCGCACCGCCCCGCGGACCGGTGTGTTGACGCAGCACCGACCTACATTATACACCGGCGCGCTTGCTTATCGTGATACTCCTTATCACAACACCTGTATGACGTAGTGTTGCTGGTACGAACTACCTACCACGGCCCCGCTTCCCCGTTATACAAGTTGCCTGAACGAAGTTCAGCAGAATAAAGAATCATCGCTGGAACTGTCGACATGCTGTTTTTGTTTTGCTATTTTATACATATAAACAAAAATCAATTGCCGCATGTATGAAAGACCATACGTTGAGAACAGCTCGACCGATTTGGCTGATTTTTATGATGCATTCAGAATTGTCAGGATAAGGTATGCATGAAAAAAAAGTTGGTAAATCAACCGTAAAAGTAGGAAATTTGTATTTTAGACAATTGCGAGATAGAGATATGAAATTAACCCGAGCGACACCGGCACGAACAGCTCGTAATATATAAACATAAATAACACCCAACAGTAACACACTTAGCCCTGACCCTACGTGTAAGATACGATTTACACGTTTACGACACCCGTAGTATGATACGATTATCCAGTGCCGTGGGTATCAAGAACTATGAGAGACTTTCGATCACACAACACCCAAACCCGAAACAAATCTTGCTATCTCACTACTATTATAAATGTGAAAGTCTGGATGTTTGTGTATTTGGATGTTTGTTAGTCAATTACGCCTTAACGGCTGAACGGTTATTTATTTGGCACACAGGTAGACCATGACCGGGATTAGGACATAGGTTACTTTTAACCCGGAAAAGACCGTTCACGCGGGCGGAAACGCGAGCAACGGCTAGTATTTTATATGTGTTAAATACATTATCCTTGTAATACGAAATCCACGAGGATGGAAATATACGAGGCTGTTGACAGTAGTATATGTCAGAGTTTGCGATTGTCGCACGTTACACACGGGTGACACGGGTCGGCGCCCGCAGGCGCAGTGGAGGCAGCGGAGGCACCGCGCCGCGCCGCGACCACTGATTGCCTCCACTTGACTCGGATGTGTTTTTAATTACGCCACTCGAGTGGCGCTGGGTGCTCTCTCACCGCTCACCAGTCAATTGGCCAGAGCCACAGATGGCGCTTCAACCTTGAACGCCGCCAAAGGAAAACCACAACGTAAACAGGAATGTATAAGTACTAAGTTTTCCGTATGCGGTGTCGTTAGATGATGTCATTCTGTCGTAAACTATTTATTGTGCATCGCGCGAAATTGTTTATACGTCCGCGCTCGGCGCTAGAACGTCCGTCAGCGTGTAGGTGTAGGTGGGCTGAGCCGCGGGGCACTGACGCGTATGGCGAGCGACGGACCATGAGTAAATGAGTTGCAAACAAATAAGATACAAAGCTCTTTCTGTAGAAACATCCGAACTGTAAATATTCGTATGCGTTGCGTCGAGTATCGCCTACTATGGAAGTGTTCATGAGCATTGAGCGCTCATGTTTACCGCGTCGCGTGGTGCCGAGTCGTTGAGTGAGTGACAGCCGAGCTGCGACATCGCTGTCCAGGTACAAACACATTTACATGATAGTTCGTTATGTGCAAAGATTGACTATAGCCTACAGGCTGAAAAGGATATTTTTTTAAATAAAAGAATATTTAAATAAATTAATAAAATAAAATAATATTTTATACTGATTTTGTATAAGTAACCAATATCCGGCAAGCTGCTAAGCCGGGCCGCGCCGGGCGCTCCGGATAATCTTCTTTTTATAAGCCTAAGTTAGATTACAATAGTATTCTGGATTACTAACTATTGTGGCTGCTCCTGTATATCTACCGTCGTGACAACCAACACAACATTAAATAGAAAGGGACTCAGCGCTGAGTCCCGGTGGACAGCTACGGTAATAGGAAGAGGGTTGGTATCGCCAACAGCACTCCGTACCAGAGACTCGGATCGGAGGTACGTGTCCCCGACGATGTCAACATAGGTTTTTAGCACACCTTTAACTCTTAGCACCCACCAGATCACCTGCCGGGGCACACAGTCGAAGGCCTTGAGCAAATCCAGAAAGACAATATGCAAAGACTTCTTCTTCATCCTGGAAGTCTCGACCAGCGATCTAATCATGAACACCGGGTCCATGGTGTCACTTCCGAGTGTGCAGCCATATTGACACTCTGCGACGGTACACTCTAGGCGGAGCCTTAGCCTTCCTTAATAATAACAATTTTGAGAATAGGACATCATGTATTTCAATAAATTAAAGTTCACTCATCAAATTTTTGATTAGAATAAGTAGTGAAATAAGACACAATATTTACGTTTTGATCATTTTGGACAGAATAAACTCGCAAGGAACAATCAAAAATTTTCAACAAAAAATAATCAAATGCAACGTAGCATCACAATTTTTAAAAATGGTGCACGGTCAAGTAGTTTTTAAGTTTATTCATTACATACACAAATACAAGTCTTTCCTCTTTATAATATTAGTGTAGATTTGAGTAAAATAATATGACGGGGCGTTGCTAATTCATATACAAACTTTCAAATTTTCATAACATTGAAGCTTTAAAATAAATATAAATGACAATATCAAATTTCCCTTCTCTGTCACCTGTGAATTAGTGAGCAGAGGGGGCCGCGTTTCTGTGTTCTGTGGGCCGCGCCGTGGTAAACTCGCTCAGAACGCCGCGCCGGTTGTGCTAAAACAGGTGAATTTGAAAAGGTAAACTGGAAGAGTTACCAGATATGCGCAAAGCGTGGCGCGTGGTCGCGCGTCGTGGACTCACGTCCACACGGATGGCCAAGGCCGGCCGGTAGTGCCGACTGCTGCATGGATACTGAACGGCAGGCGCTATTATACTTACTCGAATATATCATATCTTTGCTAATGATCTTTATTGGTTGGTACTTGGTAATTGCGTAGAGGATATTAGTGATCGAGCTCCGCGTACAGTGCAGTGCCGAAGGCAGCGCACAGTGACAGAAGGGGTGATGTCCTCTATACGGTAACACTTGTCGGTTGACGCGCATGTTGTTTGTTGCAGGTGAGTGAAGGCTCGCGCGTCGCGTGCATGTTAGCATGCTCGACTGCCTATGGTAAGTCTCCACTGCTGCACTGTCGTATCGCAACTATCGCGTCACACCGCCTGGCGCGCCAGGCCGAGAGCCCGCCGGCAAATGTCAAGGGCGCTTGTCGCGCTGGTCGATCTATGGCTCGAATTAAAACGTATACTCGAGTCGAGTGAGTTGTTGCAAATATTGTTTGGTGGCGGGCTCGGCGTGATCACGATCACCTATGTATGTTTTACTGTGTATGGTTTCGTTCAATCTTTCCTCTTCGCTGTATAAATTGTAGATCTACCGTGCGCGTATCCTTGACAACCGTCGCACAGTGGATCGAAAATAGCGTTTCGAAGACTTAGGAACTAAATCAAGATATCTCTGGAATCGCAAAATCTTCCGTAATATTCTTGCATACGGTTATAGGTACCTAGGTAGGTACCTACTCATTATTTATGTACTACACACTAATCCATCGTGTATTTACGTCTAGAATAGCTGTGATTGTGCGCAAATTCGTGTCTCAGCCGCGGGTCAGTGGCGCCGAGCGTATCAAATCGACCGCGAGCGCAGCAATTTTGAAAATATCTGCTTTTGATTGCGTTTTATTTATTTATTTACTTAGCAAATGCTCAGAGTAGGCAGTGTCTCTTTGTCTCTATGGACTGCACGCCGAAATATCCATGCCTAGGATACTTAGGCTATTCCGCATTGCGAGCGGGATACCCTGAAGATTGGGGAGGAGAGAGAACGGGGATTTTTAATAAAATTCTCAAAAATTATAACATTTATTCCTCATTAAAGGTATTTTTAAATATTCATCATGGTCACATACATTACGATTCGTCTAATGGCCATTCCCAATATTAACTTTAAATTTCAGGATAGATAGCTATTGTCAAACATCTGTATTGTTCTATCTACTTCTTGAAGTCGCCCTATTTTCCAGATAAGTAAGTCAGATAATCAGATAGCAATATATATGTAAGCTATCTGGGCCCTCTTGTGCGTTATGTTGTATGTTGTTGTTACATGCTGAGAAAGAGGAACTATTATATAAATTACTAGCTGTTGCCCGCAGCTCCGCCCGCGTGAATGCCTATTTCCAGGATTAAAGTAGCCTAGTGGGCGCCCCCGGTGAGAAACGCGCTTGACAAAATACTAAAATGACTATTAAAAAATAGGGGTTGATGGTAGAAGGGTGAAAATTTAGGGTCGTATGTATTTTTTAATGCTGTATCATAACAAAATAAAAACAAAAAAATAGTCTAAAAAATAAAAAATAAGATTTAGTGTTGGACAACCCTTAACATTTAGGGGGATGAAAAATAGATGTTGGCCAATTATCAGACCTACCCGATTTGCACACAAAATTTCATACAAATCGGGGGATTTTCTATGGTGATGATGGTATTGGCATTATCAAGTACTTAGATAAATGTCACGTGATTTTATTATCAAAACGGTGCATTATTATTATTATTATTTTTGTCAGTGCGAGTGCCATGTGAGACTTGTATACTCATGGCTATTTCTTCAAAATGCGACATTTATTTCGTTCTTTTACAGCCGAGGTATTTTACTATAGTTTCAGATGTATGTATATTTTTAGTTAATTTCACAATCAGTTTGAACGTCCTCATAAAAACCTATTTGTACTATAGTTTCAGATATATGTAGTTATTCAGTTTCACAATCAGTTCGATCATAATCATCGGAACCTCTTTCTTTATCATTGTCGCTACAATAATCGTCTTAGGACTATGGAAGGTTCATTTGAAACCAGTAGAGTAGGTTTCTTTCCAAAAATAAAAATATTATTATTATTATTTGTGGTCTGCGGCAACTACTGTTTAGGAATGGATCCGAAGTCAATAATGATTTGTATAAATTATTATATATGTGCAGCACAGACGATTACAAGTGCATAGTGGACAGTTATAATAGTTATATACTTCGTTATTGTGCTACATAGACAGTAAGTGTAAATAGTGAACGTTTATATACTTTGTTATAGTGATTTAACAGTTACAGTTCTAATCGTGATTATGTCTTGACAGTTACAGTTTATATAGTGAATATTATGTTTTAACAGTTCTATTTGTGTAGTGTTTATAAGTGTCTAGGTCTTTAGTGTTTTAGTTATTTTAAAGTGTTTACAGTTACAGTTTTATTTGTTGTACATACAGTAGTATGTTATAGTGAAAATAATTTGTATTATGTGTTTTTAATTAAATAAACAGAGGGGTTCTTCTCGTCGGTATAGCCGGTGGCTAGGATAGGGAATTCCGCGATATTTTGTCCTTTTCTGACACATAGGTCCATCTCGCTCCTTCGCTAAGTGAAACCTCACTATGCGTTGGAGCGAGATGGAGCTGAATTTTGTATAAAAAGCGTGCAAATTCTTTCAGCGACACAGTTTACAGGAAGATTTCGGGCTGAAGAAAAGTAATGGAAGAATAGTAACCACCAAAAGTACCAAAGGGGGGCGTGGCTTTTACAGTTTAAATTCAGTGTTTTCTTTCCTATACAGTCCACTCTCACAGACAAAGCAATTTTCATTGCGCTGTATTTTCCTATGATACAGTTTCTGCCCGTACTGGCCTTCCGGTGCCTTTTGTACATATACGAAATATTACAGTATATGTATTGCAATTTTCATTGCAAACCACCAGTACATAAGGGCCTATAACACATACGTACACACATACCACTTACACAATACCCAACGTACGGGATACAAGTAAAGTCCCGTACATTTTGGTCACTTCGAGCGCCGGATAATTATATAACCGGTCTACAGGTAAGTGGTACTAGCGTCGAATTCCTGCAAGAATCAAGATGCCGGTAACAAGATCTCGTCACAACAGCGTACAGCGTCAACGTTCGGCTACCGTTTCTGCGACCGCCTCTGCCACCGAAACCACAGAACAGACAGAACAGTCGGCGAGCACAGGCACCACAGGCACAAGCGCCACCGTAACGGAGACAACACAGGCGACGGGATCTCAAGACATCACCGTACAGGAAATCGCTATCCAAACAGAAGTCACGGCCGAAGCCACGGCCGCCGCCCCTCAAGAGCCCGTCCATACAGAACGCTGCAAATCGCACCGAACCAAGAAGTCGGCGCGTACAGTCAAGCTGGCGCAAGCAAAAGAAGAACTCCTTCGTCTACGCATAGAGCTTGCCGCCACCCGCATTGCAGCGATGGAAGCGGAGTCTGAATCCGATAGTGAAGAATCCATATCGGATCGACAGACAACGCATCGAGTCACAGAATGGCTTGATCGAAGCCAACGGGAAGTGTTGGCAATAGAAGCGCAGCCGCAATTAATTCCGCCGATGCAGAATGAAGCTACGGTTACAGTCGCGCACCCAGAAGCCACGCCCCCCGAACCCACAGTTACAGTAGCGACGCCGCGCGTCGTCGAGCCGCCGCCCGCTACTGAAATACAGCAACAGAACATCGTAGCGCCGCCTCGTGTTATCAAGCCGTCGCCCGCTGCGGAGAAACAGTACAGTGTAGCGGAACCTCGTGTCGTCGAATCGTCGCCCGCTACAATCAACTTAACAGAACTTGCGTCAGCGATCGCCCTCGCCGCAAGAACACCGCACCCGCTGAACCGACAATTCCACGAGTTGCCTCAATTTAGCGGTGCGCATCAAGAATGGCTGTTATTCAAAGCAGCATTCAGGGATTCAAAAGGATCATACACAGAAACAGAAAACATCGCACGCCTGCGGAAAAGCCTCAAGGGACTCGCCAAAGAAGCCGTCGAGAGCCTACTTATCTACGGCGCGCCTACTGAAGAAATCCTTCAGACGTTGGAAACTCGCTTCGGACGACCGGACGCGATCGCGGTAGCCGAATTGGAGCGGCTACGCACACTGCCACGCCTCACGGACGCGCCTCGGGAAATTTGTACATTTGCAACACGCATCGCGAACATCGTCGCAACATTGCAAATGCTAAAGAAGAGCCATTACCTCTACAATCCGGAAGTAACGAGAGCGATCGTCGACAAGCTTACGCCCGCGTTACGATACAGATGGTTCGACTTCGCAGCAGTGAACTCCGAAGATGAAGCGGACCTACCCAAGCTCTCGCGTTTCATGAATACGGAAGCGCAGAAATGCAGCCCCTACGCGAATCCGGAGGCAACAACGCGCACCACCGACACTGAAGCGAAAACGCAGCGAGTTCCCAGGAAACAGAAAAGTTACACAGCGGTGGATCAACGAAGCGAATCCACGTGCCCGGTATGCGGAAAACCCGGACACAAGACAGAACAGTGCCACACGTTCAAAGAAGCGGACAACAACGCGAGGTGGCAACTCGCCAAAGAAAAACAACTTTGTTTTGCGTGTCTTCAACATAAAGCGAGGACTCATCAATGCCGGGCAAGAAAGTGCGGAATCGACGGGTGCATAAGAAGTCATCACGAGTTGCTACACTTTCGACGCAAACCTACAGTAACAGCTGAAGAACCCAAAAGTGAAGTGGTCACCAGCACGTGGTCAGCGGTCAAGTCACAATCTTATTTGAAAATCATACCAGTGCAAGTGTCCGGGCCAAAGGGGAAAGTCGACACTTTCGCCCTACTAGACGACGGATCGACGGTTACACTCGTCGACGGGGACATTGCAAGACGCACCGGAACCAAGGGGCAAAGTGAGCCACTTCACATCGAGGCATTCGGCAACGCGGAATTTGAAGCGACGAACTCCCAGCGCGTTCGGTTAACGCTACACGGAGCTACAGACAGTCATAGTATACAGGCGCACACGATATCGAAACTTCGTGTCGCACCACAGAAGATCGCCGCTTCGGATCTCGCAGGTTGCACGCATCTCGTCGACATCGCAGCTCAGCTCAAGTACACGAATGCTACACCCGGCATACTCATCGGTCAAGATAATTGGCACTTGTTGCTCGCTTCAGAAACACGTCAAGGAAGACGCAATCAACCTGTAGCGTCGTTAACGCCGCTCGGGTGGGTGCTCCACGGCTCAAGAACGCGTTCGCTCGGACATCGATTACACAGAGTTCATCACCTTCGGCGCATTGAAGACGACATGGACGAACAGTTGCGACAGTACCTCGCCATCGAGTCTCTCACCATTGAACCGAAAAAACCGAAGAGTGACCCCGAAGAGCGCGCACTTGTCACACTACGGGAGTGCACACACCGGCGGGAGGACGGCCGCTATGAAACAGCGTTGTTATGGAAAAACACAGATCTTCCGATGCCACAGAACAGGGAGAACGCCTACAAGAGGCTTCTCAACACAGAGCGCAAGATCGACAGAGATCCGCGCCTACAGGAAAAATACAGCAAACAGATGTCCGCGCTCGTTGAAAAGGGCTACGCCGAAGTCGCTCCAGTCTCCACAAAAAAGGGCAAGACATGGTATCTTCCGCATTTTCCAGTCATCAATCCGATGAAGCCGGACAAGGTGCGAATCGTACACGACGCGGCGGCGCAAACCCGAGGTGTCTCACTCAACGATCACTTGCTTACAGGACCGGATTTGATCCAATCATTACCGGGGGTGATTATGAGATTTCGTCAACACCCCATAGCGGTTACAGCAGACATTGCCGAAATGTTTATGCAAGTGAAGATTCGTGCTCAAGACAGGGACGCGCTTCGATACCTGTGGAGGGGCGATGCAAGAGGCGATGCAGACGTCGTCGAATACCGCATGACTTCACTGATATTCGGCGCGACATCTTCCCCGGCAACGGCAATTTACGTCAAAAACGTCAACGCCGAAGCATACAGAGACAGTCATCCCGCAGCTTATCGCGCAATCGTGAAGAATCACTACGTCGACGACTACTTGCAGAGCTTCCCCACAGTTGAAGAAGCGATACAGACATCGGTCGACGTGCGCGACATACAGAAAAAGGCTCACTACGAGCTACGACAGTGGGCGTCGAACTCGCCGGAGGTACGCCGAGCACTCGCTACAGATGAAGACAGACAGACTACGTGCCTACACGACGGCGCGACTACAGAACGGGTACTCGGACTCATTTGGAGATGCGCTACGGACGAGCTAGCTTTCAACCTAGACCTAGCGCGCCTGCCTCCCGGAGCGATCGACAACGACGCGCCAACCAAGAGAGAAGTTTTGAAGATCATCATGTCTCTCTTTGACCCACTCGGACTCGCCGCGCCGGTGACATCAAGAGCCAAACAGCTACTACAGGAGATATGGCGACGCGGAACCGGATGGGATCAACCGATCGACAGCGACTTGAGGACACAGTGGACAGATTGGATCGGCTATCTCAAGCGACTCGCTGACATACGAGTCCCCCGAAGTTATCTACACTACAGTCAAGCCGTCCGCCTCGAGTTACACACCTTCGTCGACGCGAGTGAAGTCGCATACACCGCTGCGATATACTGGCGTATCACAACATCGGACGGAGAAATACACACATCGCTCGCGCTCGCGAAAGCACGCGTCGCGCCGCTCAAGTTAATGTCAATTCCACGTTTAGAATTGCAAGCAGCCGTAATGGGAACTCGTATGGCGGCCGCGGTCGTCGAGGAACACGATCGCAAGCCCGACGCGAAAACTTATTGGACAGACAGCAAAACAGTTCTCACATGGTTGCGAAACGGAGCCCGCGCATATCGTCCATACGTCGCGCATCGTGTAGCGGCAATAGAGGAACACAGTACAGTAACAGAGTGGAGGTGGGTCCCCACCAAATTAAACGTCGCGGACGACGCTACGAGGGATGTACCGCAACATATAGACAGTGAACACAGATGGTTCACAGGTCCGGAGTTTCTGCGCAACGACCCGGACAAGTGGCCTACAGAAACTACAGCTTCACCGATCGAGACCGGCGAAGAAAGAACATTGGTGGTACAACGCAGCCCTCTACACTCGCTCGCTGCAGCGCTACCGGCAGTCGATCGTTTCTCCAAATGGGAAAAGTTACTGCGGACTACGGCGCGCATCCTGCAATTCATTGATCTTTGTCGGCGCACAACAGCGTCGATAAATTACAAGAGAAACAAGCGGAACAAAGAAAAGGATGCAGCGTGGACAAAGCTGCCGGCAAAACAGACAGCGCGCGTACCCCGCGCAACACAGAAAGTCGCGGCATGCGACAATCAATATCACGCCATAGATGGCACACTTTTACGACGCGCGGAAACGTTGCTGATTCGACGGTGTCAACAGGACAGCTTCACCGAAGAAATTGCGACAATCAGCGGTGGCGGCATACCTCCGGCGCAGAGTCGTCTACACAACCTGTCAACAGAGGTAGTGAACGGAGTGCTCGTCATCAAGTCTCGCATACAAGCAGCGCAAGATGTCCCGGAATACACCAAGAGGCCTGCAGTACTCGACGGGAGACATCCCGTGGCTCGTCTCTACGTGGACTACGTGCATCGAACCTTACACCACGCAGGCGTCGAGACTACGCTCAACGAGTGCAAACAGCGATACTGGATTGTGCGGCCGCGACCTACAGTGAAAGCAGTGATACACGAATGCTTGATATGTCGCATTCGAAAAGCATTGCCGCCGACGCCGTCTACAGGGAACCATCCAGCGTGCCGTCTGGCACATCATCGACGTCCGTTCACATACACCGGCGTGGATTACTTTGGACCGCTAACAGTAACTATAGGGCGATCCACACAGAAGCGGTATGTGGCATTGTTCACGTGCCTGACGACACGCGCGGTGCATCTGGAAATCGCAGGGTCTCTGACGACCGACTCTGCAATCATGGCTGTAAGAAGGTTCATCGCGCGGCGCGGCGCTCCGACCGAAATCTGGTCGGATAATGGTACTAATTTACAGGGTGCTGACAGGGAGCTACGACGCTCCATCAACAGTGCAACGAGCGGCGAGGTCAACCGACGCGGCATTAACTGGCGCTACATTCCCCCTAGCGCCCCCTTCATGGGAGGAGCGTGGGAAAGGCTTGTCCGCAGCGTCAAGACAGCGCTCACTACAGTACTCCACGAGCGACACCCGTCGGAAGAGACTTTGGCAACCCTAATTGCCGAGGTCGAACATGTGGTCAACAGCCGACCGCTCACACACGTCTCCGTTGATCCCGATGATCCGGAGGCGTTAACTCCGAACCATTTCCTGCTCGGAGGCTCCGCCAACGCGGTGGCCCCGGGCGAATTCGACGACAGCGACGCAGCAGGGCGCAGCCACTGGCGCGCCTCGCAGCGCCTCGCCGACCTCTTCTGGGCTCGCTGGATGCGCGAGTATCTCCCGGAGCTCCAACACCGGCGGGAGCCTCACGACCGAGGACAACAGCTGAGCAACGGGGACCTCGTACTCATCGCCGACGGGACGCTGCCGCGGAATGTGTGGCCGCGAGGCGTCATCTCCCACGTCTACCCTGGACCGGACGGCGTCGTGAGCACAGCGGACGTGCGAACCAACAGTGGAATCCTGCGGAGACCCGCCAAGAAGCTGGTCATACTCCCGGTGAAGAGCGAGGCTGCACGGCAATAAGTTCTGCGCCGTCGGCCCAGCGACGACGCACGGCGGGAGAAATGTGCAGCACAGACGATTACAAGTGCATAGTGGACAGTTATAATAGTTATATACTTCGTTATTGTGCTACATAGACAGTAAGTGTAAATAGTGAACGTTTATATACTTTGTTATAGTGATTTAACAGTTACAGTTCTAATCGTGATTATGTCTTGACAGTTACAGTTTATATAGTGAATATTATGTTTTAACAGTTCTATTTGTGTAGTGTTTATAAGTGTCTAGGTCTTTAGTGTTTTAGTTATTTTAAAGTGTTTACAGTTACAGTTTTATTTGTTGTACATACAGTAGTATGTTATAGTGAAAATAATTTGTATTATGTGTTTTTAATTAAATAAACAGAGGGGTTCTTCTCGTCGGTATAGCCGGTGGCTAGGATAGGGAATTCCGCGATATTTTGTCCTTTTCTGACACATAGGTCCATCTCGCTCCTTCGCTAAGTGAAACCTCACTATGCGTTGGAGCGAGATGGAGCTGAATTTTGTATAAAAAGCGTGCAAATTCTTTCAGCGACACAGTTTACAGGAAGATTTCGGGCTGAAGAAAAGTAATGGAAGAATAGTAACCACCAAAAGTACCAAAGGGGGGCGTGGCTTTTACAGTTTAAATTCAGTGTTTTCTTTCCTATACAGTCCACTCTCACAGACAAAGCAATTTTCATTGCGCTGTATTTTCCTATGATACAGTTTCTGCCCGTACTGGCCTTCCGGTGCCTTTTGTACATATACGAAATATTACAGTATATGTATTGCAATTTTCATTGCAAACCACCAGTACATAAGGGCCTATAACACATACGTACACACATACCACTTACACAATACCCAACGTACGGGATACAAGTAAAGTCCCGTACAATATATCTGTTGCAAAGCTCATGTGAAAATTTCCTCGCGAAATCGAGCCTGTATTGCCTAAAATTCTTATTTCTGCCCTCTTGTCGTATTTTTTTTTTCAGTAACTTGTTCCATTATGTCAAATAATGAACTTCTGGTAAATTGGTTTACCTTTCCTAAAGAAAAACACACAGACATGTTATGAACAATAAAATAAAAAAACACTACGTTTAGTAATTTGAATGCATTTATAATGAAATGGAGAAAGATTTAGGAAACACTTTTAACGGTATATTTTACGTAGGAGTCTGTATTTTGTATATTTATGAAAATAATTGCCCGACAAAGCGCGACACGGTATAAAAATGCCCTTGAATGAACTTTTTAGTAAAATAATATACATATTATTTACACAGTACACTAAAGGAAAAACAGTTCAGGAACTTGGTAATTTATCGTCGAGGTGATAAAGTATTATTTTAAAATACAGAACATACCTTGCCCTCACACTACGATCAAACTCTATTCAATCTTTGTGCGTTCAGACCCAGAATATTGTGCAAGTTTGGTCCCCATACTATGACATACATGGCAATCCTCTCAAAATAATCAAAAAATATTACTTTGGCACTTCTCCTATAGTAACTACCTTCCTATAATGGATGTCTGGAATTCAACTTCATGGTCTAAAGACCGTAGACAGTTGCTAATTCAGATATTCCTTTATAATTGAATCAATGGTAGCTCAGGCAACAACCACATTGCTGCAACAAAATCTTAATATTTTCGAAGCTATATATTTGAAACACCCATATCTTTAACGAAAGGTTGTTTGTTTACAATCTAAGTCAATCTAACCGTTAGTGATCACGCTCGCGCTCGTGTCTATATGATTATTACTTACATACTGAACTTTCTTGTTTAACCGACTTAAAAAAAGAGGTTATCAAATCGGCTCTTTGTTTCTTTTTTATGTATGTACATCATTTTATCTCAGCCATCTGTAGACCGAATTAGTTTGAAAAATCATTCGATAGAGTTTAGCTGCGATGTGATCCTATATAAATTTGGGATCTGACGACGGAGTACAGAGTAAAAAAATGAGAGTCCAACAATGTACTTGTGTTATTGTATTGGAGTTTACATGATATTGCTGTAATTACCATTAAAAATTGAAAAATAAAATAAGTTTATCAAAACTTGAGAGTCAGTGCCTATGTCGCTGCCGGTGAAATAAAATTGCACCGACTCCAAAGAGACCTATAGAATCGTTATTTTTGACTTTTCAGTGTTTTATATTGAAGTCGGTTTCTACGAGTATGTTTTGTTAAAACATATTTTTAAGTATTCTTTTTGTCCAATTTAGAATGCCGTGTCAACTTGTAATTAAGACAACATTTCGCGTAACACACCATACCTATTGTACGAAATACTCTTATGATTGTGTTTTGTAAGTAGCTCGAATAAATATAAAATATTATATTGTCTGTATATTTTTTTTTAATGTTTGTTGACGCATAATTTCGCCAAATGTGGACCGATTTAGATGATTATTTTTGTATTCGATAGTGGTTACTGCGATGGTGCGTCCATTTAAATGTGAAGATATAATTCCACCCCTAAAAGGGTGCAATCGGCGGTGAAAAATTTAAACATCGTCGTTATTTATGCACTGATTTTCATAATTGTTTCCCTAAAAATAGCGAAATAAAATAATAATACACCCAACAGTCACACACATAGTTCTGTAGGCCTAGTATGAGTTACAAATACGTTCACAGTTTTCGAATTCGTATAAAATTACGACCGTCGAAGTGTCAAACTAGTAATTCATACGGTAATAAAGAAAAGAATCGCTTGAAAACCAATTGTGATCTAGTTAATTTAGTCACATTCAGAATTAATAGAAAAAATTACATCGAGGGATCCGGTCAAACCTTTCGTCATTGGTCACATTATTTGATTTAATTACAAAACAGGTATTTTCTGGGCACATTTAATGATCTTCGTATATTGTATTTTTTGTACAATATGTAGTGAAATAATATTTGAAACGTGTGCTGTTCGTTCAAACAATATCAATCAATAGTGATCAATTGGACATAATTTCAAAGTCACGTCAATCAAGCGGTTTGTATGGGTGTGCGGTGCGTTGCGTCTTGCGGTGCGGAGCGGTGCGGTGTGGTGTGGTGTGGTGTGGTGTGGTGAGGGGCGCGGGCCGCTGACGACGCGGGTGGGAGGTGGACCGCGGGGCGCGTGACGCGTCAGTCCAGCACTGACCGCGATCCAATTGATACATGTTGCGATGCTCGGTGGAGCAGGCGCGCTCGTAAGTGTTAACCATCGCGCGCTAACGCTCGCGCCCGGCTAGTGCAGTGTGAAGCCAGAGGCGTTGCCACGGGGCATGTGAGTGATGTTGCGATCGTCTGCCCACGGCGGCATGGTGGGCCTGCCGCCGTCTCCGCACGCGAGACTCTCGCTATTCGACTCTTGCCATCGCAAGATCAGGCTCATCGGTGGCGGACCTGTTGCTTTTTTGGGAGGACTTGTCGCGTAAGTAGTTCTCATCTCTGCCCTCCGTCGACTGCTGTTATTTCGATGTTAATTGTTATTTAACACACAGTGTACTGTGTATATGGTGTGACAGGTGATGAGTGTTTAGTGCATTCCGTTCAGATGTGGATCAGTATGTCGTACACTGTATTGAGTACACACACTGTACACTCAACACACATCATAAATTATTGAAGGTTGGTGCGTCACATTGGTGCCTAGTGGTCCTTGGCGGATTGTGGATGATGCAGTGCGTGCCGAGTGCCGAGTGCTGACGACTGCTGGTGGCTAGTGGTGGTCGTGATCAGTGAGAGATGGTAGATTGTTCACTAGTCGCGTCACGCGTGTGTGCTGTGTGCTGTGTGCTCAATATCAATAACACGGAGCGACCGCGGCCCGCACTCGCGCTCGCGCTCTGAACACAAAACGTACATTTGTGCTATTTATACTCAGTGTTAAATGTAGGCAACAACAAACTAATGTTTTTTATACATACGCACTCACGCCTGTACTCCCCGAAGGGGTAGGCAGAGGTGTAACTAGTACACCCACATTTCGCCGAGCGTATCTCCGTCCCACGATGTGATAGCCTATCGCCATATCAGGCACAAATTCCAGACTCCGGGCTGATACATTTCGTAATAGAAAAACCCAATACCACTTTACCCGACCCGGGGATCGAACCCGAGACTTCAGCGTTAGCCTCAATCGTAACGCGTACGCATTACAACTACGACACCGAGGCAGTCATATAGGTGGTTTTATAATAATAATATTATTTATTATAGTTTTCGGCGCATTGTCTTATTAACCGACTTCAAAAAAATAAGAGGTTTTCAATTCGGACCTTTTTTATTTATTTGTTTTTTTTTTTGTTATGTTCTCCGCCAACTGTGGACCGATTTTGTAGGAAAAAATTAACTCGATAGAGTTTAGCTGCAATGTGTTATGTGGCCCCATATAAATTTAGTAATCTGATCTGATGACGGAGTACGGAGAAAAAAAATAAAACTCCTAAACGGACAACAGTACACGTTGCTATTGTGTTATTGTATTGGAATTTACGTGCTATTGCCGTAACTACCACTAAAAATTTAAAAATAAAATTAGTTTTAACAAAACATAGAAACCGACTTCAAAATAAAAACACTGAAAAGATTTTGTTATTTTTGTTTTTACTTTGAAGTCGATTGCGAGGTTTTGTTAAAATTTATTTTAGTATTTAATGCACCAGATACACCAGAGGCGTGGGCAAATTCGGGCACACATTTTTAAAACATTTTAATACAATATGTGTGCCAAAATAGGAACGCAAATACACGTGCCAGATGTGTCTTCACATATTTGCACTCACTTTGTACTAGCTAAGTGTCGCAGGTCGCCTAAACTTTAATCTTGTTTAATTTGATGTGCGCTAAAAACCGACTACATGGCGAATTGCAAATATGTGCTCAAACTTTACTTTAGTTTTACGTGATCGAACGTCTATCGTTTTTAAAATCGATTCCTAAAGTAATGCTTAGAATGTGACATGTAGATAGACGCAACCGTTTTTAACACGACGCGATTGTTCATTTTCTAAGCAGAAGTCCGTTGGTATATGTTGAAGAGAGACGATATCGCTTAGACGATGCCATGGGACATCTCGTTTTTGATTTTTTGCATTCTAAGGGGGCTGAATGGCGCAATGGTGCACCACGATTCGAAAGGTCACAAAAGCGTTTGAAAACGCTGTCTTGTAGCCCTTGATGAGAAACGCCTGCTGACTAAAATCAAGCCAAAGCGCTCCTATAATCATTAGGTACACCGATAATGGTGCAGATGACCAGCTCTTCTTGTGATACAAGTTTAACTTGTAGATGTGACTCTGAAGCAGAATGGTTCAATAGTACTTCAAAAGGGTTTTATCACTCTTTTGGAATAGACAGACATATCCTACTCCGCTCCACTGAAACTCTTCAAACTGCTGATGACAGAATTGAAAGGAACCTGAAACTAATTTACATGGGATTTATCAGCAAAACAAAACTAGCTATTGTTGAGATAAGCAGAGTAGTGGAGCTTTTCTGGCACCACACAGGCGCGGGCGGTGACAGTGGTGTGAATAGTGAAATCAGAAATGTTATGCTGCGTACGCACATTATGCACACAATAATTGTTATACTAACAAAGTTTTAAAGATGGAAGGCTTGATGGAACCAGACGGAATTTATCGTTTCGTTCAAACATGCAAGTTAGCTTGACGTCCACTGATTTGAAGTACAGTCTCCGCTGCACCGCTTACCAAAAAACAAGGCTCGCTTTGACTGGCCTTTTAAGGAAATCTGAATACTTTCGAGCCACGGGAAAACACCCAAATGGCTTGATTGAGCCATGAGGTTCGTATCCGCCCGCGGTCACACCACAGTTATTACTCGAAGGCTTGATAGAGTACGATTCAATGTGCGTACGCAGCATTAAAGTTGTGATACCTCTGCGAGTGCGAGGCGTGTGTGCTGGCGTCAGCGCCACTGAATTGTGCCAACAGCGCGTCGGCCGGCGAGTGAAAGCAACTCCGCCGCGCCGACCGTCGACGACCTGTGCGTTATGCCTGCACACTTGTAACGGGACCAGCGTGAACCAGTGTGAGCACCAACACTCCTCCGTTAATATTACATCTAGGCGTCCGACCGTCCCGTCCGTGTCGCGTCCTGTCGTCTATACTAATCACTCGTCTAGCTGTTTCGCCTCTGCCCGACTCCGCTCAGCTGTAGATGAACGGTACTATAAATGCACAATAATATAATCAACCAATAAATTAACTGATATCCAAATCAACCGCTACTATATTAAGTTATACTAAATGTAAGCCGAAAAAATATATCCGAAAAGGAAAGCGGTCGAGCAACTACTGCCAGGAATTAAGTGAAGGGTGTTGGATGGTCCCAGACGATTGGATTTCCACGAAGCCGTAGGTCCGTGGATGCTCAGTGAAAAGGGATAAAGACAGCAATCACTGCTCTTGGTATGTCAAAACTCGGCATCACCGAGTGAGGCCGCGTCTTAGTCAAGGAGACGTGGTGGTGGGGTGAGACGGTTCATGGTGCGATTCGAAAGAAAAAAGAACTGTTCAAAATGACTAACTCTCCTGAAGACCGCGTTGCGTACCGAATGTAATGTCCAGCGAGCTGTAGCTAAGACCCAACGTGGTCATCCCAGTTACTCAGCATCCAAGAAGATTTGCGATCAAAGAAGAAGTGGTCAAAAGTCAGGTTGATGAGTGGTTGAGGGAAGGGATAATCAGGCCTAGCTATTCGGAGTACGCAAGCCTGTTAGTATTAGTTAGGAATAAAGATGGGAGCTTTAAAGTTTGTGTAGATTATAGAAAAATAAATCAAAATATGGTTAATGACGAATATACTTTGCCGGTCATAGACGACCACATAGACAGACTAAGTAAGTCAAAAGTATACAGTAGGCTCGATTTAAAGAATGATTTTTTTCATTCGGTGAAATATACGGCTTTTGTGACCAGTCGTCCGGAAGGTCAATACGAGTTTCTTAGTGCACCTTTTGCTTTGTCTATATGTTCAAAATATTTCAGTAGGATAATTAACATATTTTTTAGAGATTTAATAAATAATAGTCCAGGTTCCACGGGCCATTTTTGCACTTGATTACTATCAAGCTAATTTTCCGTGAGTAGCTCATTTTAATGAGACGCCCAACAATTACCTGTACGCAAACTCTGATTGTGGTAGATAATAGGGGTAGCAGGGATAAAATATGTTGATTTGATGATTCTGAAAAATTTATTACTAACCGGGTTTTGTTTTGTTAAATCTGATGATAATTATCTAAATTATTCGAAAAAATATTTGTCTTACAAAATGTGTGGTATGATCACACATGACACATCACACATGATGTTAGATCAATGAGTCCCCCCTTCCAATATGTATCGATAACGAGGTCATCAAAAATTATTACTAACCAGCTGTTTTTTTTGTTTACTTAGTTAATATTTATATAACTTAACAGTCATATTGTCCTACAAATTGCGTGGTACGTTATCCCGGTCCTACGCTCAGAAATTGTTAATACCAAAAGACCATTTTTCTCATTACTAACTGTAGAACAAAAATATTACATAATAGGTTAGTGTGTTCTCTGTTAGGAAACAATGTCCTACAAGAAAACAGGTATGTATCACTAGTCTCACAAGAATTGTCATTTTTTCGTTTTCCTATTTGTAACATAAGATACAGTGAAAACATCTTTTTTTATCCAATAATAATTAATATTATATTCATGATGTAGACAATTTTGTCTACAGCATGAATGGGCTGGCTCGTCCGGGTCGTTACCACTGTCTCACCGAAGGGGTAGGCAGAGGTGTAACCAGTACACCCCCATTTCGCCGAGCGTATTTCCGTCCCTTATGTGGTAGGGGGCGAGCCTATCGCCATACCGGGCACAAATTCCAGACTCCGGGCTGATACTGAGCATATCGTAATAGAAAAACCCAATACCACTTTACCCGACCCGGGGATCAAACCCGAGACCTCAGCGTTAACCTCAATCGTAACGCGTACGCATTACAACTGCGCCACCGAGGCAGTCATAAAAAATAAAATAATAATAATTTATGCACTAAGATGACGAATCTATAGGTTCTGCAATTATTGTATTATACAAAGTGAGTGGTGTTAATCATCGGACATCAGAGGATTTGTAATACCTAGCTAGCTATGTGGTACGCCGATATCACTTTGAAATGAAATGAAATGGTTTTATTCATCATGTAGGCAATTAAAATAGCGCTTATGACAAGTCAGTACAAAATAAAGAAACATAAGTAAGTATAGAAATCATATCAGCTAATATATACATAACATACATAGCATCGTCACAATACACTGGGCAACTATAAATTTTACAATATTTTTATATTAGTCCAGAATTGTTAAGTATTATTATTATTGTTATTTTTTTCTCTGTTTTAAAGGTCGATATGGACCATAGGCATTACCGAAGCGGCACGTGTTTTAAAACTACCACCGGATCCAAAACGACCCAACCTGAGAAGACCCGGCGAAACAAACTCAGTGGGCTTACTTTACCACTGGATTTTACGCGGCGCGACCCAGTCCTGAGAAGATGCAGCTAGTCAAACTCAATGGGCTTGTTTTTGGTCCGGTTTATCATACCAAAATAAATTAGGGAAATAAAAAGTCCTATTTTTATTTTAAGGGGATTGATACGGACCATGTGTACCTCTAAATTGTTGTTTTAAAACTGCCACCGGATCCAAACGCGACCCTGTCTGAGAAGACCCGGCGACAAACTCAGTGGGCTTATTTTTGGTCCAATTACTATAATCTCAACAATAATGACTTGTCAATTTAAAATTGCCAATTTTTATTTTTATGAGATCGGCAGTCTTTTTTTATTTGGTATTTAAATTTTATTAATACATTTATTTAATACATTGTTTAGTGTACGTATTTAATATTATTGTGCAATTTATTTATATCGTACTTACTTGAACATTTACAAAGGTATTTACGAAAAGAGGGACATAACAAAATTAACAAAATCTAAAACACGACTGCAATAAGTCGGGTAAAAACGTGCCATTCCTACGTTCGTTGTTTACAAGTAAATCTTTTTTATTTATAGTCATCTAATGTGTTATATTGACTACATTTAGTTCCTTTGTAAATATTATTAAAATATGATTAATGAATATGTATACTGTTATTTGTGAAACTCTGATGTTTTAATTCAAATAAAAAATAATATTGCAATTGTTTGGTTTATTTTATAATCTAATTAAAATCCTGAATAAAATAGGGTCTGGCCGACCGTATCCATATTTATATACCGATATCGATATTTCAATCTACTCTATATAGATAGACAATAGTAGACACAGATCGTCTCTATTATTGTAGCTGACAACTGCTTGGTAGGAATGGTAGGTTTTTTTTAAGTTGGTTGGAATGGAACTAGTCTTAAACAGGGTGTTTTTAAAAAGTTTGTATGTAGTCGGACAGGACTACATAAGAGATGATAGATGAGATGAGAGATATAAGAGACGTCTTATAGTTATATTCTCTTTGGTCGGCACTAACGTAGACACCTTACGCAGTAAGCAATGCTCTGCGCATGCGTACCGGTGTGACTCAGCTGTAGTAGCAAAATACAGAAAATAAATTTAATTTAGTTTCATGAATTTAAAATATGTATTCAATTGGAGCACCGCGATAACGTACCACGCAATTTGTAGGACAATATGACTTAAATTATATTTTTTTTAATTTTTTTTTTATCCTGGCTCGGCAAAGTGACTACGCTACACCTGATGGTAAGTATAGCGCAATCCATGAATACTGTCGACCAACGATAGACACTGAATCTATCGCAGATCGGCAGAATTATGCCGGCCTGCTTAGTTGCTTCTTCACACTCCGTTTAAAGGATCCCAAGTTATAGGAAGGAGGAAACACGTGCGCCGGCAAGCTATTCCACAGCTTTATGGTCCGACAGAAATACGATTTTGCGAACCTCTTGGTCCGAGCCGAGATGGAAGAGACCACGAAGCTATGGTTTCGCAAGCCAGCACGCGTGGTTCTGTTAAGGAAAGGTGAGGAAGGAATAAGGTCAAACAATTCTTCAGAGCATTCACCGTGATACAGACGATAAAAGACGGAAAGCGAGGCAATGTCCCTACGCAGCTGTAGCGGCTCTAAATTTTTTGTGACGTCTGCATCATTCACAATGCGGACAGCCCGTCGCTGCAATCCGTCCAAGGCATCGAGCAAGTACTTTGCGGAACCGTCCCATAGGTGCGAACAGTATTCTGCACCCGGCCGTGCCTGCGCTTTGTATAAGCGGTAAAGCTGGCCGGGTGCAAAAAACCTACGCACCTTGTTCAGGATTCCGACCCTGCGTGATGTGGCTGATATTACGCCCTCGATGTGGTTCCTTGGATTCAGATTGCAGCAAATATCCATGCCTAGGATACTTAGGCTATTCCGCATTGCGAGCGGGATACCCTGAAGATTGGGGAGGTGAGAGAACGGGGATTTTTTGCACGTAAACGCGCACACCTGGGTTTTCTTGGCATTGAACTCAACCAGATTCTTGGTACCCCATTCCGAAATGAGATCCAAGGTCTGGTTAAGCTCAATGACAAGATTCTCTCGCTGCCTCTCAGTGACTTCCCGGCTACCAGGAGGCTTACTGCAGTAACGCCCATGCACAGTGCTGTCATCTGCATAGCAATGAATGTTACCAAGTGGTAAATTTTAACTAAGTAAACAAAAAAAATCAGCTGGTTAGTAATAATTTTTAATGACTTCGTTATCGATACATATTGGAAGGATTACTCTTTGATCATACCACACATTTTGTAAGACAAATATTTTTTCGAATAATTTAGATAGATAATTTAGATTTAATAATTTTAATTATCATCAGATTTAACAAAACAAAACCCGGTTAGTAATCAATTTTTCAGAATCATCAAATCAACATATTTTATCCCTGCTACACCTATGACCTACCACAATCAGAGTTTGCGTACAGGTAATTGTTTGGCGTCTCATCAAAATGAAGCTACTCACGGAAAATTAGCTTGATAGTAATCAAGTGCAAAAATGGCCCGTGGAACCTGGACTATAAAGGAATAGTTCTAATATTTATTGACGATATTGTAGTTTTAGGCTAAGGATGAGACGGAGGCTCTATAATATCTCAAAATGGTTTTTAAAGTAGCTTCTGAATACGGATTAGAGATTAATTGGAAAAATGTCTGCTATTGCAAAGAAAAGTAAATTATTTAGATCATATTGAAAATGATACTATTAAACTATTAAACTATCAGCGAGTAAGACTGAGGCTATTAACAACTTTCCTGAACCAAGATCAACTATGATCATATTTTTTTGACCTGACCTAATATTTTCGCAAATATATCGAATACTAGCTTTTGCTCGAGGCTTCGCTCACGTGAACTGACCTAATCAAGATCATGGTCTACCTGTATGCCAAAATTTCATCCAAAACCATTCAGCCGTAACGACGTGATGGACTAACAAACATCCAAAAAAAAACAAACTCACAAACATCCAAACTTTCACATTTACAATAGTAGTAGGAAGTAGTAGGATTACGCAGTAATAGCTAGACCATTAACAGAATTACAAGAAAAAGGATAAGCTATTTTATTTCGGAGCAAATGTGAGACGGGCATTTGGAATTTGGAAGACTAAATTGCGCAGTGAACTCGTCAAATAATTACAGAATACAGAATGACGTTACGTCACATACGTCAAAGGATGGATTCGGAGCGATTCTTATGCAGAGAGATAGCAAAGATATATGTATTAGTAAGAAGACCAGTGTCACAAAAAAAAATATCACAACTATGAGCTAGAAGCCATAGCAGTAGTGAAAGGTGTGTGAAGAAATTCAGGAAGTACATATTCGGAACCCATTTTAAGTTTGTGACGGACTGTTTAGCATTCCAGATGATATTGTATAAGCATGAAGTATCAACAAAGGTAGCAAGATGGGTCTTATTTAGTAGAAACCATCACGTTTCTTTTATTTATAACATAGGCCAGCAGACGAGCAAGTGGGTCATCTGGTGGTAAGTGATCTCCACTGTTCATGTACGCCCACAATACCAAAATAATTATGGCCCGTTGCCGACTTTAAAGAAAAGGTATAATTAATAGATTGGAAAGGGGAGGCCGATTTGGGCCTCCGTATACCTCGGACTCACCGTACGAAACGTAGCAACAAGCTGCTACTTTACTCCGGTTTTCTGTGAGACAGTGGTAACGATCCGCCATTCATGTTGTAGACAAATTTGTATACAGCGTGGCTCTACCATTCAACGTTTACCTTATCCAGTCATAGTTGCATACAAGAATAAGTTAAGCCCAGAAGGAAGATGAAAACTTAAAGGTAATAAGAGAGAATGTAAAGGAGAAAGAATACAAAGATTATTACATTGAAAATGATTTAATTTATAAAGGAGCAGTAATAAATTAGTGATACCCGAAGTCATGGATACAGAAATTATAAGAAGAGCTCACGAAGTGGAACATTTTGCGAAAAAGAAAATGGTGGATATGTTAGAAAAAGATTATTACATAAAATATTTAACTAAGATAATATAACTGTAACATGTGTTTCATGCATTTTAGCCAATAGAAAGGAAGGCAAATAGGAAGATTTTCTTCGCCCTATAGATAACGGAGAACTACCGTTGGACACTACATTGTGATCAATAAGAGTACGCTAGTTGACAGCTCGAACTCATCAGTGGGCACTGGGCGGAGTCAAAAATGCATGCTATCTCACCCTAACATCGCGAGCCGTGTAGCGTTCCAGTGAAATGCACAATATTTCTTAATAAAAAAGAGCGCCTAGAAATTGATAAATTGACTTTGGGATCGGTGTTATTATGAAAACCTCACTGAATGTACTGATTCAAAATAAAGTTATTTATACTATTGGATAATTAAAGTATGCTTGAACGAATTTAGTTTCGTTGATTATATACTCATTATGTAATTTATTCTCGCCCAAAACTGCGTTAAAATATGACTTTCTCAGGGCTTGTAACTTTGAAATCACTTATTTATTATACAATTATGTTTACGTACATGCATAAGTAACGTTAAGATAAATCAATATAGTACTCTCCCCGCAACGTTTGTATGTAAAATATACCGATACGATAATAGCGGCACCTTAACGCGCTAATACGTACCAATAACCTATTGTCCTTATGAAAAGGCGTAATCAATGTGAATTAGGCGCATCTTCATTACCGGAAATGACTCACAAGACAACAAGGAGTGATGATTGTGCTGGCGGCCGCCAACCAAGAGACAGCCATCTCTAACAGGGTCTAACCGATGTTAGTGTGGGGCCAGGACTATGTGTGGGACTGTCGGGTGTATTTATTTATTATTATTAATATTTTTGAGTTTGACCTTTTTTTGAAGTGAAACAGTGTACAGTGTACAATGCGGAGTGCGGAGTGCCCTTGATTATTGATGGAACTTGATAAACAATCTTTCACAGTAAACAACAGTTGTAATAACCTCATCAGTCCTGACTGAACCGCGTCACCACTCACCACTCACCAATTACTCCCCGCTCCCCGGCAAGGTTGCGACCTTGATTCGCTATTGACACCGGATCTTATGTTAATTCACACTTTTTTGCATATTTAAAACGTTACATAAGTTATTAGATTTACTGCACGTATTATGCGCATTTCCCACTTGGGTTACGTAAAACGTGCCTCATGCAACAATATTTGTCCAGTTAGTCTAAGGCTGAAATCTATAGAGCGCACTTTGACTTTGCTTAAACTAGGTTTTGGTATTTATAGCTTTTGACGTTGAGATTACACTCAAGCTATTAGCTCAAGTGCTATCTGAAATTTCATTTCACGGATAACCTTTTTGATTTTTCTTTGTAAAAGTTTAATACTAGTAATGTTCAAAAGTCGTCATCGGGGTTAATTTTTCTTAGAAACATTAATAATATTATAATTACATAAATAAAAACTTAATAATGACGTTGTGTTGATGGATTGGGTTAAGAAAAGTTTCGCATTGTTTTTACTTTTGAGTATTTCGGTGTTGCTATTTGAAAGTTTCGATGAGCCTTTGTGCCAGAACTAGAATTCATAAAAAATTGAGTTTTGTGTGTAAATAAAGAATTAATACAATAATAATGTCAACTTATTTATAACAAAACCGTTCATGAATCACTGTTGCAAGGTTTTGTAATAAAAAAATGGAGCAAGCGAAGATGCGTGACAGAGAAGCATAGACGACGTGCAGGAGTTTACTGTGGCCATGTATGGCGTCAAGCACTGCGCCAAAGTAAATGACGCCAGATATTTTTTTTTGACAGCAGATGTTTTATGAAACATCAAATAAAAATCCCTGAGCAGGAGACAACGTATGTATATAAAAGAAGTTTGTTTTGTGTAGAGGGATTGACGAGAATTGTCAGGCAGGCGGCCGGTCGTAAAAACTACAAGCCAAATCTTTCAGTAGAATGTGTTAAAAGCATGTTGCGCCGACGCCACTGCGACTGGCTTCAAAAACAAGCAGGAGACCCGGCTTTAGAGTTGCCTGGAAATGGAACAAAAGGACTTCATTATACCAATTGAATTTTTATTACATGAAACGCATACAATCACAATTATAATGTTCTATTTGTGATTAATGATCATACATATTTTAGTACAGTACAGTACAGTTGTACACGTTACACACATAGGTACACATTCACATGTACACTCGCACGTTACAGATAAGCTTCGAGACTAACAGCGCCTTTGAATCTGCCTGTGTGCGTGTGTTTGCGCGCATGGCGGAAGTATGTTTATAAGTTTTCATTATCGCTCTCGATATCGTTGACCTTCGCGAGCGATCGCGCGATGTGACGTAGATCCCCCTCCTCCCGCACCGATACCCAACGCATCGCCCCGCAGCCGTGCCCCGCCGCCGCGATCGCATCAACTTGTCACCTGTGGTCTACTTATGACATGGCATCAGGCATGGCATGTGTCCGACTGGGATTGCTCATTGGTGAGTGGCGGCTCCCATTACCGACTACTGAGGATGTCATCCACGCCAAGAATGCGGATCTTGCGAAACTACAGGGATGTAGTTAATACCAATAATTCTGTCTCATAAAACAAACATCTATTTATCTATCAATAATACCACTCACTAATGGTCGTTCCCCACATTCTGTCTATCGACAGATTTGCTTGCTATCAATAGTGTTTTGACAGATATTCCATACAAAATGGGTCAAACTTTTACTGCCTGTATCTTACTTTACTGTCGATAGACAGATTATTGGAAACGACCTTTACTGATTAATCACGAAGTCTCAAAAACTACTATAGCTGGGGCCATGAAATTTGGTCATAGTTTGTGTAATGTAGGTATCCCCGTTAAGTAAAAACCATTTTTGGGAATTTATTTAATGAGGGGTGAATGAACTCCGTGTGAACCTTTATTATGAAACTGAATTTCACGCTGGCAGAGCCACGGGCAACAGCTAGCATTATACAAAACTTAATATTTCTTTATAATTAAGTTTATGTGATGTATTTGACCTTTATCGTTTATGCGCAACTCGCAATAAACCTTGGTGGCAAAGGGCCTAGACTTTCATCCTTTGACGCTAAAGTAGTGAGAAGTCGCATCGTGTGGGTGTGTTGCCATCCCACTAATCTGCCACTAATCTCTTGCACAAACCGGCCTCGGGTGTCTCCTATTAAACACAGTGATGTCGATCGTCTGGTTGTGTGTAGAAGCAGAGCAACGATCTCGGTTGATGGTAAAAGTGACCAGACCAGTGGGCGAGGGTCTACAGTAGCGGTCTAACAGCGCGCTCCCTCTCCACATGTATTTAAATAACCGCCTTTTTATTCTTTCCAGGTAAGTAACTGGTGGGATCCTCATGGTGCAAAGCTATATAGCCAACGCGCTGTCTTTAGTAAGTGACTATTCACGCATCGACCGCGCGCGGCGTGGCGTGCTGCGTCACTGCGTGGCTTGCGCTGTGGCGCGGCCGCGCGGCCGGTGCACTCGATACTAAGCGGGTAATCGAATACGAGTTACGACTTACTAGTACCGCGGTTTTAAATACATATCTAAACGGAAAACACGGCGGTATTTCACTCACGTAATTTCGCGCCAAACTTTGTACTAGGTGGCAGGTCCCTCGAATGCGAGAGGCCGTCGTGAGTCCGACCACAGCTTTGTCTATTTTTGCCGCCAAGCAGCAGTGTGTAAAGACTGTTGTGTTCCGGTTTGAAGGACATTGAAGCCAGTGAAATTACTGGGCATTATGTGACTTAACACCTTATGTCTCAGGATGACGAGCTCAGTTCAGTGCCTGGCAGTATTTTATAATTCTAAATTCTGTTTGTTGCTCCTTCTGCTTATGGGCAGGCGTGACGCTTACTATCAGGCGAACGTCCTGCTCGCCTCGACATCGAAAGCTAATAAAAAATACCCATTAAGTACATTTATGTTCCGAAAACGCCATATTATCTAGGGCCTAGGCGACCATTTCATGAAATAGTCGACTATTACTGAAACTATAGCATTATAATGTTCAACGTAAGAATACGCTAGTCGACAGATCGAACTCGTCACTGGGCGGAGTCAAAAATACATGCTATCTTACCCTAACATCATAGGGCGTGAAGCGTTCGAGTGAAATGCACAATAATTCTTGATAAAAAAGAGCGACTAGAAATTGATAAATAGACTTTGGGATCGGTGTTGATATGAAAACCTCACTGAATGTACTGATTCAAAATAAAGTTATTTAAAAACTATTGCATAATTAAACTATGCTTGAACGAATTTATTTTCGTTTATTATATACTCATTATGTTATTTATTCGCGCCCAAAACTATGTGAAAATGAGTGTTAAAATATGGATTTTTCAGGAGCTTGTACCATTCAAATTACTTTTTTTATACAATTATGTTTACGTACAAGTATAAGTAACGGTAAGATAAATCAATATCATGCTTAACTTTCGCCGTAGGATGTTGAAACAGTGGAGTGATCTCCCCGCAACGTTCGTATGGAAAAGATACCGACTAGCGGCACCTTAATGATTTGTTCTCGACGTTTGACCATATCATATTCCTTATGACTCGTAGGGTGCCCATACAAATGTAGGTTTTACAAGGCGGTAGATCCCTTGTATACGAGAGGCCGTTGAAAGGCGACAGAAATTACATTAAACGGTTTTGACGAGGCTCCAATAAGCACGTATGCTTGACGGCTGATCCGCCTAAGCTCGTCCAATTCCATTAATGCGGTGGGCATCCGCTCTTACGTACGCCTTCTAAGCATGATTATAGGCTGTTTTGAGAGAACTTATGTTGGGGTCCTTTATTGCATCACACTTGATCCACTCGCGATACACAGCCTGTTTCTCACTAACTTCTGTCCTAATCTAAGACGTTCTAAATGCAATGGATCGTAATACATATTTACGTTTTTTGTGTCATTTTCTAAAGCTTTGTACGTAAATAATATGATCGCCGTTAGAATACACTGAAATCCCCGCCGTGGTCTCCTTCCTCGCAAGTGCGACGGACCTGGATTGCTGCCAGTACTGAGCAAACAAAAAGGCACATGTGCACATCCCTAGCTATGCGACTGCAACCCCCGATACCCCCAATTAGTCGCTTCTTACAACAGACAAGAGAATCCCGTAGTAGAATTCTTCAAATAACTCCGATGCACAGCCCACGGGGCTGATCGCTACAATACCTGTCACCAAGAGAGTCAAACATTGCGTCTAGCGTTGGAGCTTCTATATCGAGCTACACTCGTCAGTATTTACAGCCTTGATTTTGGCGTAAATGCATTAATGAGTTTTACCGGCGAATCTGCGCCTGTTTAGCCTAACCATAGCCTTAGATTGAATCACTCAATTAGTTGATCAGAGTTTTAAAACAAGTTACAGCTGTGGATGTGAAGTGCGTACATATTAATAACGGCGCAGCGCGGCGCAGCGGTTGCACCACATTTCATTATAACTATTCTTCCACCTGGCCTTATCCCACTCGCAGTAGGATCGGCGCAACATGCCTTCTAACACATGGCACAGAACTATTTGGCTTGTAGTTTTTACGACCGACCGCCTGCCTGATGTCAATCATATATTCGTAGATCACACAAACATTTGTCTCCGTGCGGGATTCGTACCCGCGGCCTCTCGCTTTACAGTCGGCTACTCGCCCATTGCGCCAAGGAGGCTGTCAACCACATTTACTTTAACTCCGCATATAAATGACGCAGACGCCCGCTCTGCTCTCTGCCGGACGCTTGTGACTACTCGTGACTACTCGTGAGTCGTGGTTTCGTCCGCTGCGGTGCGCTGGCCGGCGCGGCGCGGTGCCCGGCGGCCGCTGTCTGCGTTCACACGCGCTCGCTCCCGCGCGGCTCTGACACCAATCAACATATCGCACGTGTTGAGCAAGCGCGCGCCGCGCCGCTGTAATCGTTTTGCGTTGCATTTTCGTCAGGTCTTTCGTCACTGTTTCACAGGATGGTTACGACTTACGAAGTTGTATCTTTGTTTTTATATCTATTTCGTAGTGGTCGATAGTAAATTGGTACCGGTCAGCGTCGATGCATGATTGTTTAGATTACAATGAGACTGTCTCTGTTACACACGCCGTGCTTGGGTGACATGCGCGCTTGTCCATCGCACACCGCTGTATTGTTGTGTTGTTACGGAAACAAGACGCAGTATCTAGTCTTTGCCGCACAATGCACCAGGTCTGTATACTTGATGAGTGGTGTTGGTGCAACGTCGCCGCACGTCGCGGCCGCGTCGTGTCTCCATCGTGTCGGTACTCGGCAACATTATTAGTATATATGTGCGCACTGCGCAGTGGGCAGTGGGCAGTGCTATTAGTGAAACTACGCCACTGCCACCGCCGCGTCATGCCACTAGCTGCTGTTATGGCTGAGTAAGTAACTGAGTACCAGCAGTTGTATATGTGTTCAATTATCTACATGGAAGTGGGGCGCTCTCTTAGGAGCGCAAGAATGGCGACGCATCGAACCGAGGGGATGGAAATTTTCAAAATCATATAAAAAAAAATTGGGACTAAAGTTGTAGAGAATTTTATCCTCTACAAATTTAATAATAAATGCAAATGACATTAAAACCACAGGAAAATATATTTTTGAAATAAACTGATTTTTGAGACCTTTAACCTTGAATATCTTAAGACGATTTATTACACGAGATTTTATGAGACTTTTGAAACAACTTTCAAAATAAAGGTTTATACAAGTTCATAGCTTATTATAACCTCTCATTCCGAGGTGAAACCCCTAATGTGACTGAACTACTACGATCTACTACGACTGTTTGTGCGATCCACAAATATTTGTTTCGGGTCTGGTTGTTGTGGGACCGCAAGTACTTCGTAGTTCCGGATACCCACGAGACAGGTTAACCTAGTGTGGGGTCAGGACTATGTGTGTGACTGTTGGGTGTTTACTAACAATTGATTTTTTTGAAAATTGCAGCTCGATCCTGAGATTAAATATGAATAAAATTGATTTTGCGTAAATAATCACCATTATATTAACCCATTAATAACAACTAATATACAAACATACTATATACTATATACGGAATAATAACAATGAAAACTATCAATATTGCTTCTAGAGTTAATGAATGTCCAAAATGACAAACCTGAGAAAAAAATAACTTCTATATTATGACAATGGAAACTCACTGTCACAGGTGATTTCTTTTTGAACCGACTTAAAAAGGAGGAAGTTCTTAACTCGTCTGTAATTTTTGAATGTGTGTTACGCGATATCTCGGCCACATGTCGACCTATTTTGATGGTTATTTTGGTGTTCAACATTCAAAATATTTATGGAATCTATGAAATGTTATGATTATTTAGATTCCGCCAAAATTCTATCGCTAGTTCGGAATGCTGTTTCGCTAGAGAGGAACGAGCAAGAGCTCCAGCGTTACTCTTTTCAAAACTAAATTGGAGTTAGAGCTGCTCTATTAATAAGCAATTACAGAAATTATATCTACGCATTGGATTAGCCTGCACGACCCCCATAAGCATGACGAATAAATAAAGACCTAAAAAAAATATATAGTGTAAACAAATAAAAGATAACAGTTTGAGCAGACCAGTCCACACAATCAGTACCGGTTCACGAGTATGACGCATGTGCCAGCCATCGGCCTCTTCAATCATGTTACAGGGAAATTACCGACACAGCACCCGGCACACGACGCCGCCGTAAGCACAGACATTAGACCGAGCATGACATACCCAGTGTGAGGGTTGCTGGATTGCGAGAGATTGAAAACCAGTAAATAGACAATATAATCGTATATTAAGAAACAAGAAATTAATACAGGCGCAGTTCCGTATTCGAACGTTATTCTTTCTTGCAAGAACCGTTATTCACTCTTGCAGACCTTTTTCTTATCTTGCATTTACTATTTCTTTCTTGAGAATACTACTTCTTTCTTGAGGTTACTATTTCTTCCTTGAGGCGAAGTGAAGCTGAAGCGAACTGGAGCGAACTGAATTGTAGCGGCCAGGACCCCTCATTTTATTTCCGAATCCTTGTTGACTCGGAGCACCGGGAGAGCGACTAGGCGTGCGCGGCTCGGCCAATAGGAGCGCGCCCGCCGATTCTGCAGTGTCGCTCGCGGGGTGAGGTGCGCAGGCGGCGCGGCAGCGATGGTGCTGCCGCCACACGCACGACAGTGTAATTACCTATAAATTATGTACATAAAATAAAATAATGATTAGAATATATAAGTTATTAATAGAAATGTGTGTTTTTCATTTCTTATCCTGCACACCCAGACTGATCACAATTAGATGTAAGATAGGTACAGTCATTAATTCCCGACGACTGCCATGAAGGTCACTAACTTAATATCCATTACAACAAATTATCATTACATTATAAAGTTCCCAGTAATAAGTAACATTAGCTATGTACCTGTACAAGACAATAGAATAGCTTAAGCTTAAGCCTTTTCATTGTCTAAATATTTAGAAATTTTATAATATGCTTTAAGACATAGTTTTCGCGTAATAGTAGCTTTAAAGTTAATCTGCTCACAGTCAGAAACAACATCACACAGATACAAAACATTCAGTTACAAAGAACTGCATGGCACTGGACTATGCCAGTCTCCCCGAGAGATAAGATGTTAAATTTCATATTGCCTAGTAATTGAACTGGCTGCAATGCCCTTTAAACTGAAACACCGTTGTGACACTCTGCTGCTTAGCGACAGAAATAGACAAAGCGGTGGTACCTACCCAGGCTGCCTCTCGCTTATGAGGGTCCTATCACATTGTAATACCTCCGCAAAGTTTTAGTTAATATTATCGAAATGGAGTTTATTTTTAACCGGCTTCAAAAAGGTTCTTCTTTAAGGTTCTCAATAAAGCGCGTTTTTTTCTTTTTCTTTGTATGTAGGTATATTTCTGGGCCAATTGTAGACCGATTTTATTAAAACAAACATTCGATAGAGTTTAGCTGCGACCACCGTATAAATTTGGTTAAGGTCTGATGACGGAGTAAAGAAAATGAAACTCCTTAACCGACGACAGTACACTCATCGCGATTGTGTTATTGTATTGGAATATACCTACAGGCTATTGTTGTAACCACCACTAAAAATTGAAAAATAAAATAAGTTTCAACAAAACTTAAAAACCGGCTTCAAAATAAAAAAACTGAAAAGTCTAAATTAAAAATTTCTATAGGTCTGTTTAGAGTCAGTGCAATTTTATTTGACCGGCAGCGACATTATTACCAAACAGCGATTGTCTGGTAGTGCTAATTAATACGTTGTTTGCCTGAATGCCAATTTGCTACATCAAAAGTGAGACTGTAGCGTGACCAAAGCCTGGAGATAAAGCTTTGATTTGATTTGTGTGAATAACGTTTGCAATAAACTGATTAGCTGATTAACTGCTGATAAGCGAAGCCAATAAATAAACAAATACAATACAATACACATGAACATTTTTGAGGTGTGTATGAACATAATGATGATATTTTTTGTGTCAGCGCGTAGTGGTAACTGTGACTGTGTGGTTGCCGCGCCACGCCGCCCGCGCCACGCCGCCCGCGCCACGCCGCCCGCGCCACGCCGCCCGCGCCACGACGCCGCGCCATGCCACATTAGTACTTAACTCGTAATTCGTACACCACTTCCCACACAAACGGCACACCGCAATAGTTACTATTGACCATTGTTAGCGTGCGAGTGACCCCGGCCAAATCAGAACGAGGCCAAACAATGAGGGCGTCGGCGCTGCGCCACTCGCTGTCACCGCCACGGATCATATCACTGGACAATGGTGTCGTACCACGCTGTCTACAGATATAGGGTAAAAAGAAGGCCACATATATGTCACGATGCTGCTCATACCAGATTGATGACCTTAGTTTTTCACGTCAGTGTTATGAAAACAACCGGGTTTAAAATGGGTCAACTCATAGTTTTTCTTTTGACACGTCCTCAGGGCGGCGCGGCGCGGCGCGGAGTCGCTGTGTAACTGGCGCGGCGGCGCCAGATATAACTACTGTGTGACATCATTTATAGCTCAGAATTGGCGCAACAGCCCCTGCGTATGAAAGCTCTATAATGGGGCTAAACTAAATAAGGGTGTAAGAGGGTTTAAAATAAAAATAGTTTATTTTTTCTGGTTCACAAATCCACACTACGCGCATTGTATGTAGTCTGGCGAGCTTAGATCGCTAACTTGCTCGGTTTGTTACTCGCATCAGTTCACGCCTTTATTCCCGAAGGGATAGGCAGATGTGCAACTAGTGCCACACCCACGGTTCGCCGAACTTCTTTTCGTCCTATGATGCGATAGGGAGCGAGCCTAACGCCCGCTCCATAATGCTGTGTTAATTTATAAATATGTCCCCCTCGGTTTCATCCGCGTGTATATTACTGCCCCGCTTCCGTGGGTGGTAGCGTGATGATATGAAATGAAATGGTTTTATTAATCATGTAGGCAATTAAAATAGCGCTTATGACAAGTCAGTACAAAATAAAGAAACTTATGTATAGAAATCATATCAACTAATGTATACGATAAACACTTCTCATTATTTTAAAATATGTAATATTTCACAGTCTTATTCCGTTCCAAAGTTCAAATCCCCCACTATTTTGCCCTAAAAATTCAAATTTCCATAAATCCATTCTTATACAAATTAAAACTAATATCTGACCAAATTGATAGTGATAGCTCAGCGGGGAGTGGTATGGACTGTCGAGACGAAAGTCGCAGGTTGGAAACCAGCCCCAAGTGCATACACCTCTGACTTTTCTAAGTTATGTGTGTATTAATTGTTAATTATCACATGCTTTAACGGTGAAGGAAACATCGTGAGGAAACCTGCATACCTCAGAAGTTCTTCATAAGAATTTCGAAGGTATGTGAAGTCTGCCAACCCGCATTAGGCCAGCGTGGTCATGGTCTACCTGTGTGCCAAATTTCATCCAAAACCATTCAGCCGCTATGGCGTAATGAACTAACAAACATCCAAATTCACATCAATCCAAACTTTCACATTTATACATTTACTCGTAGTAGTAAGAAGCAGGATTATAATCCTGTTATAACATAACTCAATCAACATTTTGAACAAGTATTCAACGTACAGTCAAAGTTGCCCTTTGAGTTTTTTTATAACCGCAGATAAAACATTGTATCTATTTTCCATTTGACTGTCGCAATAAACTTACCAAAGACAGACAATCCTATACTTCGCAGATGTCTATCGATGAGAGGAGTGATAGCTAGAAACAGAATATGTATTCACTTGATTGTAATCTGTAACCCAAAACTTACAGCAAAACGTTATTTATTATTTTGGTATTTCCTCTTTCTATTTATAAGTGTGCAAAGTGCAAAAGAGATGAATAGAGTGAAGTTCGTGGAATCGAGGCTTTCGATGATGATTTACCGTATTAGGCAAACTCGTACTAGCCCTACTGGGCCATTCGCGCTCAAAAATCTATGTGACGCGTCACGCAGCGCGCGCGGCCGATCTTTCTCCGTATGTTCAATGTTAATGAAGCTTTTGACCTGATTAGTAAAGGTCTCGTTGCTGTTATCGTTTAAAGTAGGTTCGATTCAAGGTGAAGCGGTCGATAAACACGTGCGGCGAGTGGGGGCGGACATCCCCGCTCGTCGCCGCGCCGAGCCGCATCTAAAGTTCTAAACACAGACGCCACTCGCCACTCGTCATACTGCAGGTGCTGCATTAGATTTTCGCCCGCTGTTATGAATCATTCTGATCACCCATGAGTCATTTTAATATTTTCAAATAAAATCTTAAATATTTATTGATTCCATAAAGTGTTGTTACATCATTTAGATTCAGTAAAATTATAACTCTACCGTTGCTCTTTTCAAAACTACTTCACAATACCTGCACTATATGAATACAATTTATTTTGAATTAGAGCAGCTCAATTGATGCCAATGAGGAACATTATTAAGTACATGATTATTGTTTGTGGTGTTCGACGTTCGTCGTTCGTCGTATTTGTATCTGGGCTCAATCCTCCACTACAACCAGGCCGATCCTCACACCCACACACCCACACGTGAACACCATTTATATACAAAATAGGTACTAACAATGAAGTGAATGATTGATGAAGAATGTGTAATGAAGCTCTTTTGTGGGAGATAAATAAAATTTATTATTATATATATATATATTTTTTTTATAACTGTTTGTACAGCAATCTGTCACCATAATGGGACATTAAGCAGTAGGCATGTCGGATGTTAAAGTTAACATGTTCAGGTGTGTGACCTGTATCACATCCTGTATATTTTTTCTGTGCTTTTACTATAGCACATCCTGGGGAATTTTGCGCTTAAGTCGACGTCTAGGCTGACGGTAGTTCATTAATTTTTGAGCTAGTTTATTAGGATGGTTAGTGATTCTGTCTTTGTAGGATCTGGTATGTTTAGCTATTTCCTCTCGAATCGTGGGCATATTTAGGTCTTGATGAAGTTGTTCATTAGTGACAAACCATGGGGCATTTGTTACTATCCGTAGCATTTTGTTTTGAAATCTTTGAAGTATTTCAATGTTGGAGTGGGAAGCTGTACCCCATAATTGTATGCCATAGGTCCACACTGGTTTGAGAATGACTTTATAGAGTAGAAGTTTATTTGATAGTGATAGCTGGGATTTTCTGCCAATGAGCCAATATAATTTTCTGAGTTGTAAACCAAGCTGCTTCCTTTTGGTGAAGATGTGTTTCTGCCAAGTTAAACGTTTGTCTAGGTGCAAGCCGAGGTACCGCACATGGTCAGCTTGCGGGATTTCCACATTATTTAACTTGACTGGTGGACAGTGTCCTTTCTTGAGTGTGAAAGTGACATTGACGGATTTGCTTTCGTTAGCTTTAATTCGCCATTTCCTTAACCAAGTTGCTATGTTATCTAAGCTGTTTTGTAACATATTTGCTGCTACGTCTGGCTGGCTATGGACTGCTAAGATAGCTGTATCGTCTGCAAAAGTACTAGTGGTAGTTGTCGTACTTGTAGGCAGGTCTGAGGTGTACAATAGGTAGAGAACAGGACCGATCACGCTTCCCTGTGGAACACCCGCTGATATTGGACGTAAGTTAGTTGTTGCGTCGCCACATTGAACCGTAAAATATCGATCAGTTAAAAAAGCTTTGATGACCATGTACAAATAGGGAGGCATAACTGCTTTAATTTTGAACAATAAGCCTTCGTGCCACACTCGATCAAAAGCCTGGGATATATCTAAGAACACCGCCGCACAGTATTTTTTATCTTCATAGGCCTTGCCTATTACATCTGTAAGTCTGTGGACCTGATCAGTAGTGGCATGTTTATGGCGAAATCCAAACTGATGGTCAGGTATTATTTGTTTTTTCTCAATAACTGACCATATGCGAGTAGATAATAGCGATTCGTACACTTTCGAAGCAATTGGTAATAAGCTGATGGGTCTGTAAGATTTTGGATCTTCTGGTTGTTTGTCCGGTTTTGGGATCATTATTATCTTTGCCACTTTCCATTGTGGTGGGTAGAATTTTAATTTTGTCATCGAGTTATAAATGAACGTAAGCAATGCTATCCCTGACTGCGGCAGTTCAGCTAAGATGCGGCTTGTAATGAGATCATATCCAGGGGCTTTTTTTTGGTCTATTCTTTTGATTGCACTTAGAACTTGAGCTTTAGTAAATTTGGGAATGTCTTCTTGTTCAGTTTGGGTTGGTGATGTCACCTCAAGAAAATCATAGATTTGTTTTTCGTGATCTAGTGAGTTTTCGTTCGGATGCGGTTTAAACACTGACAAAAGGTGTGTAGCAAATATATATTAATACTTTTTCTGTGTCTCTACGGGCCCATTTTCCATTTTGAGTGCGTAGAGGAGGTGAGTTGATTACTGGACGCTTAAGTTTTTTTGTGGCCTTCCATAAGGAGTAATCTGAAGAAGCGGTAGTATCTAACCCACTTATATAAGCCTGAAAGTTGTTATTGCAATATCGTGCGAGTGCGTTCTTGAGCTTCCTGGTTGTGTGATTTAGATGTTTCTTCGCTCGCGGACATTTGGATTGTTGCCACTTCTGCCTTAACTTTCTTTTATTAGACACAAAGTCTATTAGATGATTGGGTATATGGTTAACTTTATTAGTATTTTTAGTTAGTGGAGTGGAGTCCCAAGCAGCCTCTTGCAGAGTCCTGGTAAAATATTCAACTGCTACCATTATGTCGTGTTCTGATTTCAGTCTGACTGGCTCTCGGAATGCAGAATCGATACGATGTCTAAATAGTGTCCAGTTTGTCTTGAAATTATGTAAGGTGCACTTACGGTCCTTTTCTATTAGGGTGGTAGCCACGGTGATAATAATAGGTGAATGGTCAGATGATAGATCAAAACAGTTCTGACAAGATAGGTAGTTTTTGGAAATTCCTTTGGTCACACAGAAGTCTATGAGGTCTGGTGTTTTATTGGGATCTGTAGGCCAATAGGTGGGTTGCCCTGTCGAGAGGACATCCATGTTATTGGCTTGGACGCATTTTAAGAGCTCGCGTCCTCGCGGTAAAGTGAGCCTAGAGCCCCAGTATGTATTTTTAGCATTATAATCGCCACCGGCTATGAAACGACGACCGAGCGATTTGAAGTAGTCCTCAAATTTCGCTTGTTTAATGTTATGTCTTGGTGGACAGTATAGAGCTGAAATGGTCAAGTCACTGATCCAGTCGGTTACAACAATATTCGTTGCTTGAATATATTCTTCTGAGAATGGTGTAGATTGGTAATGCTTAATATTACTCCTGATTATAATTGCCGAGCCCCCATGGGCCTTGCCGTCTGGGTGCATTGTGTGGTACAATGAATATCCTGGGAATTTCAGGTAACTCTTACTGGTTAAATGAGTTTCCGAAATTAACATGACATCAATTTTTTTTAAGTTTAAGAATAGTTTTAACTCATCCGAGTGGTTTGATAGCCCATTGGCATTCCATATACATAAGTTTAAGGATTGGAATGTGAAGCCAACTTTGACATGAGCTCTGTTAAAAGTTTTGTTAGGACTAGCATTTGATTCATAATATCTTGCATGGTTTCATTTAATTTAAGCAAAAACGATTCTGTATTTTGTGTTTGTACGTTGGTAGGATTTTTGAGTGGTAGGTTTTCTTGAAGTACTTCTGCATGAGTCTTGCTATTATCTATTAAAGGTGATTTTTTAACGTGAGGCAGTTGTTCCCTCAATTTTCTCTGGTGAGAAGCTGGGTAGTGGATCTTTTGTAATTCCTTATAGACCGTACATCCTTTATAATTCGCCGAATGGTTTCCATCACAGAGGATGCACTTTACTTTGTCTGAACGTTCTTATTATTATATGTATTAAAAAATATATTATATATACACACATTGGTATCTTGTCGGTCGGCAGGGAACTGTGCTCTCCGTAGTGGCGAATGTATTTATTTATAAGGTGTTATTTGATGTAGATGTCATACTTATTATTATCTACCTCCACTATAATTGATAGTGTCGGTAGTATGTTTGTACACCCAATAGCCATACACCCGATTGTGCATCTGACATGCCACCATCCCGGAGAGTCTATCGGGCATGTTATATCTGTACTTACATAGACATACCTTAGTAACCAAGATCATACACCAGCTGAACTTGGTGATCCTGGTGATCGAGTAATCGGGGAACATACATAAAAAATAAAGATTCCGACGAATTGAGAACCTCCTCCTTTTTTAAGCCGATTAAAAACTACGAGTAATATGTCTTTACGTTCTGTTCGAACAAAGTAAAGTATTTTTTTTTCATCTTTATTATTTCTATTAATCTAAGTAACCACTCGTGCTATCGGTGCATCTTTACCAGCGCAGTGGCAATTTATCGATGCCCTTCTGGAAGAAATCGCCGAGACGGAGGCTTGAACTCTTCAAAGGCATTTTATACAACCTCTCGGGTATTGTTTTTTTCCCCGCCAAAAAGTTGTTGTTTGGCCACCCAGCCCTTGCTCACCGCGTCCGAGGCTGGAAGGATCGGGTAGACAAAGAGACATTGTTGGCTTGCCGTTATATACGATTTGACATCTCTGCGTTCCCAAGCACCCTGTCCATCAACGCTCTGCGAAAAGGTGACTCACGCTGGGCTCTAAATGGCGTTGAAAAAGGCTAACTGGCCCTAAAAGACGCCTCACTGACCTAGAAGTGGCTCTCCGTGCCGGACGTACAGTTAACGCCAAAAGTCAATGAACGTGGACAAAACTCCACAAATCGTGTACTCCATATAAGCATCAAAAGTAGCTGATCAACTACTGCGACATAACGCGGTGTGCAACTTAAAGTTACAAATATGGACGCCATAGTAACGAATTTGTTGAACACGCTCATAATACATAATTTGGTGAACTTTTATAAAATGTGGATTTTATCTTTAAGTTCACGGACTTTTGTGAAATTGACGTGTTCATGTGATTTTGTTGCTTTTATTACAAGTATATGATACTATGAGCTATATCTCTGGCAAATCTGGACCGATATTTATGATTATTTTTGTATTCGATAGGGTTTAATTATAATTCCAATAATTATTTCATTCAAATTTGGTTAAGACCTGATTACGGAAAACCAGGTAAGAAATAGAAACTCCTTAACGGATAACAACAAACAAATCGCGGTAGGTAATATGCAATAAATAAAATAAATAAATAAATAATGTTCCCAGCCAAAAAAATATTAAGCTCGCATCTACGTATAGCCTCAAAAGAGTAGGCAGAGGTGCAACTAATGCTGCACCCACGTTTCACCATGCTCATTTCTGTCTCATTATTATAATAATGTGTTAGGGGGTGGGCCTATTGCTACACCTGGCTAGTTTTCTCTAATTCCCTAGTTTTTGGCGAGTGCGTTCTGTGAGGCAGTTAGCCTCCTTTTATTAAATTAGGTCGATACCGAGAATCTGTGAATGTCATTCATGGCATGATGGACATGATGCCCATTTCTCGTAGTTTCATTGTTAATTACAAACTGGAATAACATTGATTGATGCGCGGCTATGACCTTGTACTTATCGGCGCGGCAGCGAGCGCCCGACCGGTCTCACGGTTGCACAATTGACCGGGCCCGTAGCGGGCTGTCGGACGGTGGCGCCGCACATGTTTATGAACAAGACTGGGGCACCCACTGCAATGAGAGATGTGTAAGTGCCGCGCCTCCGCAGCGCGCCGCACTGCACCGCACCGCACCGCGTAAGTGTAAGACCGCACTACGGTTAATCGCGCGCGGTTTTTAGCCGCGTCATCTTGTGATTCAAAGATATCAATACAAGCGAACACGGGCGGTATTTTGCCCGATACTGATTTAAAAGACGCAACTGGTTACAATGTGGCGCGCGGCTTTCTCTTAAGTTTTGATATTTCCTATAAAAGAAACCTTTAAATCTGGAAATACAGGAGGAAACAAGAAAGGGGTATCGATTCCCCGACTTTATAAAAAAAAAACCTTCTAAATCTTTAGTTCGTGAGTGGATGTTGACGTAATTTTTTTCTATTTACTAATAATAGGGCAACAACACAAACAAATAACGAAAACGAGGGGGGTTTTGACCGTAATTCGTGTATGTTGAGCGGTTTTGCGGTAACAAAAATCAACCGCCCTCGGCAGGAAACCGTAGTGCGGCCTAACACTAAACTCGCAATATTATTTATCTAATCAACTATTTCATTCATTTGATCAACTTTCGGAATAAAGTACTTCGCGTGGGCGCCAAATCGCCCGATTGCTTGGTCGATGAGTGCAAAAGAGACGATACGAGAGGAGTGCGGGCGCCGGGCGCACGGAAAATTGGTGGGGGGGGGGGAGAACGCCCGGACGCACGGAGAACTCATGCGCCCGCGCCGCGCCGCGCCGCTCATTGCTCAGTCGTCTTTGTGATGTGTCACGCGGTAGTTCTCGGTGTACTCTTCTCTTTGCCGTCGTACCTGTACTCGGCCGTCCCGTTCAGGTGAGCTTCGCTTGTCCCGCCGCCCGCGTCGCATGACATCGGCTCTCGTTAATATGTGAACGTTTCGTGATTGTTGTTGTGTTCGTGTCCTTATATACATATATATATATGTGTGTGAGTGTGACGTCTGTACTCTCGTATCTTTGAGTCGGCAGTCGGATCCAGATTCGCGCGGCTTGGTTTGCATTGCAGCGGTCCAGTGCAATGCAACGGCTGCGCCACCGCGACGTTCCGTGTGGTGTTTGTTTGTGCAGAGCTCACCATCACTGGACCACTTAATGAGCGGCCCGTTCCAGTTTATTATAACGGCTCAGATTCGTCCATTATAGAGTGTATAGTCAGTCGTAGTGATTGCCCATTTCGGCGGTGCGTCGATGATTCCCCGATGAGTAAGCTCGCATGGTGCGTACTGCGCATACAAATAGTGCGATTCATAATTGCGGTCACGAGCCATGGATGCGCGAAGCGAGCGTGAGTCGTCCGAGTCAGGGCCGTGCGCGGACTTCCTCGATCCTAACCCCGCGTCGACGCTACGCGTGACCACGGTGACACTCCGGCATGGACCGGTGCTTGGAGGTGCTGGTGCTGTGGCTCTCGATGCTCGTGAACATCATACTCGGGAAGTTAGTATCGCTAACGTTAATACGAGTGCACACATTCCACACAACAGACGATACGTCACCTTCGCGCTCTAAATACGCTGCATAATTTATATAAGGTAAACGCCACACGCGCCGCGCCTCGCTCCGGGCTGGCGCAGGCCAGGCAGCAGGCAGCAGGCAGCAGGCCGCGTAATGTATGTATAGAGAACAGCCGTCCCCAACCGTGTCGTGAGTAGCGACTACTGGTGCCCACCACTATCCACTATGTAAATGTTTGTGTTCATTCGCTTGGACTCTGATGTAAATGTCACGTCATGTTTGCTTACACGTACACCGCGTCGCGCCGCGCCCTGTCCTTATCACCAGACTATATTTATCATAAGTATATAGTACCTACCTATATTATACATATATAACAAACATTAACAATACTGTTTGCTAGTAAGACTAGAGGGCGCCTCTCTAGTCCTTTTCACAGCTAGACGATAAGGCTATTATTACCGTACGAGTGCTGTGTTGAGGTCTCGGGTTCGATCCCCGACTCAGGTAAAAGTGAGGGGGGCCTATAGCCATACCGGGCACAATTCCATTCTCAGGGCTGATACTGAGAATCTCTAAAGAGATAAACCCAATATCACTTATACCCGACCCGGGGATCGAACTCGAAACTTTAACACAGCAGTGGTAGGTAGCGCGTACGCATTACAACTGCGCCACCGAGGCTGAACAAAATAGGTATCCGACACGCGGCGGGGACGGGATGAGAAATATTCACACCGCAGAACTAACTGCTGCTTTTCCTCGCGACAGTCAGCCTCCCCGGCCAATCGCCACGCTAGATACCACCTAAAAGACATTCTTATTTTGTTAATTACGAAACTAGCAGGTCGCTCGCCTAATGGTAAACAGAAACAACACTCGTGTCCCGAAACATAGACTGTTAAGTCTCATAATGCCCAGTAATTTCACCGGCTTCAATGTCTCGCAAACCGAAACACAACAGTGCTTACATATTGTTGCTTGGCGATAGAAGTAATGAACAAATACATATGTTATGTAAGGAATTGGGCATGTTGGTTTTCGTGTAACTACATAATATTATCTATTATATATTGTGGATTTTGGATATGTGTATGTACGGATTGGAGTGGGTTTGTGACGGCGGTGTGACGTTTTGTTACAGGAAGGCGCGTCGCAAGGAGCGCGAGGGCGAGCCGGCCGGAGACCCCAAGTTGTACCTGCAGGAGGCGCTGCTCGAGCGTAAGCTGCCCGAGCTCGACATGCGCCAGCTAGTCGAGCTGCCACACGGGCTCGACTACAACGAGTGGCTCGCCTCTCACAGTCAGTACATACGTGACACAGGACACTACACTTCATACATACATATTATATACATCATTACATAAGTACTCACGCCAGTAATCTGTAATGAGTAATCACCGAAAAGGTAGACAAAGGTATATAACCAGTCCCATGATGTGATAGGGGGCGAACCTCCGGGCCGGAACACCGGGCACAATTCCAGACTCCGGGCTTGATAGTAATCATTCTGTGATAGAAAAACCAAATATCAATTTTAGCCGACCGACCCGGGGATCGAACCTGAGACTTCAGCACAGCAGTCGTACCGCGTACGCATTACAACTGCGCCCAAGGCAGTAACTTAATATTACTTTTATACTTCCTAAAAAAACTCATGGCCTCGGCTATTGATAACGCAACTGTTGTGACGCTCTATTGATCCTCTCTGATAACAAACCTTTTCACCGCTTGTTAGACAAAATATTGGTTTTCAATTCCGTTCCAATATCTATGTTAAATACACGTTTAGGTGTTACTTAATATGTGAGATTGGGTCACTCGAGCCCGCTCAAGTCAAACGACCGCTCTATTGATCTCATAAAAAAACGATATTTCTCTTACTATTTTAAATAACGCGTTATTTTTTTGTCAAAAATGCTTAAACTCAACCCTTACATTATAGACTAGAGAATTAGTAAATATGTTGCGATGTAGGCGAAATGTGACAGCGACCTTACGTCTCGTAATACTTTCTATTTCGTTATGATTAGCAGTTGTTAGAAGAACCGGTTCCCCAGTCGGTTGAGAGCTCGACCTGTTCTGTCAAAATACATATAAATAAACAATAAAAAAATCGTACATACCGAGAACCAATTACCGACCTCACTGGTCTTTGAAATCAGTGCCGAGTGTCGTCCCGGGCTAGTCAGATGCAGCAAGATCTGGATATGGTGTCCCCTGTCTGACTATATGTATAAAAGAAAAAACTGACTGACTGACTGATCAGCGCACAGCTGAAACCGTTGGATCTAGAAGTATGAAATTTCGCACATGACGTAAGTCATTCTTAAGAAGCAATTTTTGAATATTCACCCCTAAAGGGGTAAAATAGGGGATAGAAGCTTTTATTGAAAAACACAATTAAAACGATATTATTGTCTATTTTAGATAGGTATGTAGTAAAGTGCGGCCGACACTTTCATAGAGCGTACGATGTCATTTCGAAATAACACTTCCGGTTAGCACATATATGAAAATGACTCATAATTAAACAATTAAGAAAATGATTACATTTGAGGAATTTCTTTTATGTTTTATAGAAATTATCTTTTGGAAATTTACATTTTAAGGGCGAAAAGGACAGAGCTTAAAAAACAAAAACGTTTTATGGTACAGAATAAGTACGATTGTGAAATTGAATACAAATATTGACGGACTGCTGAGGTCTTACGTTCGATCCCCGGGTCGGGCAGTGATATTGGGTTTTCTATCAGTCACGAAATGCTTAGTGTCAATCCGGAGTCTGTAATTGTGCCCGGTATGGCGTTAGGCTTGCCCCCTATCACATAATGGGACAGAAATAAGCTCATGGGACATAAAAAATGTGGGTGTACTAGTTACACCTCTGCCTTCGGGGATTACAGGCGTGAATGTGTGTATGTATATACACTATTGATAAATAGTTATTAGCCCTATTTGCTATGTAATATATTAGTTATTGTCAAGTTGATTTGTGCTAAAATTAAAAGGCATGCTTGGTGTTTGTTATTATATTATATTCAGGGTCCACCACTGTATATATGCCTCAAGTGACAACTCTGAGGACAGAAATGCGAAGGCACCATTATTGAAGGCATGTAGTGATGTAGTGATATATACGAGCAATAACATATGCGATGCGAGTACCAAGTACCTAATTCATTTAAACGCGAACGTTAGCGTTTATGTCGCATGCTTTGTTGTTGAATGAATATGAAATACAGCACCAGGTATGCCTAGTCTGGTATACTATAATTTGTTGAACTAAAATCTCGACAGCCCCCGTGGCGCAGCGGGCGTAGCCGGCTACGAAACACGAGACCGTGGGTTCGATACCCGCACGGACTCATATGTTTGTGTGATCCACAAAAATGAGTTTCGGGTCTGGATGTTGTGGGACCACAACTTCCTCGTAGTTCCTGATACTCGCGACATAGGTTTACCTAGTGTGGGGTCAGCACTATGTGTATTACTGGTGGGCGAATTTTAGATAACTTTACGAGACGAGACATGCTCTGCGTATCTCTTTTTTAACCACCGACAAAAAAGAGAGATGTTATGAATTTGACCACATTGTGCGCATGCATGCGTGTGTGTGTGTGTGCATGCATGCGAAAAGTCGTCGATACATGCTCTTGCGGCTGGTTTCGAACCTGCAACTTTCACCTCAACAGTCCGTACCACTCCCCGCTGAACTATTGCTGCTATATTATTGCCGTTTAGTTAAGTTACCGTTATTTAAATGTTTTCTAATTGACGTGGTGTCGGGGCCATGCCCCGGGGATTCATAACGGTTAGTTTAGTTGTCATTTATGGTTATTTCTTCTTCTTCCACATGCCCTTATCCTACACGCAGTGGGGTCGGCACAGCATCTCAGAAACGTACCGGATAAATGGTTTTCTTTAATACTTAGTATGTTATTTATTACCGTGTACAATATGGATGATGTGTATGTAGAGTGTGTGGGTGGGTGTGTGTGTGTGTTTACACAATGAACATATTATTGATGTGAGGTGTATCATTTTGGCAGCTCTGGCGCTGTTCGACCACGTGAACCTGCTGTACGGCACGGTGTCCGAGTTCTGCACGGCGGCGTCGTGTCCGGACATGACAGGCCCCGGCGGCCGTACCTACGCGTGGTACGATGAGCGCGGCAAGAAGTCCCGCGTCGCCGCGCCGCAGTATGTCGACTACGTAATGACCTACACACAGAAAACCGTTAACGATGAGACCGTATTCCCTACTAAGTACGGTAAGTGTGCACGCTATAACAATATTATGTGATACTTACCAAGACGGCGCGGCGTCTAGTATATGCGATGTATAGCTATTATATATGTATATGTATATGTCTAGCTTATTAGGACATACATAATATGGTGACCTCTGGCCCCAAGGACAATTATGACATCGAGAGGTAACGGAGGGCGCTGGCAGTGCAGGCGAACATGTCAAAATTACACTTTTTAGGTCTTATTGTACGTCCTTCAACACTTGCAGCCTGTGGGTTGACTATGCTCAAAAGTCTTACAGTGCCCTCCGAGTCTAATTTAATAATGAGTTCAGGGTGCTGCTGAGGCTGCGGCGATTCTGTAGTGCATCAGGGATGTTTGCTAAACATCGCGTAGACTGCTGGGACGCTACGATCCGTAAAAGATGTGCATCCCCGGTGCGCAGAGTACGTGGCAGCGCCAACAGCATCCTTAGCATTTTAGTGCATATCTGTACACGGAACTAATAATTTATTTATGGAGCGTTACAAAAAGCGTGGAGCGTTATGTGGGCGGTGGAGATCACTTGCCATCGGGTGAACATTGTCAGTTTGCCGTTCTATACTATAAAAAAGATGAATGGTGTATGGTGTAATATAGGCGATATATATGATAGATAATAATGTGTTCCAGCGAACGAGTTCCCGACGCAGTTCGAGAGTGTGGTGCGGCGCGTGCTGCGGCTGCTGTTCCACGTGGTAGCACACATGTACGCCGCCCACTTCCGCGAGCTGGCGCTACTGCGGCTGCATGCACATCTGCACCTCACGTTCGCGCATCTCACCGCGCTCGACCGCCGGTTCTCGCTACTCGACCACAAGGAGACTGAGGTGACTACACGGTGTACCCGATGTACCCGATGTACCCAAGTACACCGTGCCGTGTATAATGTACTTAATGTCGATGACGGTGTGGTGACTGGTGTGTCGTGTGCACAGGTGTTGCGCGACCTGGAGGTGGCGTTGCGGTTGTCGGAGCCGGCGGGCAGCGAGTCGGAGGAAGCATCGCCGCGTCGTCACTCGCCTGTCGTGACGCAGCCGCTGGCCACCGCGTGACGCGCACAGTCGAGCGCCCGCGCTATGTACTTACCGCGGCGAGTACGTAGCGCCGCGCCACTCCCCGCACACCACTCCGCATACCACCCCGTGCTTGAACGACGTTTGACGACACTGAACGACACTGGACGACACTGGACGACGCGTGTGACCGTCGCGCGAGTTGATCAATTGTTAATTCTATTGTAAATATTTCGATCTGTTAAGTAGTTTTAGGTGATTATTACGATTTAGTTTTAATTATAATTTGTGATTGCTTTGGTTGTAAATAAAAGTGATATTTGTTTAACTAATAAACTGAAAGCTTTAAGAGACTATTTCTTGTAAGTTTCCTTACATTACCAAACCGGCGACGACTGACGATGGAAGATAAACCATCATAAACCACTACTTACTACTCGATAAACTTGCGCAGTGCGTCGCGTAGTGAGTATGGTCAACAAAAATTGTACATTTATTGTATGTTTCGTTTTTGTTGATGAAACTTTATTTTAAATTTAATTGGAATTAGATGTTTTCTATCAGGCATGGAAAGCAAATACATAGTATCCATACACAAAACAACGTTTCACCAACGAAAATGTGTAGTGAAACAGTGTTTTGTGTGACCTAGCTTTAGTAAAACCAGTTCTTCAAGCATCTGATCACTCAATTTCTTCGACGGGTTCGCATTATCATCCCTTTGAAAGAGAGTGGAGTGGAGTCGCTCCACAGGGGCGCACAATGGTGTTATATTTTATTAATATATTTATTTAATTGGCAAAATAAAAGAAAGAGGAAATATATAAACAGGTGGGCAGCGGGCATTGCTTTCATAGTTCGCCGCAATGAAGTCAGGCAAAGGTAACTAGACCATACAACCTTGTGTTTTGGACATACATACACAATCACGCCTGTAATCACAGAAGGAATAGGCATAGGTGTAACCAATACACCCACATCTTGCCGAGCTTATTTTCGTCCAATGATGTGATAGGAAGCGAGCCTTTCACCATACCGGGCGCAATTCCAGACTCCGGGCTGATACTGAGCATTTCGTGATAGAAACACCTAATATCACTTTTACACGACCCGGGGATCGAACCAGAGATCTCAGCATAGGAGTCGTACCGCGTATGCACTACAATTGCGCCACCAAGGTAGTTGTGTTTTGATTTATCTTAATATATTAAAATTTTACGATTGTGTTCAGTAATTGTTGTGTTTATGGTGTCGTAACGTAAAATATGCGTAAATAGTATCAAGTTTTTCAAAATACAAAGATACCCATAAAAACTATCTAAATACATTACGTACATATAACATCTGGCCGAACACAGACATATTTTTTGGTATATAACATGACTGGATTCGTTATGATACTTCCTCCATTTTGATTCTCACGATTTTAGTTCCCTTTACTAAGCCTCTACGAAAACTTGACCGCAAATGTTTGAAAAAAGAAGAACTGTACCAATATCACCAGATTGCTTTTTTTCGAAATTTTGGGGAACAATAATTTTCTTGGAGAACTTTTGGGGAAGAAAATTTCGGTACCGGGGATAATAGGGAAGTATTTTAGATACAGTAAGCCAAATAACTATTTTTAAGATTATGGCTCTATCCCTATGGACAATTCCGCCAACATCAAGTACAATAGCAAAACATTTAACATCTAATGATGCCTTTTAAAGTATCGTTTATAGTAAATATATAGCTTCACCAGAAAAGTTAAAATTCTTCGCCATGTTGCGATAAACTATTAGGAATATTATAAAGCACGAAGAAAGCAAATGTGGCGCCCCTAGAGCAGTTTTTTTATAGCATATGCCGCCAACCGAGCATTTGGGTCACCTGATGGTAAGTGATCACCACCGCCCATGAGACGCTTTGAACACTTGAAGATTGATGGACGTCTTGTCGACCTTGAAGGAGAGCGATAGGTATGGTCTTTGAATGGGTAGGATTTGAGCTTACGGATATATATCACTCACCCTTCACTGGTCACTGTATGAAACAGAATGATAAATTGCTACTGCACCGTACTGCACGTAAGGCAAAAAAGTATTGATATACGGCGTATCAATATTTAAAAAGTATCGATAACCATCTTGTTAATTCGAGTATAAAATATCGATGTACCGAAATATCGGCATCAGATTTTAACGAATGTTAATGTCATCTTATTTTATAAAGATATTTGATAAAAGTATAGATATCTTGAATTATTATATCCAAAAACTATGGATACAGAAAAAATATCGATAATCAATATTTTTTAACATCCCTACAGTTACATCGATATTCTGTGAAACGATCGAGCTAACAGACTATTAAGTGAATTCAGCGTTAGAATTTAGGTGATTTTTAACCAAGGGTATTAAATTATTGATCGACCTTGTGCGTTCGATCCGCTTGAAGAAAGTCGACTAAGAAGCTAACTGAAAGGTATTATCACGAAAAATTCCAGCAAGTCCTTGAAATCGGCCACACCCTTGTTTCATCGTTCTTGGAAAATAAGATAACAAAATATTAACTAATGACTTGGCAGCATGGTCTCTGATCTTAGCCGGTTCCTTATGGAACAAACATTTAAAAAAAGTACTCAGCAGTCATGACAGCTGTCAACAGTGTCAACAATCATTAATCTCTGTTTACGAACACGTGTTTCTATAAAATTGTAGTAAACTGTACTGTGAATTATTAAACTTTTAAACATCACGATGTTTCGTTTACCTTTTGGTGAAAGAGTCGACCCCATGGAGGAAAAACGTCAGGCCCGAGAAAACACTATTAGTAGTGTCTTAACTTTCTGTGTACTTTGCGCTGCTATACGAATAGGTAAGATAGGGACCTTATTTGCAATAAGTAACTTATACGTATCTGATACACATTTGTACCTGACTCACAACTGGATAGCGACCACCATACATATGGTGAAAACACCGCCGTAGTGGCTTGTTCCGGGGTGAACCTATTTTTTAATTTTTTTTTATTAGCTTGAATAACGAGACGGGTAGGTCATTATCAGAAGCAACACAACACAGAACTTTGAATTACAAAACATTGCATGGCACTGACCTGCGCTTGTTACATTAAGACATTACTTGTTAGGGCATAAGCCCTACTCTGTATGTATACCTCTGTATTATGGCATGTCAGATCTTTTGGTTTTGCTTATTTTTATGTGACGCTCTAACTGTCTTTATCATTTTAGGTGTCAAATAACATAATATATCAGGCTGGCCCGGCTCCATGGCTTTTGACACTGAGATTCCTATCAATTGATGTACTCATTTTTAAAAGTGTACATATTGCCTTCATTATTCAATGTACCGCTTTTATAAGCACTTGTTGGTGGCTGGGCCAGCCTGACATTTTCAGCTTGGCCCCTTCCATATCATGGTTACTACAAAATGTAGTGACATTGTGTTGCTACAGAAGTAATTGACTCTGTTAATTACACATATGTACAGATCCATTTAATATTAAAATGCAATATCGAGATAACTAAATTGGGGGTCAGGCTGAAATAATTTTGACAGTTCTAAACAGTAAAAATACAACACCTATAAATCCATTTTCTTTGTACAAATAACCTGCCACAAATTTAATACATAATCTTTCTGCTTTCTTATTAAATTATAGTATCTAATTATTATAAAAATAGAAGCAATTGAAAATATTTCACCCTGGTCCCATACAATTGTCAAAATCTTTTTAATATTACTTTAAGAAGGGTTTTTGACTATTCGTCCCATAAGAGGTAAAATAGGGGATGAAAGTTAGTATGGGCATTTTATATATATATATATATATATATATATATATATATATATTTTTATAACGGCATTCATTTTAAAATCCAAGATGGCAGACCTTTTTTTTCAATTAATCAATATGGGTGTCGTTTTCGAGGTTTCTTAGGGTGCCCATTACGAAAATGACATCCATTTTCAAATACAATATAGATATAATAGAAGATAAAAAACGGTATGGATATGTGTCATTTTTGAGGTTTCTTTGGGTGCTGTTTATGAAAACCGTATCATTTTCAAATCTAATATGGCTGACATTTTTTTTCAACAAATCGACATTGAAGTCATTTGAATTAAAAAAGTGACCACGATTTTGTTTACTTAGTTTTAAAGTTGATTGACTTCAAAATCGATATTGTAGCTGCAAATAAGTAATTTAGATCCGAAGTTATAATTGCAGGTACCATTTGCTTTTTCATTGAAAGCCTCCGTGGCGCAGCGGGTGAGTAGCCGGCTGCGAAGCGAGAGGCCGTGGGTTCGATTCCCGCACCGAGACAAATGTTTGTGTGATCCACAAATATTTGTTTCGGGTCTGGGTGTTGTGGGACCGCAAGTCCCTCGTAGTTCATGATACCCACGATACAGGTTATCCTAGTGTGGGGTCAGGACTATGTGTGTGACTGTTGGGTGTATTTATTTATTTTATTCGGAAATCATACATAAACGAATCATGATGCTTCTTCAGATTTGCCATATCTATATCCAAAAGAACCTATTTTATGAAGGAATGCATAGTACATAAAATAATGTTTTCCGTTAACCAAGCGGGCGGAGCTGCGGGCAAAAGCTAGTTTATATTTATACATATACATACTGTAGTGTATATATATTACTGTGATATGTAAAAGTTTAAAAATATATTAACGATTGTAGGGGCCGGGCTGAAATAGTTTCAAATGTGCATATTTTTATAATTAGATAATATAATTTAAAAAGAAAGCAGTAAGTGTGTACTACATCTGTAGCAGATAACATGTATATGAACTTACAGGAAATGCGATTTATAGGTGTTTTACTCTTAATAGCGAACTATCGAAATTATTTCAACCCAACCCCAATTTAGTTTAATATCTCTTAAGATATTGCGTTTTAGTAGTAAATGAATCCGTAAATATGCGTAATTTACGGACTACATTTATACTTCTGTAGCAACACAATCTCATTACTTTTTGTAGGTGTGATATGGAAGGGGCCAGGCTGAAAGTGTCAGTCTGGCCCGGCCACTAACAAATGCTACTAACTACTTTATAAAAACGGTACATTGAAAATAAAGGCAGTATGTATGCTTATAAACATGAGTACATCCAATTGATACAAATCTCAGTATCAGAAGCTACGGGGGCCGGGCCCTATTTACGTTGGAAAATTTGATACCATTGTTAAAGCCTTGAAAAATTCTATCAAGCGCCTCGACTAAACCATATTGTTTTATTTTAAATTGATATATATACAATAATAATATTACAATTGTAATATATATTACATTGTGGTTAGGGCGATTGAAATGTTCAATATGTTGAGATTGATGTGCCAATAAGATTAAATGTTTTATTTCAGCCCCCTTCATCCTGGAGCACAGTGGGTTCGACTAACCGTTAATGGTTAACGGTCACAGTTAACGGGCTGCAGTACACACACGCTGCGTTGCTTTCTGACTTAATTCTTTAGTGATATTATTTATAGTCTATTAAAGTTGTAGAATTGGTTATCTCAATGCAGTATCTGGAAATGTGGGGTTAATTTAATTAAATAAAAGAATATTGTAATAAATTACACTGAAGTTTATTTTCCATCCTGAATACATATTGACCAATGTTACTTATTTAACCTTGCATTGCATTATTTCACAACTTTATTACAACTCACTCCACATACATTCATTATGCCCGAGGGAACTGTTTTATTTTTTTATTTCGTATTTAACTAGTTACAAAATTCTAAAATTTGATATTACAATGAAATTTAAGCATTCTTACAGTTATTCACTAAGTCCATTTAGCATTGAAATAAATCATGATAATAATAAAAATTGATTTAAGTTCACATAAATATATATATGTATATATATTTATACAATTTTAACTAAAACACGCTCTCTGTGTGCCTGTGTGTGTGCGAGTGTGTGTTTTGAAGGGCCAGGGGGTAGGTTGAGGGGCAGACAGTGGTGCAACCATACGTACAAACGAACACTATACATTGTATACATTTGTAAAAAGTATCAAAATTGAGTAAAAGGCCTACAAAAAAATTATCTCGAGATACTAATATTCGTTCACATAGTAACCTAAAAATTGTCCTATTTAACACTGGAGCCGCCGGCCACGGCGACCACGGTGACCAAGGTGACCACGGTGACCAAGGCGACCAAGGCGACCACGGAGACCGCGGCGGGCGAGCGTATAGGGTAACGAACGTAGGTATTTTAACTATTTGGCTTAATTATATTTATAATGAGATGAGCGCGAAATAAAAGTGGTGCGGCCCGTGGGCAGCCGTCGTGTGGTGGCGCGAGTGGGTCGCGGGGGCAGACTCCACCGAGTCTAGTCCTCCGCCTCCTCGTCCTCCGACTCCTGCTGCTGCAGCCACGTCAGCCACGTGTTCACCTGTAACCACCACAATCGGTATTCAACACTTACCAGACTAGTGACTTGATCGAGTCTCCTATGAATATAGCACATACACTCGACAGAATCACAGTTCTGTGTGGGCTTGTTTATAAGCACGCGTGGCGCTTGCCATCAAGCGAGCGACCTGAGCGTCTCGTCATCGTAGCTAATTTAAAAAAAACATTGACCTTTGTACATACTGTCGGAAGTCTAAATATTTTCAGATCAAATAAATGCTAATTTCTAAATATTGCGGAAGTCTAAATATTTTCAGATCAAATAAATGCTAATTTCTAAATATTGCCAATAAACAGTTTTAATTAATGTTACATCTTGAATTTAAATAATAGTGTCATATAATACATATGTAATATTGTATAATACTTTCAGTTTATGTATATATGCAAAAAACAGCATTTCGAACCTTACTGCTTGGTGGCTGAAATTGACAAAGTGGTACTCAGGTAATACTATCGCATACAAAAGATCTACCACAATATAATAAATATAGTACTTCATAATAAATAAAGCCTGTTAGGAATGGTTTTTCGAGTGGTAGAGCCACACTGTAGACAATTTTGTCGTCGTTACCACTGTCTCACAGAAAAACCGACGTAAAGTAGCAGCTTGCTGCTGCGTTTCGTACGGTGAGTGGGATATCCGGAGGCCTAAATCCCCTCCCCTTCCCAATCCCTTAATTATCCCTTTCCTTTAAGGTCGGCAACGCACCCATGATTCTTTTGGCATTGTGGGCGTACATGGGCGGTGGTATTCACTTACCATCAGGTGACCCACTTGCTCGTTTGTCGGCCTATACAATAAAAAAAAGGAATAGTTATTAGTTAGTTACTTGACAAGTATAGTACAAGCAGCACAACACAATACAACTAGGTAATGTTGTCGGGTAACTATGAAACGTAATGAAGTACCTGGAAGAGCGCTTCCCCCTTGCCCGGATACGCGTCGGTGACGTCCTCGCGCCAGCGCAGGAAGGCGTCCTCCTCGCACACCTCCAGGTTGTAGAGGTACATGAACCAGCGCAGCAGCAGGCCCTTGGGGTAGCGGTGTCGATGCGCGTGCAACTGTATCGCGTACACGGCGGCGAGCTGCAGGTCGGCGCGCGTCTCCAGCAGCGCCGTCAGCAGCGGCGCGTACGTCTCCACGAGAGCCTTCTCGCGCTCGAGCGCCGCCTTGTCGGGCGCCGGCGTGGCGGTGGCCGCGGTGCCGGTCACGTGCGCCGCCACCAGCGCCACCAACGTGGACACGAACGCGCCCGTCTGACGCACGCTCGGCTCCACGTTGGCCTTGATCCAGCGGTACAGCGGCTGCGGCGCCGGCTCGGCGGCGAGCTGTCGCGCCAGCTGTGCTTGCACGCGGAGCTGCGGCACCAGTGCGCCCAGTCCGCGAGCCTCGAGCGCTTCGAGCGCGGCGCCGGCGACGGCACCGCTCGCACTACCACCGTCAGACGAATCGCCCTCACGCTCCGACACGTACGCGCAAAGGTTGATCTGAGTACAAAATAAACAAGTCAGAAGGGGGTAGTTATCAAATGACGGAAAGAGGAATAACGACTACAATATTCATATTTTTGATATAACTTACTTCCACTAAGATGAATTTGTAAATAAAAACGTTTATGAAAATTTATTGACTTTTCCTATTTATTGTTGTTTCCTACAATATTTTTGTATATGTGATAAACACAATTTTAAAAAGTACATAAAAACTTCAACATAACATATTGCGATTTCGGAAATACGTCGCTTGGGTACTATCTATACATACTACATTTTATCATTTGGCTGTTGAGTTTTGCCACTTTATATCAAGTACTCAAGGAACATGTGAAGGTTATTAAATTAAATGCTAATTCATAAGTAAGATTTTTATTAAATCACAATATGAAGTCAGGTGGTGAACAAAATTAATAAAATTATTCATTACATGTCCATTAATAAGTCATTAAGCATTTTAATCTTAGACCATTACCAACCATTATTACAACACAATATTATTAAAAGCTTTTTTCTGAGAATCAAATGCAATATAATAATGCAGTATAATAAATTCTTTTATAATTAATTTTGTTTACTTCTCCTTATACAACATGCTACAGAAAGGTGTGGATAATTTTAAGCAATGTATAGTGTATGATATAAATCTTTCATCCCCTATAATGCCAAATCGAAAATATCGACTTGGAACTTTGGACAACACTAAATGACAAACAGTGATACTTCAGACTTCCTTTCATTTCAATTTTGTATTATTTAAAATTAAAAAACAGTTGTCAAATGTCAACATTTATTTGACGCAGTCAGTTCGGTAATTTCTGAAATATTATTAAGAGTATATTTTTAATTTATGTTGTATTTAACTAAAAGGAAGTATTATGAAAGTTATCACTATAAAAATGTAAATATTAAATAAAATTTGTTAAAATTATGAAAAAATATATATTATTAAAAAGTGAATGTTGTTCCTAATAATTAATAGTTATGTGATCAATCTTATTGATCTTAATAAATAAGTGATTTAAATTAACGTGAAATTTAGGTCTCAGTTTTGAAATTATCCGGTATATAGGTACTTACTGTTAAGAATATGTAATGACCCCACCTTTCTGTAACACGTTGTCAATATCATCTCAATAATGTTGCCACAGCATTTTAGTTATAAATCTAATTTTGGAAGTGACTCTGTGGTTATACAAAATTATTCGTTTTTATTGTGTCATTTAAATAATACTTTTATACAAAGAGGATACAATCGAGAACCAAATTATAGTTTTTGTATAAAATAATTTGTGTTCTATATTTATAATATAGAATAATATAATATCGCTTAAATATTTTGAATATTCCGCATATTTTATGACATTTTTGGTACATTTTTCTCCATAAAAGACAATTTTTAATGGAAATAATTATTTGTCAATGATTTAATAATTATGTATACTTAAATCATTATTACTATTTGGAGAAGTACCATTCTAGCCCTAAATATTGTAGGAAAAAATGTTTCAAATACATTTGTGTCACATGCATATAACCTATTTCGTCGTTATTTGGTTGAATGAGCGATACAAAATGATTATAGACGAGTACTTGTAAACAAACGAACAACAAAATTGAAAGAAACGTAAAAACAAAGGTATACTTTAAGTTTAATTTGTAGTAAAACGTGCGCGTCTGATCACTCTGATCGGAGCGAATGCCGCCGCTATACTGATCTGCTTCTTGTGCTTCTATGATAGCTTTTTGGATTAAAAGCTTTAATTGCTGCTTACTTCTACTATCGGTGAAACTGCGCAAGGATGATGTTACAAATTCGCCAAAAATTTGGTCATCATCAACATTTTCTTCTGAAATGTTTCGACATACTTTCAAGTGTTCTTTTTCTTTATTAATTGTTGTAGCACAGTTAAGTTTTTCAGATACTTGCCGTCGACGAGATGTCTTTGAATTTGTTCCGGTCGATACAATAGTTGAATTTGTTTTTTCCTTATCATTCGCATTATTTTTTTGCTGAAAATTTATAATACATTGTATTTCTTTCCAATTGGATTATTTTACCGGATTTTTATGGATTTTCCGTTTTTTCGGTACGATTATATTCCACATAGAAATCTAATCGTTATTTGTCCATCTCAACCTAGTTTTTAATAAAATCTTAATAAATGATTTATTGAAATAAAACTAGTTTTAGAGTAGAGACCAGTCTCTCCCGTGACCACGAAGGCTGAAAAGCTTTCGAAATGTCGGGACTAAAATAAAAATTAAACCGCGATAAAATCCGTTTAAACTAGTTTTATTTCAATGTGTAATATTCGCGTAAACAAAAGAAATCACTAAATCATTTATTTTTAAAAAACTGTATTGTACTGTATTTATAGTGGGGACGTCTGCGAGTCGCACAGACGGGTAATCGGATCATATTAGTGGAATCATTTCACCCTATCCCAGTTTGGCTATAGCTTGCTTTGGATTGTCCCGATATACCTGCATCCCCAGAGAGATGGTCTCCACCGTTGTGGTTTCAGCTGCAGCTCAGACAAGTCTTTGGGGTATCGTGGGCAACTGTTCCGGTAATGTACGTACAGACGAAATCGCGCGCAAACGCAAACAGCAGAGGGCAATGACTACACTACAACGTTACACCGCGCGCCGCTAAAAACGGTCGGCTTTCTTTGAAACGAACGCAGGCGCGGCGAACTTAGGGATAAAATAGGGATGTTACGAATGTTCGTATTCGCGTGTTCGAAAGATTCGCTTCAATTTAAATGTTCGCATCAACACTCGCATTCGCTTAAAATCATGCGAATGCGCGTTTCATGCAGGTGATGCAAGTCGCGTAATTACAAGTAGGATTGAGAAATCGCCTTATTTATTATTACTGAAATATGTTTAGACACTTTTAAATCTTAATTACTAATTAAGCATTTAATTTGATTGTTAACACTTAATATGATTTTGAATTTTTTATTAACCCCCGACAAAAACAAATATATGCAATCGTAACATCACTCGTACATAAAATGTGGATAGCCCGATATTTACCTTTGTACCTATCTAATTGAATAGGGTATTTGAATGTCTATTCTTATACACTATTTTATATGCAAACGACTATAATACGAAAAAGAAATTGTTTTGAGAAAACTGAATTAAAATTGGGTAAAACATCACTGTTTTGCGTCATCATAATCATCATCACTGCGGACTCATGACCGCAGCTCATATTTTAAATAATGATTTGTGACTACGTGGTGTCTCAAATATCTATATCGAAGTCAATCAACCTTAAAACAAAGAAAAACAGAATGGATTAGATATATCATTTGTAACTACGGGACGTCCCATATATCACTTTGGAAGTCAACCGGCCTTAAACCTAATAAAAACAAAATGGCGGCCAATTTTTCAATTTTAACATCAGATCTAGCATTTGTTATTATGAATGGACTCAGATATCGTTTTTGAAGTCAATCGGTCTTAAAACAAGGGAATACAAAAATAAGTTTAACAACACTATTTGACCGGTACCAACACAGGCACAGGCAGGGTCTAAAGAGACTCATAGAAATAGTTAATTTGAGATTGAGGTTGAGGTAAAAATAGTATTATTTTACTATTTTTAGTGAATTAATCATCAAATTCGGCATATAAAATATGACAAACTTTTTAGTTATTATTAATTAGTATTATTGGTTGTATATTTGTGTTATGACCTGTTAGGCACCTTTTTATTACAGTTCCGTATCCTTATGGCAAAAACGGAACCCTTATATTTTCGGTCAGTATCTTATCTTATTGATATAAGGTTTAAATTTTTTTTTGCGTCTTATTTCAAGTAACCGATAATGTTTGTTTCAACAAATCAGATAAATTAGATCTGAACATATTGATGGGTGTGTACATGTGTACGTGTGTGTGTGTACATACCTTACTCTCGTCGTATAATTGTCGCAGCCGGTCGAGTCCGAGTATGTTGCGCAACTGCTGCAGCACCTCGAGTAGTAACGGATGATGCGCACCACCCTCGCACCACGAGCCCAACTCGCCCAGCGGCAACAGCTTCTGTGATACAGCATGCGCCAGCAGTGCAGGCAGACGAGCATGCGGATGTGCCGTCTGCACCAGCGACCGCAGCGCCTCCGCCTGCGGTGTGCGCTTCACACATCGCACTACACAACACGCCGCCCACAGCGACCCGCCCGACAACGCGTCCTCCAACACTGCCGCGATCGCACGTCGCAACACTTTGTCGGGCAGGTGCAGCTCCTGTAACCGCTTGAGTGTCGCGGACGTCGGCACGTAATCCTCGCCGCCACCCTCCTCGCCACACTCGGCGGCGACCGCCTCCACCGCCTCGATGGCGAGCTTGCACGCCTCCTCCTTGTTGACGCCCTGCGACATGAGACACGACACACGGTCAGTTTACAAAACTAAAGAATATTGGTCAAAGTCGCCGATGATTTGCTCACCTTGTCCTTTCTCGGTTTGTCTTTTTTGTCCGGTGCAGACTTGATGGTGATCGCCGGTTCTTTCATCAGCGGCGGCGTGCTCGCGAACGAAGGCGACAACACGTCTGTAAACGAACATATAAATGAAGAAAAAATCGGAAGTGGTCGCGTGAACCACGCACGAGACATTAGCGCGACACTCACTCTGCTGGACGGGCGCCAGCGGCAGCTGGGACTGCGGCTTGGGGAGACGGTTGGCGGTGAACATGAGGGAGTTGGCGGCGGGGCGCATCTGCACGTCGGCGAGCGCCGTGGCGGGCGGCACGCGAGCCTTGGTGATGCGCGGCTCCTTGCCGGTCGCCGGCGACGGCTTCGAGTAATGCAACGGCTGCTGACGCGCGTACTGGCCCGGCGCCGAACGCTGTCGGAACAGACCGTTGCCGAAGAGCTTGTCGGAGGGCGGCACCAGCGCGTCAGCCGCGACCGGCGTCAGATGCAGGCCGGCGAGCACTTCGTCGAGCGGACGCGCGCGTCGGAACAGCGGCTCACGACGAGCGGGCGGCGCGTCGTCCTCCCGCAGCTGCGCCATGGGCATGGGCCCTTCGCCGCTGACGGCGGCGCGCGGCACCCATCCGCCGCGGCGCAGCTCCACCACGTCACGCAGCATGAAACGGATGCGAGGCGCGAGCTCGCGCGAGTGTGACAGCGTGTCGATACGCGCGAAGTACTGGCCCATGAGTCCACGACCACGCTCCGAGTCGAGCACGCGGCCGCAGGTGCGCACGAGCTGCGCGAGACACTCCAGGTCCTCGTGGTGCTCGGCGGCGGCGCGCCGCGCCAGCAGGTTCTGGATGCATCGGTGCAGAATCGACTCCGCCAGGATCTCTAACTTGCCCAGCTCACCGATGAACTTGATGTTTCCCAGCATCTTGCACTTGGCGAGATGCCGTTTCTCGTCCTCATCTGGAGTGAGAACTTTGTCCTCGTAAGCGGCGAAAGCCTGCAATTAAGAGTGGTTACAGACGATATTATACATAGCCATACTTGTTGCCCATAAGGTTAGGCAGAAATTATATTCATTATATTGAACTATAAAAAATCTTGACTTTTATAATATACTAGCTTTTACCCGCGGCTCCGGCCGCGTTGAAGCCTTGGTTAAAAGGAAAACCGTTATTTTATGTACTATGCATTCACCCTGGGTCTAGAGGAAATAGATATAACAAATCCAATGAAGCATGATGATCCATTCATGTATAATTTCCGCATTAAAAAGCAAATGGCGCCCACAATTCAACATCGCATCTAGATTTCATATTTGCGATTACGGTCATTTCGAAGTCAATCAGCCTTAAAACAGAAATAACAAAATCGTAGCCACATTTTTCAGTCCTAACATTGGACTATCATTTTTAATTACGGGGCTTCCCAGATGTCGATTTTAAAGTAAATCAACCTTAAAACAAAGGAAAACAAAATGGCGGCGACTTGTTTCACTTGATATTTAGGGATAACACACAATCGATATCTGGGCATTATGGTCACAAACTACAAGAAAATATACCCTACGTTATTTACGGGTAGCAAAGTTTCTAGTGGTGCTACAATTTTTAAAATCAGTTCAGTAGTTCCAATGATCCTCCATCCTACATCCAAACAAACAATCAAATAATTCCCTTTTATATAAAAGAGTAGATTATTTTGTGCGAAAAATAAAATACACAGATGAAGGTCTAAATTACGTGATTATTCGAAGCTTATCTATAAGCAAGTTGAGTTGAACAGTAAAAAAAAAACTGCTAAATAAAACTAAACAAAAAGTAATGATTGAAACTCAAAACTCTGGTTTTATTTTTAGCTTTATAGTTTTTTTGTTGAAAAGATTTCGTTTTTTTTTGTGAAAGAATCATCAAAATCAGTGCCTAAATCAGGAAATAAAGGTGTTTTAGTATTCTCGATTTCATCTTAGGGCTGGAATTATTTCTTCAAATTTTAATGGGACCACCGCAGTAAACGTCATCGAACCTCTTATTTTTTGTGTAGGTTAAAACCAACAAATAATACGTGGTCGAGCAAATTGAAGCGACTAGTACGGTGGAGTTAGTTCACAGGGTAGAGTTGAGTTTCTATACGACATAACATCGGCTCGGTCCTAATGTAGCCTACATTACAACAATTAAGTGTGATGTGGTAATTACCTGAGCACGGTTTTCGAATTCGGTCCGGCATTTGTTGAGTAGTAAGAGCTTGAATGTGCAGGGTTGTCCAGGCGGCTCGAAGTTAGGCGCCTCTTCACTGAGCCGCTTGCACAGCTGTGCGTACATCGACGAGTACTTGGGCTCATCGAGTGCTTTCTCGAATATAAGAAGTATCACGCCCTTGAGTACTTTGTCCGAGTCGAGCTCCAGGCCGAGCAGGTCATCGCTCAGCTTCTGGAACTTCTCCGGTGTGAGTTTGTTGAGTATACCGCGAACCTTACGGAAGATGACGTCGTGCTTGGCGTCGCCGTCTGGCACTTCATGATGTCGCAGTGATGAGGGCGGGACCCAGCGTCGCCTTGGCGGGGGGACGGGCGTCCGCCCCGAGGCGCTGCGCGCGGGCCCCGATTGCCGCGCGCTGTCCGTCTTGCCGCCGGTGGTGCCGCCCGAGAGCGTCGCGCGCTCCGCCGGTGTCTCTGCCGCCGTGTGCGCGCCGCAACCGCCTCTACACTGTAATAAACACAATAATAATAATAATACCAGCCCTGTATTATATACGTCCCACTGCTGGGCACGGGCCTCCTCTACTGAATGAGAGGGGTTAGGCTTAGTCCACCACGCTGGCCTAATGCGGGTTGGCAGACTTCACATAACTACGAAATTCTTATGAAGAACTTCTCAGATATGCAGGTTTCCTCACGATGTTTCTTTCATCGTTAAAGCAAGTAATAATTAACAATTTATACACACATAACTTAGAAAAGTTAGAGGTGTATGCTCTTGGAGCTGGTTTCGAACCTGCGACTTTCGTCTCGACAGTCCATACCACTCCCCGCTGAGCTATCACTGCTTGCCAATAAACACATAAATTAAATTAAATACTTTATTAAACCTATGTATAGACATCATATCAACTAATGTATACATAACATACATAGCATCGTCAAAATACACTAGGCAATTACACTAAATTATTTATTTGTCTTTTCATTTTACATTAGTAACAATATTTTTACTATGGAAACCACCAGAATTTCTGATTTAATTAGATGTATAATTGGATCCCAGGCTTGTGCAAGTTTCCAACCATCTATTGAAATTTGGGTATTTTTTAATTTCAATAACCTCGCGAATCATCCTAGGTAGGAATCGTTGTTCGTTGGCAAGGATTTGTGGTTTGTCAAATCTAAGGTAATGTTTGGAGCCTTCGTCTGAATGTTCAGCAACTGCAGACTTCGTAGAGCGTCGGTGTTTAACATCAGCTGTGTGTTCTTTTACGCGGGACCCTAGGCTTCTTACAAATTTCAATAGAAAAGATGGTTGGAAGCTTCCACAAGCCTGGGATCCAATTATACATCTAATTAAATCGGAACCCAAAAGATCAACTGCCAGACCTCAAGACACCGTGAGCTCTTTTTGCGTAGATCGGACTAACTTTAAAAGTAATTCTTTAAAAAAATATAATGTTCAAATGAAGGTAGGCAATGTAACATTAATTTTTCGAGGCGACCTACATCCCGTGACCACGAAGGCTGAAAAGCTTTCGAAACGTCGGGACTAAGATATTATTAAACCGCGATAAAATCCGTATAAACTAGTTTTATTTAAATATATTATTATGTTGGTTTTCTGTGAGACAGTGGTAAGTAACCGGACGAGCCAGCCCATTCATGTTGTGGACAAAACTGTCTACAGCTTGGCTCTAGCACTATATTACATAAGGAATCATTGATAATAGTGTACAAATAGTACCTATATTAATTTTAAGCGATAGTGAAAATATAGATAATGCAAGGAGTCAGTGGATGTGTGAGTGGCGCGGGTTGGTGGCAGGTGGTCGGTGCGCAGGCGCGGGCGACGACCGGCGCGCCCGTCTCGCGACCGCGACCGGTCGTGTGTCCTCGTGCGCTCTTTCACCTGTCCTCGACGTCCTAGCGCGACGCAGCGCGGCGCCCAGGCCTAACGCTCTGAGCCGTTCTACAAACTGGACGGTCGCCAGACGGGGCGATTTGCGAATAACGAACGAGCGGTGAGCGAGGTGGTGACTGGTGACGCGACCGTGACGTGACACCGCCGCGCCGCGCCGCCGCCCGCAGGTCGATACCGTCGCGGTGCGAGGTCGACGTCCGCCGAAACCTTGGCGTTGTCGCTGCAAGGTCGCTCCATTTCGCCTTCTAAGCTTTTTCATCTACGTTAATAATCAGCAGCTGAATTGTGCAGGCTCATACATGCCCCTCACATTCATATTCATGCAATCCGTGGCTCGGCCAAGCTAGTGTCGGTACTTAATAGTGAAAAGACACTAATTACGGAAATAAAAACCGAAATCAGAGAATGCAAACATGTATAATATAAATAATTGTATTGTACATATTACATACATAATTAAAGGGAACAAATTAGGGACGGCATGTACATTTCGTTTGACGAATGGGTAAAGGGGCGAGGTGTGGACCGGTCGAGTAGACTGATCATCAATGATTTTGATATTATATTGTTTGAAGCGGTGGAGGCAGCGCGAATGCACGCCGAGTGGCAACTGGCAAGGCGAGGTGAGAACACGCGTGTCGGTGACCCCCGGGGAGCAGTGACGGAGTGCGGGCGACTGTGGGCGAGTACAGGCGAGTGCGAGCGGCTACACTACGGCGCGGTGCCCACCGTCACCGTACCCTAGGTGATGTTCCGCGTGACGAGCCCGCGAAGCGCGCGTCGCATCCCGCCGCGGTCGACGACCCCGCTGCACCCCCGCGCGCACATACTCCCTGCACCTCCCCACCCGCTACACCCGCCTGCTCTTACCGCCCTTTACCGCGCTCACCTAACTACTTCTTTCATCGTCGATGTTTAAAGCTTTAAAGGGACAAACTCAAGTATTGAGACAATATTGAATTCAAACAGAAAGATACATACTGATGGAAGTACGTACACCGAACTTATCTAAGTTGAAAAAAAAATATAAAAAAAAACTACGAGTCAGTTCCGTGTTTTTTGTATAGATGTTGGTTGAAGCAATTTTATATTATGATGTTTGGGTGTTTAATATTAATATAGTTAATATGTTCAAGCAGCCGTTGCAGCGTTGGCGTGTCCCGTGTCCGACGACGTCACTACGCTACCACTTACAAGAGATCATGTTGTTTTGACTCGACTGACAAGACAACATTACAGACAACAAAACAAAACCAACAAATATTAGTCTTCGATGCTAATAGGTTCGATGCATGTACTTTTTATGATTTTAATACTGGAGTCTGGAGTGATGCTCACTGTGCTGCCCACCGTACCGTACTCAAAGGTAAAAAATAACAATTTCTAAAGGTATCTTTGGATTCGGTGCTATTTGACCGGCAGCGACATAGGCACCGACTCTAAAGAGACCCATAGAAATTGTTATTTTTGATTTTACGGTCGGCCGTCTGGGTTACTAACCAACACTGCTTTGTTTATTTCTGCCACCAAGCAGCAGTCAGTAAGCACTGTTGTGTTTCGGTTTTAAGGACATTGATGGCTTCAATGAAATTATGAGACTTAACAACTTATGTCTCAGGGTGACTAAGGTGTTGGAGTAAACGCAAACAGCGGCGACATACTGTTGTACGTCATTTCAGTTGTCCAAGCCTTTAGCAAATGCCCAACTCATATCTCCTTGGGTGATGAGGAATGAGGATGTACAGAACATGGGAAGCGAAACACGCGGCCGTATGCATTGACGTATACCGTATACCCCTTAACTCGGATCACCGTGAATTTGCTCCATGGGCTGTGACCTGCCTTACAATTCCATACTTACATGCGTCATGTCAGTACACGCATGCATGAAAGGAAACACTCAAAGCACACGAGCAGGTACACGGTACTTCGGACAACGTATTTGATAGGAATGCAGGATGGCCCTATTGTATCGTTTATACATCAGTCATCACACATGTTTATAATATTTGAGATGATATTTGGCACAACACTCGGCGAACCCGTGAATCATGAGAGTATTGCATCTGTCCGTCGAAATAAGTGCCGCTGACACACTTCCACGCGCCAATCGCCATCTACTCTAGGTTTTTTATTGCATACGAGCAAGTGGGGCATTTGATGGTAACTGAACTCCACATGGGCATATATGCCCACAATACCAGAAGAATCATGGTTGCCTGTCGGTTTACCACAGGCCTCAATGGTTTATATTGGCGGACTTTACTGTATCGTGTAAGATTACCGCATAATACATATGGGTTATAAGTATTAGATTATAAAATCGAGTTTACAGACAAGTATGATTAAACTAAATATTTTTTTTTTGCGCGAAACATCTGTTAACAAAATATTTGAGAAGCCGCAGCTGTCGTGCTCACTCAATCTGCAGTTCACAAGCGAAGCTAAGGGCAGCTGCTGTGTGGCTTAGCAGTCACCGCGCCGCTCCGCCCCAAGAACCGATAATCTTTCAATACTATTGCGTTAGGCAAAAGGGCGCATAAAGAGGGGCGAGGGCGGTGGCGAGTGCGAGGGCGACCCAGTTGCAGCGGCCCCGAGGTGGCACGGCGCGGCGTACGATGTGCGGCTCGATGAGCGGCCCCGCTCCGCTACCATTGACCCAGATAGGCGGCCCCGCGTCCGCGCACCGCCCCTTTGCACAAAAACCGCCACACGAAGACCCCGGCCTGACCCGCCGCTGTCAGCCTGACCTACTGAACACCCCCACCCGAATAATATCGACTATATTACACATTTGACTCGCCGAAAAGGTAATTCACCGAGATAAATGTTCGTTACATGAGACGTGTACATCATACGCTGATTGATTATACCGTAACAATAAACGCTTAAAGCGCATAGACCGCGGGTAGAGGGCGAGGCGCGGCGCGTCGGCCCTCAATTCAATATTTGTCGCATAATAATAATCCGGAAACTACTTAGTTAACATAAGCACAAATTTTACATGGGATTTTTTTGCAAGTGTGTAAATAGAGCATGTTTTTTCGTTCTATTATTTAAACCTTGATAATACAAAAATAAACAAAAAAAAAAAACATATAATGTAATGCAGAAAAAATGTATATGTTATATAGTTGTTCATAAAAAACAAACTTCAAAACATAACACTGGAAAGTCAAAAAATAACAATTTCTAAGGTCTCTTTGGAGTTGGTGCAGGTGCAACTGCCAGTCAAATGAAATTGCACCGACCCTAAAAAGACCTATAGAATTTGACACTTACGACTTTTCAAGGCTATTTTTCAAGTTTTGGTAAAAAATATTTTATTTTTCAATTATTAATGGTAGGTACTGCTACAGCATGTAAATTCCACTACAACAACACAATCGCCATGACTGTGCTGTTATGAATTCAAGAGTTTAATTTTTTACTCTGCACTCTGTTATCAGATCTTAACCAAATTTATATTGGACCCCATCACAGCTACACTCTATAGAATTAAATATAATCAACAAAATTGGTCCACATTTGGCAGAGAAATTGAGGTACATGTACATATAAATACAAAAATTAAAATTTAATAAACTTGCAGAATCGAGAACCTCCTCCTTTTTTAAGTTTTTCTTGAGTTTTGTTTCAAAATAATGTTTTTGTGTAATAAAATTGTACCAGGAAGTTATAAAATTGTAGTGTTATTTAGGTAAATGAGTTATGAGTACTAATGAGTTACTATTTACCCAAATGTGTAATCTTAAATCATCCTGTCTGATTGCTTCATTCATTGATTCATTGATTTTAGGTCCAGGGATTTGATAAAGATTACTATCTTGACCTAAAATAGACCTAAGACCTAAAATGCTATAAATTTCACAGTATATTCCTAAATAAAAGGTTGTTTTAATATTCTATCTTTAAAGTGGGAAATAATATTTTACAGAACAATTTTACTTGTGCTAATAAAATATAATTTAAATTTTTCAAAATTCCACCCCTAAAGAGAAGTACTTTATATCTCAGACCAGAAAAAGTATTTCATACAAGTAACGCTGCTAGCTATAGTACAAAGGTATATTATATGGTTTGGTCATAGTAGAACATGTTGTGTTGTATATATTGTAATATATAACAATCATAATTATAAATGTGGTTATTGGATTTACACTTGTTTTTTTTATTCCAGTTATTAAACCTGAGAAAAGTATACTTAAAAACATTGCCTTAAAAAATAACATTTGTAAAGTGAACTCATTGTTTACTAATGTGTTTAATACAATATCACCTGAGGTCATACAGACAGCTGACTAATATAAATATATCACTATACATATGCATACACAAGATGAACAAGTAATATGAATGTGTCGCAAGCCATCTGAGGGCTGCACTCACTGTATCCACAAGCATGTTGTGCTCAAAACACACAAGTGACAATTGACAACTTGTGACAACACAGAACCTAACTTCTCATACTTTATACATGTATAGTTAACAAAAACATTACTAGGAAAATGGATTCCACAACATTTATAACTAGCACATTCTGTAGGTAAGGAAAAATTACACAAATGCAAGTAAACAATGGCTAAAATGGTTAGGAGCCTTGCTAGATACTACCTGAATACTGGCCGTATTCAGGTAGTCTCAGGCATGGCACTGGACACCACAGGCAAGCCCCCACTACATGTAATAATAATAATAATAAGAAATCGCTACAAACGATACCTGCTGGTATTTGTTTACAGCACGTCGTTATCTTGTATATGTTCATAACAAAGGATACAAAAGGACAGAAAAAATTAACACAAGTATAGAATAATAATTTCAATAGTGTGAAGGGTGATCAGTACAAATTTATATCAATGACGCTACTTGGGAAAGAGAGACGTGATGCGAGAAACGAGAAATGAGAAATGAGAAACGAGAAACGAGCAGCGAGCGGCGAGCGACCCAGCGACCGCCTTGGATCGCGACAAGCGGTCGATCTCTCCATAGGTTAGGAAACAAAGTATATCACATCACCTAACAGTTTTAAACATTTCTGATCACTCCAAACACAATTTCAAGAACGTCGGTCTAAGAACGCGTCACAATATTCCTACTTGCAAAAATTTAACAAAGTGGAACTAGTATAAAATGGTTCACAAAGGTGACGCATCGACACGATCCAATCGAATGATCATAACCGATTCTAGGAGATATCCCAGGCCCGATTGCTACGGCTGCTGCATCCACGACAGATAATTTGGTCATTGAGAGCACTTTATGCACTATAATTAATAAAATTCACAAACTTACGAGGCGATGAAAGTCAATTTGTAGAAAGCACACGCACTGCAACACGACAAGCGAGTTCTTTTGCACGCACACAACTGATCGATGTTGCCAGTTACGACAACTTTGTTTGGCTGTCATCATAATTGTGGCTTGGAATATTAACCTTTTAAGCCTATTCAATATATTTTTGTCTAATTATTATCAATGAAACTAAATATTGAAATCTCTGAAAATGAAATGTTAATTTCTCGTAATGTTAGTTTGATCTTTTTTATTGGTAGAGTAAAGTGTTATGATATAAGAAGTAGGTAGGTAATAGGTACATAATGTTGAGTTTAATCATGATATTAGAGAAGTAAAAGTAAACTTATGGAAACACTATTTTGCAACCTTAGTTTTGTATTATTATTTTTCGAAAGATGTCTACGTTTTGATCTTTTTTGATAGTTATTGCTTAATACTCGACATTAGCGAAATCATCGCAAATAGATGGGGCCATAACTCTAAAAATAGAATAGAATATGAACATCAATGGTTTGACATTAAATAGTGTTCAATATGAACCGTTGACTGAGTATATAATAGACTCCTACCTAAGGTGTCGCAGAAAGAGACAAGGATACAATTTCGAGGGTTACCGCGTCAAAAACAAATTACCCCACAATTTGTTTTGTTACGTGACGTCATGTACTAAAATTTCTTGAGAAATAATAGGTTCTTGCTTTTGTGAGTAAATAATACAACATGGTTATTTTCAATTACCTTTTATTATTTTTATTAGCTTTAGATGAGACGCGCAAGTCACTCACCTGGTGATAAGAACCTCGAATTATGAAGTACTACATGGCACTGAACTACGCTCGTCACCCAGATACATAAGGTGTTGTGTCATAATGCCAAGTAAACTCACTGGCGCGGGCGTCAATGTCCTTCAACAATAACATAACAACATAACAGTAGTAACACACTGCTGCTTGGCGGCAGAAATAGACAAACCGGTGATACCCACCCAGGCGGCCTCTCGCATACGATGGTCTGTATGTAGTTTGTGAGAAATCTCCCTTAGTAATTTATTTGTCTATAAAATGTACACCATTACAGTTTGAAGCAGGTCAATGTACATAATAGTTTTAAAAATGTTAAACTCAAAACATATGGACCAAACTTAGAGTGGTAGAGCCACGCTGTAGACACTTGTCTACAGCATGTATGGGTCGGCTCGTCCGGGTCATTATTACTGTGTCACAGAAAACTGGCGTAAAGTAGCAGCTTGCAGCTGCGTTTCGTACGGTGAGTGAGATACCCGGAGGCCCAAACCCCCTCCCCTTCCCAATCCCTTATTTCCTTTCCTTTAAGGTCGGAAACGCACCCATGATTCTTTTGATATAGTAGGCGTACATGGGTGGTGGAGATCACTTACCATCAGGTGACCCACTTGCTCGTTTGCCGGCCTATACCATAAAAAAACATGGATTATAACTTATTTAAATCAAAAGTTTATATTATTGATCTGTAATGTAAATTAGAATTTTTTACTTTCATTTTCGACTGCCTCGGTGGCGCAGTTTTAATGCGTACGCGGTACGACTGCTGTGCTGAGGTCTCGGGCTCAATCCCCGGGTCGGGCAAAGTTCCCGGGATGAGATTTTCTATCATGCTATGCTTAGTATCAGCCCGGAGTCTGGAATTGTGCCCGGTATGGCGATAAAGTTTGCTTCCTATCACATCATGGGACGAATATAAACTAGGCGAAATGTGGGTATACTAGTTAGGTACACCTCTGCCTACCCGTTTGGGGAAAACAGGCGTGAGTGCGTATTTAATTTAACTGTATTTTCTGAATATTTGAATTCTGTGGTTACTTATTATTGTGACAAGAATTACCATTGTTATATTAAAAAGCCTTTACTCTAATATAAATACCATTATATATCGGTTTGTGATCCTAATAAATAAAATAATATTTAAAATATAATTAATTTAGGTACTTTTTCTATTGATTATTGCTATACATGCTTAAACTAAATATTTACCAGAATAGGTACAGCATTATGTTAGATTATGTAAACTAAACATAATTGTATGAATACTTTTTAGTTCGTTTTATTCTTTTCTGTTTGGTTGTCATTCAAGTGTCGTACTCGTATATAGAATATTATAAATCTCTGAAATATCAATCCAGTTTTTCTATTTCCTATAATTAAATTCCAATACATTACAAAGCAGTACATTCAGTTTCTTCTTTTTGAATAATACATTTTTCTCTAAATGTTGCCAAAAATTATTGATGATGGTTTTGGTGTCCAATATCAATGTCTTACGTTGATAGAATCCAATTCTACAGTAAAACATTATCTTCAGGAAAACTGAAACGAGTCATTTCATACATCATTAATACATTTCTTATATTTAATTTTATTATTAATGCATACTGCAAAATTAATATTTCATAATATGGGGTAATAATTTATTGAAATTTCGGCAACACCAAACGGAGTAATTTTATTTGCTTATAAATTTTATTAAATGATATTTACTTTGAATAATGCTTTACTACGAAGAATTTTACTTCAGAATACTCTAAAAATAATAATATATTTTTTTACAGCTTTATTACTGATAAAACGTGGTATACTTATGAATGAAAAGATAAGTCCGGCATTTTCCATCCACTATCACTTTTACACCCTAAAATGCTACACCGCACCATGGTTACTTCGAAAATTATATAAATAGTAAGTCGACGTTGTTATCAACAACAAATAATCGCATGTATTTTTACTTTTACATTAATTATTTAATTTTTATACTACAGCAATTTTATGTTTTTCCCATTTAAACAGCAAATTAGATGCCTATTTAAGGCAGCCCATTTTTACGCTAACAACACTAGACAAGGTTGGCAGCTGGGTTTTCAGTTTTCACATTGAGAGATTTTTATTGACCGTTTCAACGTAATAATAAGTTTATTATGTTTCATAAAAAGATGTACCAAGCTAAGTCTGTAATGGAAGAAAATGGAAAGATAGACAGTGTTCCCAACTTAGTGGTATTCTCCCTAGATTTGGTAGGTGAATGAGCTTGAGCCCCTTAGCCTCGCTGGACCCGCTAGTGATTATGATTATTTCTTCTTGTATGGGATAATATGCCTTTTGTATGTCCTACTCAACATGACACAAGAAGAAGAAAGATATGTACACTAAACAAACAAAATATCATACCTATAAACAATTTCACTGTTCATAGATATATCCAGACGATTACTTTTTAAAGAAATGACGATGCTGATGATGAGGGGGCTATATTTTATTTAGCATCCTGAATGTCTCCAATTAGGCTGAAAATAAACGAATTAGCTAATGTGAAATATGTCTGTCTTAACACCTGAAATATCCATTATAATTAATGATTATTAGTAAAATGGCAATACTGGAGCGAACAGAGCGAGCGACGCGTCGCCGCGACGCGACGGCAGCGAAAGCGACAGGCGACAGGCACCATCGCTCTTATTCTTCAATTCACAGATAAAATAGATGGTACATCTATGCCATAGAGCCCCTATTAAATACACATTTATCTGAAAATAATCTATACACGGAGAGACAAAAGTAAGACAAATTAAAGCAAGCTATGATATAGATTAACAAGGGTTTTAATACTTGGCACACTGAGGATGCAGTAGCGCGGATAATTCCCTAGAGTAAAATTGTTCTGTGCCGCGGAGCGTCTTCCCTCAACGTTGAAAAATCCTTGTACAACTGTAGCAAGGATATAGCTTAGGACAGCAAAATATAAACTACTAGCTTTTACCTGCGGCTCCTAAAAAATAAAAGTCGCTTAAGTGGAATTTTACAAAAATGTGAAATATGTGGTTTATTACCTATATTTATAGCACTCTACCTATACCTATATTTAATAGATACCGCCCAAAGACTTTAATGTATATTACTAGACAAGCTGTGCGGTACATAGAAATTGCACCACTAAGTTGCGGTCAATTGACCGTAACTCATTATTACCATCTCGCTTACTCTCAACTAGAACCCCTATCGCACTCCCTGTCTGTGAGCTATCAAACTCCCGCGTTAAATGACGCAATTTTACTTCTAAACAGCCCGTCTAGTAGTAGGTATACATGAAAGTCTTTGATACCGCTCCGGCTTTTACAGGAACTTTGGGCGATCGTGACAGCGGTGGGCGCGGCGCAGGGGTGAACGCATCAAGCGTGTCCCGTCATCGGTGTGAAAAAAGCACTTGAATTTATTTTCATGCGTGTTAATTTTTTGCGATATCTCCTAAGATATTAATTTAAATTATATGGTGTAAAATATTATAATAATGTGCATGAAGTGCTTAAGGTAACTAATATATTTAAGTTGATAAGGATTAGTACTGTATCCGTCTAAATAGCTTTCCAATTACCGCATTATATGTGACCATTTTTTAGTAGAATGGGTATAAGTAGTAAGCTATCCTTAAAAGATATATATATGCCATCGCCGACTTTTTTGAAGATCTATAAAAGAGGTATATCCCACCATGCATTGTTTTATTATATCTCAAAGGGATTAAGCAGCGTTTACGATGAAAGCTCTCAGGCGACACGACTTGACATTTTCCGACACTTCCAACAATAATTTACACAAAACCTTGACAAATTATATACCTACTTAAATCACTCTATCTTTTGGTGAAAACCGCATGAAAATCCGTCCAGTAGTTTTTGAGTTTCTCACGAACAGACAGACAGACGCGTACGGAGAACTTTGTTTTACAAGTAGTGATTTTAAATAGGCTGCCGAGAGTTTTGGCGGGAATTCTGACAGTACGGTTGATTATTATTTTCATAAATTTTTAAACTAGTTTACGAGTTGTGTTTGTTGCGTATAAGTGGTGTGGATTTGTGCAATAAAAATTAACGGTGATGTATGGAATCATTGAAATTGGTGAATTTAGTTGATTTTTGACAAAGTGTATTGGTCGACCTTGGTCGTCCGCTTGGAGAAAATCGTCTATGAAGCACCCGCCATTGTACTGAAAGGAACTAACATAGAGTAACTTGGGAACTAGCACCAAAACTCCAAGACCTTCAAATCAGGTGTTTCATCGTTCTTGGAAAATAAAGAATTTAATTAAATAACTAATGACGAGGTAGTATTTGGCCCTCCAGAAATCTCACTCACCGTACCAAACAACAGCAAGCTGCTACTTCACGATGCGATCTTCACTTCATGTTTTATGTAAAACAGTCCGGTCGCACTGGCCCATTCATACTGTAGACAGAACTGTCTTCAGCGTGGCGCTACTCCAGAATCGGACAGATACATTTCTCCTACCCATCCATTTATTTCTGTCATTTAACGGCCACTGCTGCGTCTCGCTCATTCGGGTCGTGCACATATATGAGCACAACTGGCTTGGTAGAGGGGGGCAGCTGCCCCTTTGGCGTACCTTCGCAATGCCCATGCTCACGCGTATACCACGCAACTTCAAGCCAAAGTAAATAAAACAAGTGTAAGAAAAATATAATGTATATTTGTTAGGTATGAATATAATATGTCTGTATATATTCTGTGTTAGTTGCCATCGATGGTTCACACTTAACAGATCCATTGAAGCATTTATAATGCAAGATCTTTTTAATGTCTATAGTTGCACTTATAGGAATGTTAAAGTTGTGCATTTCTATTTAAAGTTAAAATTAATTCATCATTAACGGTCACATAATAAATAATATTGAACATATAAAAATACTATTTTGCATCCCTGTCACCACATAGCTTGTATATCATTTGTTCTGTTTAAGCGCCACAGTCCACACCATTTAATGTACTTGTGATACCGCAGACCATAGATAAACCACTTGTCTTAGTTTTCGCAAGCTGTTACACACAGTACCTATTATTCGTAATCTGTGCTCAAAACAAATTTGTGTACCCGCGGGTGTCGCACGGCGCCGAAGCACCAGCTACTGAAGAACAGGTCATAATACATATTGAGGTCACAATAAGTACATAATGGCAGCGCTAATTGTAGACATAATTATTTTAAGTTTTTGACGGACATAAAAAACCGAGGAGGTTCTGAAGTCAACACTTATATTTCTCCTTTTTGATGTATAACTACCCCAAATTTTGACAAGAAGAAATCATGCTTTGAGCTTTAATTTCAAAGGAGTTGTAATATGGCAGAAATTATGATAATATCCAGATATAAAGTGTTACAATGAAGACATAAACACGTTACACGGGTACAGTACGCCGCGGGGTCATTTGAACTCGAATGCTGCTGCCTGCTGGTTACAATCAGAAACTATTTAATATACAATAAAGCGTTTAAGGTCTAAATGCAACGAGTCTCTGACATCACAAGGAGTTGCTCCGACGTCCAACACTATTTACATTGTTTACTTTAACAGTTCGACTCGATGTCAATACACTAACATTTAAATTCGTAGTTTGAGCAACGAATATTAAGGTGTCATTTTATAACAAATTAAGTACAATTTTGAGATTCAAACATTGGTCAACACTTACAATTAGAACAGAGAAAAATTCAAAATACTACAACATGAATATCAAAATACATTCTATAAATAATACGGTTGCGTGTATAGCAGAGGCTTGTACCATCATGTTGCCATCTCCCGCAACCATTACACTATACACCACTACACTATATACAATACACGGTTGGTCCGGTTTCATTAATTACAATATACTCTCATAAAAATATGTTAATAAAATGCTAACACAAATGTACAGAGGTAAACTCGTCGAAATATAAACATCGTATTAAGTATGATATGTGCCGCGACGCAGCCTCGCACGCGCTTCCATCTGTCATGCACCATTTATACGAAGTATATGCGCGATATTACGCGACGGAGCACGACGGAACATACGACATGTACAATGGCCGTAACTAGCTAACTTACGACACTTAGCATAAAGGTCTAAACTACTCGTACAGTACTGTCAGTTTGATTGTTTATTGATTGAATATTATTATGAACACAGATGATACTAAGCAAGATGAGGTGTCCCGGACGAAAACTATGTTAGATATTCTAAGACTCTAACTTAAATAATTTTAGACTCAGATTAGTTAGGCCCGAACACACCCTATGTAAGTATAATGCCGCGTGTGTTACGACACAAGTGTGTTACAGATTCTATTAATATATGGCATATGACATTTCTGTGTTAAATTGTGCTGAATCGGCCGTGCGTTAGCACACAGACGGCTGACGGTGACAGTAACGGTACGATCGTACGATATCACTTGGAACCAGTGTACGCTCATGAAGTTCCTTATATGTTGACAACTACCTATCTGTGAAAAAACAATAGCCGTATTTTATAATTTTGTATGAAGCGCGATAGTGATGTACTACTGGAGCTATAATATATCGTAACTGCCGTGTGTTCTAAGTGATATCCTACGGTGAAACTGTCGTCTCACTGCAGCAACGTGCGAGCAGAATAATGTTCTTTAAAAATATTCGTGCATCCACTACGGAGCTCCCATACGCCAATAATATAACAATATATTTTATTACGTAACATTCCCGAAATTATTTGTCATTTAGCTGTCATATTTAGCTGCAATAGATTTGATGAAATGTCTAATAAATGTTAACATGTGTGCACATGGGAGCACTTTTAACAGATTATCGATACGTGCACCACGCTTGTACTGGAGACAGACGCCACGGCACGCTGCAGGTACGAAATGGACGGAAAGATGCGACGCCGCCGGACGGACCGGACACGCCGGACATATCGGACATGTCGGACATATCGGACGCTTCACATGCCGGATTCCGCGATGCCCTCGTCGTCTGAAACGCAACGAACGGATGAGTTGCACACACTTAGTTCTTCAAGCGATAGCTAACACACAAACACACATACAGACAGGCATACAGACAAGCATTATATTGTGTTATATTTTAACAAAGCTAAAAAAAACACGGTTTCTGTTGTAATTAAAAAAGCAAACATACACATTCATATCCATTCACTAATATAATTACAGTAAATATGAAATGCTGTGAAAGGGCATAACTCAACAAATCAAATTAATGGCGGTCGGCGTGGCGACGGAGAGACTATATTCAAAAATCTTAATTGCAGCTCAAACCTTATTTCCTTTACAATATGACTGATATTTGTACAACTAAAATAAAAACATATCAATAAAACGGTTCGAAGCTAAGCGTAATATTTGTTTTGTCAATATCAGCTATATATAAAAGTATATCAAGCGTAATTTAAATTATTATTAGTTTCTTCGTTGCCATTTTTCGTCCGGGTTAACTCTAAATTGATTACTAGAGATTAAATTTAAAACACATACTTCAAGATGCATAATATCATTAAAATTGTCATGCATCCGTCAGCTGATACATAGCTGAATGCTCGTTTGGTTCATATCTACACGCGTTTAGTATGAGAGATACCATATACTTAAGTTTTCATATAATTTAATGCCAAGATAGAAATTATTATGTGACGGCATCTGAGTGGTAATTATACATTAAAAATATATACAGTATGTAAAGAAAACCCTGTTGGCCCTTTCTAGATCGTGAACTAAACTTAATAAAACCGTATCTTGCTATCTCGCTCTGTCTCCAAGTTATCGCTCTTGCAGAGGTAATCAATCGAGATACGGTTTACAAACAAATTAATTACAGTATAAAAAATAACTATGATTATTTGTAGAGTCTCATTTTTGTATGCGAGTTATTTCATTACGTTTCAATATCGATTCTGATATCATAATTAAAACGCCCAACAGGGATTTTGTAACATATTGTATATACGAAAACATGCGTCTATGCTGTTATACGATTGTTGAGGGTTGATGTCAATTTAGTTTATATATCTGCGAGTCCAGATCACGCTTACAGATCACCTTCGGAAATAACAAGTGAGCGAGTGATATGAGTCGCGCGAGACATGCGGGAGGGAAAGAGAGAGAGAAGAGAGAGGGAGATTATAAACAATAACTAGCTCACGGTGAGAGGCGCCGTCACCGCCGCAGCTACACGCCACCTAACGCCCACAACCGATCAACATCACGAGTGAGACACGAGACACGAGCGGCATAGCGGCATAGTGTCGTAGTGTCAAGGTGTCGGTGATTACCTTCGAACGCGGCGTTCAAATGGTGCTGATGATGCATCGGCTGCGGAGCCGCCAGGTCCTGTCCCTCGAGCACCGCGACCAGACACTGATGTATGCAGATGTACTGCTGCTCAGTCTGCACCATCCAGACACGTTCGCGACGCATCGCGTGCACCATGCCGAAGATGTCGAGCGTGTCGGTGTGAGCCGCCAGCTGCTGCAGCGCTGTGTCAAGCGTGATGAAGGTGCCGGACCTGCCGACGCCGGCGCTGCAGTGCACTACGACGGGCCGCGCGTCGGGCGGACAGCGGTCGCGGAACGTGCGCACGAACCGCGCCAGCGTGGTGGGCGGGTCCGGCACGCCGAAGTCCGGCCACGTGGTGAAGTGGAAGTGCTTCAGCACGCGCTGCTCCGCGCCGCGACACACCATCAGCTCGGTGACGGTCCAGTCCGGGTAGCGGCTCTCGTTCAGTGCGGTGACGGATATGTCTCCGTAGTAGACGGGCCGCGTGTCGTACGGCCAGTAGCGGTCGCACTTCTCGCGGCCCTTCTCGACGCAGCGCGTGAGCATCACGATGGCGCGCGAGCCCGACTCCCAGCACATGCGCCAGAAGTCGTCTCTGGTGCAATGCAGCGGTCCCTGCGTGACGATGAACTCGCGCGGTGAGTTGTGTCCGGGCACGTAGTTGGCGTTGATGTAGTCGGAGCCCTCCTCGTCGTCGACGGGCTGCAGCTTGTACCGCGAGTGGTCGTACGGCAGGATGTTGGTGAACCGGTTCTTGGGTCTGTTGACGGGCAGGTCGGCTGCCGTGCAAGGTTGCTCGCGCCCCACGTGTTTTAGTTCTTCGAATTCTTCGCTAAATCTAATATGGATTAAATTAAATAGACATTAAAAACAACTAGTTGCAGCGAATCACAATATATCAACGTCAGCCGGTGTAATTATTCTACCACTACATATTAATCGATATATACGAATCCGTTGATCAACATTATATTAGGAATGCCGTATGCACTGCACACTGCACACTGACAGTGTAGTGTAATTCAGTAGTAATTTAAGCAGCAGAGCAATGCTGTAGACATCTTTGTTTACATGAATGGACGAGTTTGAATCTTATCTCATAGAAAACAGACACGAAATAATAACTGTTATTGCATTTCATACTGTGATATTTCCAGTGGTTTAAATACTCCTCCGGCCCCAGTTTTAACAACATTCCTCCCATTTAAGGTCGGCAACATAACTATAAGTCGACTGGTATTTGGGACACACATGGGGGATAGAGATTTCTTGTCACTTGCTCGATGGTCCACCGATGCTATATAAAAATAAAGTTATTGTGCATCGACAGTAAAAAAAAATGTTTTTAATCGACCATTAAAGAGGATATACAATAGTACCCGATTAGATAGTAACAACAACAAGTATATAGGGTGAAAAGTCAGACATAATTCCAGCGAAACGTCGACCGTCGCATTGGTTCTCGATATATTTTGATCATATTTGAATGATGCTTACTATACTATACAGTATACTATTCAGTATGTGTGAGCTCTTGAGAATCGGTAGACTTTTTAAACCACTGATGTGTACAACGAACTACTAAATGAATGGCAATGTCGATGGGATAATTCTACTAAGAGGCGACATCTTTATCAGTATTTCCCTTCGGTTCGCGATCGTCTAACAAAAATTTGGCTAGAAATTGACGACTGTGTTTCACAAATCCTCACGGGTCATGGCAATTTTAAGTGTAAACTGTTCTCATTTAAGTTGGTTGTTTCGCCTGCGTGCCCATGCTCTACACCTGACAGGGAGTACGAACAGTCTGCACATCATATCTGGAGTTATATACTATATGGATCTTGTGGAGACCAGGAGGAATTTCCGTGCATTCCGGCGTTTTTGCCATACTTATTATTGGATTCAAGTTTAACAGCTCGCGTGATAGGACCCACTTAATGACATCAGTGGTGCTTTACATCTGGCTTCTCCAGTTGTAAATGTTCTTGTGCATGAGGCTTAGACTAAAAGAAAACTGAAACTAAGGAGTAGTTCATTATGTTGTCTCCCGTTTTGCTATGGAGGTAAGTGGATAATTATTATTTCCAACTCTTCCGGAACATACAACTTGATTAATTTCGTTGCGGGATGAAGATACATTTGCGTACCCAGAGACTCGCCGAGCTTCATTGCTTGGTGTCGAAATATGCGTGCCACTGTCCATCCTGGCTTACGGGAGTTACACTGGCGGGTGTGTGGGTAGGATAGTCTCATATACTATACAGTATTTAACAAAAACCCCGTTGACCCTTTTTCGGTCGTGAAGATAGACAGTTTAATAATTATAGTTACAAAAAAAATCGAGATATTATCCTTATACACAGGTAGCTTAAAAAAATTAACATATTTAAAAAATGTTATTTACATCTGAATTTCTATGTGTATTGACGAAGCCGGGAGCGCGCGCGCGTTTGATGTACGTGGACGTCGCGACTTGCTGTCTCGTTCTGGCTCCAAATAATCACTTTTGCAGAAGTTATCAATCGAAATATGGTTTACAAGTAATAAGTTAATTGAAATTTAAATGATAAATATGATTATTTTTAAAGTCTCATTTTTGTATGCGAATTATTTCATTACGTTTGAATATCGATTCTGATATGACAGTTAAAACGGCCGACAGGGTTTTTGTTACATATTGTATATGATAGTGATCTAATGAGTCGAGTATGTAGTAATGTAGTAATGTAGTAATGTAGTAATGTAGTAATGTAGTAATGTAGTAATGTAGTAATGTAGTAATGTAGTAATGTAGTAATGTAGTAATGTAGTAATGTAGTAATGTAGTAATGTAGTAATGTAGTAATGTAGTAATGTAGTTGTTTAGTTACCTGAAGTCCGAGTCGGCGGACATGAGCCTGTAGTGGTCGATGAAGTCGGCGACGCGCACGGGCCGCGCGGAGGGCACGGCGGCGGCGGCGGCGGGCGCGGCGGCGGCGTGCGCCACGCGCCTGCGCCGCAGCACCACGGCGCCGCCCGCCGCGCCCGCGCCCGCCGCCAGCGACAACCCCACGCACGCGCCTATTATCCACACCGTGTTGTCCACCTCTACACAACACGTCACATGTCACACGTCACATGTCACATCATACTTATATTATAAATGAGAACGAAAACTACTTAACCGATCATCATTCAACTTTGTACACATATTCTTGGAAGTATAAGAACTAACATAGGATACTTTTTATGAAAAAAAAAAACTATTTGTTTGTTACGCTTTTACGCCTAAATCACTTTTGTTGTTTTGACAATCACACAACCAATTTTGTTGAATTTTGATGTAGTGATAGATGGAACCCTGGAGACGATTATAGGCTACGTTTTATTTCGGAAAAGTCTATTCACGCGGGCGGAGCCGCGATCTAAAGCTAGTAATAATATATAACACATATCACATGTCATGCAAAACTTTATACAAACTAAAATCAATAACAATATTGATTGAAACACGTATAAAAACGAGTACCTAAATTAGAAGGCAACAAAAAATCGATTTTAAACATTCTATCAATACTTTCATATTACAATCCCTGATATTAGTTACAAAAATCGCAACAACTTTTAACAGGCCTTTAGCTTCTTTTTTATAACCGAGGCCGAGAAACGAGCAAATACATCACCTGATGTTAAGTGATTTCCACCGCCCATAAACACCCAAAATATGTAAAAGGATAAACACGGGATCGCGATGGGAAAAAGGCCCAAATCCCCTCTAGATATCTCGTAAAAAATAGACGACTTTCGCCACCGACTCGCCGTACCAATGCCTTGCATCGCGACCAGCCGTGTGGCATGCAATCCAGCAAGATTGCGTAGCATCCACACTATACACGAGTTCTCAAGATACAATGGACCCTAAATTGTTGATAATAAACTAATACACTAATACTACAAATTCACTTTTAAACTTCCTACCAGTAAACACGTTTCAATTAAATTACACGTTAATTAAGAGGTGTGAAGTCTCTGAGTTACCCATAATAATGCCGTGGAGCTCACTGCACACTCTGCACGCTTCAATATCACTTACTATCGGTTATCTAAAGCACTTAGCTTCCATTGTGACGCTGTGACTCACTTGATAATAATTAATTACTTATTGAGCAAGCGCGCTGTATTACCCTCGGCGAGATTAGGCTGTGATGTCTCGATTATATCTTTTTCACGATAACGTATGAATTATCGACATCAATAATTTATATGTTGTTTATCAACGCTGCGATCAAAATATATCGTTGTGAGATAGGTGACTTTTTAATAATAATATTGGTAACTAGATGAAGTCGGTTCAAAATAACGATAGACGGCGTATTAATTAAAGGTGTATATGACCAAGTTAAGGACTAACAAGTAGTTAATAACATTTTGCGAAAGCGACAATATTAATATACAGAACATAAGATTGTAAAATTGTATCACTTTAATTCACTGCAACCTTGCTCTCTACTCGTGAAGTATGATTCCAAACCGAGGCAGATTGCAAACGGTATCGATGTCGTTCAACATAGCTGCAAGGCTAGTGCTTTTTACATGATCCCTCGTATACGAGAGGCCGTCTGCCGAGGTGCTTTGTATATTTTTGCCGTCAAGCAGCAATGTGTAAGCACTATTGTGTTCCAATTTGAAGGACAGTGCAGCCAGGGAAACTACTAGGCATTATGAAGCTTAAAATATAATGCCCCCGGGGTGAGGAGCGTAGTCCAGTGCCATGCAGTAATTATGTGCTTTTGAATAGTATCGCTTCTGTTTGTGGACAGGCGTGACACTCGGCGTGGCCATCAAGCTGACGACCAACTCGTTTTACCATTAACGCAATAAGTAAATAAAAGCCCCGATGTCGATCAGAAAACATTTGTATCTTTTAAACAGCTAAATAGATTTTACCCAAACAGGTAAGAATCATCTCGATTAAATTACCTAAAAAAACGCAGTCGTATCGATGAATAGGGTAGTTGACTAGATTAGTTAAATCAATAAGTTACGTAACTCAAAATCTATTGTAGAAAGAATTTTATAAATCTGACCAAAAATAAATAAGTTAGAAGCCATTCAAACCCTGTAGAAGAAAATGACTGACGACGCAAACTTTGACGTCATTGTGTAAAATGTTCATTATGGTCCACGCGTGTAAGCGAGATAGTGAGATATCCCTACTACCCACCCACTTTTCTTCATACCAACATTTAAAGTCATAACTGCGGGTACATTTCGGAACTAATTTTGGTTGTTTTTTAATAAAAGGGTTTCTTTGGCGTATCATTTTCTGTTGCTTATAAAATAATGTATAAAATTCAATATAGGAAAGTACCGTATTGGGCGGGGCGGGGCGTTACGGTGCCACAGACTGAGTGGTTGAGAGTGGAGAGTTGATGATGTTTACCTGTAGTGACTAGCGTATAGGCGGTGTCCGTGTACTTGTCGGCGGCGGTGAAGGCTCGCAGCTTGACGTAGTAGTGCGTGCCCGGCTTGAGCGGCCCGTTGCAGTACGCACGACCGCCGACGTCACAGCGCTCCGAACCGATCGTGAACTCCTCTACTGCTGACGAGTGGAACGGATAGTACGGCTCGGTCACCTGTACGTACAACAAACATACTCAACATATGTATACAATGTGTTATGTGGCTCTATACATAACGACTGTACAATGTATAATACAAGCGAAAAATACTTATTTCATTTCAGTCGCTCTATGAGCCTTTGTTACCGTTCATAGTCGTGACTATGTAGTTGATGTCCGTCGGTATGTCAGTATGTCAGTATGTCAGTATTGTACACACACCTGGTAGGGTGGCCACACAGGCAGACGATGCACGTCGCGCCATGACGGCAGACGCGCTGGCGTGTCGTTGCGTGGCTCCTCACACAGTACCAGCGTGTATGCTGTCACGTTACCGTTCGCCGATGAGAAGTAGTCAGACTTGAACCTGCCAACAATCGAAACATATTTGTTATATAGGAAACGTTTATTTGTATTAAAAAAAATATAATTTTTTATATGTGATGTTATATTCAAATATGTTATTTTTTTATTTGGAAACTGTGTTTGTACGTATAATATGTATCATCATAATATTATCTTTGTAAAAATGATCTTAGATGGATGTTGATGTTTGTGAGTGGTATAATACCTGACGACGACAGTGGTGGCGGTGCGTCGCACGGGCGCGGGCAGCGCGGCGGGCGCGGGGCGCGGCGGCGCGGCGATGTCCATGTGCTGCGTCCAGTGCGCCGCCTCGCCCGCGCCCGCGCCCGTCTCCGCGCGCAGCCAGAACTCGTACGTGCCGCCCGGCGCCAGCCCCGACACCGCGCCCGCCCGCGCCGAGCCGCTGAACACCAGCCGCGCCCGACGCGACACCTCCGACGCCGGCGCGTACTCCAGCACGAACCGCGTCAGGTTACCGTTCGCGTCCGACGACGGCAGCTCCCACACGAACGAGAGCCGCGACGGCGCCGCGTCCGCCGGGTGGAAGCCACGCGGCGCGGGGGGCGGCGCCTCGCGCGTGCTCACGTGCTGGCTGTATGCGCGAGACACTGTCTGCGGCGTGCCCACTGTACCCGAACGCACCTACACACACAAACAACTATTATGTCACAAACATATTTTATACTATTTGATACTCAGTCAACAGTATGAAAATAAATATTATAAGCGATTTCGTGTCTCGCGATGAGGACAGTACCACACGGAAAAACAAACTACATTTTATCGTACCATCTGAGGAATCCATCGTAGTCGCTACACAGTACAATAGGAAAATGTTAGATGACAAAACCCTGGCTAATGTAAACAGGAAACGCGGACGTCAAAACAATCCTGTAGAGCAGGGTGATGCACGCATTACCAGGAGTTAAAATGTGGAAAGTCAACTTGAATAGTAAAAAAATCAACGTGATAACGGACATAATAGCGTAAACTATCAAAGGAGCTTAAATAAAACTGTTGCTCCGTATAGACAACCGAGCCAACAACAAAGTAAATAAAATAATAAATACACCCAACAGTCACACACATAGTCCTGACCCCACACTAGGTTAAACCTGTATCGTGGGTATCAAGAACTACGAGGGACTTGCGGTCCCACAACACCCAGACCCGAGACCAATATTTGTGGTACACACAAACATTTGTCAGGTGCAGGAATCGAACCCACGGCCTCACGCTTCGCAACCGGCTACTCGCCCGCTGCGCCACGGAGGCTGTCAAGTGAGCACTATGACCACAATACCAGCAAGCGGATTCAAATGCAGATACCGTCGACTATCGTTGACGACGCTCTGGTGAATCACTTTAGTAATGGCTACTCGGTTGTATGGAGCTATGACGTCATACTCATTGGAATTTGTATCCAATATGGCATTAAGTTCGCCCCCCATATAATGTTATGGGACGTAAATAAGCACGGCCAACCGTGGACTTGCAACGGCACATTTAAATAATATAAAATGTATTTTTTTATTGGTGTTTTTGTATTTTTAAAATTCGAGCTCATGACTCCTTAGACCACTTTTCTCTAGTTCTCATAGTTTCGAATTTGACTATACAATCCCCTCTTAAAAACCCATATTAGTGTAGGACAATACTTTTTAACTATCGATATTATAAAGTTCGATATCGAATAAATATACCGCGTCCGTGTAGGCCGCACAGGTTGCGGCGGGTCGTGTCAGGTGTCAGGTTATAGAGTATGGAGTAGGAGTATAGTGATATCACTCACCACCACAGTGAAGGTGTAGGGTCTGTTGGGCTTGAGGTCTGTGAGCGTGATGCTGAGGCGGTCGGTGGTGTGCGTCTGCAGCTGGTCCGGCGCCGCGAGGTACTGCACCTCGAACTCTGTGTAGTCCCCGGCGGGACGGTCCCACGCTAGCGTGATGTCACGCGCGCCGATGTGAGTCGCGTTCAGACGACTGATGGGACGGGGAACTGGAGATCACAACAGACAACTCAAACCAAATTACGAGATAACATTCACTAGGAAACATTATATTCGCTTAGACTCATACCGATTAGATATAACAGTACAGTTTGTTCGTTTTGCATTCACATGTTTCGAATGATGTATAACGAGAGTATATATAGCCTTCACAGGCTACTCATGTAAATTGAGTAACATATCGAATTAAATTATTTATGTTTTATTGATAATATTGGCAATACATTTAAATATAATTTAATATAAATGAAATCCGTTGTCTCTGCTTACCCCTATGGGAAACAGGCGCGAGTCTATGTATGTATGTATGTTACATAATTTAATATATTCTTACAAAAATAAAGTATCCTACAATTGATTTTCATTTACAAAAAATACGTATATACGGCTAGTGGCTACGACTTATTGTTAATTTAGTTTGAAACGATTGCATTATGTTACTTACAGAGTCGTGCCTGTCGTTGCACAGGATGTGAGGTGACGTTCCTGGACACGGTCCACATGGTGAGGTTGTAGAGTCGGCCCGGCGTGAGCGAGGCGAACCTCACGCGCTGCGCGTCGGACGGCGAGCGAGTCGCCTCGCGCGCCGCCTCACCCGCGCCCTCCAGCCTGAACCGATACTCGTCGAACTGCGACGCGGTCACCGGGGTCCGTGTGTACACTACCTGTACACCACACATCGAACACAATATAACTATAACAGACAGAACTACATACAAACTTTTAAAAAACACCCACTTTAATACTAGTTCCATTCCAACCAACCAAAAAATACCTAGCATTTCTACCAGTTGACAGCTACAATAATAGAGACGATCCGTGTCTACTATTATCTATCGATATAGAGTAGAGAGAAATATCGATATCGGTATATAAAAATGAATACGGTCGGCCAGACCCTATTTTGTTCAGGATTTTATTAGATAAAAAAAATAAACCAAACAATAAGTATGTACAATATTATTTTTTATTTCAATTACAACATCAGAGTGAAGTTTCACAAAAATAGTATACATATTCATTTATCATATTTTAATAATATTTTCGAAGGAACTAAATGAAGTTAATATAACACATTAAATGCCTCTAAAAATAAAATAGATTTACTTATTAACAACGAACGTAGAAATGGCACGTTTTTACCCGACTTATTGCAGTCGTGTTTTGGATGTTGTTATGTCCCTCTTTGCAAAGTGATATTCGCGTACCACATAGCTAGCCAGGTATTACAAATCCTCTGATGTCCGATGATTAACACCACTCACTTTGTATAAAACAATAATTGCCAAACGTATGTATATAGATTCGTCATCTTAGTACATTTAATTAATATTGGAGTCCTGTTGCACTTTTGCATATAGAAGTTACAAGCAGAGGAGAAACTCGATTCACTTAACACTAAACATGAGGCGTAGACATTTGTTTTAACAATATTGATTTACAAAACTCACGTCAAATCAAAAATGTTTAAATTCTTGATAACGACTGACATTTAAACATTTTAAGAGTTGGCACTTGTGATTTTATACTAATTTATTATGGTTTAATTATTTGTGAACAATTTCCGACTCATATCAGACAATTAACAAATGGATGTATAGTTAATTAGGAATAATGGATTTTATGACATCCGAATCTATTATGGGATCCCACTTAGACATCTACTAACCACAAAATATTCTTTGGAACTGACAACCGAGGATATTGTTGAAAAAGTCGAACTAGTTTTCATGCATTACTTTACTTGATTGAAGTCGCATCAGGCTGCCACATATCAGATACCGATTCCCTATGTGATCCGCAAACATTTTTTATTTTTTTTAGGATCACCAGAAGACGATACACTACACTACACTAATATAAAAACATACGCAAACAAACAAAAAATATAGTGTTCTCCCATAAACAGGCAACCACAACTTACAATGGGTAACTAGCGCCATAGGAGTATAAGTTATTAAATAACTTTATATTAAGTTAAATAACAAAAAAAAAAACTTGCTTGTAGTTCAGACTGTATATGTTACAATTAGTATGGAGTCAAGATTATGTGTGACAATATTATTGAGTGTATTTATTATTGTGCACTCACTATAATGCTGGGAAGCTCGTCGTCCTTTCCTTCCTCCGCTTCATTGACAATCGTCATCTCGGATTGGATCAGCGGACCTGTCAAATTAGAGTGCCATTAGCGCGATGTGGTGTTGCCGAGTTGGTTTCAGAGAAATGTATTAATTGTTATCCGGTGGCGCAGTTGCAATGCGTACGCGTTACGATTGAGGTCAACGCTGAGGTTTTGGGTTCGATCCTCGGGTCCGGTAAAGTGGTATTGGGTTTTTCTATTACGAAATCAGTATCAGCCTGGAGTCTGGAATTTGTGCCCGGTATGGCGATAGGGTCGCCCCCTATCGGAAATACGCTCGGCGAAATGTGGGTGTACTGGTTACACCTCTGCCTATCCCTTCGGGGATTACAGGTGTGAGTGCGTATGTATATGTATTAATTGACGAAGAAATGAAAGGTCAGTCGGAGTGTAGTGCGTGTAGTGCGTGTAGTGCGTGTAGTGCGTGTAGTGCGTGTAGTGCGTGCAGTGCGTGCGGTGCGTGCGTGCAGTGACTCACGCGTGCGTATGTCCATGGTGAAGAGGTCGCTGGTGAGGTTGTAGGAGTGCGCGGCGATGGCGATGCTGTAGCCGCGGCCCGGCTCCAGCGCGTCCAGCAGCGCGCGCACGCTGCGGCCGGCGGGCGGCGCGGTCAGGTTGCGCTCCCCCGCCTGCCCCGCCTGCCCCACCTGCCCCGCCTGCCCCGCCGACGCGCTCCATCGCAGCGAGTACCACTCCACGCGACCCTTCGGACGCGGCCACTCCAGCGTCATGTTACGAGTGTCCACCAACGGGGCCACGTTCGATACCGGGTTCGGACCTGCGAAATGGCATCCCACAAAAAGTGCTCAACATTACAAAATAATAAATAATATGTATTAGTGCTTAATTATAAAGTTTACCTATAAAAACTTAACGTTGTCTGTTATGTTTTCATGGATAAACATCTGGACAGTTATTTTAATGAAATTTAGTAAGGTGATAGGTTATATCCTGAGGACAGACTGAAGACAGAGTGGTATGGAAACAGCTTGTCAACAACTCCATTTCAAACTTTCATTACATTCATTAACATTGTATTCGACTCTGTCGTTCTTGCATCATCAAAAGCATTTAAAACCGTGCCTAAAGCAGTTTGGTTTTTTTGAGTGGTAGAGCTACGCTGTAGACGCTATTATCTACAGCATGAGTGGGCCGGCTCGTTCGGGTCATTACCACTGTCTCACAGAAAACCCACGTAAAGTAGCAGATTGCTGCTGCGTTATGTACAGTGAGTGAGATATCCGGAGGCCCAAACCCCCTCCCAATCCCTTAATTATCCCTTTCCTTTAAGGTCGGCAACGCGCCCATAATTCTTTTGATATTATGGGCGTACATGGGCGGTGGAGATCACTTACCACTAGGTGACCCACTCTGTTCGTTTGCCGGCCTTTACTATAAAAAAAGGTCTGGTGTGTTTGTTTATAATTTTAAGTAAATGAGTGACGCGACGCGGCGCGACGCGAGGTGGATATGATAATATTGTGTGGTGAGTACTCACGGACGGTATGTTCAGTAGAGAGCGGCGCGCCGCTGTGGACGGTGTCGCCGGTGTCGCCGGCCGCCGCCTCGCTGCCCGTGTCCAGCTGTATGATGTACCGCTCGCCGTGCGTCATGTTCGCGATCTGTACCAAACACATGTGCTACAGACTACCGACTACAGACTGCAGTGTGCTACGAGTAGTAACTACACGTCAAGTGTCGGTCTGTAGTGACGTACCTCCGCATGGTCCTGGTCAGGCGGCAGCGGGTCGAGTTCAGTCCATCGTTGTTCCCCGAGCGTGCGGTACCGCAGCAGAAATGCTCCCACTGCACTGTCCTGCGGCGGCGGGCCGCGCCACCTCGCTACTGCACTGTTAGACGTGGCGCGCTCCACCGTCAGCGAGCGTGCCGGTAACGGACCTGTACAGTATAAATATATTATACGCACCTCAGTCTCAATAACTTCAGCTGTAGCTGTACCACCGCATCAATTGTTGTAATGACCATACAACACATGACTGGACTAGAATCATTCAAATATAATTATGTATAATGATCGATAGTTTATACAGAAGCGACGTATGACGCGTACGTAACACGGTAGAATGAACGCCACACCCATGGAATGTACATTTACACAAGAGTTTTAAGTGACGCGATGCCTCCGTCAGTCAATCACGTCACATGAATTTTATAAATCCCATTCCCACTCCCCATTGATGCAGTTTCTTCGTCAGTTATATAGTTGTAGTACCGTCATGATGGTATATGTGTAGACATTGAGTGAGTGAGTGAGTGAGTGAGTGAGTAGTGACTCACGGACTGGTTTGTAGAGCGTGTGCCGTTCGCTGAGCAGGCCGTGGCTGACGGCCGCCACCTGCACCTCGTACACCGCGCCCGGGAACAGATCCGACAGTGTGGCGCGAGTGTTCCGAGTCTCCAACTGCACGACATACAACATACAACACACAACACACACCAATGCTCTTATACTAGAACACGACAAACAACGTCTCATCTGGACGTAAATGATTATCATTGCTCATTAATGCAAAACGAAGAAAAGTTGGGGAGGGTATTGTTATAGCACACATCCTCGGCGTATAACATAACACGTCGCGACACACTCGAAGTCAATGGCTTTAAAAGTGTGACGCAAGCGTACTTATGGTGAATCGCTAGGTAGTTTGCGTGAAAAAGCGCGTTGGACGGGATGGAACAGGATGGGGCGGGGTGGAGTGGGATGGAGCAGGATGGACCGGGATGGAGCAGGATGGTGCGGGATGGAGTGGCATGGAGCAGGATGGAGTGGGATGGAGCAGGATGAAGTGGGATGGGGCGGGGTGGTGCGGAGTGGTGTGGCATGGTGCAGGTCGACGTTTTACATGTAACGAACAAACTAACTGATTTTGTTTCGTCCGTGTGACCGAAAAGTATTCTCGCGTACATTAATATATGGTATGGTTTAATAAAACAATTTCATATCGAATTATGTTAATGCTGCAAAAAAGAAGGTAACAAATTAGTCTGTATTATGTTTTTTATGTATAATACGCGATATCTACGTAAAAATATGTGCAATGATTTTGATGCTTATTTTTTTGTTCTGTTAGATTTACTTCGAGAGCGATCGTTACTGATTCTAATCAATATAGTAGGTTCAAAATCAATTTCATACCTTCTTATATCCAGATTGTCCTTTCCTCCTGTACTGCAATTCATATGCGTCCTGTCGTGAGGTGACGTCAGATCGCCACGCGAGCCTCAGCTGTCGTCGAGGCGGTGAGGTGGGTGTGTGTGGTGTATCAGTAGGGTCGGTAGTGTCGGTAGTGTCGGTAGCGTCGGTAGTGTCGGTAGTGTCGGTGGGGTCGGTGGGGTCGGTAGTGTCGGCGGAGACGGGCACCACGACGGGCGCGAGCGGGCGCGTCGCCGCCCATGTCGCGGTCTCGTTAGACTCCACGCCGCGAGACACAGCAAACACCTGTACAAAACGATATATAACATGTTACAGAAACGTGTGCACAAATTTAATACACGTATTGCGTACTGTTATATATGTAATACTAGCTTTTGCTCGCGGCTCCGCCCGCGTGAATAGACTTTTCCGAAATAAAACGTAGCCTATAATCGTCTCCAGGGTTCCATCTATCTCTACATCAAAACTCATCAAAATCGGTTCAGTGATTTAGGCGTGAAAGCGTAACAAACAAATAGTTTTTTTTTCATTATAAGTATTCTATGTTACTTCTTATACCTCCAAGAATATGTGTACAAAGTTTCATGATGATCGGTGAAGTAGTTTTCGCGTGAAAGCGTAACAAACAAACTCACATTTACATTTATAATATTAGTATAGTATGATGTATGGTGTAAAGCTTACATAGACATACTAGTTAAATTCGGATGACATCGTCCCCCTGATACATCTTCAGTCCCGCACCCGTCACCGCGGATAACACACCGCCGCGTTCTAAGGGTTTCCATTAATACCGCCACTTGGGGTTTTTCCATATATTTTAAATAAATTAATTTACCATTTTCTTAAACATTAAAACCCGGGGCGGTCCAACAGTACGAATTCGTCAGGCTTAATATTCACTTCAGACCTCCTTTTATTTGAATTTTTATTATTACAAAACAGTTGTCAACGTCGACACTTCTCTGACGTATTCAGCATTTTCTGAATGTATGAAATGCGGGTTAAGAGTAAAAATATGTTGTATTTATTTGACTAATAGCGAGTATTATGTAGTATAGCAGACAGCTGGTGGCTACGAGAAGCTCGTCAGCTGTATTAAGCGTATCGTACGTTGCAAAAATTAGTATTTTATAATGTTATTTAGATACGCAGCGTTGTCCTGGTAGTGTAACGTACCTTGATGGTGTAGTTCCGTCCGGGCAGCAACGTGTCGAGTGTGACGTTGTTGGCTGACGTCATCAGCGTGTTGCTGTCGTCACGTGACGGACCTGCCTCGTGATACGACACCTGGTGACAATATGCTCATTAACAACACAATAGAATTCGGTATTTGACTATGTCTAATTTTGTACATTATTTTACACGCAACGAACAATATTACGAAAAAATCTGTTTTGCTAAAACAGATTTAAAATCGCGTAAAAAATTAAGCCGCAGTTCATGTTTTAAATATGGTACAAGTAAAGATGGGTGCGTAGCGGGAAAATCTCACTATCTTTCTCACACGCGTGCACCGTAATCGCTTGACTTGTCTTGTGACGTAACTTATTATGTCGTACATCATCTTTCCGTTCTTTGACAATTACCCCCTCTAGCAGATTTGAATGTCTTCAAACATGTTTATTTTTGACTTCATTTATATAATTATTTCGATAATAATAGATGCCAGAGAACGTAACTTATGGATTAAGATATTAAAAAAAATCGTGGCAAATACCCTTTACGTGGGATATGCCTATATAGATGATAATAAATATCTTAAGCACAGGCAAAAATCCTCGCTGTACAGGGTAAGTCACTGTCAGTGCGTAAGGGGCGACTTGTCACACAGACCTTCTTATTGGATGATTTAATTCTTCAACGCTTCTATTTGATTTTATATTTTTGGGTTGGTCAACAAACAAAATTGTTTTCGCTTCGTATAATAATTTTATACGAGGAGTGGATTAAAGTGTAAGTTAGGTCGGTATTTGCGTAATATATTAATATTAACGCGATAAGTAAGTGTATTGTGTAGTGTGTCGGTGTATTGTGTAGTGTGTAGGTGTATTATGTAGTATGTCGGTGTGTATAGTGTAGTGTGTCGGTGTATTGTGTAGTGTGTCGGTATATTGTGTAGTGTGTGGGTGTATTGTGTATTGTGTAGTGTGTCGGTGTGTATTGTGTATTGTGTATGTGTATGTGTAGTGTGTATAAGTACCTTGTATTCGTCCTGCGTGCTGGCATCAGCCGGCGTCCACCACAGCGCCACGCCGCGCTCGGAGCCGACCGCGTGCCGCCACTGCAGCGCGCGCACCGGCAGCGGCTCTGTACACCCGACACCAACACTTATACATTATAATAACACGGTAACAACTCGAGGACCGAGGGTGATGACATCAAATGTGACGCTACCGTATAGTCCACCAACTTTTGCTCGAGGCTTTGATCACTTGAATGTCACACAAACATTCAGATTGACAAACTCCCAAACATTTAGCTTCTACATGTATAATTAGTAGTAGGACAAACGGCTTAATTTTCACAACGAATTTAAACGTTGTGCTTATATTTTGAAGGATTTTTATAAAAAAGCTTATCCATTTAAAACATTTTTAAAAAGCCGTTTAGAAACGTACGTAAATTGGACACGTTATTTTATTCCCGACATCGAAACGCATACTAAATAGTAAGTACAACGCTTAAAAATTAAACACAACGAAAATTCAAGCGACCTGAAATCAATATTACTCATACACATTTACTCATAAACAATCATTAATATTATGCAATCAAGCGAAATTCAATTTAGCATTATCATTATGATAAAATCGTTTAACTTTCGGTATAGAGTGTATTTTCGATTGCTTTCAGGACAACGCTAGTGCCAACGCTAAGCGGTGTCTGGTGACGCAACCACGCAACTATGCAGTTCCGTTTAAACTTCAACAGCTTATACTTACGTACTTAAATGCTTGTTTTAATAAGCAGAGCTTGATAAGTGGTTTTCGTTTAAACGCCCACTTGTATGTATAACAGTAGTAGGAAGTAAGATATAGTGTATAGTATATGGTGATATGGTGGTATGGTGGTATACTGACTGAGCGTGAGGTCGGCGGCGGCGGGCCAGGAGGTGACCTTGCCGGACATGGTCTTGACGGTGACGGTGTAGTGCGCGCCGGGCTCGAGCGAGTCGAACTCGCACGCGGCCGTGTCGTCGCGCGCACGCAGTATGGGAGCCAGGCGCCGCGCCGCGCCCGAGCCCGGCCCGCCCGCGCTCGTCACCGACACTTGATACTTCTCGAACTCGCTGCAACTCACAACACAATCATACTCACTCATACTCTATTCATTACCATACCACTGTCCACTGTCCACTGTCCACTGTCCACTGTCTCACACAAACACACAAACACACAAAACGGACGTAAACTACCACCTTAATACTGCGTTTCGTACGGTGAGTTAGATAGCCGAAACCCCAAATCCCCCTCCCCTATCCTATCTCTTTATTTTAAGGTCGGCAACACGTCCACAAATGTAATGGTATTATGAACGTACATGGATGGTGGAGAGCGCTTACCATCAGATGACCTACTTACTCGCTTATGCTATAAAAATATAGTTCATAATATGCCACTCATCAAATATCCTTGTCTAAAACACATTTTACAATGAGTTATTAATTAATTATTCAAAATTTATTAAATACGGTAAAAATATAGGAGGTTTCCGATTTACCTGTCAACACAATCAAATACACTCGGCGAAATGTGGGTGTTCTAGTTACACCTCTGCCTACCCCTTCGGGGATTACAAGCGTGAATGAGTCAGTGCATACAATCGAATATTTTGTGACGAGATGTAATTGTTTTTGTAGACTATTAGAAATTAGTATTTTTAAGAATCTGAGTTTATCTTCCTCAAAGGCATTAGAAACAGTATTGAGTAGTGTGAGGCACCTCTCCTCGGCGGGCGGCAGCCATGTGACTCGGAAGGCCGTCTCCCGCAGACCGCTGAGAGGCGCGGTGACGTTGCGCGGGCGCAGTGGCACGGTGCGGTACTGCGCGGTGGTGGGCGCCGATATCTCCGGCTCGGACACGGTCTGCACGGAGATGTTGTAGGCGCGGCCCGGCACCAGGCCCTTGAACGCGGCCTGCGCCGGCCCCGGCGGCTCCCCCTCCTTCTCTACGTACAGCTCCGAGTCGCGAGCGTCCGGCGGGACGATCGACACCTGTACATATACGAGTACATACACACCATGACTGATGACACCTCACTCATTGTAACTTCACTTTGACTATCGATGGTCGATAGACGTTACTTGGCACTCCATAAGTATTGACGTGAAAAATATTGAATAGCTTTCGACACATTTGATCTAATAATTTTTTTTTTTTTTTTTTTTTAATAATCCATATCCACGGTAATATCACGTCATACAAGAATATGATCATTGATTGTTTTCTCGGATACTCGATAGTTTTTAGGTGTAGTTATGAGGGTCCAGGCAACAAGTCAGTCTTTCAGACCCCAAATCATCCTCACATAATAATAAACAACATATTATGTAATATTGAACCAATCAACCCGCATTAGAACTGCGTGGTGAGATCACAGTAAAAATTAAAATGGAGGGAGGCCCAGTGGTGAAGAAAATCTCGATAGTAAATATCAATGTTTGTAGTCCAATGCATTTTTTTTGGAGAACTATATTATTCGTGTTTTTGTTGTATAGTATAGGCCGGCAAACGAGCAAGTGGGTCACCTGCTGGTAAGTGATCTCCACCGGCCATGATACGCCCACAATACTAAAATAATCATGGGCGCGTTGCTGACCTTAAACGAAAGGGGTAAGTAAGGGATTGGGAAGGGGAGGGGAATTTGGGCCTCCGGATATCTCACTCACCGTACGAAACGCAGCAGCAAGCTGCTACTTTACGCCGGTTTTCTGTGAGACAGTGGTAACGAACCGGACGAGCCGGCCCATTCATGCTCGTTGACACGTAATAAGTATTCGGTTGATATTTGTAGCCTTATAAGTTACCTTATAATGTGTATATGCTCCGGGCGGGTAGGGCGGCTGCCACAGTACCAGTAGTGTAGTCTCGTTGCGGAACCACACGATGAATTTGCCCGGCGTGTTCGGCTCTGTGGATACCGGCCACATGTACACCACACCACACAGCACAGACACGCACATTGACATATACGCGTACATTTACAGTACATAAACATTAAACACGTGGTCAGACGGTTCGTCTTTTATCGTTTGTCTTCAAACGCTTCATTACTAGTGAAAGATGCATAATGATAGGCCAAAAGTAAAGCAAATGCCGAACCGTTTGATCGCGATTTAAGCAAATACTACAACCACATATTATATAATCCATACAATTAATGTTAAAGGGCTCGACACATTCAGCGCGGTCGATCTCCCAGTTGCCACTTTCATGTTACACCGCTGTCACAGTTCACACCGCAAGGGACTACTACTTGTCGCATTATAGCATTTGCTCGTAGACTATGAGTCATGAGAGACGAGATGGGGCCCCATCAGTCATCACGAGGCGGTCCATATCATTCACACAAACTAACTGAAATATGAATTTACATTTTTTATAAATGCTCGGACGAGCCTTGTTACGAAGTTTCCATGCATGATGATTGATGATAGGTATTAGTACAAAATATGAATTACTAGGTGATCAAAATCCAGTTCATAGTCTACCTGTGTGCCAGTCGTTACGGCGGGATGGATTAACAGACATCCAAATTCACAAACTCACAAACATACCAACTTTTACATTAAAGTAATTATAATAGTAGTAGGTTTTGTGAAGGATTTCAGGGTTTTTGTTCTCTAAAATGCGCTACATATTCATGGGTATGTACTTGTGTGTATAATTAACTATGTATGCAAGCATGCAGCATGCAACATGCGACAACATGCCTGACGCTCCGGACTGACGAGCGGCCATCGTAGCACCAGCGCCACACTGAACGTGTGCCTACAATTCACAGTTATCATGCATTAATTATTATAATTGAAATTATCATTAACGACAATGTGCTAATTACAAGGAGCTGGGCTGACGACAAACGTTTTGTGTTGACAAACGATGACAGGTTGGTCTTCTCCCAAAAAAGATTCCTCCTCACACATTGGAAATTTTAGGGATATTTGGAGTTGTGTGAAGGATGAACTTTTTCAAGAAGTGGCATCACTGTTCAGCGGATATCAGTTGACAAAGTCCGACGTAACGCATCGCATCGTAAGCTCAGTGTGTTGGGAACATTCTTTGTACAGACAACATTAAGCGAGGTGTAAGTACAGGCACGAAGCAGTTAGTCAGCGCGGATTGGTTTTGCAACTCTAGGACGCTACGTGTATTCAAACTTACTGAGCTCCTGAGCGGCGGCCAAACATTGTAAATAAGTTCATAAACAATCTCTGATTAGTTTAAAGCAAAGTCGCATAGTATATCTTAGTGATTATTGTTTATAAGTAAATAAATATAAATACACCCAAAAGTCACACACATAGTCCTGACCCCTTACTAGGTTAACCTGTATCGTGGGTATCAGAAACTACGAGAGACTTGCGGTCCCATAACACCCAAACACGAAACAAATATTTGTGGGTCACAAACATTTGTCTCGGTGCGGGAATCGAACCCACGGCCTCATGCTTCGCAGCCGGCTACTCGCCCACTGTGCCACGGAGGCTGTCACTTTTATTCGGTAAGTACCTATAATTGTATGTACTTAGGTACATCGAAAAAAAACCTTCGAGAAACCGGAAGTCGGGACGGATCGCTTTTCGCTGCAACGACGATAATATATAATTATCTGTTTCCTGTGTTATATTAATACTCATAAACTACTGGTGAATGATAATGTGAACATTGTGTTCAGTATACAAAGATAACATTAGCTAAATATAATACGTGTAACGTGACCGGCATGTTGTGTTGTTTCCACACCGTAGACATAGTTCTAAATAGATGCCGCAAGTAGTTTAATCATGTCACATTTTTAATACCGTTTTGTCCCAAAAGTAATTTAGAATTGAGAAACACCCTTAAGGAGATTTTACAATAGCTTAACGTACGAAAAAGCCTTTTCGGTGGTTTTGAATATCATAGAACGCATTCCCTAAAAGCGATCGTTTAAATTGTGTCGTAAATCTTTTAATTGGCAGTGTGGTGGAACCTTTATGTCACATCGAGAAATATCGAGTACAGACTAAGGTCCGTATTACAAAAAGCGTCTCAAACAGCGTTTAAACTCTGATCATTCAAAACTAGTTTTAGGTTGAAATCTAAACTCAAGCATGCATCTTATTTCAGAACGAGTTAAAAACTCTACTCAGCTAAAACACACTCAAGTGTCGAATTGATAATTGCAATTCCTTAGAACAACAACGCCAGTAATTCGTCTTTTGACTTGTTTTCATCCATGAGCCTATCCTTGGATCTGTTTTCACGACTGCTCTTGACAGTTGTAACGTAAATCACAATTGAATCGATGCTTGAGCAATGATCTCATATCAAATACCCTTAAATTAAATTCCCCCACAAATACCATTTAAAATATGAAACTAATCAGATGAACGCCGATTGATGAATCTAGTTTTAAAGGTCGTTCTAAAATAGAAATAATACAAAGCAGATTTAAAACTAGTTTCATGACTGAGTATCATTTTGTAATACGGGCCTAAATCAGAGTACGCACTCCGCGTTCGTAATCTCATACTTCGTTCGCTTTTAAATAAAAATAGCATTGAAATTGGGACACTTGTGTTGGAGCTACGCTGAAGGCTTCAAACTTAAAATCCCTTTAGCGTCGGGGGTTGTACAATATAAAGAAGGCAGTGATTAAACGGTATAGATAACAAGAGGAGTGCGACCAAGTTCACTTTATATGAAAACAAGTTTCATCAAAATATAATAAAATATGCAAATGTAGTAGATATCGCAATATGTATATTAACATGGTTACATGTACCTACCTAATCGGCTGCAATATAAACATCAGTTTAGACTTAAGGTCATTTTGTCGTGTACCTATTGAAAGCTAGCTTAGGTCGAACCAATTCGGGCATATTATGTAACGTCGAAAAACTTTAAACTAGGTTTAAGTATAATAATGGTTGGCCATAGTAAACCTAGTATAAAGTGTGTGTAATAGTTTTTTTATTTCAGATTAAGAATAATTATTGTTAGGTATTTTAGTTTTCTTAGTCAATTATTGAGGGAAGTTTTTTGTTCGTCCGCCAGCTATTGAGCCGGGCCGAGCCGGCATGCAGACAGCAGTGATAGCACAGATGGATGGACGGAGTGGTGCGGGCAGAGTCTCAACTCTCAATTTTTGTTCTAATACTTCTTACATATACAACTGAATTTATAATAACGGAAAAGTCACGTGCCCCTGTGAGCCGCTGTTTTGATTTCATTATGACTACTTATAATGACTACTAATTTCAATTATTTCCTAGTTTAGTATCTTCGCCGCCACTCCGTCCGTGTCTGTACAGCTGTACTGACCGTAATAAATGGCCGTGACCGGAGCGCGAGGGTTCGCTCGATCAGTTTCGTGATTGTGTTTGGAGTACCTTTCGCATCGACAAGCCGCCCTCCAGCCCCTCCCCTCCCCTCCCCTCCCGCGTCACCCAAGCCTACCGTGATAAGCGCGTGACCTTCAACGTGGACACAAACCACTGACAATGAAATAAATACGCCACATTCAATACATATGCAAAGTTTTATTATGTCGTAAACTATTTGCTCAGATGCTTCCTAACGGCTGCATTCATCAGACCATGGCATCCTTTTTCTTAAAAACTCAACAATTAGAAATGAAATAAATAAAAGTAAGGTTGCTTTTGTTTACTTGACTTGGAGGCAATTTGTTTAATAGTGTGTGCGATATGTTTCACACAAAATGCACAGTTTCGCAAGAACAGGCAATGAAACTAAATCGCGCGACCTAAACCACAGACATACTTCATTTCGCAAAAATTCTACCACACGCGAAGTCGAACTATACATATTGCACGATATTATTGAACGCAAATTGGATCACAGCACCTTACGATGTATTACGTCGCTGATCTTCCCGGAATATCGGAACAAATAGTCAATTCTTCAATCCACATCCGCAGGCGGCAGTCGCATAAACAGCGCGATTCACATCTGATCGAATAACCGCCGCGTCGCGTCGCGTCGCGTCGCGCGTAGGGCCACTGCTAGGTAACCGGCCGGCTTTAACCGTTTGGCTTTTTACGGTCCTGTCCGGTCTAATATTTACGTGTCAAATCACATACGAATTACATCATTGTGTTCTGATAGAGAAGCTTGGGAAGGAGGAGAGGTTTGCGTCCCATAACGCGGGAGTTTGACAGCTCACAAACAGGGAGCGCGATAGGGATTCTAGTTGAGAGTAAGCGAGATGGTAATATTATGTTACAGTCAATTGACCGCAACTAAGTGGTACAATTTCTATGTATTGCGTAGCTTGTCTAGTACTATACATTAAAGTGTTTGGCGGCAACACAATGAGGCAGAGGCGGGTAGTAAGGACGGCTCGCGAAGGTCGCGTGCTTACCGTTAGACGCACCTCATATCATACAATTTCCTCATCGTAAGATTGGTTATTAGGAAAATACAAGCCCAAAATAATGATTACGCAATTTATATCCTGTTCTAAGAACAAGCAAACAAAATCTCGAAGACTTTTCCTTGTATCTGCAGACACAAAAATCAAACGATGTATGCAGTGTGGATAGCCGTTAATAATAATGATAGCATCAAGGCTCGCAGTCGCGCGCTAGTTCCGCGTGTTATGTGTTATGATTCACCGCGCGGCCTGACTGACTTTGACCTGACTGTTTCGTACACTATAATGTCACAGCGACGCGACGCTAAAAGGATGACATAGCTAACTCAGACCCTAGCTTGTACCAGCCATATGCCAGCAAGGACTTCGGTGACAGGTGGCCACACACTTAAAAGTACACAAACTTACAACATTACACTTTAACTTACACAAATGAATGCAAATGTTTGAGTGTGACAAGTACCTAGCGCAAAGGTAGTAGGTACAAACACATACACTTAGGTGACCGGTCGCAGTAGCGACGGTAGGACGGTACTTGCTCCCAAGTTTGGGTTTCGTCCATGGTAGGTATCCGCTGCTTGTCGGAACACGTGATCTAATGTTATAACGGCCAGGCTGGAACCGTTCCGGTACCTATAGCTCATTCACATTAAGACCATAGTGAGTCATCAATGCAACTAGAGAATGAAAGTGTACTTACTCGTACTAAATTACACGTACAACTGTGGTATACTTGAGCTGATAATAAATAAACAAACACTATTTCCATAACGCGAACTGAATATAGTAATCTGGGCTATAACTATAGTCACAAGTCGTGAGCACAAATCGGCTTAAGTGGCGGCAGTTAGTTATTTTGGGTTGTAGTTTTCTTTCTTCTTTTTCTTCTATACATGAATGCGCAGGTGAAGTTTATGCTCACGACTCGTGCCGGTACTTAGTTTAGTTTATTTTAAGTCAATCCGAAGTCACCCTTTGGGTCCTTTGAGTTAAGTCGATACGATGTAGTTAATATGCAATGTTTTTATGGTTATCTTTCACCGTGGCTGATGGTCCTTCACAAATGTCCCGTAACCGATTGTAATAAGTATAAGTCAGTAGTCAGTACTCACTGGTAGTAAAGTTGCGCGAGGCATACGCGGCGCTCTCCTTGTCGTGCAGTAATGTGAAGGCGTGCAGCTGGTAAGTGGCACCGGGCGACAAGTCCCGCAGCGGGTACGTCCAGTTGCTGGTGCCCTCCACGGTGATGTTCCGAGCGCCGCCCTCGGCCCGCTCCGTCAGAGGGATCACCTGTACACACGTGACACACACAAGTGGAACACCATATAACATTCATATCAACAACTCAAGGTACTTCTCAATATGGCCTACACATGTATTTTACATGATTAAAGAACGAATATTATGAAAGGTCGTTCATTAGGCCACATTCCTATAAACGGGCTTATTCTTGGGGGGTGGTATAAGGGATGAAACTTAAAACTTATAACGTACTCTCCTGTTGTCGGTGGGGGTTAAAAACAATCACATAATTTAATTGGATTTTAACATAATAAGTTCACGGCTGTATTCTGAGAAGAGTAGACAGAGCACTACGGCTAATGATGCACCCACGGCTCGAGCTTATTTCGGTTCAATATTAAATAGAGGACCAAAGCTTATAGTCATATTGGATACAAATCACAATTCTAGGCAACTGACGTGCACCACCTAGCACGTAGGAATCGAACTCAGGACTTCATCGGTTTCACTGTCTAAGTAGTAAGTACACTGTCATTGGACTAATATGACGACCATTATTCATTGGATTGTGTTAAATTTTGATAAATGTTGGTTTAAAGCAGTGGCTTCAATAATAGCCCCGTGTGAATGTACCATACACCTGTATGACATTGCATGACGCGGCTCGCGACACAGGTGTCTTCTGATTGCGGTGATGTAACCAAATCACTTGATTATACACTTTTGAGTGAATGAGGTGTGGTTTGACGCACGCTCGGTTGCATAAAAGAAACGTTTGTGCACTTAGACAACTGCCCAAGTTCTTTTATTGCAGAAGACGACAAACCAGCAAGTGGGACACCTGGGGCGGTACCGGCTAATTCGCCGAACTTCATCAACTCTGCCGGAGTTCAAGTCCATTCGAATAAATAGGTTTTATTGAAGTTCATGTGAAGTCATAAATCCGAAATTCGGCGAATTAGCCGGTACCGCCCCCCTGATGGGTAAGTGATCTCCACTGCTTATAAACATTAAACACCCACAACATCAGAAGAATCATGTATGCTTTGTCGACCTTTAAGGATAGGAATAGAGATTCCTCAACCCTCCTCTTTGGGCCTCCGAAAATCTCCCTCACCGTACCAAAGCTGCCAAAACACGTCGGCTTTCTGTGAGAGTGGTAGTTATTAGCCCATTAGCCAGGTCGTGGCTACCCATTTATGCCGCAGATAAAAGTGTCTACAGCATGGCTCTATCACTTACAACCAACAATACTCCTGTATAAATAAAATACACAAAACATCGATTTTAGCAAATTTAACGCCCGAACGCTAAAACGCTTGATGGTAGAGCCAAGCTGTACACAGGTTTGTCTACACCATAAATGGGCCGGCTCGTCCGGGTCGTTACCACTGGCTCACAGAAAGCCGACGTAAAGTAGCAGCTTGCTGCTACGTTTCGTACGGTGAGTGAGATATCCGGAGGCCCAAATCCCCCTTCCCTTCCCAATCCCTTAATTCTCCCTTTCCTTTAAGGTCGGCAACGCGCCCATGACTCTTTTGGTATTGTGGGCGTACATGGGCGGTGGAGATCACTTACCATCAGGTGACCCACTTGCTCGTTTGCCGGCCTATGCAATAAAAAAAAACGCTACATGAATGTTTAAGATTGTGTTTGAGAGACCCTCATATTCCTCAGTACTGAATGAGCCATGCCGTCATAACTAGCCAGCTAATAACTAGCCAGTATATAGTCGGACAGTTGTATAGTATTCGGGCGTTATTCAACGGTCAACCAACGCGACGCCCAATTACCCACCGGTTGCTAATGTAATGATTGCTGGGTTTATGCCGCTTTTATGACGTACACAAATGGCTCAATCACCGCAATTTGGTGGTTAGATAAAGTGAAAGTATACGAAATGCTGCGTAAACCCGTGCGCACTGCAAGCTGCACTACATCACGCAAAGGGAGACTATGTCCTAAAAGGTAAAGCCGGGCCATTTTCGTATGCATAAAAAAACACCAAATTTCCGAAAGTAGCGGAACGTGTAAACAAATTATATTGCAAAATCCATTTGACTGAGTTTTGCTCGCTATGCATTCAAGTAGATACCTAGATATGTCTACCTAGATATACTACAGTAGGTACTCGCGAAATGTCCTGGCCGGACTGCACAAGTGGGTCATCTGATGGTAAGTGATCTCCACCGCCCATGTACGTCCACAATACCAAAAGAATCATGGGTGCGTTGCAGACCTTAAAGGAAAGGGATAATTAAGGAATTGGGAAGAGCCCTCCCCTTTTGGGCCTCCGGATATCTCACTCACCGTATGAAACGCAGAAGCAAGCTTCTACTTTACGCCGGTTTTCTGTGAGACAGTGGTAATGACCCGGACGAGCCGGCGCATACATGCTATAGACAAAAGTGTCTACAGCGTGGTGTGGTGACCGCAGTCTCTGAAAACAATATCTGCGGGTTGCAAACTTGCGACGCGGTTTGTGAGTCGTGACTAACTTCAGTCCAGCCAAATTATTTAACGCATGATTTACTATTGATGTAAGTACTGCAACGATGTCGGTGTCAGTTATATTTTGTTTGTAAGTGTACCTACCTTGAAGCGGAAGCCAGTGTAATCGCCGAGCGCAGGCGGTGACCACGATATGGTGGCCTGTTTGTTGCGGCCAAGTGTCACTGTCAGGTTCGTCGGAGGCTCTGGGGCTGCACACAACGCATACATACTTATGTACAGTCACCACCAAATCTCGATCAACACATTCAATATGGTTTAAGGAAATCCGCGTGTGTTCAAACACTTTTGGTGTTGACTGTACCAATGCTACAATACAATGCAAAAAATGGCACCTCGTATTTCCCAATTATATATTATAGTAAGCCAAACAAAAACTGGCACCGTCTATTTCGTAATTACATAATCATATGTATATAATATGTTTATACTGTCATATTGGTCTCAATACAGGCCGGAAATTGGAATAAACGCCAGGCAGAAAAAAAGAAAAAGATTTATCATTATCAGATTATGCTTATTTTAATTGACCTCGCTGTCCCCGTGGTCCGTGCTGCGCAAAAGTCTTCAACATCTTGATGGGGGTTTGTGTCGCTATTACGTCATCTGTTGGTCGGCAGGGTGTGCCATGGGCCAGTAACCTCACCGCTTTGGATTCCAAAAGATAGGTGGATTCACGGAAGTCTAAGTCACATTACTGGACTTACTAGGTAGGTACTTAGGATTGCACATTCTTAAATTTTAAAGTAGCTGAAGACTACAGAGGCTGAAGACTACAGAGGCAAACGCCTCACTCACGCAACGCTCACTAAACGTGAGCTGTATTCTATTGTTGAAGTTAACTAGATGGTAGGTCCCTCGTATGCGATAGTCGAGAGACCGTCTGGGTTGGAACCACCGCTAAACAGCAGTGTGTCAGCACTGTTGTGTTTCGGTTTGAAAGACATTGAAGCAAGACAATTGAAAGACATTGAAGCAAGACAATTGAAAGACATTGAAGCCAGACAATATGGTATTTGTACGGTATTTATACGGCTACAATTTATGTTTTAAACATTGGTTTAAGAAAAGGTGGACGTGTAGTGGGAAAATCTCACTATCTCCTTCGCACGCAGCACAGTACTAGGAGTGACCTGCCTTGGGACGTAACATTCCATGTGAATCCTTTTACCTTAATTTGGCAATTACTCCTTCCAGCAGATTTCAATCGCTTCTAGCATATTTATTTTAAACTTGATTCACATAATTCTTTCGATAATAGATTTTGAGGACCGTAACTTATAAAATATATAAAAATACCCTACTGAAAGATATTGAATTACTGGACATTATGAGACTCAACACTCCGAGACATTCTTAATATGAACGCAGTTTAGTGCCATGAAGTGCTTTGTAATTCAAAGTTATGTGTGGTGTTGTATCTGTTTAAGGGTAGGCGTGGCGCTTGCCATCAGCGAACTTCTCGTTTCCTCATCAAGTTGAATAAAAAAATTATGCGGGGCAGTCTTTGAGGACTGCCGATAGAAGTGAAACTTTTTTTCACATTATAGACATTTAACTAATTTTTTTTGATATAACATTACATTAAACACTAACAAAAACAAACTGTAGAGGAACGGGTGCTAAATGTTCCTCCGGCGAAGGGGAGATCTTCAGTCAGGCGGATGTTGTACCTGACCTCCCCTTCGCCGGAGGAACATTTAGCACCCGTTCCTCTACAGTTTGTTTTTGTGTGTTAGAAAATAAATAAATATGGCGCGAAACGGAAAAATGTTACCCAGAAATTAAAGATGGCGCGTAACAGAAAATTTTTACCCAGAAATAAAGATGGCGCGTAACAGAAAAACGTTACAATTAAAAAGTTTCACTTCAAAAAACTATTGTAAGCTCTATATTAGTGACATGACTATTCGCTATATTACTAGCATGCGAATAAAATGACGTTTTAAAGTATAAGAAAGACTCAGCAGTCAGGCTATTACTGCTACAAATCAAGTTTCGTGATTTCAACACTAAATGTGATAATGAACTTACGAAACAAGACATTAAGTGCGAAAACAACTCGTATGCGTGCCGTGCCGTGTCGTGCCGAACATTAACATATCTATTCAAATTATTTTGTTGTTTATAATGTATTCTAAGTTCTTGATGTTCATCATCTTCTTGGTCTAGAGTCTACGAGGCGGCATGTAGGGACTAGGGACTGTGAGCCGGGAAGTCATGAGTTCGATTTTTAAGTAGGTTTACACTGTGTGAATTTCATGAACATGATATTTCAGGTATTGGATTCCCCAGAAGAAATTGCTGTAGACTGGTGGTCCCAAGTCAAATCTTTTCTTTAACATTAGTAAAAGCATGTTGCGCCGATACCACATCAGTTGAGTAAAGACAAGCGGATTGTTGTCTAATCGTCTAACTTTATGTTATGAAATTATTCTTAAATCGTAAGCAAAATTATACCGTTTGATCAACAAAATGTTCATATAAAAAAACCAGATGTCCTCCACTAGCTCGCAGCGCATCTGCCGCCGGTCGCTTGCTTTCGGAGCCATCTGAAGGTTGTCGCGTACAAAGTAGAATTATTCTACTTAGAATTGAAAATTAATAATCCAGCAACTTCCTTAATGTGTGCTACACGTGACGTTATTTCGCGCTAGATTTTATAATTCTACACAAACTATGTTGCGTGAAACAGTATAAAATGGTATAAGTAAAGTCATTTCAATGTTAGCGATGTATTGTTAATAGTAATGCATTGATTTGAGTGGTACAGTGTGTTTGCGAGTCAAGTATTGTACCATTGTTTTTTTTATTGTCCTATATAGACAGACGAGCGGGCGGCCTATCTGATGGTAAGTGGTTACCGCCGCCTATGGACCTCAGCACAGCCAGGCCGCCTATAGCCTATTGTTGAAGGAAGACTCTTTTTAAGCCTCGCTTAAAGGACAGGTCATAACGCTCGGGAAACACCGACGCAGGGAGTTCATTCCAGAGCTTGCATGTGCCAGTTAGAAATGAACGCTGGAAACGTACCGTGCTAGACGGAATTGTTTCCAGGTAATATGGATGAACTCTACTGCGGTGTCGGGTGGTGTGGTAAAATGGCGATGTTGGTACCAACTTGAAACAGTTCCTCAGAGCACTCCCCGTGGAACATACGATAGAACAAAGAGAGACCCGCCTCTGTAAAGAGTCAAGTGGGTCTAGCAAGTGTTTGGGGGCTCCTGCCCAGAGATGAGAGCCTACTGAAAGATAACTCACTCAGATCATTGGGCGATGGCAGCAGTTAGTTGGCCTCATTTAGACAATAGTGTTTTAAAGCACACAACATAATCTAATATTAATCAACACAAATTTGTATTTCTGACGGGGTAAGCAGAGGTGACACTTCTGCAGCCACGGTTCGCCGAACTTATCACAACTTATGACAACTCCTATCTGATTATTCGAATAGAAAATATCAAACACCAAACGTGATGGCCCAAACTTGGAATTGAATCCTGGTCTTCAACGAAGAACTACACTAATGAGGTGATTGTATAATTCAGTACGTGTATTTTTCTCTATTTCTCGCTTTCGCTTAACTGTCCTTATTGGCAATGAGCAGGCATGTTATGAAATGACTAACTGAAACAACATCGTCTAAATAGTCTAAGAGTAGAAAGCAAACGCAGTGTTTAGAGCTAAGCGAGTGATTGACTCACCAGTGATGATGGTTTGGTTCCATGTGAGCAGGTCAGGGAAGCTTGCGTTCGAGTAGTATAGCATAAAGTGGTACTTGGTACCGGGCAGACCCTGGAAATTGATGGTGGAGGCGCGTGCCGGCACGGTGTGGTTGGGGGCGGGGCGTCCGTCTCGTGGCCAGTAGTCCAGCCGGTAGTGGCCATCATCAGCGTCCTCGCCGCCGCCCGAGCCTGGTATCTCGATCACCAGGTCGGCACATCGCACTTCGCTGCACAAACACTACACAAACCATACACATAACACATTAGCTCATAGTATAGGAGTATAGGAGTCATTGAAATAAAACTAGTTTATACGGATTTTATCGCGGTTTAATTCGTATAAACTAGTTTTATTTCAATGTGTAATATTCGCGTAAACCTAAAAAATCACTATATAGGAGTCATGTTACCATTTCATTTATTTATTGCAGAGGTGGTAAATAAGCAAGTAGGTCACTTTGTGGTAAGTGAGGATGGCGCAGGGTGGGGGTGTGTGTGTATATTCTCAATTATTAGACTCGTTCAAAACTAATCATAAGCCCTTGACTCAAAAATTCAACATGATAAAGATTTTGTGAGGAGCCTATAGTATCAGCTGTTGGCTGATCGTCTGCAGTCCATCTCGTCTACAGTAAGTACCAATGTCATTATTATAGTTGATTGAATCCCAATATAACTTGGCGTTTACAATTGTGCATATATACAATATGTAACAAAAATCCTGTTGGCCGTTTTGACTGTGATATCAGAATCGATATTCAAACGTAATAAAATAACTCGCATACGAAAATTGGATTATAAAAATAATCAGATAGGTATTTTTTTAATTGAATATTTTTTTGTTTGTATGCCGTATTTCGATTGATTATCTCTGCAAGAGCGATAACTTGCGAGCCAGAGCGAGATAGCATGGTGCGGCGTCCACGTACATCAAATGTGCCGCGCCCCCGTCTACGTCAATACACACAGAAATTAAGGTGTAAATAACATTTTTTTAAATATGTTAACATGACGCATGTGGCAGCCATCAGCCTCCTCAACTATGTTTCAGGGAACTATACATGCGCCGTTGGGGCCGCGGAAGAGTACAATAGCGTCCCCGCAGCCCCGACCGAACAAGCGCATCCGGAGGAATACCGTTGGGTTTTAGTCCGCGGGAGTCGGACATAACCGCCCCGACTGACCACGCGGTGGAGCCGTACCCATAAAAGGTTTCCCAAAAAAAGGGAAGTATACATGCGCGGATAGCCATTGTCTATACTCTGTGTGTCACATATTCTCTTAGTAGTAATTATATGCAAAACTTTCCAGCAGCCTGAATTAAAACATGTGACATCGTCTACTTGCCGTGAAAATAAAAGGACTATGGCGGGAATTCAATTCCAGTTGCAATATGTTAGTTGTTTAGAACTCCCTTCTGTGAAACTGTCAAGATTAAGAAAGACGATACGGATGGGGATTAGGAGAGGGCTGATCCTGGCAGAACCACCTCGGTTCCTCTGCCTATATATTTTTTTGATTAGCTTGAGTGACGAAACGAGCAGGTCGCTCGCCTAATAGGTACCTGCATGATAGGTAATTGTCGGGCAAGTAAGTCAATTCTCCACCTCGATATTAGGTTTCTATTACGAGATCTTGAAACCCTTTCGTAGTACATACTGATGGAGACACCCATAGGTTTCTATCCGGCAAAAATCCGATATACTCCGTCTTAATCTTACGATGGGCATTGGGAAAGTATCTAAGAGGATTTTCCTCATGTAAAAAAGTAATTCGTGGCGAGGGCGTCGATAAGGTGTTTATTGTCGATTTTTAACATTTCCGGAAGTATTAGGTATACTTCACCTGGCGCGCGTCTGTTTTTCATTTGGTGGAGTACGAGCTTTGTCTCCTCCGCAATAACATCAGGGATTTCTTCAGAGCCCTTGTTACAGATAGGAGCACGGAGAAGAATTGTTGTGGTTGTTTTCCCTTGCAGTGTTTGATCCGGTGTTACTGAAGTTTTAAATAAGTTTTCATAGTAATCCTGCGCTATTAGAAGTAGCTGCTCTCGGTCTATGATAACATTGATGTCCCTATCTAAGAGTTTGAAAATTTGGTATCTTGTCTGTTTTAAATTTGAGGCATTTTACGGCTGCTGTTTCTTTCTATTGCCATTTTATTTATTTATTTAGTTATTTCGTTTTAATTCATACATCTATCGACTACTACAGGCACTACTACGACAGTGTAGTTAATTATAATTATATTAATAATATTTTACAAAATCTAAATCAATTCCACATTATAAGGTATAGTAATTAGATTTCGGTTGTATATCTCCAGATCTTTTCTAATTTATCTCGTGAAGTGCTTTATATTCTGCCGTGTCTGTGTATCCTTGTCTAGTAATTGTGCGCCGTCGTTCCATTAGAATGTGTCGTTAGTAAGTTTCTACGCTTTATTTGGTAAGACACATGGAGAAACTCTAGACTAGACTTTTCGATAAGGCTACAACGATATCATTATTAATTTCGTCTAATGTAATTTCGGCGAAGTTTTCACAGTGGAGCATATTATCTACAGATTTGTCGTATAGGTCTCTATAGTGTCGTAGTATTTCCAGTTTGATTTCGTTTGATGTAGATGTTTTCTTCATAAGAGATTTGCGGTGTGACTTTATATTAAGGCTTAGTTCAGCTCACCGGTGGTCGCTGCCGGTCGTGAATTTATTCAGTACCTAAACATTCCTTACTGTCAGTTTTTTGTCGGCAATAATGTAGTCGTACATTTTTGTGAATCCCATTTGGGTGTTTCCTCATCATCTTTTGCTGCGGTTTTTTCTGGAAGTAGGTTTTCATCGCGTGCAATTATTTGAATTGTAGGAAGTTGAGTAGCATCTGGCCACTTGTTACGTAAACCAAGTCCATATTCTCCAATGCTGGACTCGTCTTTAATTTCTCTCTGCCCTATTCAGGCATTGAAGTTGCTCACTATGGCATACGGTGTAGTCAGTCGTAACGTTATACAATTTTTTTTTTTTATAGCAAAAGCCGGCAATCGAGCAAATGGGTCACCTGATGGTAAGTGATCTCCACCGTTCATGTACACCCACAATACTAAAAGAATTATGGGTGCGTTGCCGACCTAAAACGAAAGGGATAATTAAGGGATTGGGAAGGGGAGGGGTCTTGGGCCTCCGGATATCTCCGTACGAAACGCAGCAGCAAGCTGCTAATTTACGCCGATTTTCTGTGAGACAGAGGTAATGACCCGGGCGAGTCGGCCCATTCTAGCTGTAGACAAAAGTGTCTACAGCGTGGCTCTACCACTCTTGAATATTACATTGAATTGAATTGGAGCCGTTTCAGTGTATCTGCATCGGTATTAATATCGGCGATACTTCTATATAAAGATAGGTATCGGTGTCGTATCAGCAAAAAAGACTGTTTTCGGGCATCCCTACTTCCTACTAGTGAGATTTTTTTTTATTAGTTCAATAGTTTCAAATATTATACCCCTACATTTACAAACAAATATTTCCTCTTTATATAATAGGATAGATTAGTTGAACAAAGTTAGACATTGTAGATTATTTATAAAAATGTAAGAGAGCAGAATATTATTATTATCTAAGAAAAATTCAACACAAAGGAGCAGTATGTTTATCTCACTCATAACAAGTTCAATGTGATTACTACAAAGTACACACATCAACAATACACCCATGTGGCTCTCGAATCTTAATATTGTATGTACGAGTATGCCATTAGTATTCAGAACAAAACAATAATAAAGACAGTGGTTGGTGGGTAACAGGCAACAGCTGTTAGTGATTATTATTTTGCTTATTTTTTATATTATCTTAGATTTGAAGTGCACATTTTAGTTAAATGTTCCATGCACATGTTGATATGTTGTATATAGTCAAGTTCCAAATTTCATAATATCCGTTCTGTATGAAAAAGTTAAGCTATTATTTTTTCTAGCTGGTCTTAAAAACTACAAGCCACCAAGCACCAACATGGCTAAAATGGCCACTGTTTTTATTATGACATTTTATCCTATATTAATAATGTAAATAAAAAATGTAAATTTGAATCTATCAGTTTTTAATAATTCCGGTCTCATTGCTGTATTAGCTTTGAGCTTGCCAAGATGCCTGAGGTTACACAGGATGCTGGTGGCTGGTCATAAAATAAATAAAATAACTATTGTTGAAACATGTGTTATATCCAAATAATTTGTTGTAGTTTAGTATTCAGATGTTTCTGTGGACTATGCTCTTTGTGGTTTTAATAAATATATTAGAAATCTGACTATATTAATAGAAAACGAAAACTATTTAATTAATTATGTTAATAAAATTATGTAATTTCAAACATAATAATAAGGTTCAAAACAGACCAAAGTGGAGACAAATGTGCTAATAGTATTACAGAGAGTATGTATGTGAGATATCCCTTAGAAAATTAATGTAGTTAAAATAAACACTAAATTATAAAAATACAACACTCTCGGTAAACCTTAAATGTTTATTTCCTAGAAATTATAAATATATCTGATATCATTTAAAAGTGATTTCTTAGGTTTACGCGAATATTACACATTGAAATAAAACTAGTTTACACGGATTTTATCGCGGTTTAATTTTTATTTTTATTCCAGACGTTTCGAAAGCTTTTCAGCCTTCATGGTCACGGGAGAGACTGAGGTGTAGGTCGTCTCGAAAAGTTAATGTTACATTGGCTACCTTCATTTTAAAATTATACATTTAATTTTTAATTATTTAAAAAAGTTAGTTGACACTAGTCCGATCTACGCAGAAAGAGCTCACGGTGTCTTGAGGTCTGGCAGTTGGTCTTTTGGGAATCGGTGTTCTTTGCAAAGATGACCTACATAGGATGATTCGCGAGGCTATTGAAATTAAGAAACACCCAAATTTCAATGGAGAAGATGGTTGGAAGCTTGCACAAGCCTGGGATCCAATTATACATTTAATTAAATCGGAACCCAAAAGACCAACTGCCAGACCTCAAGACACAGTGAGCTCTTTCAGCGTAGATCGGACTAGTGTCAACTAACTTTTTTAAATAATCATTTAAAAACTTATCAAAAAGATATTTGTTATTTAATGAGCAATGTTTATCGATCTAATTAAAAGTTTTATCTCCTAGTAGCTTTTACTAGAGGCTCCATCCGCATGAATGGCCTTTTCTGGAATAAAAATTAGCTGATGTTCTAATCTAGGTCATGGTCTACCTGTGTGACAAACTTCAGGATGTTATAGCATGATGGGCTAACAAATATACAAATTCAGAAACATCCAAACTTGATTTAAATATTTACATATTGCAAAACAAAAACAATGTGATCAGCATATAATCAAACAGTCATAAACAATATATCATACACTACAAAAACCAATATTTATGCTTCAAATATGAATTACACCAAACGAAATCCACCTGCAACACTGGGGGGTGAGGCCGTGGCCTCTAAAAGGTAAGGTAACGTAAAAAGGCCAGGCTAAAGACATGAAGTGCCCTCGACACCATCTAGTACTCACGGTGAGCAGAAGCAGGATCGGCGCTGCGGCGACGGTTGCCCGCGCGCACCCGATAGCTTGCACAATCGACCTCTTCCACATCACCGAAGGCAACTCTCTCATTTCGCAAAACTTTCTCTTCGAACCACCCTGAGAATTAGTGCGATCACGGTGGACACATGATTCACTCGGCTTCGCGGGGTCAGCGCTCATGTCATCGCATTAAATAAATTTTGGCGAGCGTATGTTACGATATGATATTATTTTAAAACATTGGAACTATCAGTTTACAAAGTTGTCACGGTTGTCACAAAACCACAGACTACTTAGAGATACTACGTATCAGACTGCCAACTGTAGAACAAAAAATTCATTAGTGAGTTTTAGTGTCATTTGACGTTTCTTTTTTTTTCTGTCGAATACTTAATCCACAGACTACATAAAGTATGCTTACTCTATGGCTTATTAAATGCAAATGGCAAAGGAACTAGTAACGTACAGCTCAAAACGCTAGGCTTATACACCAGTATAATTTACTGTTTTATCTCATTTATTTTAGTAGAGGAAAATTAAATAAAAGTACACATTATTTATTAAAAGATTTATTTTTTTATTTCTTTTTATAATGATCAAAAGCCTTTTTTTGCATCGCAGGCAAAACTCTATTGTGTAACCGAAATACATCAATGCCTTTTAAAATTCTATTTATTATACTGCACCAATTCATTATTGTGAACCTAACAGTTAAGGCAATGAAATGATTGAGGAGAATTGTCTTGTGTTCGGTACAGTCGATGAAATCAAATGAATACTTGGATAAAATACTTGTTATAATATTAGCTGAAATGTTATTAACATGGGCATTACATTCCAAGTATTCATTTGTTTCAGTAACAACTGTTCCGAAACACCTCACTGCACCTTCGGATGGGTAGTTTAAGCGCTTTTTAGCCGCAGTATATTCTCTATGACTTATCCAGTCGTGGATGTTGCCTTTTTCAGTTGTTAGACTTTTATTGCATAGAGTACAATTTAGCTGTAAATTATTTAAAATCTTTCGAACTACCCATCCAGCAGTGTAGGCTCGCGAATGAACATTGATACGTTCTCGCCGGGCCTGCTCCACAATCATTTCAATGTTTTGTTGCTTGGGATGATCCGCTACGACATTATCTTTTTTTAAATTTTCATTAAATAATGACTAATAATTAATAGACTGCCTCGGTGGCGCAGTTGTAATGCGTACGTGTTACAATTGAGGCTAACGCTGAGGTCTCGGGTTCGATCCCCGGGTCGGGTAAAGTGATATTGGGTTTTTTTATTACGAAATTCTCAGTATCAGCCCGGAGTCTGGAATTTGTGCCCGGTATGGCGATAGGCTCGCCCCCTATCACATTGTGGGACGGAGATACGCTCGGCGAAATGTGGGTGTACTAGTTACACCTCTGCCTACCCCTTCGGGGATTATAGGCGTGAGTGCGTATGTATTAAATAATGATTGTAAATTTATTACTTGTTCAGCAGGATCATCCTCACAATTAAATGTTTCATTATGAAACCTGATAATTCTGGTAATCAATAATGATTTAAAGGTGCAGTTGAAGCTGTGGCAGTTTGGGTCATTATTACGATAATTGTATGCCCTAACTTGGCCAAAAAAGTTTTCTATAGGATCGGAGTTAAAATATCTTGGTCTCATTATTTTAATATCATGGCTTTTAAAAAGCTGCCACAGCCTCATGTAACTTTTTAATGTTGTAACAAAATTAATTATAGAGGGCACGGACTTTTCCTTTCCCGCTGAATCAACATATTTCATTTTTTCCAACTTCTTAATAGCTTCACTCCAAAACTTGTGGTGTTGTGATTTTTCTGTCACCACTGTACGTAACACTTTCCCTTTACTTTTCTTTGAAAATGTTGAAGCTCCATTGACGCTATCAAATAATTTATCGAAAAATTGAACGGTTTCTGCCGTATTTTTAATCGTTTCGCTTACAGGTCTGCCATCAGTATAGTGTGCTGAAAAAATAGCTTTCATTAATGTCTTATATATGTATACATATGTACATACCATCACACCTGTATATTTGTAGGCTGAGGTGAAACTAGTGTACCCACATTTCGTAAAGCTTATTTCCATCCCATAATGTAATGGGTAGCAAGCCCGGCGGCGCCATATCGGACACAAATTTCAATCCCGAGCTATGCACGTGATTTTTCTAATCTTACAAAATTTTTATTATCTGACCTGGGGATAGAAGCCAGGACCTTTTCCTAGAACGGTTTCACAGCCTAAGTAACAGCGTAATTAGGCTGTGATAAGACTAATAAGACGATGGGGGAAAAATACTTTCCTTTCGTCGTCTTTTACGAAACATTCGTGTCAAAGACGGAGGTTCTATTGTGATTTGCCCAAGACCCCATTACTCTAAGATCTTAAGGTCTAGGTCGATAAAAGATACTAGATCACTCCAAATAATTAGAACCAAGAAGGTGCTGTAGTGACTTAAGGTTTAAAATCGTGCAACAACTCATGTTAAATACTTACAAAACTGTGCTGTGTATGATAAAGCGGCAGATACCGTCGCACTAAAAACTTTTACACAATTTTTCACCTGGAAACAAAACATACACATACAAATGTTAGTAAAATCAGTCATACTTATTTCTAACTTAAATATTATAAATGTTAAAGTTTGTGAAGATATGTTAACACATAAAGGGCAGTTCGGTTAACGACCACATTAATTATGTATATACATATATCTAGATGTTTGAATTGGATAAAATATTAAGTTTCTTACAAGTGAAGACTTGTTATTGGTTATCTGTGTAATATACTATTATTATTCTTAATAAGTTAAAGGTGTACGTTTTCTATGCAGTAAATAAATAAATAATAACAATAAAGCATCATTTGACAGCCTCCGTGGCGCAGCGGGCGAGTAGCCGGCTGAGAGAGGTTCGATTCCCGCACCGAGACAAATGTTTGTGTGATCCACAAATATTTGTTTCGGGTCTGGGTGTTGTGGGACCGCAAGTCCCTCGTAGTTCCTGATACCCACGATACAGGTTTACCTAGTGTGGGGTCAGGACTATGTGTGTGACTGTTGGGTGTATTTATTATTATTTATTTATTTCAATAAAATACAAATTAATAAAAAAAATTGTTCACCATGCCTTCTGACATAAGACAGACCTTGTCTTGGACTAAAAAGGTGCATAAAGTTGTAGGATGCGAATGAAATCTCGGGCAAAAGCTGTTGGTAATATTATGAAGGCAAATTCTGAGGAATGGTTATTGCAGTATAAAAATGCTATGGAACCCACCTTCATATTCTTTATCTTTTCAGGAATGACATGTTGGTCATTTAATTTTTGAAGCAGTCTGGTTTCTGTGTGATTGCAATCTGTTTCATAAACATCTACAATATCCTGCCATTTCGATATTTTGCCCTCAAAAATAATATTTTTATTTATAAAATTATTTCTCAAACCCTTAATCAAGTGTGATGGATCATAAATAATGTTAAGGTTGGTATTACTGATTGTGACTGTGCCATCTGAAATATAAAATATAATAAACTAGAATTAAACTTAAAAATAAAGGAATAACATAAATATTTTTAAAAGAATTCAAACCTACCAGGTTCGCGGTTCGCCAGTAGTTGGTCACGCTTAGTGTCTTCTTTCAGGCTTTTAAGTGCTGATTGAAAAGCAGAGCCTTGGTCGCAAATTAAAGTAATTGGCTTTAACCCACACTCCAGTACAGCAGTAACCACTTTTTTCAGAATACTTTTTAATTCCTGTCCTGAGGTTGCCCCCTTGCAAAAATAAAAAGCGACTGGTTGCTGCCACTTATTAACTGCTCCCCTGAGCATAAAAACAAGAGCATGGTCGGCAAACTCGTTTCTCCTTTCATTTAGCTCAACAAAACCATTAATTATGTCCTTATTCTTATCATATGTCAAGGCTGTCTCTAATGACATCTCATCAAAGACCACTGAACACATCTTCTTTTTCTCATCCCATGCTGAAACCTGAAAACCAATTTAAATAGTTTTTAATGGAGTAACTGTGAGACTATGTGTCTGACTGTTGGATGTATTTATCTATTTAATTTTATATCTTTCTTCATGTTAATTTTCACATGTGGAGTAAAAGGTACATACCTCTTTCTTCATCAACTCAAATACTTGAGGACAGATCCCTGTTGTGATATTAAGTTTTGATACCATTTTATTCAATGTTGACTTTGACGGCAATATAAAAATTTTGTGTAGAAATCTGTAGCATTTAGGGCTTTGTTTCATGATTGATAGAGCAATTAGTTTTTCTTCGGCAGTAAATCGACGCCCTTTTTTGGTTTTGGTGCAAAGATTAATTTGCATTTTCATATTTTTTTTTGCATATGGGTTCATGTTCTCCGTTAATTTTTCAAATGATTTTTCCTTGCTGAACTTAAGAGCTTTTTTGGCTCTGCGGTAAAAGTCAGTTTGTTGTTTTGCCTTTGTATATTCATTGTAGATTAATCGGCATGTTGGTGTCAAATCTGCCACTTTCTTAATTAACCGCTTCCTGGAAGCTTTCACACTTCGGGGTTTATCCAAACCTAGAACATAATAAAGTAGTAAGTCCCAACTCAAAGGTGATTAGTTAATTCCATCATAAATGATGGGAAAGTCTAGTATATCTTGCTTAAATAAAGTTATATATAATTTAATGTTGATTGTATTCCTGAGTAACTAATAAAGGTAACTGAGAAATTGCTCAGCACATCATTCCTCTAGTGCACCAAATTCACATCATAGCATCTACTGCTTTTTCACATATTAAATCCTACTATGTATGATATTATAAATTTTGTGAGGATGTATGGATGTTTATTATTCAAACACACATACACTGATAGCCCATGTTCTGTATTAATATAAAGGATATACATACAAAACAATACCCTTTCTTTTGGGTCCATTAAGTAGTTGCCTAGGATTTGTGTAAAGCCACATGGGCAAGAGCTAATCTAAAATAATAGAGATTCACTAACCTGTAAAATGTGACCGGCGCTTGACATCTAATTGTCTAGACGCAATTATCTCTGGGTTAACAGAGTTTGTTAGAAAAGTAAAAATTATTGTAAAGTTCTTGTTCAGAAAGATAATAAATGAACAAATAATATGTCACAAGATAAATAATAAATAAAAAGGTAACACTTTATTACCTAAATCCAGACTGGTTAATGGATTTCCTGGTAAATTCTGGAAGTCACTTGAGCCAGAAGCAATAATTTCTGAAAAATACACCAATAACTTATTTATATTTTGTTAAATTAGGGATGTGTTTTACAAACATTTAGAAGCACAATGTTTGATCGGCTCATCAATTATCAACTATTGGTCTAGTGGAAGCATTCTTAGGCCGGGAAAATTACAATTTGTGTTTGGAGTTTTCAATTTGAAAAAAAACATACATGAGTTGTCCAGGGTTGAAATAGGAGTAAGAATAGGATCATGAGACAGAGAAGTAAGGTCAGCAAACTGTCGGGTACTAGTTGCATACTCTTTCAGAGATACAGGTGTGATCTTATATTAAATTATTATTGCAATTTGTGTATATACAAAAGATAGACATTAAAAATATTATATTTACCAACCTGTCAATGGTTCCAGTTTGACACAATACGAGTGGTCAATGTGTCTTTTACGTGAGTAGCTATGATCAGTATTAGGATCCATATTTTCTGAAATTAATAAAAAAAAACAATACTTTAGTAAGTATCTAAGAAATATATGGTAGTCTCAAGTATCATTATGTTACAATTGAGAGTTTTGCATCACTTGATGAGTTAAAAAATACTTTTGTAAGGCAAAGCTATAATAAGAAAGCGAAAATAACTACATTAGAATATCACTATTCCAAAAACAGTGAATTTTTAAATATTAAAAGTAACAACATGTATGTTAGTGTAAGTGGGCCATCAACATCTTACACTCAAAACCAACCTCATCATTTTGTGGTACACTCTGCTGATTAACAGCCGAGGCAATGGTGAAATGTGGTTCCCGTTGCGTATTGTGGGACAACAAGTCGCCCCACAGAATACCAAATCCACCGTCAAATCATAATGGGAAGGCGGAACTTACCATAACTCATATTAGTATACGGCATAGTTCAGCAATATACTACTGGCCAAGCTATACACAGAAAATAGAATAATAGACTTACCAGCGTAATCCTGAGATGGTATTCCACTAGAAATCTCGTCTTCAGTAAACAAAGAAGGATATGCTTTGCCTGTGAGACGTGATTTGCAGGTAATGAACTTCTTTTCGAAATGTTTTTGACAAACAAAAAGCTTCGAAAGTAGTTCTGGTGATAATTTATTCAGATCATCACGGTTTAGACACTCTAACCACTTATTGAGTCTTTTCTCAGTGCACGGAAAATGGTGTAAACTAGCGTCCTGTCGCGAACTTTTACAAACACAGCACTTGTAATACATTTTGCAAGATGCAAAATAACCGCAGGTAAAATACGGAGAGTTATATTATAGAGAAAGTGGAGAGGATAAGCACGAACGACTTCACTCAATCAACAACAGTTCTATAATGTCCAAAAATGCCGGTCAATGTCACTTGTCAATCAATTGTCAAATGAATCCGTCCGGCATTCGCTTACACGTCAGCCAATCACGGCCAAGAATTAAAACCCTAAATGTCATACAACATTAAAACAATATGGCGCTATGTCGAGCGTTTCGTTGTACGTAGATTAACAGCCGTGCACAAAACTATTTTTTTACGTCGTTTCGGCAGTGTTGCCAATTCTGTTTTAGATTTAGGCCTAAATTTGTGTGAAAAAGGCTAAATTTACCTCAGAACAATTCGTTTTAAATTAAATGTTCTATATAGTTATTAAAAAACAATAGAAATAACTATCTTTTAACGCGACGTTCCAATATTCGTTTATTATTTTATTACATTTGTTGATATGATTTCTATACATATGGTTCGTTCTATCCTTGTTGTCTTATGTGGTAAACAAACATCACTTCGCACTAAAATCACAATTTCCGAATCAATCACACATCATGAGTTATACGTCGATCTTAGCAACAAACACATACAATATGAATTAAACTTTAAATTGCTTCAATTAACCAATAAATTACGATATTTTTCTCAAAAACTGAATATTCCCAAAGGGCATTTGCACAGATTATATTAAGGAACTGTCTGTGATTGTTTATTGAAAATATCCGTAAGTAAGATTACGGTAAGTCAGTATGTATGTTTATTTAACTATATTTCAAAGTAAGTAGTTGACAGCCTCTGTGGCGCACCGCGCAGTGGACGAATAGCCGGCTATGAAGCGAGAGGCTGCAGGTTCGATTCCCGCACCGAGACAAATTTATTGTGTGATCCACAAATTCGTGACTTGGATATTTAATCAACGTATGCACTCTTTTTTGTCGCATATCTTTTTTTTTTTTTTTTGATGGCATAGGCCGGCAAACGAGCAAGTGGGTCACCTGATGGTAAGTGATCTCCACCGCCATGTACGCCCACAATACCAAAAGAATCATGGGTGCGTTGCCAACCATAAAGGAAAGGGATAATTAAGGAATTGGGAAGGGGAGGGGGTTTGGGCCTCCGGATATCTCACTTACCATACGAAATGCAGCAAGCTGCTACTTTACGCCGGTTTTCTGTGAGACAGTGGTAATGACACGGACGAGCCGGCCCATACATGCTGTAGACAAAAGTGTCTACAGCGTGGCTCTACCACTCAGAAATTATCGCACCAAAATTCCAGTTAGGTCAAACAGCAGCACATTTAGCGTGCGCGGCGCGACGGGCATAGACTACTTAGAGATACTACGTATGCGACGGGACAGGTTGCGAAAGGGCTAAAAAGCGGGCCGTGAAAAAGGGCATATCTGGCAACACTAACACTTTATTTTTAGTGCCTACATTATTTTACGGCTCTGGATAGTTGTTTTTTAAGTCCGTCTTAGATATTTTTTACTATTCCTTTATTTTCCAAGATCGCCGAAACGCTGATGTGGTCGATTTCAAGATCTTGCCCGGAATTTTGGTGCCCGGAAAGAAATTATCTTTCAGAACGATACTTAGAAGACCTTTTTCAAGCTAATCGAACGCAAAAGGTCGATCAATAATCACACAACACATCACAAAACAATCAACACAACTCTAAACTAGTTTAGGAATTCATTAAAATAAAGAAAATAACCGCACTGTCTGAATTCCCGCCAAAACTCAAAATGTGACTGTGATAAAAGGGCTGCCATACAGACTACAGTGTCTTCAAGTGAAAATTATAGTTTCGTGAAAGTTACCGTGTTACCGGGGTAAAAATATTTTGTTTATAACCCAGAAACACCGTTTAAATTACCTTGAAATTATAAATAAAAGCTATTTATTAAATTACGATTTTATCACAACTTACAAACAAATAGTAGGCAGGTAAAATATTATAATTTATCAATTTTATTTAAAAAGGCACTAGAAAACTCCGCTGTACCTTATTCATAATTGTCTTTCTACTTTCCGAAGTACAGGTTATTCCCCTAATTGCCAAAATGTTGCCAATTTAGGACTCACACAGCATGGTTAGAGTTAAGACTAGATTACGTTTCGTTAAATGCAAACCCGAATATGTTTTGGAATACAAAATTACCCCGCGCTGTTAGTACGCCGAAGCAGTTATAAAAAAACTTTATATTATTGAATTGCCAATGTATCGTATTTTTTGTTTTTATTTCAGAAATTATTTATTTGTATTATAAAGCCGATTTCCGACTGATGTATAATTAAACAAAAAACTCTGGCAGCACTGTTATTAACTGTCAATGTCGGTTTGTGAACAACGCGGGCCGCGGACATGTTGTAAATATTGGCGGTCTATTGAAGCGTTATTTGTGTTTTACTTAAAAGGTAGTAATTGCTGATAAAATAGCAGAATGGTTGAAAGTGACGTGAACACATGGTCGCCAGAAGATACTCTCAGGGTGCTGATAGCGTCAGATATCCATCTTGGACACTTGGAAAATGACGCCGTTCGTGGCGAAGACAGCTTCATCGCGTTCGAAGAAGTGTTATCGCTAGCTGTGCAGTACGACGTAGACCTGGTGCTGCTGGGTGGTGACTTGTTTGACCAGGCTAAGCCCACGCCGAGCTGCATGTTCAAGTGCACAGAAATCATCCGTAAGTACTGCTTCGGCGATAAACCGGTTGGTGTCGAACTGCTGTCGGACCAACTAGACAACTTTTCCAGAGTCGTCAACTACGAAGATCCAAACCTTAACGTGTCATATCCTATACTTTCCATTCATGGAAACCACGATGACCCAGTGGGACAAGGCAGTATCAGTTCTCTGGACATCCTGTCGATCACAGGACTCGTTAACTACTTCGGGAAGTGGAGCGACTACACTCACGTGCGCATATCACCCGTATTGTTGCAGAAAGGTACCACAAGACTTGCCCTATATGGTCTCAGTCACCTCAAAGATCAGAGGCTTTCTCGTCTATTTGCTGAAAAAAAAGTGGAAATGGAACGCCCTGATGAAACACTTGATTGGTTCAATTTGCTTGTACTGCATCAGAACAGAGCTGACCGTGGACCAGGAAACTACATCAGTGAGGATGTGTTGCCAAAGTTCTTAGACCTTGTAGTTTGGGGTCATGAACATGACTGTCATTTGTTTGATATGAAAGGGAACAAAAAAGAAAATGACAGTTTCTCAGTGATCCAGCCAGGCAGCACCGTCGCTACCTCCTTGGCAGCTGGTGAGGCTCTGCCAAAGCACTGTGCACTGCTGCAGATACACAAGGGTGACTACATGCTGACACCAATTCCTTTGCAGACTGTCCGACCATTTATTTTTAAAACTATAGTCCTCTCCGAAGAAAACTTAGGTGAGGAGACAGTGAATGAGCACGAGAAAATACAAGAATTTTTAAAGGAACGTGTCAATCAGGCCATTGAAGAAGCTTCTAAACTGAGAAGTGGTCACGAAAAACAACCTGAACTACCTCTCGTAAGGCTTAGTGTATTTTATGAACGAGAGAGTCAAGACTTCAACAGAATGCGCTTTGGGCAAAATTTTAACGGTCTCGTCGCCAACCCTAATGATGTCTTAATCATGAAACGAGAAAAAAAGCTTCGCGAAAAGAAGGAGCGCGCGCCCGACGAGGAGGCAGACATGACCGGAGTTGCCGCCGCTGCCGCCGATGTCGAGTCGCTGATCCGCTCGTACTACGAGGCGCAGCCGCGCGATAAGCGGCTTAACGTACTCTCCGTGCGCATCGTCACCGACGCCGTCCGGGAGTTCACTCTCAAGCACAACGACGAGGCATTGCGCCGCGCCTTTGATGCTCATAAGCGCCGCTGTATCGCTGCCCTCATGGACTCGACCGCCGAGACCGAGGAGGAGATCGTCGAGCGCCTGCGCGTCTGCAAGGACGAGCTGGACGCCGCCGACGACGACCATCTGCATACACTCGTGGATACGAGCGTGCGACCCGCAGCGCCCGCCGCGCAGCTCATCGTGCCCGTCGTGAAGCTCAGTGCACCGCTCACCAAGCGCACTATCGTGGTGGTGTCCAGCGACGAGGAGGAGGCGCCGACGCGCGGCCGCGGCAGGGGCGCGCGGGGACGGGCCGCACGCGGAGCGCGGTCACCGCGGGCGGGGCGCGGGGCGGCGGCGGCGACGACCACGAGTACGCGATCGCGAGCGCGCCGCTCCGAACCAGAGCCAGCGCCGTCACCGCCTGAGCGACGCACGCCTCGCCGGTCGGCCGCGCAGAAGTCTGCCACGTGGCTGCAGAGTTTTGCCAACTCGAGTCGTCGACGTGGCTCATCCGACATTGAGGACGACTCCGAGTGATGGTCGGCGCTGCCGCGATCGCCGCACCTGGAGTCGTCCTCGCAGTTCTTCTCGAATGCCAGTTATTCCGAGCTGCACTGTTACTGTATTTCGTAAATTGATATATTAATTAAAAGATTTATCATTCTTATTGTTTTTATTCTTCAGCCAGTTTGACCTGTTTTGTGTGTGGGTGTATGTGATGGCACTGTAGAGCTTAGACGAATGGACCGATTTGAATGAGTTTTTTTCTATTAGCGTGAATGACGAAACTATCAGGTCGTTCGCCTGATAGTAAGCCCATATACAGACATATCACTATAAATACAAAGCACTGCATGCATGGTACATGGAGCTAGACTGCGTTCGTCACTCCAAGACATGATATTAAGTCATATGATGTCCAGTATAATTTCAGTGGCTTCAATGTCCTTTAAATCGAAACAAAAGTGTTTACACATTGCAGAAATAGACAAAGCGGTGGTACCTACACAGACTGCTTTTCTCATACGAGGGTCCTACTGGCCAACCTGGACCTACTGGGAACTTTGTGGCCGTATTGTTGCAAAACGTATATTCCATTTATAGTATCTCCTCGGGTTGAAAACCCCCTAGATGCCTCGCCTTGTATCTGGATCCTTGTTTTTCATATGGAAACAAGCAAGAGGGTCACCTGATGGTAAATAATCACCGCCGCCGATGGATACCTATAACAGACGGATCGTCACTGCGTTGCCAACCTTTGAGGTAAGAATAGACTTTTTTGTTGAATGTCAAGTCGTATCGGGCTGTTTATGGAAGGAAACTCTTATGCAAATCGCACCGTCTAAGAGCGCCATCCAACTTGTGTCGCAGTTGTGCGGTGATGGAACTCATCGGCTTGTATAAATTCAAATAACAAAATTTCATATACTTCTACTACACGAAAGAAGACGCATCACTGATCTGGCTTATCTTCTGAGCATAGCAAATGATTCGGTCGATTGCCCGGAGTTATTGAGCAGAATAAATTTCCTTAATAAATAAATAAAAATTCCTCGGAACTCTGCATGAATATAATAATATGCGATAAAAGCTGCAGAGAAGCAACATTTCTTTGCTATAATTAATTATTGTACTTTTGGTTTTTAGCTTAGTTGGGTAATAGAATATATTTCATATTGTTACGTTAATATTCCTTCCACCTGCCCTTATCCCACTCGCAGTGGGGTCGGCGCATGCATTTTAACACATGTTACAGAAAGATTTGGCTTGTAGTTTTTACGACCGGTCGACTCCCTGACGTCAACCTCTGGGGATTGTTAGGTTAATAACAATAAAATAAAATACACCCAAACAGTCACACACCTATGTGTGACTAAACAGGACTATTCCTGACCCCACACTAGGTAAACCTGTATCGTGGGTATCAAGAACTACGAGGGCCTTGCGGTCCCACAACACCCAGACCGAGACAAATATTTGTGAATCAGACAAACATTTGTCTAGGGAATCGAACCCACGGCCTCACGCTTCGCAATCGGCTACTCGCCCGCTGCGCCACGGAGGCTGTCAATATGAAGTTTAAAATATGAACATTTGTATATGAACGTCAACTATAGTCAGAACTCAGAGGGTTACAGAAGTAGCCCCTCGCTCGCCGCCCGCGCTTCTGCGACTCTGCTAACGGCTTCTACTCTCAAAACCAAAGCATGTCAGAGTTCACTTCACCTTCACTGTCGACGTACCAAACTACGTACGACGTCAAATATCACGCCTCAACGTTTTATGAGTTAAAGACCGCGTTTAGACTGTACACGTCGCGTCGCGTCGGTAATATAATTTAATTGAAAAGCACATAAATTGATAACAATATACAAATTTAATTCAGTTTTGTTTTAAAAACAATCGATGCGCGCAAAACTATTGTTTGTGGAGGATGTATGTTCAGTGTGGGGGCTGCTGGAGGTGGAGATGGAGGTGCGAGCGAAGTGCAGAGCAGCGCGGATGTAGCGCAGCGCAGCATGTGCAGCCTCCTCACGAGCCTCTCCTGCGAACGCAAGCGGCGGCGACGTCGGCGTCAGCTGCACCACGGTCAGCGGGTCCAGCTCGCCGTACTCCAGCCGCAGACCCAGCGCCTCCGCCGCCGCCGCCAGCGCGGGCTCCGGCGACGAGTCCCGCGCCTCGCGCAGTACCGCCTCCGCCGCCGACCGGCTGCTCTCCTCTGGGATCAAACGGTTATCCGTGAGGTGGTGATGCGACTGACGAGCGGTCCACCGGTGCGAGATTGTGAACGAACCTGTCTGCGCGGCGATGCCAAGGTGGTATTCGGAGATTTTCTGAGCGAGGTCGGGCCGCCAGGGAGCATCGCTGTCGATCTCCATGTAGCGCTCCTTCGCCTTGTCGACCACGCGCATCAACGCGTCTTCCTGCAATCGCAGCCGGACCAAAGTCGTGAGTCGTCTCGTCACGTCGTCACGACGTCATGGCGTCGACACGCCGCGCCGCATCGTCCGCTCTGGATGGCCCGTTTAAATTCGAGACATTTAAATCAGTCAAAACGAAAATAATAGTTTTTTTTTTAAATAATAGACCATCTATTAATGCGGCAATGGTTCAGTGTTTGTCGGAGCGCCGACGCGGCGTGGCGTGACGTGGCGTGACGTCGTGCTAACGGTAATAATTGTGATTAGTGAGTAAGCCGAGCTTCACGACCTCGACGAAGTCAGCGGTGAGCGTGGCGAGGTTCTCGCGCAGGTAGGAGTAGAGCTGCTGTGCGGCGAGCTGGCGCGCGGTCTTCTTGGTGGTGGCGGTGGCGCAGCGATCAAGCTGTCCGACTCGTGCACGCACGGTGAAGTGTCGCAAGTGTGGCGGTCCAGTGTCTCCGATCAGCTCGAACTCTGCGGCGGGCAGCTTGTACTCCTCGCACAGTTCCTTCAGCAGCGCCACGTAGCTGCGCGAGTCGCACATGCTTCCCTCGCCCGTCTCCATCGGACACTGTATCACAGTCAAACATTCATTTAAATTTACTTATCTGTACTAAACTATGGCTTGAATAACAATTTATATTATTTAAATTATGTTTATATTTTTCATTGGAAATATCTGTCTGTTCATCTACTATTATACACATACCTACTATTTTCACACTAAATTACTGAATCGATTTTTGTTACATTTAAATAAAAATGTAGAGACCCCAGGGCTTAGACAGTGGGAACTAGCTATGACCGCACTTTCATGCTGTATGGATATATAAAGCCGCGTGGCCATAGTAATGGCGTTTGAAAGCGTTTTTAAGTTGACAAGTCGAGTCCAGAATGAAAGGTGATGTCAGGGCATACCTGAGACGAGACGGATGGGAGTCCTGTGAGTCCTGTGAGTCCTGTGAGTCCTGTGAGGCCTGCGAGTCCATACGGCGGAGGCACGGCGTGTCCGCGACGCGAGAGCTGCTGCAGCATGAGACGCGCCACCTCCTGCTTGGCGTCTTTCTTGGAGCGTGCGGTTGCTGTCACAGTCACGTCCAAGCACGTGCATCGGTAGTCGAACGTCGCCTGGTGCTTCGGTCCAGACTGTTAGTAGTAAATCATTCATTATGAATTCAAAATACGGAATGGTTTAGTCTAGGTGTACTCGTATGTCATTGATTATGTGTTTCGCAACAGTGAAACTGTTGAGAGTAAACCAACACTTTTAACTTTCATAAGTACGTACTATGTATGTACTGCCTATACTGGGCACTTGTAGTTACAGCAATGGCTTGTCAGTTATTAACAAACAAGGTTATCAGTATCATAATAAAAAGTAATTGCTAGCTAAGTATATTAAACTCTAGCCACTAGTGTATAAAGTTCGAAAATGATGTATTATGTTAATTAAACTCTTTTTAGATTAAAAGACTTACCAAATAATACTTCTGTTGACATATCACGGCGATAGCCTAGTGTGGAACTGACTACAGAGACACATTTTGTGGGTTTGAAGACAAACCAAACACCTCTGACTTATCGAAGTTATGTGTGTATTCATTATTCAACTCTACCCATTTAAGATCCCATTCCCACAAGGGAACGGGGGTTGAGGTGGCTAGCAGAATTGCTATGCGAATGCATTAGGCCAGTATGGTGAACCAAGGCCTAATTTGTCTTACTAATAGAGTATACTGATGCCTAGCAATGTGACAGTATCATACAGGTGTATTGTATTTTCTTCAGCTTCCTACCCTTCTTGGAGGTAGTATTAGTGGATGATGGTGAAAGTGAGTTGAGTAATTTGAACGTAAGTAATGTGGTTTGGTGTTTACTTGTGCCATGCACTCATACTCAGGAGTCTTGCCCAGCTTCACCATTAACTCCTGCAGCACTGTCACAGCCGTTTTCATTGTAGGATCCATGATCACAGCTTCTGGAAATAACAAGGCAAGCATGTCATCATTTGAATAATCAACATAATTATTCTGAGAATGTTATATACATATGCACTCACGCCTATAATTCCCGAAGGGGTAGACAGAGGCGTAATCAGTACACCCACATTTCACCGAGCGTATTCCCGTCCCATAAAGTTATATGGTTTTTTAACATAATGTCAATAATCTAACTGTTAAAACCCTCGACGTAAAGCTTCTATAATTTTTTAAATGGTTGAACAGATTTTATACAAACTTAGCTAAAGTCCATCCTAGCTACTATAAACCAGCTGCTATGAAAAAAATAAAAAAAACCAGAACACTGCATGGTACTGAACTGTGATTGTCAACCTGAGAAAAAGATGTCAAGACTCATAATGCTCAGTAATTTTACTGGATTTAATGCCTTCGAACTGAATCACAACAGTGCTTACACACTGCTGCTTGGTAGCAGCAGAAATATACAAACCAGTGGTACCAACCCAGATGGCTTCTCACATATGAGGCACCCACCTCCAATTCACAGTTGTATTCCGTTCCATACAAAGTTCAAACATGGCATTACTCTAGATTACTCAGTAAGGTACTTGTGTACTAGAGCCATATTGTAGACAGTTTTGTCTACAGCATGAATGGGCTGGCCCGACCAGGTTGATACCACTGTCTCAAAGAAAACCAATGTAAAGTAGACGCTTACTGCTGCGTTTCGTACAGAGAGTGAGATATCCGTAGTCCCAAAACCCCTTCCCTTTTTAATTCGATTCTTAGGTCAGCAACGCACTTATGATTCTTCTGGCATTGTAAGCGTACATGGGCGATGGTGATCACTTACCATCAGGTGTACCACTTGCTTAATTGCCAGCCTATGCTATTTAAAAAAAATACTATTTTGTATCATGGGTATTTGGAACTATATAAGTCATATAAAAAATCTCGCAACAAGCAAAACCGAATTTTTTCTGGATCATTGGTACACATCTCTGTGCAGGGATGAAACCCATAGCTTCTCGTTTCATAGCCGGCACTCACTCTTAGTTTATTATTTATTAATTCTTAACAATATTACTCAGATTATATAGTAGATTAGAATAAATACCTGTGACCTCACGAAAGACAAAGGAGATGATACACAACTCTATTATTGGCGTTGTAGCTAAAATTATTTACATTAAAATGTATACAATCTAAATAAGTACTTTATTTGTACTAATATTATATTTGTTATGTTTGGCTGTTGAAAAATACAAAGTAGAATTTGTAGTGTTAGGCAGTGTTGCCAGGTGACCGTCTTTCATTCCCCCCGAGTCTTACGTATATTCCCCCAAAAAATCTGGCTTTTCAAGAAAAATCCTTACTAGCTCGTTTGCCGGCCTATAATATAAAAAAACCGAAGTGGACAAGCCATGTATGTACCTCAAACGATGTTAAAAACATAATGATATGATAAAAACATATAAACATAAATGCACTCGACCGTGAAAAAATCTTACACCCACATCGATTTTCCTGGTCGTGTTTTGGTGTATACACTACAAAAAACCCCTATCGTAACTTTGATCTCTTTTACATTGTTGCTGTCAGTTTATGCAACCGCAAGATTTGTGAGAACAACATTTTGTGTAGTGACAAATCCTTCAAATTACAGGTCTATGGCGATCACGTATGGCCATAAGCGATTCATAGGAGCCCCACCACCTTATTTATTAATCCTCCAAGTTATTAAGGCCCAACTCCTAACAGTCTTGTAGTACCTTGAGGAGAACCAGCTGAGTAGCTGTCGTCAATATGGTTTCCATCACGGGTGCTCAGACTCACATGTGGGCTTAAATGAAATGAAATAGTTTTATTCATCATGTAGGCAATTAAAATAGCGCTTATGACAAGTCAGTACAAATAAAGAATCATAAGTAAGTATAGAAATCATATCAGCTAATATATACATAACATACATAGCATCGTCAAAATACACTGGGCAACTATAAATTGTACAATATTTTTTTATTAGTCCAGAATTGTTAAGTTATTAAGTTATTGTTAAGTTAAGAATTATTATTATTATTATTTTCTCTGTTTTATGGGTCGATATGGACCATAGGCATTACCAAACTGTGAAGAGTAAGAGCGAGGCTATAGAGAACCTGCCATCACAAAGACCTTTGTAGCTTTGTTCTAGCCAATGCCAGTCCTTCTCTCTTTCAAGTGTTATTTTGTCTGTAAATTCGAAGTTACGTACGTAACGTAATATTTCCCTAGAAATATTTACACGTTATTCACGTTATTAAAAGTGAGTGTCACAGATGGTCACAGACTAGTATATCGATGCTACGCAGTGAGTGTCGTTCATAATAATCAATAGTGATGTGATCAATCTTATCGATCTTAATAAACGAGTGATTAAAATAAATGTGTAATTTTAAGAGGACTCAGTTTTGAAATGATCGGGTACACAGGTACTTACTGTAAGGTGTATGTAATTAACCAAAAATATGACCACACCTTTCTGTAACACGTTGTATCTGCTATTAACTATCGAAGAGTAGAAAGTTGCAGGCGGCTTATTTGCAGCAGCAGCTCAATGTTACTAAAGCCAAGATCATTCAAGACTAAATTACATTGCAAATATAAAAAAACCCGCATCCAAATCGGTCCATTCGTTTAGGCGATGAGGCAAAGATATCTGTCTATATGTTTAGTAAAGTTTTGTGTAGAGGAACTAAAACCCCCAATTCCCTCCTACAACTGTTACCCAAGAAATATGGGGTACTCCCAATCTGGCATTACTGATTCTAGGGTAATTTACCGAACCATAAATACTTTTTTTTATTTATTCACGTCCAGTAACAAGAATTATCTTAATTAGGTAAGCAAGAAAAGAAAGCGCCAGGGTTCGATTTGATAGACAAAAATGTACTCAACGCGCTACTCCGGAAGCCCATTGTATTTCTTACAACCTTAATGGTATCATACAAAGACTTTAGTATACATTAAAGTCTTTAGTATCATATGAACTAGACACTTTCCTTCCCTATGGAAAGTGTCTCAAGTAATAATAATCTCCAAACCAGGGAAATCATCAAATGAAATTACTTCCTACAGACCTATAAGCCTTCATCGGTAATGTCAAAAATGTTTGAGAAGACACAGGTAAACACTGTACGAGACCTCCCAAAGATCCCTAATCCTAGATCACCAATTTGTCTTTCGCCAACGTCACGGTACCGTGGAACAGGTACACAAAGTCGTGAATACGATGGTATTACTTCTGATGAGAAGTACATTGGAAAGGAAAGAATACTGGTCCGCTGTCTTCCTTGACTTTCAAGAGGCATTCTACAGAGTGTGGTCAAAGGGCTTCTTTATAAAATAAAAGCCTATCTGCCAAACACATTCTTCCCTATAATAGAGTCATATCTTACAGAAAGAATCTTCCAAATTAAAGAAGAAGAATGTACGTCTTCATTTCATCGCATCTCGGCTGGAGTTCCCCAGGGCTCAGTTTTAGGACCAGTACTTTAAACAATTTACATATGCGACCTCCCAAAAAACGATGGTACCAAAATAGCAACTTATGCAGACGACACGGCCATACCGACTAGTAGTAAATGCCCTTTGGAAGCTTCCAGGCTTCTGTTAGTTTCCAAAGTGGGTTGAGTAAAATTCAAAAATGTCTAACCAAATGGCGTATCAAAACTAGTTCAACAAAATCGGCTCATATAACCTTCACTCTACGGAAGGGCTGTCCACATGTTACCCTTAACAGCAACCAACGACAAAAATACCTAGTAATGCATCTGGACAAGCGGCTTACCTTATAGTATAGGCCGGCAAACGAGCAAGTTGGTCACCTGGTGGTAAGTGATCTTCACCGCCCATGTACGCCCACAATACTAAAATAATCATGGGCGCGTTGCCGACCTTAAAGGAAAGGGATGAGTTAGGGAAGGGGAGGGGAATTTGGGCCTCCGGATATCTCACTGACCGTACGAAACGCAGCAGCAAGCTGCTACTTTACGCCGGTTTTCTGTGAGACAGTGGTAACGACCGGGACGAGCCGGCCCATTCATGCTGTAGACAGAACTGCCTACAGCGTGGCTCTACCACACAAACCTGGAGAAAACATGTACCTACAGGCTAAAAGGGATGAAATAAATATGAAGTATCGAGGACTCTACTGGCTACTAGGCAGAAATTCCAAGTTGTCCATATATAACAAACTACTTATCTACAAGAGTTTAATAAAACCAATCTGGACGGAATCCAACTATGGGTGTCGGCAAGCGACCCAAACCTAAGCAATAGACAAAGGGCACAAAACTCCATACTGCAGCAGCTTTCCAAAGCACCCTGGTTCATCAGGACCACAAAAGTTCATGAACACCTGAACATCAGGACGATAAAACACCCAGGGCCAGGAAGAAGCGTTGCTTTAAATCATAGTTATTGGTGAATGGTGATTCGATATCATTTATTGTAATGACGTCACATGTTTACTGCACGCCGCGCCGCGCCTCGCCGTACGCAACTATCCCGTCCGCGTTTTAAACATGATGCACGCATCAGCCGTTAACGACTGATGTTTGGTATTATTTCAGCATATGGAAAATATTGCAGATTTTACTGGATCGGCAGATGCACAGTCCCTTGACCACCTGTGGTGCCGTTTTCTTTAGATTTTACCCACGTTTAAATTTGAAGCACCTGGCTTTTTGTTATATCATAGACCGGCAAACGAACAAGTGGGTCAGTGGGTGGGTGGGTTACCATACTAAGTGATCTTCACCGTTTATGAACGCCCACAATACCAGAATAATCATGGACGCGCTGCCGACCTTAAAGGCAAGGGATAAGAGGTAGGTAATTAGGCCCCCCGGATATCTCACTCACCTTACGGAACGCAGCAGCAAGCCGCTACTTTACGTCGGGTTTTGTGTGAGTCCGGCGATCCTGATAAGTGCCTAAAAATCTTAACATGCATGACATGTTAAGATTGATCAATCCTGATGTCTGGTAACCCTAGTAGGCAACCAGGGCACCAATCCCAAGATGACAATTTACGGAGGGAAAATAAAAGATTTAACAATTCCCGCAGGTGACAAATTATGGGGAGGATAAATAAAATCATTCCATGTTCCTTGCTCATATCACGTGTGCACGTGCATGATGTGTATGTGATGGTACTTATATATCTACAGGGAGTACCTTGTTACTGTTATTCCAGCGCGTCGTCGCTCCTTCCACATGGGCACTTTGATCCTATAAGTACTAAACAATGTATGTATGTGTAGTGTATATACATTCTATGTAAGTACCAAATAAGTACGTGTACACACGGCAAAATGCCGCTCGGTCAGCATTGAACGGTGAACACATTACACAGACTCTCGATATGGCGTCATGCGACGGTAATAGAATGTTACACAAAGAAAAAAAATTAATGTTTGAATATGTACCTACCTATCTACCTTAGCTACCTACCTATGGGCCGCAACTATAGGGCTGGTCACTGATGATGCAATTGAATCTGTTCCTATAGATAAATCATATTGGGTATACTTCACTGAGTGGTACTTAGGTGACTTGGAGCACCCTCGGAACAGCGCGGCGAGGCATTGAAGCGGTGAGGCATCAAGGCACAGGAGGCAGCACCGCGGTCGCCGGGGCAACGACCGCTACACGCAAGCTTTTTCACGTGATGCGATTAACGGCGTCAAACTGGGTCAACAGAACACTGCACCGCACCCCCGCCACCCGCCACCGCACCCCCGTCCACATCATCCATGGTGGGTGAGGTAAACTGCACCCTTTCGCCTACGCGTTGATCACTCGCTGTCGAATTGTTGATTGTCCGAGTGTCACCAGGTGAACTGTTTGGTTTTATCCGGAGCGCCAAGAAACGGCTGCGACGAAGTACGGTGTCGGCGCAATGCCGGCCCTGCGGCATCGATCCGACCCCGTAAAAAAACTATTGATTTTACATGTTGCCTGTGGAATTTGCCGATTAGGCACACTGTAACCTTAATGCACAGAAGCGTAAGAAAAATAAACGTTCGTTGTTTGTAATAAAAAGTGTTTATGTCAAAAGTAGCTGCCGTCGGAGTTATTAGCGCAATGAGAGGCTCTTTGGCGATTAACGATGGTGGAATCATCCAATGAACAATTTTATTTTCATTCAATTCTTGTAAAATTATTGCAAGTTGCAGTAATGAATCATGCTGCAGCGGAACACGTTCGATGCACATGCGGGACTCGCTCGGCGGCCGGCGCGGCGCCTGCGACGCCTCTCGACAGGAAGCGGCCGCGAGCCGGGAGCCGCGACCGCCGCTTCATGGTTTTATATTATTCTGGTGGTTCTGACTAACGCAGTGCTTCAGCACGTGGCGGTGCGCGCCGCGCCGCTCACCACGCCCGCCCACCCGCGCCGTTTACACACGCACTAACCGCACCTCGTAGACGTAGACCAGCTGTTTAATATCATCGCTCACTGTAGCCGTACGAGCCGTTTGTACATTACGAACCATGACGGCGCACCGTGAAACAATCGACAATCTCGGCATTCGGCATTCAGCCGGCCAGCCGACGCAGTCCGCCAGTGTAGGCGAGCGACGCGCCCAGCCGCGCCGCGCCGGCCACTGCTCGTGTATAGAATGATTTGTGTAGCTTAACGCGATAGCAAATAAAATCACAATAACTTCCAAAATATACTTTGGTATATGTTTAGAATCTGAATAACGTGAATTTGCTGCTCGCTGACTTTTACGAGATGAAAGTATTACAGCGAGGGAGATTTATGTCTTTGTTTTGGATAGTGGGAGCCGGCCGCGGCCGTGGCACTGATAACTGCCTTATTGTTATTCGTTGTGCTGCAGTATTAGTCGGAGTTTCGCGTCGCCATCGGATCAGAGCTGGATCTACCATAATATGGTGAACGTAGCAGCCGCTTCATGAGCCGGCCCGGTGTAGAGGCGCCAGCCTCGGGTTAGAGGCGTCTCCGTATGTCCATTCTCTGGCTCGGGCTTTATACCAAATATACCAAACCATGAACAAGAGGCGTTATATGTTGTTCTCGCTCCATACCTACTAACTAAATTACTCTCAGGCTTGGCACTGCGTTGGATGCGCGATCTTTATCCACATCGATCATAATTTCTGTCAAATAAGTGTAGTAAGAAGGTAGTAAGCATCACCACAGATTACTTAGTATTTCTTACGAGCACTACATAAAACAAAATTATATTAAAGGTAAATCTAATTAATCAATGAAATTATAACCAATTTTCATTTATATTCTTCACTAGGTTTACAAAACATTAGAAAAATAACAGCCTCAAACACGACACGAACGATCGTGTCGTTTGATTGTGATTGATCGAGACTCGAGAGACCAACGTGTGACGTTATACGATATAAAGCTGAGACGACGTGATAAAACGTTTCGTTTTTTAATATTTACATTCTAAGGGGCTGATCCAACAAATATTTGTGTGCGGGGATTGAACCTGCGACTTCACGTTTCATAGTCGCCCACTGCACCACGGAGATTATATAGTACACCGTTATCATAAATTACTATTCTCTGTTCGTTATTCAGTCTAATGAACAATCGGTGTGACATACAGAGTACTGACGGATATGACTAAAAGGGTTCCGTTTTTGTAATTTAGCACGAAGCCCTTAAAAATGCGCATTTATTTTTTGCTAAAATTCTAACTTATGATTAAATTACTCTTTTAAAATAGTAAGAATCCAATAAGCAGGTCTACGTTCACTCAGTTAGGTTTCGTCGAGTACCTACCTACATACAATATTAGATATATCGATAAATAAACAAAGAGGGTCAAAAGTCAGGCTATTTATCTCCGAAAATCGATAAGTGATAAATCAGAGAGGCGGGTGTGACGTCGGGCCGGCTGCTTTTAGCCAACTTCCCTCCCACCCCCTCCCCCCTACCCGGCATGGCACCGCGTGGACTGTGGAGGTGACAGCCGATAATGAACCGCATATGTCTGCTGTCTTGTGTCATGACGCGGCAATGACAAACAACTTCTAAATAACCTATAACTTCTTTTATTATTAAGTTGAATGTATGTCGAGACGAGCATGCGGCTCGCCTGATGGTAAATTCCACGTCTGCTCAAAAAGAACAACCAGCTAGAACTTTAAACTGAAAAGTATTGCATGGTTTTGAGGTGTGTTCTGTAAGGATGGCGCTCCGTATGGTTCCTTTAAAACACTTTTTAAATGCTGGAACTTTAATTATGCAGATACACAATTGCACTGGTTGATTGAATTGAAATTAATTATAGTACATATCAACTGCTCTGTTCTAAGTTTCTAAGTAAAGTTTCGTCGCGACAATGAATGGGGCTTATTTATACTATTTAATATGTAAATCCATGCGGTCAAGAGGGGTTTGCTGCACTTATTGCAAGTTATTAGTAATAAATTAAATTATTACAGTCTATCACCCGAGGCATAAAATGTTAACTCCTTTAATGCCTATCACCTAGTAATTGCATTGGGTTGTTCTTCAGACCGGAACATAGCGGTGTTTACACACTGCTGCTTGTCGGCTGATAAAGACAAATCGGAGGTAAATACCCAGGTGAAGTTTCATACGAGAAAACTAATAGGTATAGTTATAGCTGGGGTAATGTCACAAACAACCTAGGCATTCGTTCTCGAGGCTCAAATCCCTCTTCCACATGCCTTTCCTTCAAGATTGGCTACGCAACCATGATTTGTTTGGTATTGTGAGTGTCCACGGTAGGTAGAGATCATTTACCATCAGGAGACCGACTTGCTCGCAATTTGTTAAATGTGATCGAACTTGCGCTCCGAGGGAACCCACACCCTTAAATTTTTACTATGATATTTTTTTTATTTCTTATATTATTCGCCATAGTAGTATTATTATAGCTTATTAATGAATAATATAATATAAGTATATGATACATATTCTGTGAAAACTTCTAGCTATTTATTACAGTTCAAAAGATACAGCCGTTTAAAGTTAGGACCGATAGCGCGGCGCGTCTTCGTAGGCTCTATATCAGGATTCCGTTGGTACATTTGAGTACGGAACCATGAAAAAGTTACGGGAGAAGGTACTAACCCCGAATAAGTCAACTCATATTGTAGACAAACCTATCTGCAGATCTAGTTTACCTAAAGCTGGACGGTATTCTCTACCAATCAACTTATAGGTGATACAGAGATGAAGCGATGTGGACAGTGACAGTTTAATTAAATAAATAAAATAAAATAAATACACCCAACAGTCACACACATAGTCCCGACCCCACACTAGGTTAACCTGTATCGTGGGTATCGGGAACTACGAGGGACTTGCGGTCCCACAACACTCAGACCCGAAACAAATATTTGTGGATTAGACAAACATTTGTCTCGGTGTGGGAATCGAACCCACGGCCTCACGCTTCGCAGCCGGCTACACGCCCACTGCGCCACGGAGGCTGTCCGTTTTATATAATTGTTATATTATACAGTACTCTTTATTTTAAAAGTTTTCTTTACATTTTTAAATATTAAATTGCTTAAAAAATTAAACATTAAAAAATATAAAAAGTATCACCTTCCAATGGCGAGGCCTAGGACCCAAGCCATCGGTGGTTAGGACCCCAGAGTGAGGAACCTCCTCACAATGCGTGCCGTGTCCAATAACACTGCTTTCTGAATCTGGCTCTTGACCCAACGACCAATTGAGAGCCTCTGGAGGTGTTGATCGAGGATCTTTGGTATCAACCCATTAGCAGAAACGACTATCGGGACAATCATTGTTGAGTCCACATCCCACATATCAGTAACCTCGTGTGCCAGGTCTAAATATTTGGATATTTTATCTTTTTCCGCTTTAACGAGGTTTTCATCATGTGGAATGGTGACATCAACAAGTATTGCCCGGCGCGCTAATCGATCTACTACCACAATATCTGGCTTATTGGCAACAATAGTCCTGTCTGTGATGATAGATCGATCCCAATACAGCGTTGCATGTCCATTTTCGAGAACCGGTTGGGGTACATATTGGTAATATGGTACCTCAGTGGTCACAAGGCAATATTGAAGAGCAAGTTGCTGGTGTATGATCTTGGCTACTAGGTTATGTCTATGCAAATACTCGCCATTAGCAAGATACGAACAACCCGAAATAACATGCCTGATTGACTCTCCGGGACGGTGGCATGCTCGACAGATGTCGACCGTACCATCCTTCAGGATGTATTTTCTGTAGTTGTTCGTCTTGATAACCTCGTCCATAATTGCAAAGACAAAACTCTCAGTTTCTCCAAAAAGATCACCGAAACGTAGCCAAGATACGGAAGCAAGTTGATCCACATTGTTATATTTTTATTATTATTTTTTATCCTGGCTCGGCAAAGTGACTACGCTACACCTGATGGCAAGTGTAGCGCAATCCATGAATACTTTCGACCAACGACAGACACTGAATCTATCGCAGATCGGCAGAATTATGCCGGCCTGGTTAGTTGCTTCTTCACACTCCACTATTTATATACAATACATAAGTACTGTGTATTGTGTAAAACTACAAAGGCGAAGTAATTGTGGAGTAAGAATGTATAGTTCTAATACTTATTATATCACTTATTATTGCCTAATTAATCAATTAACGAAGTTTCATTGACGACATATTAGTATATACCTACTTGCGTTAGCGATTTTTTCTGTTTACGAACATAACATTAGTCATTACCTTTATTAATATTACTTTTATTAGGAATGCTGAAAATGTAACGTTGAAGGAGACGCAATGAACATCTAAGACCAAAGATTAAAGGGTATGTTACCAATATACCGGACAGCCTCCGTGGCGCAGCGGGCGAGTAGCCGGTTGCGATGCGTGAGGCCGTGGGTTCGATTCCCGCACCTTGACAAATGTTTGTCTGATCCACAAATATTTGTCTCGGGTCTGGGTGTTGTGGGACCGCAAGTCCTTCGTAGTTCTTGATACCCACGATACAGGTTTACCTAGTGTGGGGTCAGGACTATGTGTGTGACTGTTGGGTGTATTTATTTATTTATATCAAAGGAAAATATTATTTTATTAGCTTTAGATAACGCGACGAGCAGGTCGCTCGCCTGATGGTAATCGCCACGCTGACCCATAAACAGAAACAACACCAATCAGAACTCCGAATTATGAAGTACTGCATGACTCTGAACTACGCTCGTCACCCTGAGACATAAAGTGTTAAGTGTCATAATGTTATTACACTGACTTCAATGTCCTTCAAACCGGAACACAATACTTGGCGGCAGTAATAGACAAAGCGGTGGTACCTACCCAGACGGCCTCTCGCATACGAGAGACGTACCACCTATTGGAATAGGGATTTGGAAGAGAAAGAAGGGGACCTATTGAGGTTCTCGAATACTCACTCACAGCACGAAACTGCCACTTCTTCATTCTATAGACAATATTATTCGCAGTGCGGCACTACTATTTATAAGCTTTGGATATGATAAATTCACCAATTTTGTAAGTATACATAGCCTTCAACGACAGCTATAATATTTCGGGCCCTTTTTCCAAGTATACGAGTATCTACCTACTTCAACGAAGTATTGATCCTTGCGCAACAAACTTCACGAGTTTGCAAGATTTCAGTTTTGGCCGACTCTTTATTACATTTTTACAAATAGGCTTGTTTTTTATTACATTTTGTGAGGTGGCTTGAAGGATATACCTAATATATTTTTTGCAGTCTGTTGAGGTTTTGGAAATTCTTGTTTCTTTATTATGACACGGAAAGAGAATATACTGGGTCTGATTATAAGTACAGTGCAGTCCAATTAAAATACATACATACCCATTCACGCCTATACTCCCCGAAGGGGTAGATAGAAGTGTAACTAGTACACCCACATTTCGCCAAATTTATTTCTGTCCCATGAAGACACAATTCCAGAGTCCAGGCTAATGCTAAGACTGCATTTCATGATAGAAAATCATTATCACTTTACCCGATCCGGAGATCGAACCTGAGACCCCAGGACAGCAGTCGTACCGCATACGCATTACAGCTGCGCTACCCCGAGGCAGTCCCAATAAATTTTAATTTAGTTAACACTTTAATATACAATGTATTAAAGGGGGATTTAATATTACATGTACAAACACATTATCCGGTTCTTCTCCTTTCACTCTTTTCTTCTTCCCCCACTCATATCCCACTCGCAGTGGGGTCAGTGCAATATGCTTTTTAACACAATATTTTACAGAAGGATTTGGCTTGTAGTTTTTACGACCGGCCGCCTACGTGACGTCAACCCCTAGTTGTTAAACACGGGTCTAGACCCGAAACATATATTTGTGGATTATACAAACGTTTGTCTCAGTTCGGGAACCCGCGGCCTCCAGTTTCACAGCCGGCTACTCGCCCACTGCGCCACGGAGGCTGTCCCACCAGCAATTTTAGTCTGACAATTAATCGCCGCGTTACCAGATGCGACGCGGCGGTCTTTTGTACTTATGTATCATCGATCGAACGCTACATAATGTTAACAGATGTTCATTAATCGACTAGTTCTTTGTACTTCTACAGTGTAACGAAGAATAGCTTCACAATTTTTTAGGTTAAAGTTAGGGGACACGAAGTAGATTATCTACTTGTGAGTGATTTTCTTCTTACATTACACCTCCAGAGGAAACGACGCGCGAGTGTGTTAGCGACCTTTGATAAAAGAAATGAAACGTGTGGGCGGAGGTTTCTTTATTACAGCGGCCGGCAAATAAGCAAGTGGGTCATCTGATGGTAAGCGATCTCGACCGCCCAAGAACACTCACAATACCAGAAGAATCATGTGTGCGTTGCCGACCTTATAATAAGGAAATAGGTATTGTAAAGCGGATTTGGGCCTCCGGAAATCTACAATCCAGCCACCCGTTCGTGGTATAGACAAAACTATCTACAACCTGACTCTATCGCATATAATGTGTTGAGCCGGTATACATTTCACAGACCAAACGAAACGCAACGGTTAAGCTGTTATATTTTACTTCAATTTTTGTGAGACACTTGTTACTAACCCGTTCAGCTGACCTAATAAAATAGTTAGCAAAACCGTGTTATGCGCGGCTCTACAAGTTTCGGACAAAACTACAATATCTGTGACAGAGACATGTAGGTACTTATTGCACCGCGCACGTATGTAGTACATCAGCAGCCCACATACTTGCTTTATTATTGGTGAGGTAACCGAACTGAAGCACAAGTCTATGGAATAAATGTCAAAGTGGGAATAAAGAACAGTGAAACGAGGAGTAGCCATAACTTAACCGTTTTTACACGAGCCTGCATTTATTTAGCGATTTTTTATATAAGCAAGAGCTTTCTTATAGTATTTTGTTATTTGTTTTTTGTTTATTCTCTTTTTATTGGTGTATTGAGGGTGTCTGAGAAAGTAATGTTGGGTACACTGAAATAATAATGGTGCGATATACTCGTGGTAGGTATCAAAAAGAGGTTGTCGCCATAATTGGAGTTAGCGGCTTTTGTCCGCAGTCAGTCGGTCAGTCTCCAATTCACTAAGATCAGTGCTCAGTCGACAGTCTAAAAAATTATCACGCGGTAGCTCTGCTGATTTACTATTCGGTCCTAGTTTTAGTTATAATTAATTAGAGAGCAGTCTATAGAGAATCCTGACATGGAGTTGTGGTCTGTAAAGCAGTAAAATTGTAAACGTAGCCAATAAACTATGAGTTCAAGTGATTACTATCGTTTGGTATTAATAATATAATGCTCGTCTCACGTAACTTCTAACAGTTTTAATTTTATAATATTAACATACAGAGCTTTTCATAGGGAGGAGGAAACCTCGGATTTGTTAAAATGAGTAATGTCGCAGTGTCACACACTAGTTTTACCCACACATTTTTGTGCAAATTATATTGAATACGTTCAGCGAAATGTGGGTGTGCTGGTTACACCTCTGCCTACCCCTTCGGGGATTACAGGCGTGAGTGCGTATGTTATATTGAATAGAAATGAATATCATTGTAATTAGGCGCTTATTTTAAAAATGTACGAATTTTCTCTTCGTATACGGTGGGTCCCGTAGCCCCGTCGCGGCCCGTAGCTGCGTAGCCGGTAATAGGCAAACTTGTCCGCTGTCGCACAAGTCGTTAGAGCTGGGGCGACGGCGGCCGCGGCCCCGGGGCCACACGTCGCACGTAATGGATGGGCCCAGATAACTTCACCGGTTTGCTCGTTTCCCAGTTCGTGAGGTTATTTGTGCCTGCGGTCGACACCCGCTCGCCAACGAAATATCCCAATTAAAAGGGATAAAGTTGAAAATGAATTTATGCGCGGTCGGCGGAGGTGGTGGGGCCGCTGCGGTGCACTGAGGCATGGGCCTCGCGACGTTCAGACAAATATCAGGTCAAATCGATAACAAATCATATGCGCGCCTGCCGACGACCTTAATTCCCTCGACCCCGCAAGGAACCGCCACCTCTCATGTACCTATCGTTTGATCGACTACTCGGTAGCAGTGCCGTGCCGCGCGGCTCTTCTATATCTACAAGCCGAAAAGCGTAGGTACTTTTTGTTTATGATTTTTTAACTCCAAGAACACACTTCTGTGTGTTGTAAGTTTGATTTTTTTGTCTGTTTGTGGATGTGTTGTATGTGGATATGGTATATGCGTTGGTATATGTGTATATCTGTCTAGCATCACAGTGTCTAAATTAATGAACCAATATGAATGCGGTTTTTTTGTTTAAAAGCTGATGATCTTAGCTATGATAAAAGAAAATTGTTCAGTCATTTAAAAGTTGATGTTTTGCTAATTTATGTCGGGGAATTTTTACGGTGAGTTTATTCTTAACAACAAAAGAGTATTTATAATCATATTTTCGCTCGTTATAATTCAGAGACACCCCAATTATTATAAACTAGCGAGCAGTAGGCTGAGAAACGAATGATTGCGCTTTGATTCCGCGTTGAAACCAACAACAATTTTTACACCCACCGGTAAAACTCTACATAGTATTTCAGTATAATTATCAATACTTACCATTAGGTCCAGGATGAAAAAGAATGAAGCAAAATCGGGTTAGCAGTATTTTATCACGGACCCTCCACTGCTCTCTATTGAACTTGTCCAGATGGATTTTGGTGGCGCAATAGAGGTCGGGAGCGGAGTGACCGGCGCGGCACGACATGGCTCGGCGCGGCGTGGCTCGGCGCGGAACGGCGATAGAGGTCATCGTGTCAGGAGGAGTAAGTCGATGGCTCTGCGGTCCACCAACGATGCCTCTTGACATCATTAAGATCTAAACTATAGCAAGTTTTACCTACCAGCCTGAACAATTAGTTTTGCGTTTCATTAGTTACATGGTATAATATTACGTATTGAGCAATTAAATCATGCGCGTCTCCTAAATGTTTGCTGTTAGGTATATTACATTACATTTCCTAGAACAGTGTAGGCTGTAGGTAATAGATTTTAATGAATGAGGTATCGTTGAATGTCTATTAGGGTTTTTATTATCGACACTCCTTAAAATAATTTCAATGTTGGACTTTTTTTTATATAATGTTTTTATCACTTTTATTCGATCCGGGGATCAAACCCGAGACCTCAGCACAGCAGTTGTACCGCGTACGCATTATAACTGCGCCACTGAGGCAGTCAACTACATGATCAATAAATCATTATTTGTTTCTATTTTTTTTATTAGTATTTTCGGACACGGGAAAAAAACATCGCGGTTCTAGAAAATTGCGGGGCCGGCGTTTATAAAATCTTCATAAAACGTTAAAAAAGTACTCACCACCGTCATTTGTATTTTGTACTTATTTCAACTATATGTGGTTTAATAAATTAGTAAAAATGTAGTTAGTCAAGTTTGTAAATGGTAGAGCCACGCTGTAGATAATTTTTTCTATAGCATAAATATGCCGGTTCGACCGGATTGTTACCACTATCTCACTGAAAACCGATGCGAACTGGCAGCTCGCTAGAGTCCTAAATCTCCCCTCCCTTTCCGGCCCCAATTCCAGTTTCTCTCCTTAAAGTCGACAACGCATTCATAATTCTTCTGGTAGTTATTGTGGGTGTTGATGTGTGGTGGAGATCACTTATCATCAGACGACTCACTTGCTCGTTTGCTGACCTCTGATACAATATTAAAAAACTCTAGTAAGAAAAAGGAGAGTCGTTTAAAGCATCTGTTAACGTTATGTTTATGATGGTAAGTAGTAAAGAGGAGAGTTGCATTATTATATTGCATCCATGCATCATGCACTGTAGTTAGAAACCAAATGAGACATATACAATCGATCACATCCACATTTTAAAAAGTACCTCATAATGTTTAATTAAAAGTATTGTTCCAAAAATTCCCCTGTTGCACCTACTCTTTATTTACAATTCTTTCCCACACTGGTGGCTGGCATTACTAATATTTGTTGAAATTGCTTGTTATGAAACGTCGTGGGTGGTGGCTTTATTTAATTTATAGATACTTACATACTATGTTTATTTATGAATCCGTATTCGCAAATTCTCAGCACTAAATTCCCTACATTTCTTTGGATTGCTCGGAAATGGGGACCCGTGTAAAGCACCCCTAGTGTGTCTATACATAATATATTTCAGGTTAGCACAATTCTGGTAACCATCGAGGGTTATATATAAACGACGGTCCACATTATATTAAGACTACACTGTACTAAGGTACCATTATACATACGCACTCACGCCTGTAATCCCCGAAGGGGTAGGCAGAGGTGTAATCAATACACCCACATTTCGCCAAGCGCATCTCCGTCCCATAATGTGATAGGGGGCGAGCCTATCGCCATACCGGGCACAAATTCCAGACTCCGGGCTGATACTGGGGTATTTCGTAATAGAAAACCCCAACACCACTACCCGACCCGGGGATCGAACCCGAGACCTCAGCGTTGGCCTCAATCGTAACGCGTACACATTACAACTGCGCCACCATATAAGGTACCATTATATGAAGTGTATTAGCCATGCTAGGACAAAAAATATACTATTGCCAAAGGCCAACCTTTTCTATTTAATCAAAAGTTCTGTAAGTAGGTATAAGATTTTTCTTTTATAGTTAGATGTGGGGAGGCGAGAGGGGTGTTTTGGGCCTCCGACAGTTCTTTAAACTTACTACCTGCACGGAACACAACCCCAAAACTTTACATCAAAGTAACAACTGCTCAACATTATGTTGCTCGACAAATATCTGACTACGAGTAAACACTTTTAGATTCGTTTCTTTTAGGATCGTTTATCTGTTCAAATAAGGCAGGCCGCACACCAGAGTTGTGCGGCACCAGGCAACCGCACATACTAAGCCCACTTACGTAAACGATAGATTTAGCATTTTGTCATTGTATGCATTCAGATTGTAAAATCAATCAGTTCACCATCATAACGGTAATTGCATCGCATAACTATCATTAGCATAATATACCTGTCATTAGTGCACTCAATATATCAAACTAGTGAAGCATATACCGTGTTTCATTTATAAATATCATAAAGCCATACATATGAGTGTGAAGATGCAACTAAGCAGGCCGGCATAATTCTGCCGATCTGCGATAGATTCAGTGTCTATCGTTGGTCGACAGTATTCATGGATTGCGGTATACTTACCATCAGGTGTAGCGTAGTCACTTTGCCGAGCCAGAATAAAAAAAAAAAAATTTGGTCCTTCGAGTCGCCGGAAAGGCAGAACCGCGAGTGAGATCACATTACACTGCAATTTCCTGGCTTTGCAACTGCCACGTGTGTGAACCAGTGGTCTTTTTTTTTTATTGTTTAGGCTGGCAAACGAGCAAGTGGGTCACCTGATGGTAAGCGATCCCCACTGCCCATGTACGCCCACAATACAAAAGAATTATGGGCGCGTTGCCGACCTTAAAGGAAAGGGATAATAAGGGATTGGGAAGGGGAGGGGGATTTGGGCCTCCGGATATCTCACTCACCGTACGAAACGCAGCAGCAAGCTGCTACTTTACGCCAGTTTTCTGTGAAACAGTGGTAACGACCCGGACGAGCCGGCCCATTCATGCTGTAGACAAAATTGTCTACAGCGTGGCTCTACCACTCGTAAAGTGGTCGTAAGTGGTCTTCAGTGATTTTATAGTTATTATAACCTGAATTAGAAAGGAGCAATTATGGAGTCTCTATTATCAGAGCAAAATCATGGGAGACATGGATTAACTACTCATCAACTTTAAGTAAGACGGTACCGATTGTAAGACACTAACTTATATCAAAAATCGACTTAATATGTTGGAAGGCTATTGGTAGAAATTCCAATGTAATCATAACAAATTGTGTGAGTTTGATGACGGGTCTCATGAGCACGGACTTCATTAAAAATTGATTTAATAAAACAGCAACCTTTTATGCTGACATGCAAGCACACATTCTTAAGCATTTGCTTTCCGAATCACAAGGCGAGGATAAATCTCTTCCACGACCAGCAACCCCATTAGCATCACCCGGATTAATGGCAAAGCAACGACTGGTATCTTCGTAACCATAAATATCAAACCAACCTCCATAATTTCCTGGGACTTCAGGAGCCAGCGCTTTCAGAGCCCAAGGAAGCACCAGCAAGTTAGAAGAGATTCAGCAAGCGTACAGCAAACAGTGTACACTATTTGCTTCTAAACATTTAACGCATGTTAACATGTTTCGCATTAATTGCTGCTTGGTAATTACATGGTAGGTATGAAGTATCTAACTGTGAGACAGTGTTAGAATAGGTCAATTCATGTTGTAAAAGGACCAAGACGTGGTAGAGCAACGCGCTTCTAAAACTTACGGATTGGGGAATCCTCAGACATCATATCATTTGACGTAATGCTAAAAAGACACCTAAAGAGAGGAGTACCCATCGAAATAAGATGGGGTTCCTTGATATATGTATGTGAGGGTACTGCACTGTATTTTGATAATTATCACAGATACTTACCAAGTTAAAGGATCTATGGAGAGAGCAGCCGCGTGTCATACCGTTCAGACTATACTCATTCTGAGCGCGATGCTTACCGCTGCACTAAGCCGTCTTGGAACCATGCACTAATAACTCATACTATGTGTGAAGTGCTGTGTTAAGTTAGTAAGACGTAAACATTTTAAGCTTTCACTGTGGTGCGTCCCGGGCTATCATAGTAATCACAATTGTTTCATTTAAACATTAGATTGTAAAGTGCAGGGCGGGCGGACCGCGGAACAGTGCGCGGTTCGGGCGGGCGGGGGCGGCGGCGGGGGCGCGGGTGTCGGCTGGTGGCGGGCGGCAGGCGGCGGCAGTGCGCGGCGCGCGCGGGCTCTGACCAGCCGCCGCCGCTCCGCCGCGCCTGCACGCTCCACTCGCCGCGCCACGTGCGCTGCCACTTTGCATTCAGTCTCCGCTGCCGCCGGCTTTTTCACGGCCGAAATAGAATTTACGAGCGTTCAGTCGGTCGGCAGAGCGGTCCCGCGACAGGCTGCAGAGGCCGGGGTGGCTCTCGTCGCGCGTCGGTACCGTGCGCCGCGACGCTTCCGTGCGCGTCCACCCGCCGCTCGTCACTCGTCGATCCGTCTGTTTGTGCCCGCAGAAGACTCGGGGGTGATCAGTTTATTTGCCGTTAATAGTAAGGCAGGCAAAAAAGGGATATTCTGGAGCTAGCCGGCGTAAACAACTTGTCGTTATTCAAGTTTATAGTGGGAGACGCGCATCCGGCGCCCGAAACGCCCGCGCGCCCAGATGTGCACTCAAGACTTGCATCCTTAATGCGACAACGCATTCGTCGGGTGCATCGTGTAACGCGTCGTTCACCGATACAATTTGTTGTGCCTTTAAGTACATTCAATTAAACAGTATTATAGTGCAGTGAGCACTCATTATAGCAGCCAACCGTCTGCCAGATCATCAACCGTAAATTTCAAAAACTCATACTTACTTTCAACGTTTGTGTCTTTAACAACTTTAAGTTTACATAGAAACAAAAGCTTCTAATACTAAGTGCTTGTTTTGGGTGCGATGCACAAACTCGCCGCGAGTCGGCACTAAAGACAAACCCGGCCGTAGATTAAACATGCAAACTTTTTACGACACAGCAACGCGTTCAGTGTACACAAAACATTTTTACGACGCAATAACAATAAATAAGGAGCTTTGAACCGGCGCGCGTACTTCCACAGCGGCGCGAGTGTGTAGCGGCTCGGGGCGGTGCGGCGCCGTGGGCAAGATCGAGGAGACGCGCGTCAGCGAGGGCGGCACGCTGGAGGCGTTACGCCGCCACTCGCGGCAGATCGCCGCGCGCCGCGTCCGCCGCGTGCAGGTGCGTATGAGCATAGTTCGGTGTCCGCACAGAGCGTGGCGCCGCTCAGCGGACACGCGCGGCATTCATTCTACGCGCCGCCCGCTCACCTCGCGCCATTTGTTTCAGTTCACGGAGCGGACGCGGGATGGCGCGCGAGACGGCGATGGCGCTGGTGAGTGTTCGCGCCTCGTGTGGTGTCAGCGGTCAGTAGCGCGCGTGGTGGCCGCGCTCATCGCCGCCCGCCCTGCGTCAATACTCTCTGCACTTGTCGTGGTGTTCGCAGTGCCGCCGGCCGCACATCACGGCGGCTGCGCTCGCGACCCTCGCTCACTTACGCTCTGTGTGCGCAGAGAGCGGCGGCTCCGAGATGTCAGCGGGCAGCGGTGGCGGCGGCTCCGGCGGCTCCGGCGGCGAAGGGCGGCGCCCCTCCACCTGTCGCGTGGAGCTGGGCGCGCTGCTGGCGTCCGAGCCGCGGCCTCTCGACAACAAGGTCAAGGTGCGCTTCCTGGAGTGTGTCCCTGTGCGGTGGTCACGTGTCCGGCGGCGCCCTGACGCGTCATCAGCTCACTCGAAGGGCGTAGAGTAGAGCGGCTGCGCCATCTTAGACGTCTCGTGAGTGCGTGCTGCTGAGTCCCGGGTCACATACCTACTACTGGAGCCAGTCAACCTTCACGCCGGAATGCTTCGTTCGCGGTTTCGCGCGCACCTCGATTACAACTAATGCAATGATAATTTAAAAATACACCGCGATCCGCGTAAAGGCCGTTAGTCGGATTCGTACGTCGAGTTGTTTGATGCCTGTGCGAGGTCACACACTCTCTTGCAGTTCCGCTTCCTGATACTCATATCGTTGTCAGGTGTAGAGTTTGTCATTGGCTCCCCAGTTGCTAGTCGGTGGTGGAATCTGTACAGGGCGCAAGGCCGGCTGGGTTCCCGTACATGATATCTTATGAGAGCGTGTGCCGTCGCGTCTTCCTTACACGCTTTGCACACACGTACGCCTATCGATACATCGTATTGATTTGTCGTCTGGTCCGCTGATTGTGGACAGCGGGCAGGCTGTGTCTCAACATTTACTGGTCGTCGGTGCCTCGAGAGTAGAAGCCCACGCTAAATCGATAACACGATATATTAAAACACGTTATTGTCTCGCACCCAACCCTTATGTGGCTACCTGCGTTTATATGTACGAGTATATCTACTTCATTCGTCATCCCAGACGCTTCCGTCTCCAGGCGTCACTTCGGTTAAAGCTCTACTTACTTCTGTTTGGCAATATAAAAAATAATCACGATGCATAAAAAGCGATCGTTTGCAATAATAAACCGTTGAAGGAACGATAAAGTGTCGTAAAAGGCACTGTGTATTAGGAAGAGTGGGCGCTCCACCCTGCGACCTCTGCGACCCATTTGCATAATGAGCGGGGTTGGCGGCGCGGCGCTGGGCCCCGGCCCCGGCTCGCGCGATACACGGACGTGTTCTCCGACTCTACCGAGTCACTCGCGCCACTCTCATCGTTGTTTACTTAAGACTGTCACTATCACTACGTTTAAACTGAGAATAGAATACACCTAGTAGGTAAGGTACCTACCTACTCTTCCCATATAACGCTGTCCCTCAAATAGTTTTAAGATATTCAATGATGGATGAGTACTTACATATCAATATACATATTTTATAGCCGTCTACTGGGAGATTATTGGTCGAGTTAATAGCTATCGGTTTTATTATAATGGTAGCCGGCGGCGCGGCGTCGGCGGGACGGTATAGAAACACTCCTTAGGGAGGCTTCCGGTAATTGGTGTCATATGGCCAATAACATTTTGCAACGTATTGATTTTATGTTATCGTGTGCGCCAGTAATAGCCATTTCCGAGCGATCCCCGCCTCATTTCATTAACCGCGCACGCCGAACTATTCCCCGGCGATATCGAAGGAATAATTTATTTAGCCGCGTCGCATGAACACATGCGGTGATCATCGATATAATGTCCCCTCTTACCCATCGGAGGGTAGGGGTGTACCGGGTGGCGCGCCGGCCGCCACCACCTTCGCACGCTCCTATCTTTGAATATCTACTAATGAAGAGCGACTCGAAAACGAGTTCACGTGTGTCAGTGCCTCACTGATGACACGCGCGTCCATTACAGCGGCATAGCATCCATGGCATGACGGAGGAGGAGAACGTGGTGCGGCCCCATCAAGAGATGGCCGTACTCTCTCTCGAGGAGAAGAAGTACCTGTTAGGAGTAGAGCGGGGCGACGTGGCGGGCACGCGGCGCGTGTTACAACGCGCGCGAGACACCGGTCATATCAACGTGGACTGCGTCGACCCCCTCGGTCGCAGCGCGCTCCTCATGGCCATCGACAACGAGAACCTCGAGATGGTAGAGCTGCTGCTCGAGTTCGGCGTGGAGACGAGAGACGCGCTGTTGCACGCCATCTCCGAGGAGTTCGTCGAAGCCGTGGAGGCACTGCTCGACCACGAAGAGCGCACCAAGAAGCCGGGTGAGCCTAATGTGAGTTTTCGCCTCGCTCCTCTCGTCGGCACTGCGACTGCGTTGGCCGGTACTCGCTGAGATGATGTTTGTCGGCAGAGCTGGGAGGCGTTGCCGCCGGAGACGGCGACGTTCACGTCGGACATCACGCCGCTGATCCTGGCTGCGCACCGCGACAGTTACGAGATCATTAAGCTGTTGCTGGACCGCGGCGCGTCTCTACCGGTGCCGCACGACGTGCGTTGCGGTTGCGACGAGTGCGTGCGCTCCCGTCGCGAGGACTCGCTGCGCCACTCGCGGTCACGCATCAACGCGTACCGCGCGCTCGCCTCTCCCTCACTCATCGCGCTCTCTTCCAAGGACCCCATCCTGACTGCGTTCGAGCTGTCGTGGGAACTGCGTCGCCTGTCAGCGCTCGAGCATGAGTTCAAGACGGAGTACCAGGAGCTGCGCGCGCAATGTCAGGAATTCGCGACGGCACTGCTCGATCACACACGCACCTCCAACGAGCTGCAGATTCTGCTCAACCATGAGACTGGCTCACCACAGGCACCGCTCGCCGAGCCGGGTGCGCCAGAGCGGATGCGCCTCTCTAGACTTAAACTGGCTATTAAGCTGCGACAAAAAAAGGTAAAGTTTCGCTACTGTTTGACAGGTCGCTAAAACATGTTCTGAGTGGTAGAACCATGTTGTAGACAGTTTTGTCTACATCACGAATGGGCCGGCTCTACCGAGTCGTTATCACTGTCTCACAGAAAACCGACGTAAAGTAGCGGCTTGTTTATTTATTTATTACCGTGAGTGAGATATCTGGAGGCACAAATCCCCTCCCCTTCCCAATACCTTAATTATCCCGTTCCTTTAAGTTTGGCAGCGCACAGCTGATTCTTCTGGTATTTGGGCGTATATGGGCATGGGAGATCACTTACCATCAAATGACCCACTTGCTCGTTTGCCGACCTATGCTATAAAAAAATCAAAATCAACGCGGAGTTGAATTTGATCGAGTGACAACTGTGCACATATGAAAATGGGAACTTACCTGCATGCGCGTACTTGACGTATAATCTTTTAGTCTATCTAGTAATCTATTTTTCATTTTAAGAAAAAAATGCGGTCAGTCTGCTCGTCCGTCAGCGAGCTGGCGCACATTAAGCTGCTGGCTGACCCGTAGTAGAATAAGTAAGATGAGCTATGTGATTGTGGTACAGTTCGTGGCGCACCCAAACGTGCAGCAGTTGCTGGCGTCGATCTGGTACGAGAGCGTGCCGGGCTTCCGTCGCAAGAACATGCTGCTGCAGGCGGCGGAGATGGTTCGCATCGGTGCTATGTTTCCGTTGTATTCCCTCGCATACATCGCGGCGCCACACTCCGCTGTCGGTCGCACGCTGCGCAAGCCCTTCATCAAGTTCCTCTGCCACTCCGCCAGCTACTTCATGTTCCTATGTACGCTAAATATTTTATTATTTATCCTCTATTTATGTATTAAGTAATTACTCTGCAGTGTTGAGTAATCTCAGATAATGAACCAATTGAGTGCATGTGTGTGATCATTTGTAGTGTTACCTATTAGTTATTATTATTCGAAGGGTTTTCAGAGCCGATGTTAGTTCTGTTTTGAATTGAGGTAAGACTATCCATCCATCTTGTCTTATTGACGAATTTTATGTCGCCATCCTTCGAAGTGATGTTTAACCATTTTATTATTAATGCTATTACTTAATTTATGGTCACAAGTAGTTAAATTACTATTCAAGCATACGTTGAGTTCTATTCAGTCAATCAAAACAAGTAACTCAGGTGCATAAAGTTGAATAATGCAATTAAATGTTGATGACTGTTTTCCTACGTGCCAGTACAGTGCCGTGGGAACCTTGCTACCATGTTACACATGCGAGAATCCGTCTGGGTAGGTACCACCATTTTGTCTATTTTTGTTGAACCCTTATTTCATACATTTTTGGTAGACACTTTTTTGGTTGAAGACCCATGTAAGATATCGTACTCTACCTTCGCCTTCCAAACTTTATTTGCTCGTGCCGACTTCACACAGCGTTATCCGCCTATCAATGACAAACAGACTTTCGTTGAGGAATATAGATTGCTTGGTGTTCCCATAAATTTGCCGAGTTTAATTGATGTCATTAAAATAGATGTATACAGTAGGTAGATGCAATGTGGCATGTTGATGCGCCGTTGTGCAGCATGGCGGTTAGTTCAATAGTTGCGACAGGAGCCGACGGTTGCAATGATGTCTAGTAAAATGGTTGTGTGTTGTATATATGTATGTATGTGCAGTTCTACTGATCCTGGCGTCGCAGCGCATAGAGACGGCAGCGGGCGGGTTGTTGTGGGGCGCGCCGCCTGGAGAGCCTCTCTCCCGTCGCGGGGCGCCGCCCTCGCTCGTCGAGTGGCTCATACTGGCCTGGGTCAGCGGTACGACTCTACATTGTACTAGCACATCATAAATATATTACCTATATTTTGCATATCCTTCAGACAACTAATGTATTTAGCGCCTGTTAGTAAATGCTACTTACCAAATAAATTACTTACTACACGTTCAAATCTGATACACTCGTATATAGGTATAAAGGTACCGGAAGAAAGATGTCTACTACATACTTTTATATAAACTGTCTTTTATAATATGTTAATTAGTGGTCAAATCTCACTTGAATATTGTGAAATATGAGCGTGAAACAGGCGTAATACACAAAATTAAGGAATTACCAATGAAATGCTTAAATCTCGGGCCTTAATATAAACCATATTTTGAAAACAACTAATATAATTTTTGAAGTAGAGCAGGTCAATGTACATGTAGAGAACATTGGGGATGCATTAGAAAACTTTATAAAAAGAATTGTCAGAGATATACATACTGACACCAACCCCCTCTACTCCCCCGGGCAATCTCACCGATTGTTCAGAACGCAGCGCGCAGTACCGCAATACCAAGCGGCTACTGTACGCGTGGTCGAACCAGCCCATTCATAATTCATTGTAACCAAAACGGACTATAGTGGCTAGTAGAGGCTTGGATTAAAACTACAATATGGATGGGGATTAGGAGGGGAAGGGTGACGGTAAAAGTTATATCGTGGGCCTCAGGTATCTAGAGTGTAATAGGAGCGTGTTGGCAGGTCTGATATGGAGTGAGGTGAAGCAGTTGTGGGACATGGGGCTGCGGGAGTACGTGCACGATATGTGGAACGTCATCGACTTTGTCACTAACTCGCTGTATGTGGCTACCGTCGCGCTGAGGATTGTCTCACACTTCCAGGTTATCATTTTTTTTCAACTCTTACAACTTACGACTGCCTCGGTGGCGCAGTTGTAATGCGTACGCGTTACGATTGAGGCTAACACTGAGGTCTCGGGTTCGATTCAGCTCGGGTAAAGTGGTATTGGGTTTTTCTATTACGAAATCCTCCGTATCAGCCCGGAGTCTAGAATTTGTGCCCGGTATGGCGATCGGCTCTCCCCCTAGCACATCATGGGACGGAGATACGCTCGGCGAAATGTGGGTGTACTGGTTACACCTCTGCCTACCCCTTCGGGGATTAAAGGCGTGATTGCGTATGTATGTATGTGTTACAACTTTTACAATGCCTTTTTCGTGAGGAAATCCCTTTATGGTCTTATATGGGAGAGTTGGGCACGTCAAATGACTACACCGCGAGTTACGTGCTTTAGTTTTCAGTGGCACACTTTTGAATTAAAATTGCTTTATTGGTCTAGTAGTGTAGCGTATTGAAGCTGAGAACCGTGAGGTCCTGGGTTCAATTCCTAGGTCGAACAATCACAATTTGTGTTTGAGTTTTTGATTCGAAAAATCAAACATGAATTACCCGGATTCGAATTTATGCCCGGTATGGCGAAAGACTCGCCCTTATCACATCATGGAATGAAAAGGTGGCATGTGAGAGGCTGTCTGGGTTGGTACCACCGCTTTGTCTATTTCTGCCGCCAAGCATCTGTGTGTAAGCACCTTTCCGTAACACGCTGTATAGAGGGCATAATTCCATAAGGTCGTCCCTATGGAACAATATCCCGACAATCGACATTATGTACCTGCGTCGTCTCTGAGCGGAGTGTATATTAAAAGTCGTCATCCATCAGGTCCGTCGCGAGATGGCGATGGGTCAGCAGTGGAACCAGCCGCGTGAGAAGTGGGACGCGTGGGACCCGATGCTGCTGTCCGAGGGCTTGTTCTCGGCCGCCAACATCTTCAGCAGCCTCAAGCTCGTGTACATCTTCAGCGTGAACCCTCACCTCGGTCCGCTGCAGGTCTCGCTCAGTCGGATGGTGCTCGATATATTAAAATTCTTCGTGTTAGATATACTCGTCATCTTTGCCTTCTCTTGCGGTGAGTTTGTAAATTTTATAAAATTTTGTAAGAAAACAGATATACGAAGAATGATATAAAAATAACTTTATATTTCTTAGCAGTATATAGATATTGACGTGTGATCGCAAATTGTGTGCTTTTTTGGTGAACCATCCAGCTGTTTTCTATTCAAATAATCATCGATTTGGTCGGGATTAAAATTTGTGTTCAATACGGCGATAGACTTAATAAATATAAGTGTTTTATTCAAATAATATTTATAATCGTATTTTTCATCATAACGTAATGTAAAGTCAATAAAAATATACCTGACGCTCGCAATCAACTGTGCGGCGAGTTGCGCGGTGCGATCTACCTACTAAGTATCATCTAACGCTTTATATAGCGGGCTTACGTTTCCAAAGGACAAATAAACATCATACTCCGTTTATGTTAAGGTAGTGATTTATTACCATTTCGGCTTCGGAAGCGATCCCCTTACACCCGGTATTGCTCTATATAATGATAAGTGTGTGTCGTTCAGGGCTGAACCAGTTGCTGTGGTACTACGCGGACATGGAGAAGAAGCGTTGTACTACAGACACCACGCCCACACCGAGCGGCACAATACCTGACCCTGACGCCTGCATCGTCTGGAGGCGGTTTGCCAAGTAAAAGCATGCTTATCGTCTATTCACACACACCTTTTGTGGGATCAATCGCTTTTTGTCGTCCATCGCGTCCTTCTACATGAACACTGAATGCGAATATACTGGACGGCAAGAAACCAAGGTCCGGAGACTAGTGTTTTATTATACATCATGAGATTTAGTATTCTTGAAACATTTATTGATAAAACGTGTCGACAGAAACCTATTCTAAATGAGATAGAATGAAGTGAAATAGTTATATGATCAAGAAGCAGATAGGCCACATGCGCCGCGCGCATTAATACCTGAGCTACGGTTAGGTTCTACACCGAACACCCCCCTTATCTCGGTAGAAAACTGATAGTAGGTATCTAATCTAGTCTATTAATTTCTTATGTTTATACGAATGGACAATTAATATTTCCATTATCCTCCTTAACTTTCTATTTGATTAAGTTCGTTGCGGGACAAAGACAATTTAACATTTCCAGAGACTCGCCGAGCTTCACTGCTCGGTGTCAACAAAAATGCGTGCCACTGTCGATCCTGGTGCACAGGAGTTACAGTGGCGGATGTGTGGGCGGGATAGTCTCATACGGATTAAACCGCGATAAAATCCGTATATATTAGTTTTATTTTAATCTATATTTATTTTTGATTTAAGTCACTAAACTAACATCGATGTATATTGTTCATCTGAAACATTAATTTGTGACATAAGGAATAATGGACTCGACGTGAAATAACAAAAAAAACGTTTAGTATTTTCTGAATAACTAGACGGATTGCAGCGACGGGCGGTCCGCATTGTGAATGATGCAGACGTCACAAACAATTTAGAGCCGCTACAGCTGCGTAGGGACATTGCCTCGCTTTCCGTCTTTTATCGTCTGTATCACGGTGAATGCTCTGAAGAATTGTTTGACCACACCACGCGTGCTGGCTTGCGAAACCATAGCTTCGTGGTCTCTTCCATCTCGGCTCGGACCAAGAGGTTCGCAAAATCGTATTTCTGTCGGACCATAAAGCTGTGGAATAGCTTGCCGGCGCACGTGTTTCCTCCTTCCTATAACTTGGGATCCTTTAAACAGAGTGTGAAGAAGCAACTAAGAAAGCCGGCATAATTCTGCCGATCTGCGATAGATTCAGTGTTTATCGTTGGTCGACAGTATTCATGGATTGCGCTATACTTACCATCAGGTGTAGCGTAGTACCTTTGCCGAGCCAGGAAAAAAAAAAAGACTCCAGATTAGGTATTTTTTGTTTGTTTATATTCGCGTCTCCCGAGATAAGCGTCGCAAAGACAATCATCGTGAGGCGTGAGGCGTGTAATCGCGCCAGACTCCTTTAATAACAACCATACGATTTACATAATGTGCATCTTAACTCGTTCCCTCATGGCCTGTATGCCCGTTGTACTGAATATAATGCTCCAGCGCTTGGCTCCCTGCCATCTCTTTTTATTATGCATTATTCCACCTTAATATTCGATTTGTGTTTATGTTCCCATTCAGTCTGATATTGTTGACAGTAAAGCGCGTCTCGTCACCGTCGTAACGGACTCTTGTAAACTAACTGCGATCATTAACAATGTTTATATCACTGGCGTGGCGCGGCGTGGCGTGGCGTGGCGTGGCGTGGCGTGGCGTGGCGTGGCGTGGCGTGGCGTGGCGTGGTGAGGTGTCACGTCCCACGTGGCGCCCGCCCCGTTGCTCTCGTAAACATCGCCGAGGCCGCGCGGTCGCCTCAATGAAAACCAGATTAGAGTTGATTTGTCAACAGAACTCTTGACATTTGTGTGGAGACTGGAGACTGACGATAGGATGCGTTGTGTGGTCAGCTTGTTCGAGACGATGCAGACGCTGTTTTGGGCGGCGTTCGGGCTCGTCGACCTGGACTCGTTCGAGCTGGACGGCATCAAGATCTTCACGCGGTTCTGGGGCATGCTGATGTTCGGCACTTACGCCGTCATCAACGTCATCGTGCTGCTCAACCTGCTCATCGCCATGATGAACCACTCCTACCAGCTCATATCCGTCAGTACCCGAGCACTCTCGCACACTCGCACGCTGCACCGCTCTTTACTAACAGCTGTCTGTGTAGTACTCGTAGACGTTCGATGTAGATGTATGTTATGTGTGGTGCTGACGCGCTGACGTGCTGACGTCCTGACGCTGTCTTGACGTCGACAGGAGCGGGCCGACGTGGAGTGGAAGTTCGCTCGCAGCAAGTTGTGGATCAGCTACTTCGAGGAGGGTGGGACGGCGCCGCCACCGTTCAACGTGATGCCGTCACCCAAGTCGCTGCTGTACGCGTGGCGCTGGCTGCAGCGTCGTCTCTGTGGACATGCGCGGGCCAAGAGAGAGCACATGCGCACTATACGGGTATGGGGACCTATTCACTGATCAGGTCTAATTTGCTTCAAATGAGGTTTAAAAAAACCGATCAAGTACGGTTCCGTATCCGCACCCTAAAATTTAACTCTTTGTTCTTTTTATTATTTGTATAAAAATGGATATACTTAAGTAATGTTCTTTGAAAAATTCAGTCGGGTATGATTAAAGAACATGAAATAAGAGAATTAGTTAATAAAAAATATTAATTTATTATCAATCATCTTAATTATGATGACATGAATGAATTAGGAGATCTGTAAGATATTTCCTATGGTAACTTTTAGGTACGCAATTGGTTGGCTGTGCAGCACAGCTTGTACTCCTACTCGTAGCATCGTTGATGTCCATTCATTGCGACTGTAATCACTTACCATCAAGTGATCCGCCAGCTCATCTGTTTTCAATATTAACTATAAGTTACCACGTCTGCTAGTTAGACGTGGTAACTTATATATGTACACAATTCTACTTTCACAAGTTTATTAGCATAATATTTTTCCTATATTTATTTCAGAGAAAAGCGAAACAAGCAAATGAAAGAGACTTCCGCTATCAGGTATGCACTTTTTATTTGGTAGGTCTTTTTGCAGCATAGGTCGACAAACGAGCTGGGTGACCAGTACAGATGCAAGTAGTTGTGTAAAATGAGACTGAATGATGAGATGACTGATAACCTATACACGAGGATATATTATCAGGATTGTTATCGATTACAATCTGGTTACCGCCACTCCGAACTGCGCTGTTTAACAAGCCACAAGATCGTATATTGAAGTAGTGATGTCATGATGTGCATTGTGCATGTGAGTGACGTTACAGGCGATCATGCGCAACCTGGTGCGACGCTACGTGACGGTGCAGCAGCGACGCGCCGAGTGCGGCGGCGTCACGGAGGATGACGTCAACGAGATCAAGCAGGACGTCAGCGCGTTCCGCTGCGAACTCGTCGAGATCCTGCGCAACTCCGGCATGAACACGTCCACCGCCAACGCCGGCGCACCAGGTGACGCACTCTAATACGCAATACGCATGTCTCAAACATGTCAAATAGTGTAAGATACTATATGTTAAGAGATTTCCTCACGGTTCGTACCTATGTTGGGAACATATTAGAAAATTAATTCCCATTGAGTGGTTTTATCCCCTACTCGCGGATATCCTCACATATCGTTTAAGGCTCTGGAATGCCAATTAAACAAAATATGTTTAGATATCGTTTTAATACTAAATTTCAATACTTGGCATGCTGGCTGAAATGTTTTTTTCAAGTGCGTCAATTGGCAGAATATGGATCCCGGGGCATATATTGATCTTGTTTATGTAACTATTAAACTGTGTGTGTAGGAGGTGGCGGCGGCAAGAAGAATCGTCAGAAGGAGCGTCGGCTGATGAAAGGTTTCAACATAGCGCCGGGCGGGTCCCTGGCGCCGGTGGATGAGTTCCTGGCGTCGCTGCATCACGAGCACGGGCCGCACGTGTCGCACCACGCGTCGCTGTCGGCGCTGCTGGGCGGTCGGCTGCGTGCCTCGCAGTCGAGCCTGAGCGACGGTCCCGGCGGTGCTGGCGGTGCAGGAGCAGCAGCGCTGGCGAGACGCAAGCCGCCGCCGCACAAGCGTCGCTGGGGCACCATCATCGAGGCCGCACGCGCCGCACGAGTCTCGCGACTGATCGGTCGGTCGCGGTCAGAGGACTCCGTGTGCGACCACGCGAGACACTCGCCCAGGTAACCGTACTGCTCATCGACAGCGTCGAATGTCTATGGATTCTCAAATTATGGATTTTCCGTGGACAATATTTGGCCTACCAAATGCTAAATTCGACGCCATGACAATACAAAGTTTATGTTTAATACGCAAAATGAACTCTAGGTTTTTGTATACAACTCAATTATGAAATGAGCAGGTCACTCAACTGATGGTTATCATCCATTTTAGCTTCGATAGACATATGAAGATAACTAGATAAAACAATTTTTTCACGACAAAACGAATCGATACAATTATCTCTCGTAATGCATATGTTAAGCCCACTAATGGTAAATGATGAACAGCCAAAATACTCGTACCAAAAGATTAATGCGTTGCCGCTTTTATAGTAAACTGTGAAGAAAGAGGGATTGAGGTTTAGGTCTTCGAGAATCTTAATCACTGTATAAATCGTAACAATATGCCATCACTTCACGTCGACATCCCGTGAGACAGTGGTGAACTCCGTCGAGTTGATTCATCTATGCTATGGCGTGGTTCTATCATTTAAGGATTGACTCTATAAAGACTTATATCGTGTACAGTGGTAGCGAGCGGTCGGAGTCTGGCAGCGACTCACAGCGCAGTCCCGAGCGTACAGGGTCGCGCAGCGGTCCGCTACATCCGCTGTCAGCGCTGGCAGCTCTCAAGCGGAAGCGCAAGAAGTTCTCGGACTCGCGGCGGCCGGAGGTGGTGCCGCGCGTCACGCCACCCAGTGACGCGTTACAGCGCGCGTCATCAGTGCCGGCGCGGGTGCCGTGCGTGCCTGCCGTGCCGGTGCCGCCCCGCACGCTGCCGGCGCCACCAGCAGTGTCGCCCTCCACCACTGTCGAGAGCGTCGCCACCCGCGGCGGCAGTCGTGAGCCGCTCCTTGCCAGTCTCGATGATGACGCGCATAAGGTCTGCAACATTTATATATTTACCCCATAATACAATACTATACCTGCTGAGGACGAACGTTGTCATCAAAATGTGTCCAAACAAGAGTATCGCCATCCAATGGGTCAGAAGAAGACAACAAGGTAGTCAAGAACCCTGTTCAGAGTATAACGAGAGGCATTTCAATTGACGAATTATGTTTATATACATAGAATCACATAATCGTGAAGCAGATTTAAATCAGGGTTATCATTATTTATGATCCTTCGAGCCGGATTTCTAGACTTCGTTAGAAAGTAAATGATAAATATAAACATAACGATATGTGGTAATATTAAAGATTGTATTTAGAAATATTTACAATACATGGAAAATAACTTGGCTACGCTGAAGTTAGTAATTTCAACTGCTCTCTACGTTTTCACTCGGAAAAAAGTTGTTGTTGTTGTCGGCTGAGTTCAATTTTGCGTAGGTACCTACTGTATTGTAGCGGTAAATGTCCGAATTATCTGTGTAAAAGTGTGAAGTGGTAAAGAGTTATTATTATAACAGGAGGCATGTGGTCAGTGCGGGTACGAGGCGGGTGGTGGCGTGCCGACAGAGTCGCGAGCCAGCAGCGCTGACTCCACGGGCACGGCCGGCTCTGTGGGAGTGGTGGGAGTGGTGGGGAGTGTGTCGGTGTCGGCAGAGGGGGCGGCGTGCGGGCGCTGCGCGGCGCTGGCGCGGCTGGCGGGAGTCACTCCGCTGCACGGACACGCGCCGCAGCACTCCGCCGGCTGGCTCTAGCGGATACATAGCACCCGGTGACCAGAGAATAACGGTACACCACGGATTTGTACTCGTGACCGATGACTATATATCACAGCTCAGTTCACTTATACCTACAAGATCAATGCATAGCCATAAATAAAGCTGCGACCTATTAATATTGACGATTAAATGCTTCGCATAGAGTCAGCATTGCATTGGTAAATTGAGGCGATTCTAGCTGGTCTGTGCATGAAGTCGTAATTCCAATACTTGAACTTCAAGCATTGTGAAGCGTGGAGCCGAGCCACTAGTGAAGTCTTGAACCGTGTTCTGACTCATAACAACTGTCACATTCATTGAGTCACCCATGTCTACCGAAGACGTCGCTGCCACGTTTCCACGTTTGACGGCACCACTAGTATGAATTCTAACCATATTGAACTATTTGTAAGTAGTTAGATGTGTACTGCGTGCGCGAGTACGCACGCGTACGTACACGTGCTCGTAATACGTATCGGTACACAATGGTTGTCTACTGTCTGCAGTAGGTAGCTCTTCCTATGTTATAACGAAGACATATTTTATCGAACACCAACTAGTTAAGTAGATACAATCGAATAAACTAGACGTAATTATGTATTAGCTTATAAGTATACTATTTTATATATTTACATAAGATTAGCGAAAAGCGACGGAATGTTGACTTGCGGAAATATAATAAATATGTAGAGTTTATTAGAAACAATTTATCGCATCATTCAAACGATGAATTCAAATTGTACACTTGATTTAATTATCTTAATAATGTTTTAATTTCGTACACGCATTGTCTTAGAAATGTACTTACCCCATGTGGGTATATATTAGCCGTATTTTTGCGTTCGTACGCAATAGGGTAGTTGACTAGATTTTTTTTATTATTTAAATCAATAAGTTACGTTACTCAAAATCTATTGCAGAAAGAATTTTATAAATCGGACCAAAAACAAATAAGTTAGAGACCATTCAAATCGTGTAGAAGGGGTAATTGTCAAATGACAGACGACGCAAACTTTGACGTCACTCTGTAAAACGTTCATTATGGTACACGCGTGCAAGCGAGATAATGAGATATCCCTACTAAGCACCCACTTTTCCTCATACCAAAATTTAAAGTCATAACTGCGGGCACATTTCTGAACCAATTTTGATTGTGTTTTAATAAAAGGGTTTCTTTTGCGTATCATTTTCTGTTGCTTATAAAATAATGTATAAAATTCAATATAGGAAACTAGCCTATTGACAAATAGCGCCCTTCGCCGTGGTGGCATGCCGAATACGCGCTACTATTACACCAAATGTGTAACTTCGGTTGCAATGCATACCTACTGGCTGTGGCTAGATACTACGAGTATAGATCGTGAAGTCAACATTCCGCCATCGCACCGTGATCTAATGTATAAACTATATGTTACTAAACATAATAATGTGTTCCATTCAAGTTTTCCAATGATAAGTTACTGTATTTGCGCACACTACAATAGATATATTTATATGTAAGTAAGATCGAACAATGCAAAACAGGGATTTTTAACACGTACCTACCTATATACTATCGGCAGTGAATCTCCTCTGAGTCCCTGACTCAACAGTCGGCACGTGTGTATGTGTGTAGTGTAGCTGTCGCGTGGCGGACTTATGGACATTAATTGCAACCAACTCGCTCCCATGGATCTAAGAGAATGGTTAGGCAGGTTTAGCCAATCCAGAACACGGCTGGGCTGCTCCTAAAATGTTTATCCATCTCTATTTATGGTAAAGTGATAATGCATGTGATACAGCCGTGGTTACTTATACTGCGTACGTTTCTATGTAGAATAGAAACCGAGTGAGTTGGGTTTGTGTAGTGTGATCGCAAGTCCGCCACACGGAGCAGTAGCAGATTGAGGTAGCAAATAACTGATGCAATATTTTACAATTACATTTACATAACGTGTACACTCGCGACGGATACGATTTACAAGATATTTTCTATAATTTGTTATTTGTGTAGAAGTGTACTCGTGCTATAGCACGCCTAGTTGTAGCCGCCGTAGTCTGCACGGCACTCGACACTCGACACTCAACACTCGACACCTCCGCACCATACACCAACACACCGACCCGACCCGCGATGACATGCTAGATATAATATAATGTAGATACAATAAGCTCACGCTTGTATGAGGTTCTCGGAGCTTTGTTCCGTCCTATAATATTAATCATGTAAAAGGTGGTGAGCCTCTTTAAATCGGGTTCAAATTCCAATCGTGTGTGTTTTATTGAAAGATGTGAATTGCACCCAGGACCTTACTGGTTTGACCTCAATGAGGCGTTACTATGTACAAAACAATGTAATTTTACGTGATATGATTCAAGCTACTCATTATATTTTCTCTAATAAAATGCTCGTAAATCCAATTGGTAATGATTTTTAATATTATAAAATTTTGCAAAATTAAAGACATCTCGATGCTATTACACCATTACCTATACTAGTTATGACAGTAGTAAAAATTTGTCCTCTAGAATCTTCCCAAATCCAGGCGACGCACATTTCATGCGTGGTACTCGTATATGCAGGTGTTTATAATAATGATTTGTGTTGTTATTGAATGCGTTAGGTCGCGGTCGGTTTGTTTGTGCATGTCTATTTGTAGTTAGTAAGCGCCGCGCCGCGCTGCTAGCAGTAAGCAGACGCATATCGTCGTACTGAGTACGCTGGTCGCTGTTATGTGTAGCGTTGTACCGCAGCGCGCAGCTGTGTATTATAGTTTATCAAACTGCGAGCCCTCGGTGGCACGCCACTCGCTTCCCACCTCTCTTTATGTATGTGTAATGTGTATAATGTATTTTATAATAGAACTTGCACAGGTATATAAAGATTTCCTAAGTGGTAGAGCCAGATTTGTCTACAGCTTGAATGAGTCGGCTCGACCGGGTTGTTACCACAGTCTAACGGAAAACCCACGTGAAATAACAAATTGCTGTTACGGTGAGATATCCGGAGGTCCAAATACCTCCTCCCCTTACCAAGCCCTTCTCTTCAAGGTCGACAACGGGTCCATGATTCTTCTGACACTATGGGTGTACATGGACGGTGACGATCACTTACGATCAGGTAACCCACTTGCTCGTTGGTCGGACAATGCTATAAAAAATCAATATCTATTTATCTCGACACAAGCTTTTGTAGCACATCAACAATGATTTTAATTTACATACATACGCACTCACGCCTGTAAACCCCGAAGGGGTAGGCAGAGGTGTAACTAGTACACCCACATTTCGCCGAGCGTATTTCCGTCCCTTATGTGATAGGGGGCGAGCCTATCGCCATACCGGGCACAAATTCCAGACTCCGGGCTGATACTGAGAATATCGTAGTAGAAAAAACCAATACCACTTTACCCGACCCGGGGATCGAACCCGAGACCTCAGCGTTGACCTCAATCGCAACGCGTATGCATTACAACTGCGCCACCGAGGCAGGCAGTGATTTTAATTTATGTAGATATAAATCCAATAAACTTTATGGGTATAATAAGTAAGTAAATAAAAGGTTTCTCATTTATAAAATATAAATCAGTTTGTTTAAGTATACTGTCAGCAAGTTCTATTTTAAAACACATCTGTCTTCCTAAACTACTACTCACGCGTTATTGATCACTGTATCGATTCCCCAATTGTTGAACGTGAGTAAATAATAGTGAGTTGATCGATATAACGATGTGATGCTTCACAAACCTTATAAACTAATGTTTTGATTACAGTTGTTGATGTACATCTTTGTCGATTGATAGAGTCGGTATGTGGGTTTGCCGCAGTGGGTTCGCATCCTTATAAAGTATAATTTATCATTCGACTACTAGTACTGGATATAGTTTTATAACTAGTATGACCAGAGGCCTTCAATTGTTTAGTTGTGTAGCCCCGAGCGTCGCCGCGGCAACCGCGAGCGCACTGGGCAGTCGGCACACGATCGATTATTATATTTTGTAAAGAGGTGTTATTTATTTATACACATATTTGTATATAACGGTGCGAAGTTTAATAAAATAAGCACTAATTACATGTTCGTTTTATTTCGTTCATTACATAGGCCTGGATGGATCACAGGATGCCCTGTATGTTTTACCCAGTGCTAGGGATAAGAAAATGCAATTTTATCTCGTTGAGTTCACGCATGAACATTGTACTAGATCTCGCTAGATTAACGATAATACTCATGCGTATCTGCTGTAATATACTGAATAGGACCAGACTAATAAGACAGCTTAACCACGAGAACCCTTCATCCTCAATTCGAAGTAAAGTTTATTAATTATTGTTAATGTAATATAAAAAATATTATCAGAGGTAGATAAGTTATAAATTCGTAGCATTAATCTGGGATAAAGCCCGCGCCAGGCAGAAAGAAAGCCATTATAAAAAATCAACGGTAAGTTATGTCTTTATTTTTACCAATCCGTGATAGGTAATAATAAAGCCGCGGTATGAAGTCTGTATTATTGGACACGGCACGCATTGTGAGGAGGTTCCTCACACTTGGGGCCTTAGCCACCGGTACCTTGGGTCTTAGGCCTCGCCACTGGAGGGTGATACTTTTTATATTTTTAATTGTTTTACGTAAAAAAACATTTAAAGTAAAGATGTCTGTACAAAAGCCGCGGTAGGTCAATAATTAATCAACCGTGTTTACGAGTATGCCACAATTATCCCACGCACATGCGGCCGCGGGTAATAATATGCGCGACACTTGTTGTTGTGGTCGGTGGCAGACACAAGTGTTGAATAAAGAAGCGGCCATTTACTACTTGTCAAAGTTGTCCGTTTATATCATATTTTTATATTATAGGTCGGCAAATGAGCAGGTGGGCCACCTGATGGTAAGTGATCTCAACCGCTTATGTACGCCCACAATATCAAAAGAATTAAGGGCGCGATGCCGATCTTAAAAGAGAGGGATAATTAAGGGATTGGGAAGGAGAAGGGGAAGGAGGAATTGGGCCTCCGGATATCTCACTCACCATACGAAACGAAGTAGCAAGCTGCTACTTTATGTCGGTGTTTTGTGAGACAGTGGTAACCACCCGGACGAACCAGCCCAGTCACGCTGTAGACAAAATTGTCTACAGCGTGGCTCTACCACTCAAACTTTTAGTAATTTTATAATTTAGGTAAATACTTAAAGCAACTTTATAGGAATAATTGGTATTTTTTATGAAAATAAAACACATATATTGGTTTAAATCATTCATGTCTACCCGTTTAATCGATTTTCTAGACGACTCTTAAATAAATATATTATGCTTTATCACAGTTCTATAACGTTTAACGTAAAAATATACATAATATGCAATCAAATAAATATCGAAGTTAGGTCATAAAACTTAAAATTACAAGAGGCTAATACAGTTATTTGTACCAAAGTATTTTATTGAATGAAGAGTTGTAATAACTATGGACCATTGAAATAGGTTCGTTATTTATTACAAGAGGCTAATACAGTTATCTGTACCAAAGTATTTTATTGAATGAAGAGTTGTAATAACTATGGACCATTGAAATAGGTTTGTTATTTATTACAAGAGGCTAATACAGTTATCTGTACCAAAGTATTTTATTGAATGAAGAGTTGTAATAACTATGGACCATTGAAATAGGTTCGTTATTTATTACAAGAGGCTAATACAGTTATCTGTACCAAAGTATTTTATTGAATGAAGAGTTGTAATAACTATGGACCATTGAAATAGGTTTGTTATTTATTACAAGAGGCTAATACAGTTATCTGTACCAAAGTATTTTATTGAATGAAGAGTTGTAATAACTATGGACCATTGAAATAGGTTCGTTATTTATTACAAGAGGCTAATACAGTTATCTGTACCAAAGTATTTTATTGAATGAAGAGTTGTAATAACTATGGACCATTGAAATAGGTTCGTTATTTATTTGACAGAAATGTTATAAGGACTACATTATGAAATTTGTCTAAAATTGAAGTGACAGACGACAGTGTTGTATGTGTGAAGTAGCTAACGCAGTGGTGGCGGGAGTGTGTGTATAGTGTATAAGTGTTTTTTTTATAGTATAGGCCGGCAAACGAGCAAATGGGTCACCTGATGGTAAGTGATCTCCACCGCCCATGTACGCCCATGATACTAAAATAATCATGGCCGCGTTGCCGACCTTAAAGGAAAGGGATAAGTTAGGGATTGGGAAGGGGAGGGGAATTTGGGCCTCCGGATATCTCACTCACCGTAGGAAACGCAGCAGCAAGCTGCCACTTTACGTCGGTTTTTTGTGAGACAGTGGTAACGACCCGGACGAGCCGGCCCATTCATGGTGTAGACAAAAGTGTCTACAGCGTGGCTCTGCCACTCAGAAATGGTATGTATCGGTTCAGAGTGTGGCGATGTCTATCGGCGTGTAATCGTGTGTGTTGTTGCGTCGCACGGCGATGGTGACGCGGCCCGCGTGCGCAGTGAGCAGCAGCCCGGCGCCGCGAGCCAGCGCGCCACGCTCGGCCGCCAGCGCGATCTGGTTCACCACGCGCCGCTCCACCTCGTGCTTGATGGATCGCGCGCCGTAGTGCACGTCGTAACTGCAACACGCAACACGCAACACATGCACCACTATCAGGTACACCCACGCTGTAGCCGGCTCGACCGTGTCGATGCCACTGTTTTAAACAAAACTGACAGCTTCCGTAGCGCAGTGGGCGAGTAGCCGAATGCGAAACGAAAGGCCGTGGCTTCGATTCCCGCACCGATACATATAACATCATCACTCTTTTTAATTAATTTGTGGGCAATGGTGTGGGTTGTATGTTTAGATATTCATTTGTTAAGATAAGTTTGTATATTCTTAACATGTAACCGTTTATTGTCCCAATAATAAAATAAAATAAAATAACAGTGTGGTCCATAAATATTTATTTCAAGTCTGGGTGTGATGGAACCGCAAGTCCCTGGTAATTCCTGATACCCATGATACAGGTTAACCTAGTGCCCCTCAGGACTATGTGTGTGACTGTTGGGTATATTTTTTATTTATGTAACAGCTGTGTTTCGTTTAGGCGAGTGAGATTTCTGAAGGTCCAAATCCCTATTCCCTTCCTTCATGGTTAACTTCCCATGATTTTTTTAGTATTCATGAGTATTTTTTGGCGATGAAAATCACTTACCATCAGTGACTCACTGTTCATTTGTCATACTCTACTATTAAAAAAAATCTCCACATAACAAACACTTCACTATTGTGGTGTTACTTCTCTTATCCCGACTTCAATAAGAGCGACGATCGAATATCGGATAAGCTTTAGTTGCGCCTCACGTCTCGCTTCCTTTTTTGGCTAAGTAAATCAAGGAAGTGGAGGTGCAATCCACACCCTTTGCTCCGCATGGGTAATGTGTAGGCGAAATTACTTATAAGGTGGAAGATCAGCCCTATCCCGCGAAATCCAATTAAATTTTGGTTTTTCGATAACTCTAGAAGCAATATTTATAGTTTAATTTTTTCTGTATATCTATTGTGATTTTTGCGCAAAATCATTTTTATCCATATTTAATCGAAGGATTGATTTGATTGACGTCAAAATCGATATCTGGGAAAATGGTAAATCCAATGTTAGAATTTAAAAAGTGGTTATCATTTTGTTTTTTTTTTAATTTTCTGCCGATTGACTTCAAAATCGATATCAGAAACGCCCGTAACCAAAAATGGTAGAAGCGATGTTAGAATTGAAACAACCACCATTTTGTACTTCTTTGTTTTAAGGCTGATTCCCGTCAAAATGGATATCTAGGACGCCCCGTAGTCGCAAATAATAGATTGATTGTTAGAAAAGAAAAGAGTAACTGCCATATTTTGTTTTAAGACCGATTAACTGAAAAATCGATATCCGAGACGCTTAATAGTTACAAATGATAGAAGTAGGCGCCATTTTAAATAGGTAATTTAGATCCGATGTTAGAATTGTATATAATATCTATTTCCACCAGGACCTATTTTCTAAGAGAATGCATAGTACAAAAAATAACGTTTTCCATGTAATCAAGTGCGCGTGCGGAGTCGCGACCAAAAGCTAGTATATCATAAAAGTAATCACTCACCCATCAGCTAATGCTCCTAACACTCCCCCCTCCCACTGCAGATCAACAGCATGTTTGGCCTTCGCCTTCTCAGCCCAGCGACTCAGCTCCATGTTGACGAGCGTCAGCAACTCCTGCCTCGAGAACGGCAAGAAGTATACAATCTCATTGATCCGGCCGAGGAACTCGTCCCGACCGAAGTGTCTCTTCAGGATGGGTCGCACGACGTTATCCTTGAAGTGTCGCGATATCTCGACAGCTTCGTCGTCGTCGTCGTGGTCGAGTGGTGCGTCTCCGACTGTGGTGGGTGTAGTGGGTGCAGTGGGTGCGGCGGCATGGTGTGTAGATGGTGATGGTGATGGTGATGGTGTGGATGTGTCAGGGGGTGTGTGTGGTGGTCTGGCACGTCGAGCTGCTCGTGCGTCTGCTTCGCGTCGTAGTCCTAGTCCGTGTTGCGCGATCTCATCTGCTGCGAGGTTTGAAGTCATCACGAATATAGCGTTCTTGCACTCGATCAGCTTACCCTTGCCGTCTGTTAGTCTACCCTGCAGATTAAACCCAATCAATTAATTAATGAAATTCATTCATGCATACATTCATTCTAAACTATAAATAATCCTATCTTTGTGTATAGATACAATTTCGCACAGACTAATTTGTTCAGAATCATATAATTAAAGAAATTTATATAATAAAAAGAAAATAAGTATGTAATACAAAAAACAATATTAATTTAAAATTGTTTAAAATAATTTAGCTTGGTGTTTTCTATATAATGGACTAACAGAATTATGTAAGTTATTAACAGCTGACCCGGAACATAATAAGCACATAATCAATGAGAGGTACCTCATCAAACAGCTGCAGCAGCACAGTAAGGACATCAGGATGTGCCTTGTCGACTTCATCAAAGAGCACCACAGCATCTGCTCGTCGTGACAGCGCTCGTGTGAGCTGTCCACCTTCCTCATGTCCTACGTATCCAGGTGGAGCACCGATCAGCTTCGCTACCTCATGCTTCTCCTACATATAATCATAGAGTTGCATTGTACTGATGGTATAAGCATAATTCAATTATATTCAAATATGGTGCAAAAACAAATTGCTCACCTGGTACTCAGACATATCTAGACGTATAAATGCGGCGGGGTCATCCCGATGCATGTATCGTGCCAGCTGTTTAGCCAGCTCCGTCTTGCCGATACCGGAGCTGCCGAGGAAGAGGAACACGAGCGGATGTTCATCATCTGCCCATCCGTTCTCCTTGCGTCGTACAGCAGCGGCGACGGTCTCGATGGCGGCGCGCTGTCCCACGATATGTTTGCGCAGGCGTTGCTCGAGCGGGAAGCGGCGTCGCTCGTCGGCGGCGGCGGCGGCTGCGGCCTCCTCCCAGCGGCGCGCATGTTGCGTGAGCAGCTCGCGCGTGGGTGACGCGTCCCGCGCGTACTGCACGGCGCGGCGGCCGGCGTGGTCGCGCGTCGTCGGGTCGGCGCCGCCCTCCAGTAAGGCCCGCGCTGCGGCTTCCGAGTCCGCGAGCGCCGCGTAGTGTAGAGCCGTCCAGCCGAGGAAGGAGGCGCGCGCGTTCATGCCGCTGCAGAACTCCTCCTCGCGCCGCTGCAGCGCCTCCAGCGGATGTAAGCCGACCGTGCCCGCCGCTGTGGTGGCGCCCGCGTACTTCTCCTACATCACCCATAAAAAATAAAATCGTTTATTAATCATGTAGGCAATAACAGCGCTTATGATAAGTCAGTACAAAAATAAAAGCAAGATATATAGGAATCAGAAACCATATTATGACTGCCTCGGTGGCGCAGTTGTAATGTGTACCCGTTACGATTGAGGCCAACGCTGAGGTCTCGGGTTCGATCCCCGGGTCGGGTAGTGGTGTTGGGGTTTCCTATTACGAAATACCCCAGTATCAGCCCGGAGTCTGGAATTTGTACCCAGTATGGCGATAGGCTCGCCCCCTATCACATTATGGGACGGAGATGCGCTCGGCGAAATGTGGGTGTACTGATTACACCTCTGCCTACTCCTTCGGGGATTACAGGCGTGAGTGCGTATGTAGAAACCATATTATTATCAACCTATGTAGGTTTACATATCATACAGCATCATCAATAATACACTAGGCAATCACACTAAATCAGTTTATTTTTATAGGTTATAAAAAAAAATATGGTAATAATTTTAACCAAAACATTACAACAAATTTAAGTTTATAAAATTTATGGCAAAGGGCCCCTGCGTGCGGCGTGTAAGCACCGTGTGTGCCGGACTCGCCCACCTCACATATAACGCAAAGTAGACTTAAAATATTAAAATGTAGGCAGACAGGGTAAGACATTCAATTTATATTTTGTATACCATACCTGCAGATCAGGCTTGGCACCTAGACGCAGCAGCTCCGCGACGGCGGCGTGCTGATCATTAGCAGCGGCCACCATGAGCGCCGTCCATCCGAGCGGGTGTCGGTGATCCACCACGCCACCCTCGCTGTCCTTCCTACTGCGACGGTCTTGATTTGCCTTGGCTGCATCAATTTGTCTAAAAAATTACAGCAGTTATTTTATATTGCTATAGATAAACCACACAACTGGCGGAACGCCCATGGTGCAAGAGGTAGGTGGGAGCGGAAGGATGTTCATGTGTTTCGGAACGAAACACAAGGTACTCTGCAGGGAGCTCCAGTGAGCATACCCCACATTTCACCCCAAACACCTACCCTCTTAGAATGCAAAAATTATGTGGTTTATATAGTATTACATAATATAGCAAACATTTGGCGAGCCCTCACTTTACATAATTGTTTAATGTTTCCTGTGTGATGGATTTAAAGTCTCATTTTAACAACATTATTTTATAAGACTAACTGACAACATGACGAAAAGCATAGTGACAATATCAACAAGCATAAGTGCTATCTGACACAACAGCAGCAGCATCCATTTATAGTTCAACTAAAATTGGAACAATAATACATCCTGCCATACTCAAACCTGTATGGTACTGAAGATATTATTTAGTAGATATTTCATCAGTATGCTATAATTTGCACAACTTTTAGGTGGGAAAAACAATAACCGAGAGGTACTACAAAATGTGTTTAAAGAGTTTGTTGCCTCCCGTCCACCCAATTTCTTCAAGGACATCGAATAATTGCCACTGCGCTGGCAAAGATGCAACAATAGCATAGCATAGGTGATTACTTTGATTAATAGAAATAAAAAAGATGGAAAAACAATACTTTTAACTTTTTTCATACAGTACGGCAATATCATAGGTTGGAGGTTTTTTCAATATCGAAGCAAATAATTTAAATTTAAATATTAGTATTTTGTTTCTTACCTTCTCAACTCTTGAATGTTTCCCATCTGAGCGGCTTTAAAATATCGTTTCTCTGTGGAAAAGAGATGTTTGTGGTTATAGCTTTGCATCACATAGGTCATAGGTATATTATATCATCACTACATTGTAAAACTGATGATATACTACTTACAGGCCAAGTTAGTCAATAAACTTATTGTTCTTATAATAAAATAATATCTATTAATAACTACAGACACTGATGTATAGATGTACAGTGATGTACAGAATAGTTACTTTGAAAGGATTAAAAGTATTTATAAGGAAGCTCACCGTTAAAGACATGGTCGGCCGCAAGGAGCGCAACCCCAAGAGACCCGGCGCCGATGAGCACGCGGCGAGCGGTAGCGCGCGGCTGCTCCGAGCGGCCCTCGAAGCCGGGAGCGGCGCGCCGCAGCGCCACTACAGACAGCCTTGCCGTCCGTCTCAATAACCGTAACATACACACTGAAGGTCTTCCGCCCGACATTCCACTTATTTGTTCTAGATATCCTTTATATAAGCTAAGCGGTCACCGAGTCCGTTATCGTGCGGACACTTCGGACATTATTACTGTTTTTAATTTGAATTTAGTTTTGGACATGTTACTGTAGGTTTTTCATTTTTATGTTAATTTTCCAGTGTTTTCCACAGTTTTCCGTCACTTTCTGCCAGACGACAGTGTTGAGTAGTGTTGGAAGGACAGACAAGAGGAAATCATTCGTCCCGTACATGACATGTTGTAAGAAAGACTTTGCATGAACTACCTCAAATTTTATGTCGGCTGTCGCGTTACTCGGTTATTCCCATGCGTAGATATAGAAACCTATAGATGAAGTCACATTTCCCATCTCTTTTACTTCACAGAGAAAGAGACATATTAAAATACATTAAGTGTGAAAGAGACAATATTACTTATTTGTTGGCCTTATCGCTGTTACTATTTGACATCAAGTTTGTGGAGTCAAACATTGGTGTCCGAAATTATATTTTATATAAATAAAAATAAAAGTGTTCTTGCATCATAAAGTGTCTGAAAATGGGTGTGGCGTATTGCAAAATCATAAAAATGGTTTAGTGCTACGTTTTAGATTGTAAAAACCGATTCAAACAAGGGTTGTGTGATCGCAAACGTTACACGGTGCCTTTATCTATATATTCCTCCATCTACGTTCCCATGACGCGAGCTGTAAGCCAAAGAGTGAGAAAGTGCGAGTGAGCTTTAACATGCCTCGCCTCATTTGAAGATGCACCTTGCAAATTCAATTAAAGGTGTCCCACTCAAGTCTCAACACAAGTACTGAGTGCTGTCCACAGACTATATCACAGATTATAGAGATCAGTTTTGTTATATTTTATTGGTATAAATAAAATATTAATGAAATAAAAACAACCATTGTCGAAGCCCGTAATATAACACCAAGATTTATTTTTAAAATTCTACACTCCACAAACAAATAGGTAAGAGTACAATACTAAAGAGTTCGGATAAATCAATAAATACTTCATCTTCCCCTTTATGAAACGAAAATTAAATGAATAAAAGCAAAACAAAGATTATAAGGAATTATCTACTACTAACAATTGGATATCTTTAATTTATCTTGTAGACTGCAAATAGCACACAACTTAAATTATAATATAAAATATTAAATTAATTTTAATATTATACAAAATAGTGTTACTTGTAATTAAACTCATTATACTTTAATGAAATTAATATACTTTAATCCCTTTTTTAATACTGAAACCTTTTTGGTGGAATTATACGTCTGCCGAATTTACTAGTTTTATATTCTTTACTCGTCCCTGGACTTGCAGTGTAATCTGAAGTACCTTGTGTTGACGTAGTCTTATAACCCAAACATTTCTTTAAACCAATGTCATCATAGTCGGAAAGTTTTCCTGTGTTTTGCCCTGTTACAGGTATCAAATGTTGACGATTACGACAATATTGACCACCATCTTCCATGCGAACCCAATAGGAACATGGCTGAGGTGCAATACGTTCTACTTGTCCACGCTTCCATAGTCCGTTATTTTCACGTACTCTAACAGATTGCCCTTCCTTTAAGTTAGGCATTAAACGGGTTCCTCTATAATAATAGTGCTTCGAACGCAATATGTTTCTGAAACGATCCTGTTTCATATCTTTGAACTCATATTCAAGCTTACTTTTACAAACTGGAAGCTTATCACTGAGACGCCTCCCAAATAATAACTGAGCAGGAGACTGCTGCTCTCCTGTAATTTTTGAGTTTCTTAAATTAAGTAAAGCAATATAAACATCTACACCCGCTCCAGCTGTCTTAACAATTAATCTCTTTATTGTTCTCACACACCTTTCAGCCAGACCGTTTGACCTTGGGTAGTAGGGAGAGCTTGTTTCATGCTTAAATTCCCATTCTTGGCAAAAGATATACTCTTGTGAAGCATAACTACCCGCATTATCGGATATCAACTTTTTGGGTATTCCAAATCTCGCAAACATACTTTTAAGATGTGAAATTATAGTAGAACTTTGCAAATTATTTATGTAAGCAATTTCAATATACTTCGAATAATAATCAACAACTAACAAATACTGCTTATTAAGCACTTCAAAAATGTCGGTCGCCAACACCTGCCATGGAAGATCAGCAGGAGCAGCGACTCACGCCTGTTTCCTTCTCGCCTACGCTGGCATATCACACAGTCGTTAACATTTTTTTCAATGTCACTCGACATCCCCGGCCAATATAAAACATCTCGCGCTCGTCTTTTACACTTCTCTATACCTAAATGGCCTACAAGATTTATTTTTAAAATTCTACACTCCACAAACAAATAGGTAAGAGTACAATACTAAAGAGTTCGGATAAATCAATAAATACTTCAAGTTTAATATTAAAGAATCGGAAATAGGGCATGTAACGGCATGTAAGCTTAAAATTATTTCTTCGCCATATTCTATTTGGTTAAATAATAACCAGATGTTTAACCAGATTTATTTAAATTCTTCCGAAAAATAAATAAATATAAAAAAAGTACCCATCTTTTCAGGGAGCCAACGCGCGATCTTCTCTACTGGCAGCTCTGGAATGAAGACTGAACCAATTGTTCTGTGGACTGAACCACTGGCTGAAGCTGAACTGAACTGATCTCTAGTATAAAAATGTGTAATCTATGGACAGACGGCAGACTACTGAATGAAATTTTCACTTGAAATTTCATCTTTCATGTCACGAAAATGGTTAATGGATTTTCATTCCATGTTTAGAAGAAGAATTTTAAATGAAAAATCTCGGGATTTATAGTCCGTAAAGCTAGTAATCGTGGCCCGTTTCGGGTAATATGTGCCTTGACTATAACCAAATAAGTTTGTTTAGGAAAACTGTACGAGCTCGACATGTGTTGACAGTGGTTGGTGTTTATTTGGGTGCCGCTGCGAGGATTTGTTGTGAGAGTCATGGCCCTGGGTCTTGGGGGGTGTACGTTTCTGAAAAGTGCCACTATGTTGGAGCAGCTGCTCGAGGAGATCAACTTCCAGAGAACGAAGGAGATGCGGCAACTTATGAAAGATGGTGAGTGACGGTTACCTGTCGATTCTTGAGTCTGTTTATTAAAGTATCTGGCTGCTTTACTTTTCTTTATACTTAAATAAACCTTCACCAGACTTCACACCAGTTTCTCAGATAAGTAAGTCTATTGGTAACTAAATCTGTGTGGCGATTTAGTTGCTTTTCGAATTAGAAAATAAAGTCTATCTGAACAATCAAAAGAGGTGAAGTGTACCAATAATTGATTTCAAAGGCAATCATTGATTTCAAGGGCAATCTGCCCATTCACAGAATGCCCATTAAAACAATGATTGTATCTCACAACTAAATTATTAAGAAAATGTAAAATTTTTACTTTTAAAAATAAATTGCCAGTGTTTGTTATTAGAGTCTTTAATTTGTCACTATTAAATGTAATTTTTTTATTACACATAATAACACATTGAGTAATATCTGTACTGTTGGGTATTGGGTACATTTTTATTGATATTTGATTTCATTTGGTTGACTTTAATATGGTCTAAAGAATTATTTGAGATATCAGATCTAAATATAATGGAGATGCTAGGTTTATAAACAAGAACTAGGTTGATAAATACATATATTATTTAGTTTATGTAAACCTGAGAACATTTGATAAAACAACACCAATTACTAAAAGCCAATTATTAGTTTGAATACCACAATAACCAAATTACGGCTTGACTGAATATCACAATGACTTATTACTGTTTGACCAAATACCATAAACGAAGAAACAAACAAAACAAGATATGTAGATAAACAGTTTTTGGGACCTTTGACCTCCAAAAGAACGATTTATAAATAAATAAATAATAAATAAATACACCCAACAGTCACACACATAGTCCTGACCCCACACTAGGTAAACCTGTATCGTGGGTATCAAGAACTACGAGGGACTTGCGGTCCCATAACACCCAGACCCAAGACAAATATTTGTGAATCAGACAAACATTTGTCTAAGTGCGGGAATCGAACCCACGGCCTCGCGCTTCGCAACCGGCTACTCGCCCGCTGCGCCACGGAGGCTGTCAAGGCTTGTCATTTATACAAGTTTATAACTTATTATCTTTAATTTTTGTGGTGTAGGTACCCCTTTTATCACCATAATATGACTGCACTAGCTTTTGCTCGCTGCTCCGCCCGCGTGAACAACCTTTTTCTGTATAATAATAATAAGTAGCATATAACCATCTCCAGGGTCGCAACTATCTATGTACCAAAATTCATCAAAATCGGTTCAGCGATTTTTGTGTGAAAGCATAACAAACAAACAAACTCACTTTCGCATTTATAATATTAGTTAGGTTTTGTAAAAATAAGATATAAGTAGCATTAAATGAGTTGGAGAACTTGGAGAAGTAATATTAATAAACAAATGTATTTTGTTGGATTTATTGTTTTGACAATGTTATTAAGCTGATCGTGACTAGGAGTAATATAATTTGTAAATCTACGCGTCTCCCAGGGCAGGGCGGCGCCTAGTTCGACCTACCTACGCTTAGTTGCGGTGCGTGCACGAACTAGGGTTGCCAAGTGTTTGTACAACAGCTGCAGTATAAGAATTATATTAGTTGGTAGGCAACAATTTGCAGTATATAAATAATAAATACATCCAAAAGTCACACACATGGTCCTGGACCCACACTAGGTTAACCTGTATCGTGGATATCAGGAACTATGAGGGACTTGCGGTCCAACAACACCCAGATCCGAAACAAACTTCTGTCGATCATACAAACATTTGTTTCGGTGCGGGAATGGAACCCACGATCCCTCGCTTTGCAGCCGGCTACTCATCTACTGCGCCACGAGAAGAAATAAAAACGCTATGAGAAAGCAGACCCTGGAATTAAGCCGGGATAACGCCAAGCAGAAAGAAAAACGATCTGACACAGGCATACGCGACCGACGTACTGCTGCGGTTTCCGCAAAACGTGACCAAACCACCTTAAGCGACATTCCTGAAGTTTGTCTGCCACTCCAGGAATCCAGGTCTGCCGCGGATGTACTCGTAATGTAAACGAGCTAGTCGTGCACATCCACCGCAGCATCTTCATCTCCGCGACGTGGATGTCGTTAATATGGCGTTTAAGGGCAGGTCACGTTTTATACCCATAGAGCACAGGTCGAATAATGATCGTGAATATGAGGCCTTTAAGTCTCATCGGCATTTTTCGGTCACAAATAACGCTTGAGACCACTCGCCACGTAGTCCAAGCGGCGTCAATACAGGTCCTAACGTAGAGGTCGATGTCACGGGACTCGTGCTGTAAAGACCTAAGGTAATTAAACATGTACATTTTAACGGTAAGTTCGTTCCTTATCCGCATACTATCCGAGTCAGTACTCCCGCAGGCCATACACTCGGTTTGCGTCCAACCTCGCGTTCCAATTTCACTCCTTGGTCAAGGCGCTGTTTGTCCTCATATACCAGTGCTATATAATTGGCATAGATGAGCGCTCATAGTTGCTACTATTGTCTATACGACGTCGTAACATCAAGCCCAACATTAAATACTACTACTAGTGGTAGAGCCACGCTGTAGACCGTTTTTTCTATAGCACGAATGGGTCGTTACTATTTTCTCACAGAAAGTAGCGGCTGGCTTCTGCGTTTCGTACGGTGCGTGAGATACCCGGGGCACAAATCACCTTCAACCTACTAAATCTTATCCCTTTCCTTTAAGGTCGGCAACTCGCCTATGATTAATCCGCTTTTGTGGGCTCACATGGGCGGTGGAGATCTCTTCATGGTGTGGTAAATAAAATTAATGCCGCGGTAGTTCTCACAATCCTTTAGGTTGATTTTTGAGTTTTGACCTAAGATATTGGTGGCCTGTGTAAACCCTTAACACAACAACTAAACACTATATTTGCTCGTTTGTCTATTTAAGCAATAAAAAACATACCAAACAGACTAGAGTTATCGTGAATCTTTATGACAGCCTTTAGTCTGTAGAAAATAATAACTTCTACGCCACTTGTGTGACTTCAGAGCAGCAATAAATATTGTCTAGAAGTGTACAGGCAACCCTAGTACGACCACCCCCGCGCGGTGCGTTGACCTGCCGTGTCCCAGGTCCCCGCGTAACACTTGTACACGGTGCGGCGTGACTCATGCCCAATACTGAATACTTCTCCTTTCTTTGTTTACGTGTTGAAAAGTCAAATAGAATAGTACTATTGCCAAACATGTTGAATATCATGTGTTGCGCCTTAATTTTTGCCTTATGATTAAAGCAGAAAGGCTTTAGACGTAACGTCACTGGCATTCCCATAGTGGGTGCAGAAATATGTGGCCTGCGGATTCTCTGGATAGATCGCACAAATGAGCCAATGAGAATACAGTTTGAAGGTCACGTGTACAATTTATTTTAATTTGATTGGTTTATTGAAATTGACCGTTAATCAATAGACAAAAACACGTCGCATTTCAATTTTACCTAAGTCACTGAAAATCTAGGGTTCGAGATTCTATTATTTAAGCTATGATTCAAAATTATTTTGGTTAGAACGTCTTATGTTAGGTTATAGTTTCACAAACCAATACATTCCTCCTTTAAACGTTGGAAATCAGAGTCGTACAAATCAAAGCTCCACGCGACAGTGCCCACCCCTTACCTTAGTTACTACCGTCACCGTATTCATTACACCCCCGGCAAGTGCCAGCCCTACATAAAGCCCCTTTGCAAAACTATACATCGGTTAAAGTGCGTGTATTATTGAGTAATTCATTTTAAACGAATTTATTATATTGATCTCCTATTACTTGAAACTTGAAAGTACTGTTGATATTTCAATAAAAACTACACAATAAATAGATAATGGTACCTACATACGAGTGGTTTTCAACTGTTAGAGCCACGCTGTAGACACTTGTTTACAGCATGAATGGGCCGGCTCGTCCGGGTCGTTACCACTGTCACAGAAAACCAACGTAAAGTAGCAGCTTGCTGCTAGATATCCGGAGGCCCAAATCGCCTTCCCTTTCCCAATACCTTTAATTTAAGGTCGGCAACGCGCCCATATATATTTTTTGGTATCGTGGGCGTACATCAGCGGTGGAGATCAATTACCATCAGGTGACCCACTTGCTCGTTTGCCGGCTTATTGTGACATGTATTTTTATAGTTGTATAATTGAATGCTAAGATGGAAATTGCACAGACGATTCGTAATTTCCGCGCCTTCTTTTAAATTCAGCAAACCAAATGAAAACTGTAGCTCGTGAACAAGCAAAAGTTGTAGCTAAAAGTTCAGAATTCTCTTACGGATTTCTTGAAATATATAGTCATAATAAATCTCTCTTCTTTCACCTACCCTTATCCCACTCGCAGTGGGGTCGGAGCAACATGATTTTAACACATGTTACAGAAAGATTTGTGTAACGAAGTAGAACAATTGAAACACAATGTACACGACCTTCTCCATTTATTTGGGCAGAGTAACACTTTATATTCCGTTTAGCAACCGACTGACTGCCGACAATAATTATTCTACCTTATTTATACCTTTTCACAAATAGTTCACATTAGTAATTGTATTTATTATTGAACATGTTAGATCGTTCTAAATAACGTGTATATTATTTATATTTGAATAATTAAATAAGTCAAGAGTATCTTATGGATTAACAGACAATATAACGTTATACAATAATAGTGTGACGTCATAACCGTTGTGTTAATATTTAGTACTGCCAGCACTTATAACATTGTTTGTAGTTTTTACGAAGGGCCGCCTGCCTGACGTCAATCTCTCTGGAGAATAGTCATAATAAATCATTACACGAAAATCACATCGAGCGAGTTCTATTACTGCTAAAAAAAAACACGCCAGATCCCCTCTAAAATTTTAAAAAAAGAAACGATTTCAGAGGCGTTCCATTTTGATTTCAGCAAATAAGATACTTTTACGACGGTATGATATAGCGTGTCAGAATCAAACAAATGCGTAAAGAGTTTCTATTATTTTTGTCATGACCCACGTATAGCTTAAAGTTGCACCCATTTGAAGTAGGTAAACATTCCACACCTAAGATGGTGAAATCGGGGATTAAAGATTACAACTGAGATATTTATGTAAGAACTTACTAATTTTGATTATTCTTTCACTAAAAGTAATAAAATATTTTTTATTAAAAATGATGAGTTCCAAGTATTTAGAAAAAAATCATGGAAAAGCATTTAAAAAGAAATTGCTCCACTTTCCATATTTTAATTGTCTGTTTCATGTTTTGGGTACATTACATGTTTCTACGACTTGTATCACTAGTATAGCGACCTTTTTATATATTTATAGATATATTTTGTAATTGTATATTTTATTAATTTAAACAATTATTAAACAAAGGCACACTTATCGACAGCCACAGTAACTAATACCATAATAAATTTATTTTGAAATGATTCAATTAAGAACTGCTTCGCGTGCAGTATTCGTACAATTCTAGAAATAACAATGCCACTTAAAACTAAATCATTTCCAAGAAACAAAATACCTATCATACTTTTCTGTTTACCTCATAAACATTTTTAAATTAATAATGTACATACATAAATACATAACCTAAACAAGTCAACATTAACTCTGTGGGTTTCTGCGTACGGTCAAGCGAGTGACCGTTTCGAGCCCTGTGCTTTTTGTAAATAAATAAATAAATAAAACATTTAATTCATATACTTACCACCAAAACAACAATATTTCAGGATAAAATTAAAATTAGTTAATGATTAATTATTACAAGTCATTTACAACATTAACTTGAACAATTATAGACAACAAAATATCACCAACAAAATGACGGCAATTAGTGCATATTTTATTATGTACAAGAAAACCGTTTTTGACGTTTAATTTATGTTTATTTAAGTAGTTGTCCATATTATGTGATGACGTCCATTAAGTCCTTGCAATAAAGTTGTACATGCAGATTACAGATTTTAAAAATACATAAAGCTAAATTAAGTTGGTCTAGTATGCATTTTCGAGAATAAAATATTATAAATGTTATTACTGGCACCAGTCGTGTGCACAGATGGACAGTAGTGAGGGTAGTTGAGAGAGCATTAGATGACGAGTATCTGCTGAGTCCTGACAAATCTATTGCGTGATGGGTCGCGCCGGCGGCCACTCGGCGCCTGACGCTGCTTCATTCTGCCAATCGGAATTTTATATGAACTATTGCTGCGTAGGTCGTAATGTAATGAACGAATCTCTCTATTCTAAAAAAAAGTAACTGGCGCCGCCGCTGCCAAAAGCTTGTCACGCTATCTCCTCTGAAACCGCTGGGGGTATGGGGTCGAGACCGATACCAATCGATGCAGAATAATGTGGGGAAGAAAGTAAGATATGTCTCATATTCGTCGGACTTTAAGTTTTTTTTTATTTTATGTTTTGTGGAAAAACATGGACAACGCCCCTAGTATACATATATTATCCATTGCTGCTTATGTATTTCGATGTCGATTTTTTGTATAATTAATACGTCGATGGTAACAAAACTTACTTATAACTATAAAATGATCGATAATATACATACCGATACCATATTTTTAACGGTATTTGAAGCCCTAGTGCTCACTACTAGTCACCACTCATGCCCCGCTCCGGCTGCGGCATCTGCACCATTTTGATGAATCCAGGTTTAAAATAACAGATAGTTAACTAACTGTTTATATTTGTATTTGCATTTGTTTAACATGAAATAAAATTTAATAATAACTCCTTTACTTTGAATATTTTTAATTAGTATCTTAACACTAATGAGTGTTTTGCCACTGTTTACCTCACATTAACCTCATTTCCTATAAAGGTTATTAACTACTGTCACCATGTAGTCTATTGAAAACAATAAGTTACCAAAGCGGAGATAGGCGTTTGTAAATAACAAATACCTTATTGTCGTTCCCACATCTCTCCGCTTAGGTTCAGTGGCTACCTCGCCGTGGCGCTCTTCTCGTCCCCGCTCCGCTTTCGTGGACACCGGCTCTGACTGCTGTCTGCTACACCGCTCGTGTAAAAGTTAAGGATGCAGTTAAACGATGCGTGGTAGCGCGAGCCGAGCCACGGATAAAACGTAACATACCGTTTTGATTGTAGTTTTGACAAGCGCTACGAATAAGCTGCATGCGGCGTCGTGTAAACGTATTAGTTTGCGCATCATAAGAGCCGTCATAAAGATTGATGAGAACTATGACACAAAACACAAACAGTGGTAAAACACGATTTAAAACAGTTTGTAACCTTAAGGAAAATCATGTCGCAACGCTTTCATGTGCTTGGCGTTAGGCGTCAACTAAAATTAAGCATGATTTGGTGTTGGTTGTCAATAAATAAGGTTTGATTGTGTATTGCAGATTGCGGTTTCGTGGTGCTCCAGGGCACGACGTACTGGACGGACCTGTTCGTGCGCCACTTCTTGTTCCAGGAGGAGCAGGCCATTGATTGCGACGACCTGCTGTTCTTCGTACGCAAGCGACATGTCAAGGGATCCTCGCGATATCTGCCCAAGTACGAGGTCAGTGAAATCATCGCATGTCATTCACCTTCCCATACTAAAACAGACACTGTTAACACAAACCGCTTTGCCTATACTTATCTGTAGCCAAGCATTAGTTCTAAGAGCTTAAGACTGTTATTGTGACATTACATTACATTGTCTCAAAATGAAGAGCGTAGTACAGTGCCATGCAATACTTTACTATTCAAATTCCGAGTATCGAGCAATGGTACTGCTGTTTATGAGCAGGCGTGGCGCTTACCATCAGGCCACCGACCTGCTCTTCTCGTCGTTTAGGTAGATTAATAAAATTCTTTTATAGTAGTAGTCAGTAGAGAATTGGGGGTTTGATTACCATCAATCATCACTATTTATGAATACCTACTCACTATACCAGAAAAATTGTGGATGCGAAGCATATGAGAGTGAGGGACAGAGTGGCTCTACTCTACCACTTTCAAATTTCACCACCGACTTTATAGTATTATGAATCGGTTTTAATCCACGGGAATGTTATATTGGATATTCTGAATTGCACAATTTATTAAAATCACATAACCTAGGTAAATCATAAAAACAGAAGATATATTTTTTTGTACTGTCTATTTTAAAACACTAGCATGGCTCACGGTCGTTAGATGTTTGTTATATAGTCACCAGGATCAAACACTATGTATATACAAAGTAAATAAACGTTACTTTAGTGGCAAAATATCGTTAGCATACATTATAATTTTATACTCAAGAGACGTCAACTATGATAAGACGTATTCATTAACCATTTGTTATAATTTGATTAGGCATTCAGACAGGCCAATTAAACATTATTTATATGCCCAATAAATCATTTTTTGTATTCAGTAACGCAGTAACAGTTCATAGAATGTTAACTTGCTTTGAGTGTGAAAAAAATCGAATTTTGATCATAAATGATTTTAATAACAAAGATAATTAACGTATTTAAGTGCCGCAATTAGAATACCAAATTAACAAATGGAAGAATAGTATAATAAGTATAAGACTCATTTACACTATGATTTTTTAAGCACATTTATGTGAGTGTATAAGTTAAAATATGTCACAGTAGATGTTTCACTTTAGGCCAGCGGTATGTGCAGTATGCAGTAATGCAGCCATAACAGTTGACTGGACCGTTCCGAAATTACACGGAGACAAACTTTAATAACGATTATTTTAGTTTTATTAAAAATAATCCATTGTATTATAATATTATCAATCTCTAAGCAGATTCTAAGTATCAACAGTATGACATTTTACGAATATTGTTTCGAAATATTTTATGCTGAGTTGTCTTGCAATACTTTGTCGAATGAACTTAATAGTACATAAAGTAATCGTAAAACACTGGTACTTACACTTACTTATACAGTATAACTTTAACTATATTTCAATGTAATTGTACAGTATACAGTGACTTGGCTCAGGTACCATACATTCACGAAACATCTTCTTTATACGGCTGATGCATATTACACTATACATTTTGTCATGTTAAATAAATGTTCTTTAACCACTGCTTAAATAGCTTGGTCTAAATGAGCCATTTTTTTATTTAATTCCACGATCTATTAATATATTTGCTAAACCACAATATCCTGTTGTTAATTTGAAGCATGTGGTATATAACGTGCTTGTAATAATTCGGCGACGCGACGTTATCATCCGCATCGATTACAAGTTATCGCAGTTTTGCGTGATAATGTATCTTGTGCAGATTAATTTATTGCCATGCAGGAAGAATTACTACTAATAGCTGTAAACAGTATTACACAAACTTTAATAATAATATGATAATAAATACACCCAACAGTCACACACATAGTCCTGACCCCACACTAGGTAAACCTGTGTCGTGGGTATCGGGAACTACGAGGGACTTGCCAACCCACATAAAAGGCACATTTCAATATAATACGTTTGGATAGCTTTATTTGATGTAAGAAAACAAGATTTCACATATTGTCTCAACATGAACATATAACGAGATATATCATATACTCCAAACCAATATGTATGTGCAATTAGTATGTCAGTGTGTTACATTTATGCCAGGGAATGTGATCATGTGAAACTGTTAGCAAACTTGTCGATATGTACATTGTACAGTGCTAAACAATGTATCGTCCACGCGGTTTGTGTTAAGGAGTCCACTACGCCATAGTACATCTGTCGAATTACATAATTAAGTATAATAATTAACAAAATGAGTAATGAAAAGTATTTATGTGTTATATGTGAGTTGTGACGCAACTTGTATTACTTCGACAAGAGATTAGGGACGCTGTTAGTGCCTACTGCTGCCTGCGGGCTGCGACCGCGTGGAATGTTCACGTTTTGTGTGTGGTTTGTTGTGCGATTACTCTCATAATATTTGTTCTAGTTTAGCACCATTTAGATGAGTCACATCAGTGATCAGATGAATATTTGGATATATAAAAGTATGGTTTAACAACAGTTAAGTATGTACTTTATTGTAACGATATAAAAATATTATTTCTTACAGTAGTGTGACATTACAACAACTAGTTAGGTATGTAAGGTGCGCGTGGCGTGGCGTCGCGCGCACCAGAGCCGCTCTCTCGCACTCGCACTCACACGCAAGCTACACTAACACACACACACACACATACACACATACACACATACATAATATGCATCACAGTACATTTTTCTAATAAATACTATACTCTTACATTGATCGTTCAATAACCACTTATAAAATATACAATTTACAAAAACAAAAATTTCATTAACACTTGAATGATTAATATTGTTCCGTGTCAAAATAACTGAACTTACAATTTCATTTGATTTAACAACAAAAGCGAACGAGACAGTCAGTGTGTCACCTCATACGGCACAAGGCACACTATACACACACGGTTTAGCGTGTCTACTGTCCAGTGTCTAGTGTCCACGGTTACATAGTTAAGCACAGCCACATAGATCGGACATCGGACGCCGGACGGCACCGCCGCTTAGCTTCACCTGTTCGCAGACGGACGTCGAGGTGTTCCGCAAGGACTCGAAGAAACTGCCCATCGGCGACCCGGAGATCGACTGGGAGGAGACGGTCTACTTGAACCTGATCGTGCACCAGTTCGACTACACGCTCACTCTGGCCATCTGCACGCGCACCAGCCCCAAGGAGCTGCAGGTCCTCAAGCGGCACTCGCAGAAGGTGAGCGTCATACGCGCTCCGGCGGCGGCAGCGTCCCGCGAGCGCGTCACTAGCTGAGCCGGTTGAACAGCTTGGTGCGGGGCCACGGCAGCGGCCAGTCGTACCGACGCGGCACAGGCCCGCGCACGTTCCGCTCCAGGTACGTGAACAGCCAGTACCACCACTCGCGCTGGATCATATACTGATTGTATCCGTTGCCGGTGCGGTAAGGCGTCACCAGCAGTGAATGGTACACCCAGAACAGCCGCGTGGTCACGTAGTACGCGATCACCACGTCCACCGTGTAGTGTCCATGCGCCAGCAGAACGAACGAGACACCCAGCAGCGCAGAACCCCACATAGCCCAGTGCACCGGCCACAGCTTCTTGGGCGAGTACTCCGCCACGACCAGGTAACTGAGCACGAGCACCATCGTGTGTCCCGAGTAGATGTAGTCTCCGCAGTATGTGTGCTTGCCGTTAATCGACAACCCGAAGCCGGATATCAAATAGAACATTCTCTTGACGACGATTAATGGCGTGGTGACGTTGCTCTTCGGACTGCAGTAGTACGTGGTACTGGACACTGGCAGAACGGTCACGAACATGGTGACCGACCGGTACAGGTACAGCAGCCCGATGATGAAGAACAGTCGCCGCGCCACGATGAACCGGTGCTTGTGAAACACCACCACCAGCATGGCGACTGTCGTCGATATCATTATGATGTACTCGGACGCGGGTAGGCCCCAGTCCCTGGCGGCTACGTTGTCCAGGATGGTGTCGTTGAGCGGCGGCGTTGTGTTTCTGTCCGGCAAACGTTCGTGCACCAACGACAGGGACATCATGTTTATGCACACACATAAAAACAGGAAGAAAAACGACACTATTGTCTTCCATATCTCTTTGGGGTATCTCTCCTCGCGGACGGTGCCGGGCGGTATCTCGACGGCAAAGTCTCCGGTATGCGTCCGTTGTGGCGAGTGGTCCTGGTCGGGGTCGGACTCGTCGGTGGTGGGCTGCGGCGCGTCCGCCTTGGTGGTGCGCGCCAGCAGCGGTTGTCTCTGCATGAGTTCCGCTTGGCTGGGCATTTCCCCGTTCTGGCGCCGTTCGTTCTGTTGCTGCGACGGGTTGTTGTTTAGGTCATTCCGCTTGAGGCGCGCCTCGAAATTGATGCCTTTGATGTCCTCGCGAGCCGTGTGGCTCGCTATGTCGACATCGCAGAGCGGCGGCGTGACTGGCGGTGATGCGTGCGGCGAGGCGTGCGGCGGCGCGCACGGCACGAGTGCTAGCTGCTTGGAGGGCAGCTCATTGGCGAGGTACACTCGCACCGACGCGACCAGCGGCTCCGCGTAGTTGATCTGCTTAGGCGGTGACGGTTCCTTGTCTGGGGAGCGCGCGGAGATCGTCATCCACTCACCATTCGGCTGGATTGAACCTGAAACGTACAAAACCATAATGTTAGTGTTGTGCCAACGACAGTCGGTGCGAAGCGCGAGTTGTTTGTGTCGCGTGGGGCGCACTTCACGCTGGTGATTTCATTTTATTGCACCGCACGGTATTGTTGTTATCTGGGCACGGCGCGGTGGTGCGGCGCGGCGCGGTGGTGCGGCGCGGCGCGGTGGGGTGCACTAACAGTTTCCATTGTGCCTGTTGTACGTTCCTACGTTCCACGCTTAATTTAAAACAGCTAAACGGATCGCCAGTTCGATATCATTGCAAGACAGCAGAATAGTCTCCTGAAATTATTTCGATACAGTCTTTAGTAACGTAATTTAATATAATCAGAATACAATAATTTATCCAAAAGTATACACAAATACTTTCAGCAGGTCAATTCTCGTAATTTATTATTGGTTTAAGAGAATGCCATTTGCAACTTTCTTGACGCTGAGATTAGATCGGAATGATATTTTGAACATTTAAGCTTACGAGAATTGGCGTTCAGATATTATTACTATGTACTAGTTTTATATGTATTATTTGGCACTAATTTTATTGTAAGTCGTGTTTATAGCGCACATTAACGGCTAGTAGATATCGGTAACCTAATTTCGACGATCGCGATTTAGCGCTTGTGACATATACGAGGTAATTTTGTTCAGCGCACGCTGCACATGCATTTCTAGAAATTTCAATGTGTACAAACACTAACTATAACGGAGAAGCGCAATTGGACGAGCGTGGTGCGCGTTGGCTCGACGACGAGGGTCTCGGAGCTCCTCCGACCCCCGCGCCGGCTGGGCACAACGATTATGTGGCGACAGTGCGTCGCCGAGCGCGCCTATATGCGACATCCATCACACGACGCGCCATTGCACTGCTATTATAGATCGCGCCCGCCCGAATAGATTTCTCTTTACACTGTCTCGACGTGACGCCCAGGTGGTGCGATCACGTTCGGTTGCGCCGACCAACAGTCGTTCCGGACTCACCCGATCAATGTGTGAGTTGTCATTCGGCGAGAACTCGGCGGCTCATCGATTGGGCGTCTCGGTCGTCCCGCGCGCCCGGTAGAAAGCCACAGCGGCGCGCCGGCCTCGCGTCCGGTAAAATTACACAGACACGTAAACGAGGTCGAAAACAAAATACACACACTGCACTGCACTGTGTTGTAACGGCACTCGCGGCAGGCTTCCGTGAACGGACTGGCGCTCCGCACTGCACAGATAGCGGACACGGGCGATCGGGCGGCCCGATACGACGACAACTGCACAATTATTTTTGTTCGCTGGGAGCGCCGCGTCTACGAGCGAGCGTGAATAGTGGCGACCGCGTACTAGAAAAGATGTAGCACTGGTTGGCTTCGGTCGGCCGGCGCTCGGGTCACGTCGGCTAAGTTCGCGGGTGCTCGGCTCAATGGAAGTGATTATGCGCTCGGTGACGTCACCGGTAGACGTCCTCGTCCCCCGCGATGGGGCTGCGCGCGGCACGGCGGCGCGGCGCGGCGGCACGGTGGGCGGGCGCGGAGGGGAGGGTTCGGAAACCGACGCGGTGAATGGAGGGCCGGCAGCGTTGTATTCTACCAGTTACAACGATCTTGTTGATATCGCCGATCAACGAGTGTGCCACCAAACTTCAGTCTGTCCATCGTGCAAGCAAGCACATACACACGTACTCAACTTATCTCACTCCTATTCTACTTAGGTGTTTAAAATTGTTTTTATGCTCGCATGTGTTCGACTTGCAGTGTTTTGAAACTAATTTGTGCATAATTTGTACAAATTAAAGCCTCACTGACAGGTACTCAACAATCTTTGATCTTGATTATAACACTTATATTAATTAGTAGTACTTATTTACTTTTAAAGATAAATTCCCAGCCATGGGGATGTCGAGGGATGATACCGCGCTGTTATGGCATACGTACGGCTGTTACAACCATCATATAATAAAATGTGATTATTGTGTTAACTATCGTGCATTATATTTAACATACATACATACGCACTCCACACCTGTAGTCCCCGAAGGGGTAGGCAGAGGTGTAACCAGTACACCCATATTTCGCCGAGCATATCTCCGTCCCATGACGTGATAGGGGGCGAGCCTATCGCCATACCGGGCACAATTCCAGACTCCGGGCTGATACGGAGCATTTTGTAATAGAAAAACCCAATACCACTTTTACCCGACCCGGGGATCGAACCCGAGACCTCAGCGTCAGCCTCAGTCGTAACAGAGGTAGTCATTATATTTAACTATTGTAATATATTCGTTACTTTTACACTTTCATTTAAATATCAGATTAATGATTATCCAAAGCCATTTGGATAAAAAAATCGAGGTTAGTTCTAAACAAGACCGACGAGGTGGCCAAAAGTCGACATGAGCCAGCTTTAACACAGCGCTGCAGCGTCCCATACCGGTTATATACTGTACAATATATGTATATATGTACAGTATATTTGATGTTGAACTTGTTATATCTCTGAGCCAAGGGCGATCAATTAATGATACGAGTGGGCTAGTTGTGTTCTTAGATTCCACTACGAATCAAAGCTTGATTTGGAACCGGTTTGGCGGCGCGTGGGCCGGCTTACTAGCACCCTTCTACTACCAGAAATCACAATGTCACTGCCAACAGTACAAGCCAGCGGGATACTACCTACCTGATACGTATTTGTACTTTACTGTAGTATTAGCCCGGAGTCTGGAATATGTGCCCGGTATGGCGATAGGCTCGCCCCCTATCACATAAGGGACGGAGATACGCTCGGCGAAATGTGGATGTAATGGTTACACCTCTGCCTACCCCTTCGGGGATAACAGGCGTGAGTGCGTATGTATGAGTGCGTATGTATTTATTAGCCAGATAGATAAACAACATTTATTTTTGTATCGCCAACGTCTTTTGAATTTTCATCTCAGAAGTATTATGTATTATAACGCCTTGATGAACGACTTATTCTAAACAAATAAAAATTATTTTTATATTCAAACGTTTATTGCTTTATATACGAAATTTAAAAGCAGTTTTAACAAAGAGCTACATCGCTCCTATTTGTTTTAAATTTCTAAAAATATTTTAAATAAGATTTGTAAATTGCAATCAAATTATTTTGTAAATAGTTCTTAGTCGATTCGAGTATTACTCGATATGTGACTCGTCATTTGAAATCTGTTATAATATGTTGAAAGCGATTCTAAAATCATTTAATAAACAGTTATAATAAATTAGGCGATAGGCTCGCCCCCTATCATATTGTGGGACGGAGATGCACTTGGCGAAATGTGGGTGTACTGGTTACACCTCTGCCTACCCCTTCTGGGATTATAGGCGTGAGTGCATATATATGTATAATAAATTGTGTTATTTCGCCTGTTCAAATAAATTTACTAATTCTATAAGAATCAAAAAGCGTTGAGCTTGTAGAGATTCGTCCATGGCATGTTCTGGAATGTTCAACTCTTCTTCTTCTTCCACCAGCCCTTATCCCACTCGCAGTGGTGTCTGCGCAACATGCTTTTTAACACAATATGTTACAGCAAGATTTGGCTTGTGGTTTTTACGTCTCGCCGCCTGCCGGACGTTAACAGAAAACATCCAGATCTGATTATCAATAATGCAGACTTCAATTTATATTATCTATGTAATAATGTTTTAATAGATTCTTGGATTTGAAACAAATAAAGATAAGGTTGTAATCGTATTTATGAACATCATAAGATCCGATAACGCGTATGAGTCGACGTATTTGTCGTGGACTAGTATTTGCTCGTGTATCCACCCGCGTGAAAATCATTTTCCTGAATAATTGTGAAACACATGTCTTATTATTTTTAAAACACAATATTTGTACACAATTTCACAGCCGTATTTCGTTCCGTAAAAAGTTTCATACAAAGTTTAACTCCCCACTTTCACCCTAAAAATGGAAATTTCTAAAAATCCTTTGTAACGGCCCCTACGCTACAATTTTTTTTTATCAGCTGACCAAATGTCATGGTCCTAGCATGTATTAGTAGTGAGTATTTTTTTATATTTCGTAACTAATGAGTGAGTGAGTGAGAGTGGTGGTATTTCACTTTTATATTATAGGGAAGATTATATTTTAATGGCGAGGAAGTTAATATTAATATCCTGACATACTGTTTATTACGAAGTATTCAGTACTGAGGAATGTTAATTTGATTAGTTCTCTAACGAGCGCGAGCGGGTATATCGTGACTCGCGGATATTTCTAGAGTTAACTCATGACTCGTAATGATACATAATTACGTCCATTTACAAGTAATTGTGTACAAAGACCGGAGAGTGAGTCATCTGCACTAACCGGCGACATAAACCTTTGCCAATCACTGTTCATTCATGCGATCAGTAGGCCGATTCTCGTAATTTTAAATGTTCAAAATATCATTCCGATCTAGTGTCAGCGTCAAGAAAGTTGCAAATGGCATTCTCTTATACCAATAATCAACGTCAAATGCACCTAGCATTAGCAGTAGCATTATACCGTTTTGGCTTCAGTCAACTTTTATTCTACATTCAATCTCATTACGATCTATGTTCACATTTGCCGTTGATTATTGGTTTAAGAATGTGAACATAGATCGTAATGAGATTGAATGTAGAATAAAAGTTGACTGAAGCCAAAACGGTATAATGCTACTGCTAATGCTAGGTGCATTTGACGTTGATTATTGGTATAAGAGAATGCCATTTGCAACTTTCTTGACGCTGAGACTAGATCGGAATGATATTTTGAACATTTAAAATTACGAGAATCGGCCTTCAGATTTAATCACACGCAATCAGAAGGGACACCGATATTGCAATGCAGAAACGACTGCAGACATTGCTTTACGTAAAACGATCTCACTATCGACCTCTTTAATAACGTGGATGTTTGTTACGGACGTCATCCTCCAGTCTTTTATCACTCTTCTATATTGGGTCCATGCAACATGCTTTTACACAAACGTAGCAGAAATATATTAGCTTGTCGACACTCAGTACGATGGGATCCGATCCTAGATAATTGTTCTAGAAAACTTACACAAGTGTTGCCTGACTCTAAGAATCTTCGTCTCTACTCTAAGAATTGTCCTCAGGATCGCCCAAAGCCCATAAAGTATACCGCCATTGAACCACCGACGCTTGGCTTATAATCGAAAGTAAATTGTTACCGTGTAATTTCATGCACATTCGTAACATATGTTTTAATCTATAATTGAATACATAGTGCCGTAACGCGAACCTTCACACAAAGGTACAAAGCAAATGGCAAAGCTCGCATGGAAGCAAATCAGGTCAAGACCTTTCTAGTTTTATACCTGCAAGCTTGATGTCAATCGGACAATAGGCGAAGGGACGTATAGACGTGCCAACTGCCAACCGATGGCGTATTATAATACATGAATTAGCTCTATATTACATACCTCCTGTATTACTGCTTGGCATGGGTCTCTACTAATGTGAAGGATTAGATTTTAGTCGACGACACTCGGCTAATTTGGTTTGTTATTATTATGGACAATTCTAAAGTATGCAAGCGTGTTTGACTTCAACGCTAAATTCAGCGATAATTTTACTATGAATACTCATATGACAAAAAAGTATGTGATCTGGGGTCTGGGATCGAATCCGTGGACCCTGTCTCCTCGTTAAGTCGTACTGTAGCGATGTTTTTTGTGCGTCCCAATGAAGCCGATTGATCCGCCCCTATCGCGTTGGTTACCGTGGGAAAAGTTCACGACGGCCGCGGCGACCCTCGCCGAGGTTGAATAGCATAAAGGTTTCTATTTATTAATTTTATTTTACTTCTAAAGGATGATGGTACTGCCAACTAAGCCGAAGAACCAAGAATTGTTTCTATTGTGTTCATTCTGTGCTATCTGCTGAATATGTCATGTATCATGACATTATGTGTATTATGTTTATGTCCAATTTTGGGCAGGATAGGTAGTAGGTTTGTTTCGAGCTTGATTTATAAATAATACATCATGGAGCACGTGTAAAGTCGGATTACCTTGACAATCTAGAGCGTATTCATTGAGCAATATCACAGACTGAAGCCCAAGCTGTTCCGAATTGGGATTGTACATTTTATTAAAATTTATATTTTATTGAAATATTTTTATTACTTTTTTATTACCTTGTGAGTTGTGATATTCAGCTTTTATAAGAAGTTTCGTTCGTTAATTTATATTTTATCATTTTGTAGCAGTAAAGTGACAAACAAGATATTGGGTCACCTGATAGTAAGTGAACTCTACTGTCCATCAACCCACCATCACCCATAATCCGCGTTCCCGAGGCGAGAAGCGGCTCAGGTTCAGCCGAAATCGCCCCTGCGCAGTGTCGCCTTGGGGCCCGTTTCCGTATGTGGGGAGGAGTCAGAAGCTCTTGCGCATCGGAGGACGCTTTCAGCGTCAACGGCAACAACGAGGCCAACCACCCGTGCTAACATCCATCTCGGGGTCGCACGTACAAGAGGGTAAAGTCTAATGGGGGCTACGACAGCCCCTCACTGCGCGCCATTGACTCCCCAATGGCTCCTATTAGTCGCCTCTTACGACAGGCAGGGGATACCGTGGTGGAATTCTCTAAATGTCCCCAATCCACAGGGCGGAAGACGCCGTTCAGTCATTCTCCCGGCGCCTCCTACGTATCCTCCGAAAAAATGTGACGATTATCAGGATGTCGTGATTGTTTCCGATCCCTCTCGGCGCTCTCCTTCCGCGAAATTATGGCCTCATATATAAAACTTTCATCGTTTTAGAAAACTATTAAAATTTGTACTAGGCCTACAGATTTCCGTCCGGTCAATGGTGCGAAGTGAGGCGTAAGTACGTATGAATATAAAATTAAATAATACTTTTTAATTTCTCATACATGGTTGGTTTTGAATTCCAAGAATGCTGACGTCGCGACGTATCGACCTTCAGCCAGCAATTGTTTACATCGCTAGTGTATTGGGCTAATGACCCAAGGAATTCTGATTGTGTGGTCAATGTATGTTTTATTTTAAAAATAAATTTATGATAATGAGGCAAGCAAACGAGCACGTGGGTCACCTTGAGTGTGGCTGATATGGTCTTCACCACTAAACGCCCTTTATGTCAGAGGAATCGTGGATGTGTTATTCTTTGATGATTGAGGGTAGGAGGTAACTTGATCAGGCACTCAATAGAATTATAAAGCACACAATCTAATGTCACAGATGATCATTGAATCATCATCCATCAAAACATGTTCGAATTGCCGTGGCTTGTCACTGACAATGTTGGTAATCGACTTGTAGACCTTAGATTTTCAGCAGTGTGATATTTGTATGAACAGTGCCTCAACCATGAGTTTGTCTCAGTAAAATCGCTAGCGACCACGTAAAATGTTTGTATGACAAAATGTAGTTTCTCACGTATCAGCTAGAGGCGCCGCTGAGTCTTCATATAAATATCTTACGTTGTCGCTAGCGATTTTACTGAGACAAACTCATGGTTAGCCTGCTGGTCACACAGTATAGCATAATTGTATCTATATTCTATTCTACGGGTACATTCCTGCGGTCTGCGGAACTCAGGACGCGTGTCATATTCTCTCGTACATTATTCACCTCGTATTCCATTAGTGTGAACCTTCGCCTCTAGCTTCAACGACAAGTTACGTTAACTATACCTATATAAAGTATGTTTAGGTATTTTTCTTTACTAAATTCAGTACGTATTCAGCCTGGTCGTACCTGGGGTATTATCGTGTGGACGACCTCAAAGCCCTGGCTGACTTGACGTATTAGAAGGAGACATGAGCCAGTGCCAATGGAGAATGCTCAAAACCGGGCAATGTGCAAGTGTTAGTTAGGTTTGAAATTAATTGCTTAGTAGGAAGGCAGACACTGGAAAGGTACGGAATAAGTCCAGGCAGAGATTAAACTTTAGTATATTTATCATGCTTTTTATATTGTTATTCTATTTTTGTTGAAATTCCATCAGAAGGGATAGATATTGTACACCAAAAATAAAATTATACACTATGAACTTTACAACTAAATTATGTAACTAAAGGCTGCCTTATCGCTAAAACCGATCTCTACCATACAACTTTAATATTGATATGGATTTGCAGTTTAGGGTTACAAAAATGTGGGGGTGTATAGTCACAACAGAAACGTATAATATATATTATATAAAAATATAAATATATGTATACATAACATTAATAATATAATATACTTATACAAATAAATGAAAATAATATAAACTACTTAATGAATATATGTAAATACATTAATCCAGCGTCATTAATAATTATGATCATTTGTACTATTATTAATAAGGGTAATATAATTATTATGTGTTGACGTAAAAGCGAGCTTTTTTTGATATCGTTGTTTACAATAATCTGAACAGGAAAACTAAGGGAAAATAAACATTTTAAAAGTATACGAGGATAATATAATTCAAGAGATTTGTTTAATACAGCTATTTTTATAATCTAAAATAGTTTTATTGGCATTAAAATGAGCATTCCACAATAGTAGATCTACGAAATACTTTAGCATTTACAAATATTATTTTCTATCTTTATATGCGCCTAGATTTAAGATAATGTTGAAGTTGAAATCTTATGTCAACATGTCTGCTCGAGATAATCGCTGTCGGCGCGGCGCGGTGCGGCGAGGCGCGGCGTCGTTTAGCAAGTATTATCTATATCAATATATGCAACTTTCGACATTAACACTCAGACTCGACTTTACGCAATGGAATACTAAATACTCTTCAGTTTAGACTCTCGTCTTAACGAAACATTTGTGATGTTTTCGCTGGACTGATGCTGGAAGCTGGCGACGAAGCACAATGCAACGCAATTTGTAATGTATAACAATGTATAGATCTCCGTTTGCTGCGATGAAAGCGCTACAGATTAAGCTACAAGATAACATTTAACATCTGCATATTGAACTGATTACACTTAATATTAATACATACATACATACGCACTCACGCCTGTAATCCCCGAAGGGGTAGGCAGAGGTGTAACCAGTACACCCACAGTTAGCCGAGCGTATCTCCGTCCCACGATGTGATAGGGGGCGAGTCTATCGCCATACCGGGCACAAATTCCAGACTCCGGGCTGATACTGAGCATTTCGTAATAGAAAAATGCAATACTACTTTACCCGACCCGGGGATCGAACCCGAAACCTCAGCGTTAGCCTCAATCGTAACGCGTACGCATTACAACTGCGCCACCGAGGTAATACCACTTAATAATCATACTTAGGTGTAATTAGCTGATTAGCTGTAGCAGCGCCAGCTGGTGTCAAAAGAAAATGTAAGGTATGCGTCGTTCATATTTATACGCTTTCACTACACCATTGTGCTAGATCCAATCTCCAGGGAGCAAACTCCGTTGGGAATAATCTGCTGCTAACTTAAGGTCAGATATAGATTTGTTACCTATAATTGCTATTGATTTCTTGAAAATAAATATCTACTAATCTTTTGTATTGTACAGCTGTTACTCTAATGAGTTTCACTACACTTGCCAAATATTATGCATAAGATTGAAGAAGCATTTTTTATTAAGAAAGACAAAGGATATTTTGTAACTTATAAAGCTTTGCACGGTACAGATACAATAAAATATTCCAATGGAAATAAGGCAGTTGCATCTACTTAAATAAAACGGGTTACCGTTCCTCACGATTTAACATGATGTGTTCCTGGCAGGTGTACGCATCCCCGAGCCGACGCAAAATGGACACGAAGGGCGAGGGAGAGGAGATGACCTACCCACACATCTGCTTCATGGTCGACAACTTCGACGAGGTAACCATTCTTCCTTATACATTCCAATTTACGTTCAATCGCCTTTCAATAGTAAATAATATGTAATGGTTTATAAATAATGGTAATGGTTAACCAACAGTCTGAAACCATTTACAGCTATAATAAGGTACATAGTATATCAGCCAAGTGAGGACGCATCAGTAACCACACACCAATCTGCATGGATGGTATCATCAATATCATCAGTTTACGTTCTGTGGCTGTGTTGTACCTTGTGAAGAAATTCCACAGAACACTTCGATGCTTAACTATCCAGTATTTATTGGTTCATTATTAGAAGGAAAAACGAAATCTTTTGGTTTTCAATTATTTTCATATTTCAAATTTAACGAAATAAGCTTTTTTGCCAAAATGTACTAGCGGTGTTCTTGCACTGGTTTTGATTGTTTTTGATCTGAGTTTCCCCTGACCTTCACCAGGTCATCAACCCGTAAGTGTCAACTTCATTTTCCGTGTTTTTGTACATGTGTTTTTTCAGGTTTAAACTTGATACAGACTACAATATTATGTACATTAATTTTAATACTCGTACCGTGAGATTATCCTCAAACGTGAATGTTGCTTGAGTACTTGTCTTCGTATTTTATGTTAACAAAGATATAAAAACATCGTGGTGTTAATATTTACAAGTCCTTTGTAAGTTTAGTACCGAACGCACTTCGACTATAAAGTGATAATTTACATAGTATACTAATGTGGCGATAATTTGACTTAATACTAATGTAAATCAGACTCGATTCACAATTAAGATTTGATGTTGGGTTACAAAATCTTAAAACATATACTATTCTATGTATTCTATTCTACATATACTAAGGTTGTCTGGAAGAAATCGCTGTTTGCGATACGACCGCCCATTGTATCACCCTTACTGTATGATCCTTGTTTATAAGCTACCTACTTTATTTAGTGTGCAATAAAGAATATTCTATCTATCTATTCTCCACTAGGTATGGATAGATAATGTGTATAAAACTAAATTGCTACAAGCCATTTTACTAATTCTAATGTAATCTCGTGTGGTTACAGACTGACAGTCTGTGTAGTGTAGTGTTAGTGTTAGTGCCATCGTTGCCGCTGTTCTGGTAATTTAAGCAGTTAATTAATTCTATAACTGGCAATTGCTATAGTATATATAACTAATTAACGATACTGGCTCAGCGATTTAAGTAGTTGTGACTGTCTGTCGCATATTTGCCAGCTTGCATAAATAACTTCAAAAGCGCAGTAGATACCTAACTTTTTTTTTCACGTATCATTTCTACACTGAAGGACAGCCATCAGACATATTCATAGAAGGCGAAAACACAGATCGCACCAAATTCTCGCATACTTCTCGCCGTGTGTTCTTAATTATAATTTCAAGGATTTCAACATTGTGTATACTAAATTAATAAAACTCGCTCTAAAAATTATTCACACACACAAGCGCTGGAATGGAATGGAGTTCTATATTGATGTAGTGTAAATAAACAAAAAAAATAGTTTGGTTTCGCGATATTTATGACAGTCGTACGAGTGAACAGCAGGCGCCGATGTTTGGCCGAACTCCGACGCTTGCAAATCGATTATGCCGCCGTATGCCCTATATTTGTTTGGGAAGAGCGCGCTACATCATCGGCCTATAGGTAAACGCCCAACTAAGTTGTAGAAGGTTATTTGGGGTATATTGCAAACCACAATATCCAGTTCAACAATCAATGTTTATACCAATTTGGTTTCGCTACCATGTGATGATAGTTCAATTATTGTCCTACCTACATATTTTTTTATTGTAAAAAGCAAGTTAGCAACCATCATGTCATACCATCATGCTCCTTTTGCTCATCATCAGTACGACATACATAACATATGCGAAAACAAAACCTCATCAATATCGATGTCAGCACCTATGGCTGTATGCTAATTATCCTGTGACGTCACATGCCAGCTGCGTAGTACCGAAGGCGCCATTAAAGGTGTCTGACGAGCCTCCGTTACACATGTTAATGTTATATTGGTATCGAACGTGATCGCCATTCAAATCTTGCTTTGTTTGGCTTCTGCTGCACATACCAAAATAGCAATGCTCGATCTTTATTTGTTGGAGAACAATGATAGTACACATTAAGTGGGTCAAAGAATTAATAAGGAGCAGTCTTATTGGATTATTGCTAAAGAAACGTTGTGACGATCTCGTTTAGTGACTTGCAGAAAATAAATGTATAAATGCAGAAGTGAATAAAAAAATGGTGATGCTGAGGTTTGAAAATGGTAATAATAGATATAGATTATATAACGAGGGTTTGCTTGTGGCGTTTTCCGCGTCAATATTTTTTTTTGCGATAAATATTAGGTTGCCTATGTCCTAATCCAAGTCTGGTCTACCGATGTTAAATTTCATCCAAATCTTCACCAAGTCAGCTTTGGCGTTAAGACATGATTGATTAACCAACATCCAAGAAGTTCACAAATTTGCTACGTCTCAAACAGCCAAATATTCACGTTTATAACATAAGTACGATTATAAAGTAAGGTTCATAATGAGAAATGATAATAAGAGTTTGTTGTCTTCAAAACTATTGTTAAAATATAAACTAATACTAATACTAATCGATGCTATCAAGTGTGAAGTGATCGACACGGCTCAGGATACAAGTCACGAGTGCATTGTTTTTATACCTAATCTTGATCTTTTTTGTCACAAGTCAAGTTGCAAGGACAAACAACAATACTCGCTGTGACCTACACTCCCAGTTTCTAATGTAAGCCACCCCAGCTTTTGTTAACGTCGCTATTTGTTTGTTTTTTAAACATTAACCCGAGCCACAAATTTATGATTTGTGTAATATAGGTGAATTTAAATTTAACGGTTTTTGCTAAGAGAAGCATGTCTAAAGTGACGCAAATGATGGATCTGATGGAATAAAAGGTCTCTCCTGCAGAAATGTAGGCGTTATTTCTTTTGAATCATATTGCGGTACGACGCGACGTCACGATATGGATAGTTTTGTGTTCATAAGAGCCACGTGGAGCTCTGAAGCAGAAATGGTTGGGTGTTATCGTCTGGTGATATAAACTAGAGAAACCTACTTCGTTCCTTGCCCTAAAAAATAATTTCAGACTAAATTAGAACCTATATGTATTAAATATCATGTGAACTTTTTAGCCAAAGACCGTAGTAGAAGTCTCCTGATATATTTTCTTCATCCATGTACGGCAAAGTGAGTACATTGCACTTGTCAGATGAGTAGTGTGCAGTCTTTATAGACTCGCTGGTCGGGTTTGTCGGTGTTCCGTCAGCGGGTGCGGCGGAGTGTGTCTACGACCTTGCGCCTGCGTCGCTGTCGCGCACTGTTTGTTGTCCATTATTTATAGACGACCTAGACCGCGCGTCTCCCTGCAGTCTCCGCTGCCTCCGCCTCATTGACACTCATCACACGCGAAATATCCAAGTATTGTATCTGGCATTCTCGGATAGTGTGCCGCGTCTTTCCACTTCTAAGGTATCTTGCATTTTGCGTTAATCAGTTAGTAACATATATTTAAATTTGTTTCATTTTGCTATCATACTGCTACATGCTTCACTTATAATGAAGGTTTTTAATCGACGCAACAAAAACCAAGGAGTTTTAAATTCGTCTATATATTTTTATGTACTATATTCACGCATAACTCCGCCAAATGTTGGATTTAAATGGTTCATTTTGTATTCGATAGGATCTACTTCAGTTGTGCTCTCGTCAAATGTCAAGAAGAAATTCCACTCCTGTAAGGGGATGCAATTGGGGATCAAGAACATCGCTTTTTCATCTATTTTGACGATTCTTTCACCAAAAATTGTAAAATAAAATTATAACAGAAAATAAAACCGAGTCAAAAAACTAAAAAGATAAAAATTAAACTAAACAATCTCGAGTCGGTAGTATCATAGACTATTAAACTACATTAGGTACCACCGAGTTAACATTGTTTAGTTTTAAATTTAACGTTTTAGTTTTTGACACGGTTTAATTTTTTTGTTAAAATGGTTTTTAGAAACATACTGTTGTTGCGATGGCTGTGTTTTGCGCAGTCGTAGAAAGCTTACTGAGTTCAAATATTTCTGTGGACTCATGGGGCTTTGAGGGTACTATCTAGTGTCAATTATTTCTATAGCAAAGAGTGGTAACCTAGTAAGTGGGTCACCTACGGAACCACCCTAGGGATCACCGCCGCGTATGAACACGCAAGAATTCAGAGGACTCGTTGGTGCGTTGTCGAACCTTGATTTGATTAGTCTTCTCGTTTAAGACATAGTGTTCTACTTAGTATTCAGCAAAAGTAGTGTTATTTAACTGTGAATGCGTACGTTCGTACACAGTTTTAATGTCCACGTAGTTCCGCTCCACACCACTACGGTATGGATAGCGGTTGGATATCAATTTGTATCCATACATTATGTATTGTATATGTTTTATGCGATGCTCTACACTCACACTGACAGACGTCAGGTGCTTCGTCGTGTTTTGTTTTTTTTATTTTCAAGACAAGGAAGTGTACTCGAGTATGATAGCTCAAACAGCCGAATGGACTATTATTCACCTAGGTACACAATTTTAAAAGATATGCGTTTCATAAATGTTTAGCAATCTTAAAATTGTTTCAATCGAAATTTGTAATGTTTCAATCGGTTTTCAATATTTGTGCGTTAGACCTGTATTCTGTCCCACTACTGTGCCTCGCATCTAGTAATCAGAGGGGCCATATTCCGTAGGTTTGTACAGTTGATTAATCACAATATAAGTAATCTTATTTTGTAAGTGGTAGAGTCTTGCTTTAGACAGTTTTGTCTACAGCATGATTGTGTCGGAATGAAACCCGACCGGGTTATTACCATTGTCTGTCTTTATCGTCTGAAATTGAGACGTATTGTTCGTTTTTCGATTTGTGATCCAAAGTGATGTTCTGTGCGCGAAGTGCGTTCAACGTACAATTATATGTTGGTGGTCAATCTGGTTACAACTACCGTTTTTGTGATATTTACTAACCAATATCGTAACGTGACAAACGTAGCCAGGAATAAATAACTTCACTGATTTGCGTGAAATCATTTCCAGGTCTGGATGTACCTAAATCAGTCACAAACTATTTTGTTTCATAGTTTAAACTATTAGGTCTGCCTAGAACTCTGCAGAAGCGTGCCAATCACAACTTATTTAAATTGAAATTGTAAATAAAAGTCTAGTTCAAATTAATGTTAAATTATTTAAGTATTATATTAGTTACGTCACAACACATCATTTAAACAGTGAATACCGTGTGGTACGCACTCATGCCTGTAATCCCCGAAGGGGTAGGCAGAGGTGTAACCAGTACACCCACATTTCGCCGAACTTATCTCCGTCCCATGATGTGATAGGGGGCGAGCTTATCGCCATACCGGGAACAAAATCCAAACTCCGGGCTGATAGTGAACTCTTCGTAATAGAAAAACCCAATATCACCGTGTGGTTTGCGGTTAATTTTATATGGGAATTCGCTATTGTTCTGTATCCTCATAATTAGCTAACTAGCTCACGTTCTGATAATAGCTAACTCGGTTTTATTAAATTAACGGTTACGAGTTTACATTTAGATATTTATTTGAAGTTAATATTTTCGATTTTCCCGGCAAATTCTTCATTATCATTATACGTATGTTACACGGGAGTTTCCGTCGGCTCGCACCGCACCCGGCACCGCGCGCGCCGCGCCGGTCGCCGTCCACAACAAACATGTAACAATTATAAACATAACATCTACAACAACCACACAGGGATATTTATACACACACCAACCGAATGTTTTGCGCGTTCATTTATATTATTTTGATTTAATAGCTCGTCAACTAACTGATGATTGTCGACATCCTCCAAACACGATATAGATCTTAGAAGCATAGTAACAAAGTATAAATTTGATCGTATATAATTTATATGTGTGTGACGTTGCGGACTTTGTCACAGCGTGTATTAGCTCCATACTATACAACATACGATGGCAATAAAGTGTTATAATAGAACTCGTTAGTGAGATTGCATTCTTTAGATAATCAACTTTATCACGACAGCTTTTCAAACTCTAACCGAGTAATGTTGTGATAGATGTGTACTTACTACTCACGGCGTTGTATGTGGACTGCACTGTACTTACCATGTTACTTTGTCGTGCTATAATAAAAAAAACAATAGAACTTGAAGACAACGTACATCAACATGTTACTGTAACACAAAGTGGTAGTACGTTGTAGACAGTTTTGTATAGGTATGAATGATCTGGATCGACCTGAGTACCACTGTTGCAGAAAACCGATGTGAAGTGGCACCTTGCTAGTTGCTGTTACTTTTTGCACTGTGAGGTACACCCAAATCGGCCTCTTCCCCTTTTCCCAATACTCATATTTTTTTGAGGTCGGCCACCTACGTAACCATCGATATATTTATATGATCAAAGTACGTAACCTATATCTTGTATTTCTTAAAATTTTGACAAAACCTCAAAGACTTTAATGTATACAAAACCAAAGTAAATCATAAACATAGCAGTTCACTTATATATAATGCTGAAAATTCTATTGCTTTTTTGTTGTCGTTTAGAGTTATCGAATATTTTAAACAGAATATTACGCTATCATTTGATCTGTTATTCTGTGGTGATATAGGTATGGTGCAGTGCAAATGTTTTTGGTTCTTATCACGTTTGTTAACTGCGATCGTTGGTCATAAAAGATTGACAGAAAATAGAAAAATCATGGATGCTATCCTAAAAATAATCATTGCCGGACAAAGACTTCAATGTATACTACTGGACAGGCATTGGAGTCTAAAAGACATCATGAAAAATCGTAAAATAAGCATGGCTACAAAACGAAAGATATTTAACACCTGCATAATCCCAGTACTTACATATGGCTGTCAAACTTGGGCTCTCACCAAAGCCCATATGAGAAAAATCGAAACATGCCAAAATGCTATGGAGAGAAGCATGTTAGGAAAGAAATTGTCTGACAAAATAAAAACGGTTGACATAAAGAATCAAACAAAAACCGAGGATGCAACTATTCTCATAAAGAAACTCGAATGGAGATGGATAGGACATATCATAAGAGGACGGGAAAAATGGAGCAAAACAATAATGTCTTGGTACCCCAGGGATAAAAAGAGGAAACGCGGCAGACCCTTTAAAAGATGGGCTGATGAAGTAAAGCAGGTGGCGCGAAATACATGGACAAGGACAGCTGCAAACCGAGAGGAATGGAAACGGTTGCAGGAGGCCTTTGCCACAAAGGCAAACGGACAGATTGTCGAGGGAACTGAAAAATGAAACCATTTAATGTTACTACTTTTATTTAGTCTGTAACTTAATTATTAACTTAACGCTAAATGTATTACTTTTAGATTTGTCCGAATAATAAAGGCTATTATTATTACTGGAACTCCATATTACCATCTCGCTTACTCTCAACTAGAACCACTATCGCGCTCCCTGTTCGTGAGGTGTCAAACTGTCGCGTTATGTGACGCAATTTTACTACTAAACAGCATGTCTAGTAGTATACATTAAAGTCTTTGTTGCCGAATCTCAAAATGGCCTATTTAAACGAAATTGCGGTAATTTGTTTTTTATCTCAAAGGTTTATCGTCCATCTATCTGAAATCGTGCGCAACAAATTTTAATGTTAAAAAAATTACTAATATCCTCCCAGCAGTAACCAGCTCTATTTTTTTAAGTACAAAATGAGGCAAACGAAGAAAAAATTACAAGTAACATCGTTTGCTACGGCAATTGTCGAATAAATGCAATTGTTAAATAGACATACACATTCATAGTTCGTATCTGGTAGGATTTAGGATAATGGACATTGTAGTATCGTGGGCACTGGGCGGCCATGTGCACGGCTTACATGGTCAGCCGCGTGTTTTCATCACTCCACACAAACGTTTTGCTTGACTGCGTTTGATATGATCCCGGTACTTTCCTTATCTCTTATTGGTGATTCAGACATTTGCCAATGTTTAAACGAGATTAGAATTAATATAGATATTGCGTGCGGAACTTTATCGTACCATGTGGCTTATTTTATCAAAGCCAGTAGTAGTGATTAAATGATAGGCTATAAATTATTTTGTACGTAGATCACGGATATAGCGAATTTCATACAAAAACGTAATATGTATGTGAGAACTATCACAGATCAATCGTGTCACGTCAGAAACCATACGTAGTCAGGTAATGACGTTCAATTCAGTTGGAGTTACAGGTTGGTTTGGAACTCATTTTCTAATTAGCTGCTTTATCCAATTAAGTAGTTTTTTTTAAAGCGTACAACAGCAAACGAGCAAGTGGGTCACCTGATGGTAAGTGATCTCCACCACCCATGTACGCCCACAATACCAAAAGAATCATGGGGGAGTTGCCGACCTTAAAGGAAAGGGATAATTAAGGGAATGAAAAGGGGAGGGGGTTTGGGCCTCCGGATATCTCACTCACCGTACGAAACGTAGCAGAAAGCCGCTACTTTACGTCGGCTTTCAGTGAGAGAGTGGTAATGACCCGGTCGAGCCGGCCTATTCTGTAGACAAAACTGTCTACAGCGTGGCTCTACCACTCAATATAATATAGGTATGTGAGAACTAACACAGATCAGTCGTGCACGTCAGAAACTATACGTAGTAAGGTAATGACGTTCAATTCAGCTGGAGTTACAGGTGTTTATGAGCTCATTTTCTAGTTAGCTGTTTTATCCAATTAGTATATCAATTTATGATGTATTATATGTATATAAAAACGTGTATTTCAATAATATGTGACCTTTAAAAGTGTTTGTTTACATTAGTGACTAAGATAATAATATCAGTGGTTATTCACCGCGTGGAAGATTTTGCGCAAACATTTCGTTCTGTCTATACACGCGCACTCCGCGCCGCGCTGTATGTAACATCACATCCATACAGTGCTGTTAGTTGCTAGTTCTCTTCAGTCGTCAATCGCTCTTGTGGTTTATATTTTAACAGCCTCTGTGACGCAATGAGGGAGAAGCCAGCTGTGAAACTAGGGACTGCGTTTTTGATTCCCGCCCACACGAATGATTGTGTGATCACCAAATATTTGTTTCGAGTCTGGATGTTGTGAGACCATAAATCTCTCGTATAGGACTTTCAAAATTACGAATTTTCCAATTACGTAACTGGTTACGCATTCTGCTGCTCTAATTAGGTACAACCGTAATTACGTGACTATTTCAAAACGTCATAATGTCAACTCTATTTTTAGGTACCCACATGGCAATGTATTTATAAATGTAATACTGTTTACAGAATACACATCGATGCCATCTAACTGTTTTAACTGACGCAAAAAGAATTTCGCGCATGTATTTTGCTTGTTTAATATATGACCACGCATATCTTTTTAAAAAATGGTCCAATTTTGTACACTTCTGGGCTGAGGTTTTGGGGAACAAGGGTGAAACCCATCCTACGGAACCACCAAATGGTCCCAGCAAATGGATCGCTAGGTTCTTGATCGGCCGAAGTATTAAATTCTTTGTTGACGGCTGTTGCGCCAAAACTTCCTCTTGTATGCCAATAAGTGCTATCTATTGACAGATGCGTTTTGTGGATGGCAGTATGGGTGATGCCAATACATGTATCGTGGAGGTAAGATGATCAACTTGTGTCTGAAATCGGTAGCTCTCTGGAGCACCACCCGACACTACAGTAGACTGTATCCAGTATCCATACTACCTGGAAATAATCCCGTCTCAGCATGGTAGCATGGTTTCCAGCATTACATACTACCAAATATTAAAATCTTCAATCTAGGAAATTCGCCTAAGTTGCTAACACAACTATCATGGGTTGCCCTAAATTCTCAAATGCTAATTTAATTAATAAATAATAATATTTGTTATTAACAAATAAACCACGGGGAATAACCACTTTTACAGTTCTGGTGCTGCCATAATGTTTAGTATTGCCGTGTCATGCGAGTCTAAAATTAAATAAAAATATCTTATTTCGTCTTTAAAAAAATAATAATGTGTAATAGGGTAGTTGACTAGATTTTTTTTATTATTTAAATCAATAAGTTATGTTACTCAAAATCTATTGCAGAAAGAATTTTATAAATCGGACCAAAAATAAATAAGATAGAAGCCATTCAAATCCTGTAGAAGGGGTAATTGTCAAATGACAGACGATGCAACCTTTGACGTCACTGTGTAAAATGTTCATTATAGTGCACGCGTGCAAGCGAGATAGTGAGATATCCCTACTACGCACCCACTTTTCCTCATACCAACATTTAAAATCATAACTGCGGGCACATTTCTGAACCAATTTTGATTGTGTTTTAATAAAAGGGTTTCTTTTGCGTATTATTTTCTGTTGCTTATAAAATAATGTATAAAATTCAATATAGGAAACTACCCTATTACGTAAATACGGAGTTTAACCCTTTAATTATGCACTTCTCTAAATTCTGTCCTTAATTACGAATTTGCGTAATTAATGAAAGTACTACTCTTGTAGTTCCTAATACTCATGACACAAACATTGTATTTTAGTGTGAGATTGTTTTATTTTAATATCCACCGCTTCGTCGTGTCTTCATCAATAACTGATGCAGAACTGGGTCGGAGCTCACATGCCCATGAAGGGTAACGTCGTGACTATAAATCGTGCAACAAGTCTTAGTTAAATAAAGATCAATAACTCAATATGTATTTACTTGTTAAGATATTTATTTGTTTATGGATTCGAGATCTGGGTCGGGACTTATAAGACACGAAATAGATTTAAACATGACTTACTTCTACACGTTTTTATGTATAGTCCAACCTTACCTGGAAGACAAAACAGCTTGGAATTAAGCCGCTCACTCCTTACAAAATTGGATGTACATAGTTCTCTTTTTTTTATATATTATATTATTTAATATTGACTGCTCTATTGGCGCAATATTAGTATGTAAGGGAATATTGACATTTTGATTTTTTTTGTTATAAATTATTTCATTTATTTTTTTAATGTGAGTGCGAGTGCTACGTATGTCTGATATACTTTTGGCTATCTCTTGAAAGGGCCAATCCAGGAATTTCTGTACATTACACTCGCATAATTTCTGTAAAACAATGTCTGGACATTAAAAGAGGCCATAACCCATGAGTTTGTTTCGGCATTTCTTCTCATGGCTAGCCCTGAAATGCCGTAGTAAATGTATTATAGCTTAAAAAATGATTGACATGTTAAAGTGATATTTATGATCCAATTTACAGAATAAATGATTTGAATTTGAATTTTGAATTTGAATTTGAACTTAATGTAGCGACAAGCTCTACGTATATTATTGTGTTTCAATGGCTATAGTGTATATAATAATAATGATTTTAAATCCATAATAATATTTTACATCTGCCACCAAAAATGTTTACCATAAAAGTTTACCAAAAGCTGCCATATTTAATAGTTCGCAAATCCTGCAGACAGACAACAGCAGAGAGACCCAAAACTCATAGAAAACACACTTGTCTCAGATCCTTGTGTATTATTTTACTCCAGCTCATAGAGCAATTTTAACAAAGTATATAATAATAATAAAATAAATATATTGCACCCAGCAAAGATGTAATTATGACGCTGACAGTTTTGCTTCATATATGTTTGTAACTATTGCATAATTGCGAGGAGGAATTTTAGCTGAAATCCGTATGTCTTAGATTCAAATGGTGCTGCCATTATGTTGTTTTCCCATGGTACTATTGGCATCCAACAAGTAGTTAATTAGAGATGTTAACTAGAAGCGATTGGCAAAATAAACGGCGCCTTTGAGTTGGCATTGGAAGTTGGAACCCGCTCAATGTTAGGAAATCACTCCGCGGAAATGTATGGAAACCAATGCTAACACACTAAAATCTATATTGTTAGCGTTCGGTAATATGTTGGTATTATAAACAGTTTCTACGAAGTAAGCGTTCAGTTGTCTATTATTGATTTACAACTACTTTGTCTAGGAGTATCGCCTTTCAGCCTATAATATTTGGCGTTTTAAGTCACATGTTACTCATTTTAAAGACACTTTTTTTGTAGTTATTTTGTAAATAATTACAATATCTATACATCTCACCTTTCCACTTTGCCTTTAAAAATGACTAAAAAGATATATTAAAGGCCAGGCCAACTGTTTCGATACGTGGTAAAAAGGCTGGATATCATATACTTACATTAATATCAGGCCATTGATACAGGGATCTGTCTTCAATCTTCTTATCAAGTCGAAACCTACGTTTAGTACTAACTGAATAAATCCTTCACTTCCCCCTTGCGACCGTTGCTCTATAATTTCTATATACTTCCCTCCTACACATTCCTTTGGTGCGTGGTTTTCATTCTACAAACTGTTTCAAGTTTAACAATGTGTAGTGTAACCATGTGCTAATAAATTCAATTAGATCACTTAATGGACATTTGGTCTACAATCTGCGTCCATTCTGACCTTTCCATCGGCCACTATTTCTACCATTGTCCGGATTGCATTGTGGGTGGATAATGGACACCAGTGGGCGAAATTAGTACAGATTGCTTAATTAATTCTAATTCTGCTACATAATGTGTGGTTCAATGGACATTGTAAGGTTTCGTTTACTTTAACGGCATTATTTTCTAAGTGTGTGTACATGAATGAGTCACCTGAGGTTATATGACCTTCACCAACTCAGTATTTTTTATCCTGACTTGGCAAAGTGACTATACGTTACACTTGTTGCTGATAAGTGTAGCACAATCGAAGAATAGTGTCGACCAACGACAGACAATGTACCTCTATCATAGGCAGGCAGAATTATGCCGGCCTGCTTAATTGCTTCTTCAACCTCCGTTTAAAGGATCCCATATTGTAGGGAACACGGGTGCCGGTAAAAAAAACTGTGTTGTTTTATTCGTATGAATGACGAGACGAGCGAATAGCTGTTGTCTGTCGCGACTCACCTCTATCAGATGCGAACCTCGAAGCTATATTAAAGTAGGTATACGTACGTTAAAAATCATAACTACTGATCAAACACTTTAATGTATACTACTAGACAAGCTGCGCGGTACACAGAAATTGTACAACTAAGTTGTGGTCAAGTGACCGTAACACAATATTACCATCTCACTTACTCTCAACTGGAACCCCTATAGCGCTCCTTGTTTATGAGCTGTCAAACTCCGCGTTATGTGACGCAATTCTACTTCTAAACAGCCCGTCTAGTAGTATACATTTAAAGTCTTTGTTAGTGATCCGATATTTTAGTTTAGAGTAAAGATTTGATTTGACACAAATATCCAAGAGTTGTGTAGATAAATTCCTTAATATATCTATGTAGATTCCGGCGTGACACACGCTCTACAAGTTCATATTGCATGCGTGCGGTCTGTGCGGTCGGTGCGGACTGCGGTCGGTGGACGGTGAGGTGTATCACATTCACATGTGCGTTAGTTATCGGTTACGAGTTACGACACATGTTTGTCTTACTATCGCATAAATATGTGATGCGTGCTTTAGTACAAACATTGACCTGTGTGATGCCAAAGAGCATGCAATCATTACGTTTACGTGATGCGTGCATTCTGTCAACAACTCTCTGGCAACTAATGGATGCATTCAGTTCTATTTTAATGTCTGGTCAAAGATAACAGTCAGATAAAAACGTTATTTAACATTAAACACGAGGAAAATGATAATCCGTTTAGTTTTTGTGACAAAAAAATCAATTATAAGTATGACTATAAAAAATGTTACAATGCAATTGTAAAGTTTCAATCTTTCTATAATTTTATTGAAAGACATATATCATAAGATTACGCATGTATCTCCGAAGATGTAGGCTAGTGTACAAAAAGTGCACTCATAGATTGACGAAGCTTATTTCCATCCCAACCTAATGCTATAGTTACCGACCACAAATTTCAATACCGATGTTTTTCGAATTTAAAAACTTAACACAAATTTTAATTCTTCCATCTCGGAATCGAAACCAGGACGTCACTGAATCAATGTTTACCAGCCTATGTACACTGCTGCGATTACTATTAAATACACCCAACACAACACATCCATCAAATGATCAACTTGTTCTTTAGCTCGTGTGGTACGAAAATATCGACCCGTGCTGCGATTGCCGGTGGCTACGTCAATTCAATTCTCATACATAAACACAATAAGAATGATTCGCAATACGGCGCGAACAATAATGGAATCTCTATGGCTATTGTAGTTATGTGGATGCGAGATGTAGGTCAGGCGGGAGGCTGGGTGAGCCTGCCTGTCGTCCGCCGACCTCCACCGCCCTCCGCCCGCCTTCACACCATCGAGTGATCGGCTTCTGTACTTGGCACTCCTCCGGTTGGGCACTACAGCGATGGACAAAGTAATACAATACTTACTTATTTTCAAGTTAAGTCTTCAAAGAACTTGAAAATGAATAATAATCTTTCAATTGAAATAAAACTAGTTTATACGGATTTTCGTCCCGACGTTTCGAAAGCTTTTCAGCCTTCGTGAGAGAGACCCTTTAATAAACTAGTTTTATTTCAATGAGTAATATTCGCGTAAACATAAGACATTTGATAAAATTACGTCGTCAAGTTAAGGTTCGTAGACAAAATAGGACAGAGAGGTTGAACGTACTATTATCTCTATTTTTGACATAACGAGTCGAGTATTCTATGCAACCATGTTAGTTTCGATAGCATAGATAACCAGATTACTTAAATTCTTTTTTCACGACAAAACGAGTTGACAAAATTATCTCGTGTTGAATATGGTAAGAGATAAGTGTGAGTTTTATAATACTATCTATACATACTCGTATACAAAGTGTATTATTATTTTATATCGATGTTGCCAGTATACATGTTTTATATAAAAAAAAAAAACGAATGGATTTGTGCTGTCAGCCTATATTGCTTTTACAGCTTCACCTGACAATAAAGCCGGTGCTTATGGCGCTCTAGCCAGAAATATGTATAATGTACTTAGTAGCGATTAAGCACAGAAGCGCCTTTTAGAAGGCTCAGACCTCAGCTTAAGCAATCGCTGGGGAGTATAGTTAAGGGCCGCCTCTGCACGTCATTATGCCGAGGGCCAGTTGTGGGGGCTCTTCGGACTCGCAGTCGTGTCCTATGTCGGGGTCGCGTATTATTATTGCGATTCGGATTGGGCAAGGAAAGTGCTGCTTCGATAGCGACTGTGATGCGAGTCGTTGGGATCTGCCAAAACATGTTTGGGACGTCGACGGAGGGGTATACATGTATATTCCACTACGTAAATATTGAGCAAGAATTCCGTTTCATGTGCAGATAAAGAGTTGTGTATTTATATCTACAATCGTTTTTCCTTTCCAATATTTTTTTTTCCATTTGCCACACTGGTTGTCTAGCGTTATGAATCGTATCCAAAAATAAACTACAAGTCAATTTCTCGGAGCGGTGGTAGAGTCCAAAGTCCGGATTAGTATGAGTATACAAACAAACAGTGATTCACTTATCTCTAGAGGAGCGAGCCAGTGATCGCTGGGCCAGTAGCCAGCGCAGTTGCCCGTGCCAGTGGCGCCGGCTGGCCTCCTTACTAATATTTGTGTGGCTTCCGCAATACATTTTATTGTTTTTTTTTTTCGAGATCAGCTGATTCTTTTATGTAAACTTAGGTCTTAGACATGTATCTACGAAGCGGTAGGCAGGGGTATAAATATTACAACCACTGTTCACTGTTATTCCCATCCCATGATCTGGGTACGTGTATCACCGTAATAGGAGCAGATTCCAAACCCGAGCAACTCATCTGATTTAGAAAAACACACATTTTAATTCCCCTACCCGGGTATCGAACCCTATGGGTTTCGCAAGTTTCACAGGCCAAGTACGCATATCAGTAGTTCGATTAGACGGCTTGAGGCGAATGAGGTCAATATTTTTATCTGACTTCAAAAAACGAGGAGGTTCTCAATTCGGCGAGTTATTTCTATTTTCTCTTTTTTATGTGATTTCTCCGGCAATATTGTAAACCTATTTTGTTGGAGAAAAAATAATTCGATAGAGTTTAACTGCGATGTGGTCCCATATAAATTTGGTTAAAATCTGATGACGGAGTACGGAGTAAAAAGAAATAAACTCCCCAATGGATAACATCACATTCATCGTGATTGTGTTATTGTATTGGAATTTAGGTACATGCTTATAGCATGCAATTTAATTTGACCGGCAGCTGCCCCGGCATGCCACTCCAAAGAGATCTATAGAAATTTTTACTTTTGAAGCCGGTTTTTAAGTTTTGATAAAACTTATGTTATTGCTGAACGTCGTAATCAGATAAGTATGTACTTTGCTTAAAACAGTAGGCACATCTAGTGGATGCAGTGTAGTCGATTGCTCGATTATATCTGTTGTTGTACTGCGTACTGTTTACGTATTGTAAGAGGCAGAGGTATACACTATACAGTATAAAAGTCGCGGAGATATGACCTTGCCGTTGCTCGTCAGTCGTCACTCACCACAGATGACTGATCATCGCGCTCTATTACTGTTCCATATCTATTATCATCATTAATTATTATTATATTGTAAGTTTAAACATTGCGGATTGTACGAGGCGGTATAAATAATTAGACGTAGGTAATGGTTACTTTTGGCCGCACATTGTTTTAAATTCCCATTTCCCAGGGGTTAGACCTAGTAGCTATATTGATTTTTTGGTTCTGAATAGCTAAAAACATTTTATGTATAATATGATGTATAATATGACATGCTGCATTCATACTCTTCAACACATCTTCAGGTGTATCCGTTAATTTATATTGCTCCCGTTTTTTGACATAACAGAACGAGACACTATCGGACCGGTATGATGCAGTAAAGATCCGCAATACAGTGGTGTAGGTGAAAACTCATTCATACTCTTTCTGCTACTGGTTTTAGGTAGTTGGTAGTCCAACTACATACATCACCAGAAATACAACGGATCCGATAAAAACGGTCTGATGACTTCAGACGATATCGGCTTTTTCGTCAACATCAAACGTGTTGACAGATTACTCGTTTTTTTCACAGTGATAATGTTCTGTCTTGGTGTTCAGTCACAACTCGCGCAGGGAGCGCACTCATCCAATTGATCGGGTCAATTGTTTGATGATGGCCACAAGCCACGTGATAGGACGTTGGCCTAGTGTGTCGTGACGTCAAACCGCACTGACATTATGCTTCGACAGGAATTCTGTCACTGTGTCCTGAGCTTTTTTTAATATTTCGTATGGCGTGTCGGATTAGCATTTAATAATAATACTAGCCCTGTTTTATAGTCGTCCCACTGCTGGGCACGGGCCTCCTCTACTGAATGAGAGGGGTTAGGCCTTAGTCCACCACGCTGGCCTAATGCGGGTTGGCAGACTTCACATACCATCGAAATTCTTATGAAGAACTTCTTAGGTATGCAGGTTTCCTCACGATGTTTCCTTCACCGTTAAAGCAAGTAATAATTAACAATTAATACACACATAACTTATAAAAGTCAGAGGTGTATGCACTTGAGGCTGGTTTCGAACCTGCGACTTTGGTCTCGACAGTCCATACCACTCCCCGTTGAGCTATCACTGCTTTTTTGGATTAGCATTTAGTTAATAACAATTGTAAGTACAACCAAGTATCTTCAACGAAGTGCCGGGTGGTTTGAGAGGGGGCTCCAAAATCGCAGCCAAGCGTGTCAGTGACACCCCACTTATGAAGGTGATAGTTGCAGTTGGCTAGTAGCCACACCGAAAACATAAGATGTCAAGGCCAAAACTTGGGCCTCACAGTCTCCATTTTGTATATACTGCTGACACGTAATTGGTTGATAATGTGCTAGAATGTTATAGCCTAGGATACACGCACTTGTATCGAAATTTTTGGGTATTACGAGTATATGATGTCAATATGAGGTTCTTCAACCACAATAAAGTTAGTATTGTTGTCTTTAGCTAGTTTGGGTAAGTATTGGCATTTCGACTGTGATGCTCCCTCGATGTTGATTTTCTGTTGAATTTTAGACTCTTTATTTTAAAATATAATTAATACATTTTAAAATATTACAATAAAAGCACTTGTTGTTTTTAATCTTATTATTATTATTATGTTTTTAAGTTAATTTTTCTCAGGGTTATTACCTGGGGTATTTTTAAAATCGCACCGGTACTAACCAAAGTGCGACTTTAAGTGGGATTTTTTGTTTTTTTTTATTATTATAATTTTTATTTATTATTTAATCTGTTACAATACATTTCTTACATAATATACTCGCCAAACGGTTAAGTTTGATGGCGAGACGCGCTCGTTATTTATCGTATGTTTACAATTTTTATCACTTACAACAAACAAATATAATAATAATAATAATAACCCCCCCGAGGGATCACCTTGTCGTGGTGGGGGGGCTTACGGGTGCCGGGTACTGGATTTACCAATGGTCTTAACATCTTACCATTTACAATATACACCTACCCAACCAACGATCCCAAACCCACTCAGTGGAGAAACATTATGGAACGTCAGTCAAAAAGATATAGTCTACGGCCGCTACCCGGGGGTCGCCGGGGCGCATCTGGAGCCGACGCTGGATGCCACAGTATGCGAACCGTTGGCGACGGGGGACTGAGCAGGCGGGTTCCCCTCGAAAAATATACTACAGCCGACCCATCAACTTCATCTCCATCTACTTCACCTTCTCATCGATCACTCTTTTCAAACATTCCATCACCATCCTCGACTCACAGTTTATTCCGTTCACCTCATTCATCACCATCTTCCAATTATTCACCCAAATCAACAAGGTCAACATCTGTTGTGCAGGAGGCATTCGCCACTAATCCTACACCCACTGCTGGCCCTTCCGGTGCGCGAAAAAAATGGTCAGAAGATATGAACCGTTTCATATGGCGCACATATTTGACAATTACCAAGTGTGAGACAACTCAACTGCAAAATTATTTAGAATCATTACATCATCAATTTAACATTCATTACCCCGAAATGCAAGCAACACGACAACGTATAGGTGACCAAAGAAGAGCTATATTAAGAAGGAAATTACTATCTCAAGATATACTTGATCAAATACGTATTGAAGTAAAACAACAAATTCAAACACCTGTCCGATCAGAAGACAATTATTCACCCCCGAACATTCAAATTCATTCTGCACCCTCATTGCACACACCATTAACAAATACCAGAATGAAATGGACGAACGATATTAATGACGAAATTATTCTTTGCTATTTTAAAGTTACTGATTTAGAAATGAATAAAACTGCCTATCGCACAAAATTGCATGAGCTATTTATAGAAAAACATCCACATCTTTCACATCTTACTGAACAGAGGATCGCAGATCAGAGACGATTAATTTTCAATAATAAGTCACTACAGGGTAGAATTCGTCAATTAAAACGGAGGGTTGAATTGGAACTCAATAGTACGTCTATTGATAATTTGACTCAAACCTGTACAGAGCAAATATTTCCTACAACAGAAAGTCCACAAGAACCCCCCTTTGAAGTAATTACGATTACAACAGATTCAATACTTACACAATCACACTTACAAACTAACACGCAAACTAACACAGTAAGTACTAATACTCTACCTCGTATACAGGGTAATAAAATAGATTTTAACAAGATTGAAACCGAATTTAATAGTGCAATACACCAATTCACTGACATAGATCCAGAAAAAAGACCCTATATACCAAAACAGAAGTCGTCACGAAAATTTTCTCAAATAGTTCATTATCTTAATGCCACAATACTTCCAAAACACCTAAATGATGATTTAGATTTCATTTCTCTGCACACACTTATATATGCAGCAGCATTCACCGCTGCTGTTTGCAACGGCACAAGGTTTAATTTAGATAGAAACATCCATAATGGTGGTAAGAAAATGCCAAACTGGCAAAGAAGAATTAGTGACCGAATAAAACAATATAGGTTGGAAATAGGTAGACTATCACAATATATATCAGGGAATAGAACACAAAGAATAATAAAAACTGTAGAAGAAATCAAAATCAAATATAAAAGTCACTCACAGCACGAAGAATCAAATACAGAACCACAACATTTTTTAGACACAATAAAACAGAAATTAAATGCAACCGCAACCAGACTCAAAAGATACCTTACTTGCACAAAGCGAAAGCAACAAAACTCAACTTTTGAAAATAATGAGAAACTATTTTACAGGGACTTAGGTAAAAGCAAAGAACACAATACAGCCGATTCTTCGCAATTTCCCTCACCGGAACATTTGCATCAATTTTGGGCGAATTTATGGGAAAATTCCACACAACACAATGTAAACACTGATTGGTTAAACAAAGTACCTGATACCACACATATAGAACATATGGGCTTTGAAAACCTGTCTTTAGATACATTAAGAAAAATAATAAATCGTACACATAACTGGAAAGCACCCGGAACTGACAACATACATAACTATTGGTTAAAAAAAACTCACGTGCACCCATCCACTCATTCACAACCATATTACTCAATTCATACAATCACCGCACACAGTACCAGCATTTATCACCCATGGAATTACGTACATGTTATCAAAAGGTTCAGATCCAAAAGATCCAGCTAATTATGGGCCTATTACATGTTTACAAACTATGTATAAAATCATAACGGGATGTATCAGTGAAGTTATTTACCAACATTTAGATGAGCAAAATATACTAGCGGAACAGCAGAAAGGATGTAAGCGAAATAGTCAAGGTTGCAAAGAACAGCTAATTATAGATTCAGTTATTATGAAGCAAGCACAAACGAAAAATAGAAATATTCATACAATGTATGTTGATTACAAAAAAGCATTTGATTCAGTTCCTCATAGCTGGCTGATTCATGTATTAGTACATTACAAAATCCATCCAAAAATAATTGCATTCCTAAAAACAACTATGGCTCAATGGACGACGAAACTAAGGCTTAATCAGAATAATACATCAATAACTACAGATCCAATTAAAATAAAAAGAGGCATATTTCAAGGAGACGCGCTCAGCCCGTTGTGGTTCTGTGTAGCTCTCAACCCCTTGTCTGAACTACTAAACAACACTTACGCAGGATTCAAATTAAAACACAATAATACACAACACGTAATCTCACATTTAATGTATATGGATGACATTAAAATCTTTGCAACCAACAACACAGAACTTAATAAATTAGCAGATATCATGCAATCTTTCTCTACCGATATACAAATGCAGTTTGGAGTCGATAAATGCAAAATTCACTCTATTAATCGAGGTAAAACACAAATTAACACATATACTCTTGAAACAGGTGAACAAATAGAACCCATGAACGAACTTGCTACATACAAATATTTAGGTTTCCATCAGTCCAAATATATACTCCAAAAACAAGCCAAAATAGAAATGACCAAGAAATTCAAACTAAGACTGAACCAAATTTTAAGATCTACTTTAAATTCTCGCAACACGACTAAAGCCATAAATACTTACGCTATTCCGATTCTTACATACTCCTTTGGTATTATAAGCTGGTCACAAACTGATCTGATTAAACTACAAAGAATGATTAACACACATATGACTTCCCACCGAAAGCATCACCCCAAATCATGCATGCAACGGCTGACATTATCACGCAGAATAGGTGGTAGAGGATTGATCGACATACGCAACCTACATAATAATATAATTACTAAACTCCGACACTATTTTCACAGTAAATCTGAACACACACAGCTCCATAAATACATAGTTAATATAGACAAGAAATTTACTCCACTAAACTTACACGACATAAACCCTCAACCAAACCAACATATCGCCACAGTACAACAGAAAGTAGACTTATGGTCTCAAAAGTCATTACACGGAAGGCACCTAGCCGATCTCAGCCAAACACACGTCGACAAGGAAGCGTCGAACGAGTGGCTCCGGCGTGGAGAGCTCTTCCCGGAGACGGAGGCCTTTATGTCTGCTATTCAGGATCAGGTAATAAATACCCGCAATTACCAAAAGCACATCACTCGCATCCCTAATCTGCCAACTGATCAGTGTCGGCGTTGTTACAGTAGTTCGGAGACTATACAACATATAACCGGTGCTTGTAAATCCATCGCACAAACCGATTATAAGCATCGCCATGATCAAGTTGCCGCCATCATTCACCAACACCTAGCATTCAAATATTCCCTTATTACACAAAAAAGCCCGTACTATAAATATAAACCCACAACCATATTAGAATCCGCACATTACAAACTATACTGGGACCGAACAATTATTACTGACAAAACTATACACTACAATAGACCGGACATCTTACTCTACGATAAAAGCAATAGTACCGTATATTTAATAGACATCGCTATACCAAATACTAACAATCTTGCATCTACATATACTGAAAAAATTGCCAAATATATGGACCTATCAATAGAACTCAAAAACCAATGGAGGGTAAACACTGTAAAAACAATTCCTGTGATCCTATCTTCCACAGGCGTCATACCTCATACACTGCACACTAGTCTCCAATCTCTCGACATGCATAAGCTCTCGTACACTCTTCTCCAAAAAGCCACAATTCTGAACACTTGTAGAATTGTTAGAAAATTTCTGTCAATCGATCTTACATATTAATTGATATAGGTAGTTATGTCTCAACTTCCATTTCTTGCTTGGCACAAAAGCCCGCAGAAATGGGTTCTAACCCCATCACGATGGGAGAATAAAATTTATAAAGAATTATAATAATAATAATAATAATATTTGCTTGTATATACCTTGATTAGCCCTTTTTTTGACATTCTCCAAGTAAAAGTTACTTTTTAAATAAACTATGAGACAAGAATACAAAATTATCAAAGACAGACGTTGACTATTATACATCATCGAGAAATACATCCCTTAATTTAGATTTTAACATACTTTTACTAAACTTAGGGCTTTTTCTTAATAATTCTTATTATCATTATTTATTTATTTGCAATGCTAAAGTGTAATACAAAAAGCGATCAGATTCAATAAAAAGATGTAATTAAGGCCAGAGTAATAATAAAAGCGAGAGTCATCTCCGGCCGGCAGTTTCGTATGAAAACTTTAGACGTTGATGTTCCGTAAATACATTGTAAACAGTCTGTAAATAGTTGACACGGGAGTACCCGCGCCTCTCGGTGCAACGTCCTCAATCTCGATGTGAGGGAACGAATGACAGTTGTCAGTTGTCACTACAATTTTCTAGTAAAAGGAAATTTTCGGTGTCGTTGATAGATTTCAAAATAGAGATGTAAACAATGTTATAGATGAACAGGTGGCCGCGGCTTCGCCCACGTGAAAGTGTTTTCTGGGATAAAGTAGTTTTTTCGTACAAATTTTGAAAATAAGATTCGAAATACATGTCACGCCATGGCAGATACGAGCATAAGTTAGTAAGATGGAGAGTATGAAAGTATCCTGCTTGGTGATCGTGTTTATAAATTTGTTGAACAAAATACTTATGCACTAGCTTTATAAGGCGCTGAAGTGACCAGTTGCGACTAGCGGTCATTCATTCAACGTGGATATGCTTAAGTAGGTACCTGATCATTATTGGATCATATTTCATTGTTCACGACAATGGTTTGAAACTGTGTACATGCGACTCTTAATGCAACAGTTACATGTTATTAACATAGCATCTACCTACATCACTGATTGTTAGCGGTGACCATATCAAACGACAGTTAATCACTTGAATACTTAGTTTATTGGTTACTTTTACAATGTTACTGCTTTACAGACCACAAACCCCATGTCAGTATTCTCTAGAGACCGCTCTCTAATTATAACTAAAACAACTAGAACCGAATAGGAAACCAGCAGAGCTACCGCGTAATGAACTATATCTACTGAGCACTGATCTTAGTGAACTGGAGACTGTCTGACTGACGGCGGGCAAAAGACCCCCATTTATGGCGACAACCTCTTTTATACCAGTAAATACCCTTCCACAACTATATTGCACCATTATTATTTCAGTGTATCCAACGTTGCTTTCCCAGACACCCTCAATACACAAATAAAAAGAATACGCTAACATGATGGATTCCCCTATAATGTAATGTTCTTGTCTTGTTTCTTGTATGCGAATATCAGGAAGTCTAGAAAATTCGGTAATACCTGCCCAACTCCTCCTACATTCACGCCTATTACCAAATAACTGAACTCGTTTAGCTAATGTGACTTTATAGGTCAAATCTCATACCCTTGCATAGTAATCATGGTCATTTTATAATTTAACACTACTTTAGGTAACAAGTACTTTATATATTTTTATATTGTCAAGAGAATCATCATATAAGACCTCTGTAATGATTACCGCAGCAGAATGACAAATGAAAGCACGTTGTATCTCTTAACGAGACTGGACAAATATGTATGTAATCAGTGAAATTACTGGCCAATAAATAATTAGCCATCTTACGACTCGGGATGATGCCTGCGTACCATTTATAATTCAAAGTTTTGTGTGATGTTGCTTCTGTTTATAGACAGGCGTGTGGCGCTTACCATTCTGCTCGTTTCGTTATTTAGTTTTATAATAACATCAATATATATTTTTGGTTGTGAGAACTGTGGAACCAGAGTTATCGTAGTGTCTTATGAAATCACCGTGATGCAATCTTAACTGTATTCGAGTGTTACCTGTTTGTTATATTATTAAATCGATTAGACTCAATATATCGCAACATTATTCTGGTTATATTAATCAATAGCTAAATTAACATTTGCCAATGAACTAATAAAATAACTGAAAACAACATTAACATTCTACTTGCACATAACTTAGTCAATGTAAATATCAAAATAATTTTTATACACACGGTCTAAAGTCTATAATTACTATCTAGATATAAAAATATAATTTGCACATATAATTAATATTGTTAATTTATTTGCGCATCCGTATAACTGCTCAACGGATTTTATGTAGATTTCACTAATATTTTAAGTGTAACTTCAGTAAACATAATATGGACCTTAAAGAACTAATTTTTACATACGAGTATATACATAGACTCACCTGTTTCCCATAGGGCTAGGCAGAGATAACGGATGCCCACTTGCTACGATCCTTGCATATCTCTTCGGCCTCATTCACTCTCATAGCTAATTTGTATTCCAAAAAAAGTCTGTTACGATTTTACGAAACACACGGTTCTGCGAACACAATCTATCTATGAGTATATTTACCATGTGACCCAATTGTTAGATCAAAAGAAACAGGTTTTAACAGCACGTGTAAAAAGTTAAATCATCGCATCAAAGGGTTGAACCAGACAGAATTATCGTTTACGCTTGCTCTTTAAATAACTCTTTTTTCCTACATTGGGACCTTTATTAAAAGAAGTTATGAAATAATTGTTACCTTTGCAATTATAAGTATATTAAGTGCATATTGAATAATATTTATCGATACTTAATATAAAATGTTTACATGATCTGTACTACTCATCTTACATACGCACTCACGCCTGTAATCCCCGAAGGGGTAGGCAGAGGTGTAGCCAGTACACCCACATTTCGCCGAGCGTATCTCCGTCCCTTATGTGATAGGGGGCGAGCCTATCGCCATACCGGGCACAAATTCCAGACTCCGGGCTAATACTGAGCATTTCGTACATACGAGTAGTATCTTATATATAAAATTCACGTGTCACAATGTTAGTTACCATACTCCTGCGAAACGGTTGGACCGATTTTTATGAAATTTTATATGCATATTCAGTAGGTCTGAGAATTGGCTCTTATCTATTTTTCATACCCCTAAGTGATAAGGGTTGTCCACCCATAACATTTATTTTTTATTTTATGGTCAATTTTTTTTTATTATAGCGATATTAGTATTTTTGTCAAGCGCGTTTCTCACACCGATCGCGATGACGGGACTCGCTTGATGCGATCACCCCCCACGCCGCGCCCACCGCTGTCGCCCACTAGGCTACTTTAATCCTGAAAAGGTATTCACGCGGGTGGAGCCGCGGGCAACAGCTAGTGTTAATTAATATAAATCAATTTGCCGTATGATAAAGGATTGCTGTGACTAACTCAATCGTTGTTTTGTTCAATAATTAGAAGCCAGTAGATACTAATTAACGTACGGTCGCCGAGGATTAATCTTAAAATGGAGACTTGAAAATAAAATTAATTTTGAACAAGAATTTACCTTATTGTGTATGTTAATGCAGGCGGCTCGAAGTAACCTATTATAATAATATAATATAGTATGTATATAACAATGACTACAAAACATAGGATTTTTTTTACTGGCAGAGCCACGTTGTAAACATTTTTGTTTATAGCATGGATGGGCTGGTTAGACCGGGTTTTTACCACTATCCCACAGAAGATTGACGTTACCACATCTCGATATACAGCAAACCTCATTCGGAAAAAAGATGTTTTTGCGCATGTATCGCGTGTGAGCAGTGTGTTAGTGAATTAAATGTGTGTGAGGCGAGTCCTTGGACTCCGTCTGTGGTGACAACTGACAACAGAGCAGTGTTTAACGTATTGTGTTACAAGACACATACACAAACACACATATTTTTGCAATGTAATGCGTAGTACCACTGACTTGCTAGATATTCTGTAGTTTTGTATAGATTTTAATATGTGGATATGAACCTGCATTGGACCAGCGTGCAGTATAGAATGGTGAATTATTGATCCGAATCAGGATTTGCATTTAGGACATAACAGGTTCATAAACTTTTTTTTATTGCATAGGCCGGCAAACGAGCAAGTGGGTCACGTGATGGTAAGTGATCTCCACCGCCCATGTACGCCCACAATAACAAAAGAGCCATGGGCGCGTTGCCGACCTTAAAGGAAATGGATAGGGAAGGGGCCCTCCCCTTTGGCCTTTGGATTTGGGCGTCCGGGTATCTCACTCACCGTACGAAACGCAGCAGCAAGCTACTTTACGTCGGTTTTCTATGAGACAGTGGTAACAACCCGGTCGAGCCGGCCCATTCGTGCTGTGGACAAAACAGTCTACAGCGTGGCTCTACCACTCGGGAACACTACAAATATAATGTCATTCTGTTGATTTTATTAAACATTCAGTGTCTTCTAATGTATATTATGTACTACCAGGATATAAAGTTGAATAATAACTGTTTTTATCGAGATTGTAGAAGCCACAGGTGTCAAGGTTTTGTTGTTCTCGGAAAGTAATTTACTTGACGATGTTGTACCTTCGGAACGAGTTTTTACTTTATAACTTCCACAGTTCCACAGACTGTCTCGATGGCGCAGTTGTAATGCGTACGCGTTACGATTGAGGCTAACGCTGAGCTCTCGGGTTCGATCCCCGGGTCGGGTAAAGTGGTATTGGGTTTTTCTATTACAAAATGCTCAGTATCAGCCCGGTATGGCGATAGGCTCGCCCCCTATCACATCGTGGGACGGAGATACGCTCGGCGAAATATGGGTGTACTGGTTACACCTCTGCCTACCCCTTCGGGGATTACAGGCGTGAGTGCATATGTAACTTCCACAGTTTATTATTACAATACGCGCATTTTATCTTGGGCAGCCTGAAGTACCTAACATACTTGCTTTATGTATCAGGTACTTGATACATATGGGCACGCGGCTGGATAGTACACAGCGTACACGTGAGGAAAAACTCGCAATAGTGACTCGTTTCTAGTAGCTTTCTGAGGTGCCTATATTCAGTTATAACATATACGCGCTCACGCCTTTAATGCCCGAAGGGGTACGAGACTATCCCGCCCATACACACCCGCCACTGTAACTCCTGTAAGCCAGGGTCGACAGTGGCACGCATATTTCGACACCAAGCAATGAAGCTCAGCGAGTCTCTAGGAATGCAAATCAGTCTTTATCTCGCACGAAATGAATCAAATAGAAAATTAAGGAGGAGTTGGAAATACTAATTGTATAATTGCCCGAAGGGGTAGGCAGGGTGTAACTATTACACCCATATTTCACCGAATCTTAGTCCCATGATGTGAAAGAGGGCGAGCCTATCGCCATACCGGGCACTAATTCCAGACTCCGGGCTGATACTAAGCATTACGTAATAGTAAAATCCAATATCACTTTTACCCGTCCCGAGACCTGAGCGTCATAACGCGTTACATCTGCGTCACCGAGGCACTTACGAGTATAACATGTAAGACATAATGCTGGCAGCCGTCGAGAGACAACAACATTTCTTGACGGTCCACATTATATTTGTACTGCACTGTACCTATTTACCATCGCATGCAGTGTAGTGACTGTGAGTCATTACACTGTGACTCACAGTCAGTCAGAGTGAGTGTAGTTTGACTGCCTCGGTTGTGTGATCCACAAAAAATTGTTTCGGGTCTGGGTGTTGTGAGACCGCAAGTCTGTCGTAGTTTCTGATACCCATGATACAAGTTAACCTAGTGTGGGGTCAGGACTATGTGTGTGACTGTTGGGTGTATTTATTTTATTTATATGCACCGAAGACTATTACTTCAGTAATAGGGTAGTTTCCTATATTGATTTTTTTACATTATTTTACAAGCAACAGAAAATGATACACAAAAGAAACCCTTTTATTAAAACACAATCAACATTGGTTCAGAAATGTGCCCGCAGTTACGATGTTAAATGTTGGTATCAGGAAAAGTGGGTGCGTAGTAGGGATATCTCACTATCTCACTTGCACGCGTGCACCATAATGAACATTTTACACAGTGACGTCAAAGTTTGCGTCCTCCGTCATTTGACAATTACCCTTTCTACAGGATTTGAATGGCTTCTAACTTATTTATTTTTGGTCCGATTTATAAAATTCTTTCTGCAATAGATTTTGAGTAACGTAACTTATTGATTTAAATAATAAAAAAATCTAGTCACCTACCCCATTATCGATATCGATTGTTTTTCGGAACGTTAAGCGTTTAATCAATGTATGTTATGCCGCGGCCGGTACAAACTGCGTGCGATTACTCACCTATTGTAATAATTATCGTGGTTTGATTACTTCCGCCAACATTTTATCAGTTGGTTATCTTTGTGCAAAAGTATTGTTAATTAATGATTAATGCTAATAATATGCTAAAATTTATCTTCGTAATTAACAAATGTAACATACGAAAATTATAGTGATTTCTTAGGTTTACGCGAATATTACACATTGAAATAAAACTAGTTTATACGGATTTTATCGCGGTTTAATTTTTATTTTAGTCCCGACGTTTCGAAAGCTTTTCAGCCTTCGTGGTCACGGGAGAGACTGAGGTGTAGGTCGTATCGAAAAGTTAATGTTACAATGGCTACCTTCATTTTAAAATTATACATTTATGTTTAATTATTTAAAAAAGTTAGTTGACACTAGTCCGATCTACGCAGAAAGAGCTCACAGTATCTTGAGGTTTTCATCATTTTAAAATGAAGGTAGCCATTGTAACATTAACTTTTCGAGACGACCTACACCTCAGTCTCTCCCGTGACCACGAAGGCTGAAAAGCTTTCGAAACGTCGGACTAAAATAAAAATTAAACCGCGATAAAATCCGTATAAACTAGTTTTATTTCAATACGAAAAATATATTAAAATCTTCCATACACAGATTCTACTCTGGATACGATACCTACTTGAATATCAGAATGAAAGTAGGTAATGTATGGAGTATTAAGTAAGCCTGGATAGGTCGTTGGAAATATTTAGTTTTTTGGTCTTCGCTTTAAGTATATGGCGATAATAGTATTGACAATTCAGATATTCATTTTGTTATTTGATGTGTATGTATAGAGAAAATGGCTGTATGTTTATCCACTATTGACTTAAATATATAGGCTGACTCGTCACTGCTACATAAATACAAACTATGTATTTACAAGCTTACGCACATATGTGTATATTTTGTCAGTGGTAGAGCCACGCTGTAGATAGTTTTATCTACAGTACGAATGGGCTGGCTCGACCGGGTCGTTACCACTGTCTCACAGAAACCCGACGTAAAGTAATGGCTTGCTGCTGCGTTTCGTACGGTGAGTGAGATATCTGGAGGCCCAAATCCCCCTCCCCTTTCCCTTCCTAATCCTTTAATTATCCTTTTTAATAAAGGTCGGCAACGCGCCTGTTATTCTTCTTGTGTTGTGACGTAAATGGGCGGTGGAGATGACTTACCATCAGGTGACCCACTTGCTCGTATGCCGGGTTGTGCATTAAAATAACTAAAATACAGCAGGACACGCAAAAATGAGTTGAATCATCTGAATCTGTATATACTATAGTTCCTTTAGCAAAGCCCAATAATATATAGAACTGAAACAAAAGTAAAATAACGGAATATAAACGAGCAAACTGTCAGGTCAACGGAACGTATGATAAGAGATGCTATCGTGATCAGCGCGTCGATAGCTCGTCTGATAACAGCTGATAAGCCGCATGATACCAACCACGCCACGTTATGGTAAATATCGCACGGAGTCAATAATCGCTGACAGACATATTTTTTACGTGAGGTTTTTTCAATTAGAATATCATTAATATACACTCTATGTTGGATGTAAGTATTGGATGTTACAGAATTGAATTTGTTTTTCAAATTGAAGTTGAAGATTTGACTGGCGTAGTAAATATTTGAAGTATGGCACTTTCGTTTTTTTTTCTTTTAACTGAGGACTGATTTAAGCAGTGAATATGTAGTCTTTTTATTATTCTATTTTTATTGGAAGAATGATCAAAATCGGTGCATAAATGACGAAGTTTTAGTCTTTCGTCCCCGAATTAACTCCCTTAGGGGTGGAATTTCATCTTGAATTTTCAATTTATATTAAACCATTGAGCTATACTCATTCGAATGAACATAGAATCATCCAAATTGGTGAACATTTTGCGGAGTTATGAGTGATTACACATAAAAGAAACAAATAGACGAGTTGATATGAGAACCTACTTATTTTTCCGTCGGTTAAAAAGAGAAAGGTGTTTCCTAATATCATTATCTTTGTTTGCTTTTTATATTATTCCTAATCCTATAACCGTTGACAAAATCGACTATAAGAAAGAAGAAAGAAAGAAAAGAAAGAAAAACTATAACATAACTGTAACACTATAACTGTAGAGTTGCTAGAATGCTACAATACCTATATCTATATGTAGATATTGTACCATTGTCTTGTCCAAAAATAAGTGAATTTAATTCCCAATGTGTCTTCATGTGCAGGTGTTCTGCGACATCGTGGTGCGTGACGGCGAAATGGTGTGCGTGGAGCTGGTGGCGAAGGGTCGAGGCTGTAACGCTCAGGCCGTCATATTCCTAGGTTCCATCCGGTACGACACGCTCACCAGGGTCTACGACTCCAGGGTAAGTTTTTTTTTATTAGCTTGAGTGACGAAATAAGCAGGTTGATGGTTGATGGAACTTTGAATTACAAAACACTACATGACATTGGACTGCGCTTGTCACTCCAAGACATAAGATGTTAATTCTCTAATTACCAGTAATTTCACTGGCTTCAGTGTCTTTTAAACTGAACACACACTGCTGCTTGGCGGCAGAAATAGACAAAGCGGTGGTACAAATCCAGACGGCCTCTCGCATACGTGGGACCCACCACCTTGTGTCTGTTGTCATCTTGCCTTTGGCTGCAAGTTTTTGCTATTTTTTTACCGTTTCTTTTAATACACTGGTTAGTTGGTGTCAGATTTTACACTGCTTGCACTAGCACAATGTGGTCGTGTACAATTATCATACGTCTCGTCATGTTTAGTATATAATTTCTGGCAGTGTTGCGCGTTTATTTTCTACTAGTTCCAGGATCTAAAAACAACCGTTCCGTAGCTCGACGACTCAGCATTTTTTTTTGAATGGAAGAGCTACGCTGTAGACAGGATTGTATACCATCAGGTTTTGCCGGCCTATGCTAAAAAAATGGAGACTATGTCATATCAAATGAAGTGTAGGATCCGAAATACTAAGTATAATATATATTTTTTACTTGGCGTTATCCCAGCTAGTGGCAGGGTCCTCCTTAGACGGATCCACTTCGCCAGATCTTGAGCATTCTCTGTAGTGAGAACATGAGCACTCATGTCTAAATAGTATAAAGTATACAATACCAGTTTTAATTTCTTTTAATTTCAATGTTTAAATCCGATATTTAGAAAGCCTTTGTTCGCGTTGGGAACTTTAACCTCATTAAACTCTAATCCGTTTATTATAGTCAATTTCATGAATACTTATAAAACGTTGTGTTTATTCGAAATTTATGAAGTGTCGAATTAATTTAAGGTGAGGGTTTATGATGTTATCGGGTAACCTTTGACGACGCGCGACGGTCGAATGGCGACCTAAACAAGCAGACCTGTAGGCAGGTCGTGTAGCGTGTAGCGTGTAGCGAGCAACACGTGGCGCTTGTTCCGTCGCGTCGCGGCTCCCTCGGATATGGGTCATGTCTATCGCACACGAAAGCCACGCAGTGAAGAGTGCAAACGACCCTTGAACACTAAATTGGGTTGTAATTAAGAATCATTAACCTCGATAAAGTTAGTGAATATATTTGTTGAAGTCTCAAATGTCAATAGCTTTATTGGTCCAGTGACAGTAAGGCTTCCTGTGAAACTTATACATTATTAACCGAAGTTATACATTATTGATACATATTATTATTTAATCGATCTATCGCCTAACAGGAAGCATACTATTTCCTATTAGCTTTTGCTCGCGGCTTCATCCGCGGTATTGTCTTTTTCTGGGATAAAAAGTAGCTTAGGTCCTATTTCAAATCATGGTCTACCTTAGTTGTTAAGGCACGATTGATTAACAAACATCTAAATTCACAAAGTCATTAAGATCAAAACTTATCATAGTATTAGTAGGTAAGAAATGCCTCAGGTGGTTTATGCAATGCAGACGTAATTCATTATAACATGACGTATTGTGCAACTCATCGAAGCGGAGATGCAATTTATTTTGAAATATGCGCTATAAACTATGTTAATAACGGTATACACTGCGCACAGAAATATCCAACTACAGACCCGAACATTGTAAACTTTCAATTTGTTTGCATTGTTACAACATTCAATTAATGTAGCGAAGAAGTTGTAATGAAGAAGTAGCTAAGTTGTAAGATTAACTATATAATCGATACGATTATGTGTAATGTAATGTAACGGATAGACAGATATATTATTATATTGTATAGAGTACATTCTCCAGATTAAGTTTTCTTGTTGTGGGATCGAACTCGCTGTCAGAAACTGGTAGTTTCTGATACTTTGGGATTAAGTAATACTATATTTGGTATCGTATGCGAGTATTTTAAAGGACTGCAAAGAAGGAGGAGGTTCTTAATTTGACTGTGTTTTAACATTACGTTAATGATTAATTTTATATTCGATAGAGTTTTCCTCGAGGTCTAGTAGGTATATAGTAAAGATCAGATGATTGAGTACGAAGGAAAAATTGGAAACTCCTTAATGAATAACACCAAATCGATAAACATACAATCTGGATTGACAGTCAAGTGTCAATAACAGATTTAAACAAAGGAAATTTCATAATAAAAACAAAGTGTCTAGGACAACACTTCAGCCGTTCTGTGTCATTTGTTTTGTGTAGACTGTAGATGACCTGATTATTCACTGAGTGACGGTCGAGCGTCGCGACATTTGCAATAATGCGCCAACGGACAGCAGACAAACTCGTCAATATGATAAGCAATATACTTTGAATACGAATGTTCAGTGGCCAGAGCAAATGTCACGCCAGCGCTACGAGTAGTCGCCGCCGCGCGCCGGGCCCAGAATACAAAATGACCGTGCATGTACTTACTAAAAAATATACTAAAAATGGGGAGGTTATCTATGTATGAATAAGTACGTTTGATGAGTTTTCAAACTAGCATGTTGTTCGTCTGTATGACTAACACAAAAATAAAATGGATAAGTAAATAAAAGACTCTTGTTTAGTTTCTGTTTTAAATAGAAAAAAATAATGTTCCAGGAAGCAAGATAACGTTCATTTTAGCCAATGATTTCTGTCACAAATACGTTGTCTTGTTATCGTGAGGACTGCGAAATTTCTATACATAGCTTTATCAATTTTTATTTATCACAATTTGAGCGAGTTTTTTAACTCCTACTTTTTTCATCAAACGATAACCCTAAATAGTCGAGTTTCTTCAACAAGAAATGTTGCATTGCAACAATACAACCGTGAATTCATATCTACTGGAGGTGCCCGTGTCCTTGCCCTTGCCTTCTTAATGTAATAATGGTCGAAACATTCATGTCAATAAATGGCTTTACCACATACACATCCTGATTGTCAAGTGCAATGAAGTGTGCAATGTGCTTAGTAGGCATTGAATAGACCGTCTCACCCCCTCGGGAAATCGTGCAGGCGTCAGTTGAACAGTCGACAGATCCCAAGGGATAGTATTTCTATTCTCGTATGAACGTCCAATCCGTCCACTACGACGTGTTATGTGTTTGCTCGTGCCTTTCTGTTTCCTCGTGTTGGTTGATTGTGCATCGCAATATCTTACGTGCTCTATGAGAAGACATCGTATACCTGGAACAAGACAAGTCGTTGTTTAGTTTTATGTGTATTTGTTTGGTTACAGAGTAGCTATTTTAATAACTGTTAGGGGATATGATTGACGATTTTTAAGAAAATCGTTTTAGATTCTGTTTTTATTCATAAATGTAAAAAAAATGAATTTTTTACTAGTCCTGTATTATATACGTCCCAAATATAATAAAAAAAAGCCAAATAAAGCTTTACTTTTTATACAAATTTGAAACTGCCAAACGTTTAAAAGTTCAAATGCTGTTATTAAAATATTTGCTATTGAGAGTATAAGTGTTTATATTAAATAATATACAATTTAATACTCGTAATAATATCTACATCCACTACCTACTCCCCTCCCACTTGTCGCGAAGATGTATTTTTGTCATAATTTTTCCTAGTTCGTACTGTTATAGAGGGAGTATAGTTACAACCGCCCACTAAACTTGCAAATATACCTAACTAGCTTATGCTCGCGGCTCCGCCCGCGTGAAGAGACTTTTCCGAAATAAAACGTAGCCTATAACCGTCTCCAGGGTCCCATCTATCTCTACATCAAAATTCATCAAAATCGGTTCAGTGATTTAGGCGTGAAAGCGTAACAAACAAATAGATTTTTTTTTTTTCATAAAAAGTATCCTATGTTAGTTGTTATACTTCCAAGAATACGTGTACAAAGTTTCATGATGATCGGTTAAGTAGTTTTCGCGTGAAAGCGTAACAAACAAACTTACATTCACATTTATAATATTAGTATGATGTTCGATGAGTCATTGCGTAACGTCGTGTTGTTGTGTGTCATGTGTGTAATGTCGTGTGTACTGATGTTGAACTTGAGTTATTAGTCATTTACCAATTCGCTACAATCAACGCTATATCGTCATCAAGGTTGCGTGATGCGTCTACAAAAGTCAACTGGTCCAATTTATTTGTTATTATACTTGCCTACCGAATTGGTTTTGTTATGAAAAAACGAAGACGTTTTCCATTTGCTGCGTGTATACATATTTTTTTGTATCTTTTTTACATGAAATACCTGTACTTACTTATATATTTTTTCTTTGAGTCGGTGCAATCAATCATTGACTGATCTGCAATCAACTAAAAATTCGTTAAGTACCTACATACGATTAGGAGCTATTTTTTTACAGACTTATTGAGTCGCATACATTTTTGGTGTTACAGTAACGTTGTTTTCATACATTGTGGTATCATGGACATACGTTGAGAAATATATTTCATAGATATGTTATCTGCTGTCATTGAGCGATAAAAACTTTTGTATATTTAGTATTATTTACGTAACAACGTCGAACATTGTTTACAATTTCAGATTGTTCCTAATTTTACTTGTTTTATGCCGTTTATTTATTTTATTTTTTATGGCACACTGTCTACATCTCTACAATCTAATGGACAAAATTAATATTTCAATAGATAGGACAATTGTGCACTGCCATTACAGATGCAATCAATCATCTTGAGTATTACACGGAAAGAAAAATTATTATAGATAGATAGATAACTCTTTATTGTACACCTAAAATAAAAATTATACACTATGAACCTTACAACTAAATTATGTTACAAAAGGCGGTCTTATCTCTACCAGACAACCTAAGTGAGTTAAGTCACGCATCCGAATCCGTTACATGACTACCCTCGAATATAACCGAACTCTATGGCACACTAACAAACATGATGAACAATTATACATTTTGTGAGTGAAAGAACCACGCTGTAGACGTTTCGTCTACAGCACGAATGAGCCGGCTGGACCGGGTCGTTACCACGTCTCACAGAAAACCGACGTAAAGTAGCAGTTTGCTATTTGATTTAGATATCCGGAGGCCTAAATCCCATTCCCCTTCCCAATCCCTTAATAAGGTATTTGATTCGATTATTTCTATTATTATAATCACTGTGATACGTTCCCCAAAATTTATTATCGAAAGAATTATATAAATCAAGACAAAAATTAAAAAGTTAGAAGCTATTTAAATCTACTGGAAGGGGTAATTGCTGAATGACGGAAAAAGGATGCACAACATGTCGTGTGACGTCACAATACAGGTCACGCCATTAGCGGTGCACGCGTGCGAGAGAGTTAGTGAGACTTTCCCACTACGCACCAACCTTTGCTCATACCAATATTTATAACATAAACTGTGGCCTCATTTTTTATCAAATTTTAATTCTGTTTTAGTAAATCAGTTTCTTTTTCGTATTATTGGTGGGTACACATAAAATAATGTATAAAATTACACATAGTCAAATACCCTATTATCTATTTCCTTTAAGGTCGGCAAAGCGCCCATGATTCTTTTGGTATTGGCGTAGGTTTGCGGTGGAGGTCACTTATTCGTTACACACACACATACATACGTATACACTTGCTCGTTTGCCGGCCTATGCTATAAAAAAACTATTTTCTAAACTTAATTTCGACGTCGTTCTAGTACTTGAGTTCAAAGCCTAAGGCCGATTTGCACGACGATCGAAAATTGAGATTTACTACCAAACTTATTTACTTATTGAAATAAAACTAGTTTATACGGATTTTATCGCGGTTTAATTTTTATTTTGTATGATTGTAACATTAACTTTTCGAGACGACCTCCACCTCAGTCTCTCCCGTGACCACGAAGGCTGAAAAGCTTTCGAAACGTCGGGACTAAAATAAAAATTAAACCGCGATAAAATCCGTATAAACTAGTTTTATTTCAATGTGTAATATTCGCGTAAACCTAAGAAATCATTATTTACTTATGTAAAATTTTCAAACGATTAGACGTTTCTTAAACAGGTTTAGTGGGTTAAACCCGATTTAGGATCGTCATGAAAGTGAGCCTTATACAAAGACCTGTGTAGAGGATAATAGGTAATAAGTAACTAGTAGGTAGTTTATGGAAAGAAGTGTGATTGGAATTGTTTTCCATTAGCTGTGACGCCCATGAGGTTGCGGGGCCGGTGTGTGGCCGCCATGCCGCGCGCCGATCCGCCTCACGCCCGTGCCGAGCTCTTGCGTAATTGAAAATACGAGTTTCCGTACACAGTGCTCATCATACGGCACGCGGTTCGGTGTTTCAGTACAAAATCAGTGCAACTGTTTTTCCTGCTCTGAGCTCTCTGGTTGAGCAGTCATTATCTATATATAAAATTCTCGTGTCACAATGTTCGTTCCCATACTCCTCCGAAACGGCTGGACCGATTTGTATGAAATTTTGTGTGCATATCGGGTAGGTCTGAGAATCGGCCAATATCTATTTTTCATCCCCCTAAATGTTAAGGGTTGTCCACACCTAAATTTTTATTTTTTAGACATTTATTGTTTTTATTTTTTTATGATACAGCATTAAAATATACATACAACCCAAAATTTTCATCCCTCTACGATCAACCCCTATTTTTAAATAGCGACATTAGTATTTTTGTCAAGCGCGTTTCTCACCGGGACTCGCTTGATGCGCCCACTGGCCTACTTTAATCCTGGAAATAGGCATTCACGCGGGCGGAGCCGCGGGCAACAGCTAGTTGGTATTATAATAATATATCGTCATTAATTTGTCGTTTGATTGTCAATAAAGCAGATTCAATTAGAAGATATTTTTTACATGTGTAAAGCGATGTAGGTACCTAATTAATTCGACTTACATTCTAGTGATATTGTTAATTACATTTATCTCTATGGCCATGAATATAAAGTATATAAATGGAATAAAGTATCTTTAGAGCACGTCAAAAACCGGCCAAGGGCGAGTCGGCGTCGTGCGACGAAGTTTCCGTATAAATTGCTTTTTATATTATTCGTTACGCCTACTATTTTTTTTAATTAATTTTATAATATACACTAATATTGTGAAGATTTGTATTTTTTTTTGTATGTAATGAATAAACTTAAAAACTACTGGACCGATTTAAAAAAATCTTTTGCCGTTAGAAAGCTACATTGTCACTGAGTAACATTGGCTACTTTTTATCCCGGAAAAGACCGTTATCGCGGGCGGAGCCGCGAGCAAAGGCTAGTATAACATATTATGCAAGTTCAACGTACCTTGACCGATGGAGGTCGCGTGCAAAGGATAGTGTACGCAATATTTCCGCGTATATTCAAGTATATTGTGCAACGCTAATAGCATTACTCACAAAAATAACATGAAAATGATAATTATTTTAATATTTATTGCATCGTGTTTACTGATGCTAACATGCCTTGTTTAATATTATCAATATGCATTAAAAGCATATATGGAAATATAAATAAATGCAACAGTCATATACATAATGTTATAATTCTATAATGTCGGCACTTGATACCATAGGAAAAACCTGGCCAAGTGCACGCACACCCCTAAAAATAAAGTCATTGTTTTTTTATTATTTGTTGATTAATACATATATGCATCATATAATTTCGAAGGTCGCCGACCATTACTCGTATTATGTGTGAAATAATAATGATTTGAGTTGAGTTCCATTATCTTTAATGCTTATGCTAATGAGTAGTTTTGACTTCCTCAATTATTCTGAAGGACGGTTACTGATCGTTTCCCTGCTCAGTGCTCAGTCGTTTGTGCGATGCCAAGTCGAAATAAACTGCAATAAAAAACCACGTGCAATCGCACGGCAAACGTAACTGCCTTGAAGGTTGCACCTTTAGTTATTAACAGAACCTATTTGGATTTTTTTAATGTTATTCAAATTTGCTTATTAAGGGAGACTTTAATAATAAATATATAATAAATAATAAATAAATACACCCAACAGTCACACACATAGTCCTGACCCCACACTAGGTAAACTTGTATCGTGGGTATCAGGAACTACGAGGGAGTTGCGGTCCCACAACACCCAGACCAGAAACAAATATTTGTGGAGCAGACAAACATTTGTCAAGGTGCGGGAATCGAACCCACGGCCTCACGCTTCGCAACCGGCTACTCGCCCGCTGCGCCACGGAGGCTGTCATAATATATCTACACAGAAAAAATAGGCGGTTTAAGAAAAAAAAATCAATCACATTTATTTGTTAACAAATTTATCCGTATTTCCTGACTTGATTTTAAAAGTAAACAAATTTTTCACTTCATTAAATCTCATTTTTTTAAATTTCTTTGTTAGTTTATATTTCTTCTTCCATTGTATTTTTTACAGCACTTATTGTAAGACTGTATTCCCGAACGGGTAATTAGATGTGCAACCAGTGCACGGCCTACGTTTTGCTGAGCTTATTGCCGTCCCATGATGTGATAGGTCAAGGTGGCGAGTCCATAGCCGTATCGGGCATACATTCCCGAGAAAATAATATGTGATTTCTCAAATCGTAAACTCCAATACGTCGTATTTTGATTGCTGTACTCGGGATTTGAACCCAAGATCAAAGTAATTATTAAAATAGTACCTACATGGTCAATGAACTGTGGTGTGAGTACTTAAACCATACGAGGAAACAGGAATGATACGTGGAACAGGAGGTAAAGTAATATGAACCAGTATTCCGCCGTGCTTTAAATAAAGACTGATGTTTCATCAGCTTTGTGCGTTGTAAACGTGGAATGTGGATTGATATTTTAATATTATGCCACTGTTTTATTTTAACAATATGTGATATTTAATTATATTTTTAGATAATGGCCCCATCGATTTTCGATGATTTCGCCAATGTCAAGTATTAAAATAGCAATATCTAAAAATAAAGATCAAAACGTAGACATCTTTATAAAGATGCTCAATTGTTAGTCTGTGATATTTAAGATGTGACATTCGATGTTTAGGCGACAGTTGACATTCTATTTGTACCCGACAGTCACACAGTCACACTGTCACACAGGCACCATAGTAAGATATTATGATTATCTCGTGTCATGGGTGTCAGGAACTATGAGAGAGATTAACTCAAAACACCCAGACCCGAAACAATTTATGAATCACACAAAAAGTTGGCTCAGTGCGGGGATCGACTCCACGGCATCTCGTTTCCCAATCAGTTACTCGCCCACTACGCCGCAGAAGCTGTTGTTTGTGATGAATTTAAAAAAACATTGGATATTCTTCCTGTGCTCGGTTAGCGGACAATCTTATCTGGGTTTGTATTCTGTTGGGAGCACCGATACCTTATCTAACGGTGCTCAGACCGGAATGCATCTGGCGAGGCTTAGCGTTCAGCATACCGCTCCAACCGGTATTATAAAAATAACATTATCACAACTTGGTATAAAATTCCTCTACTCACTAGACCAGTGAAGTAATAATACGCACTCACGCCTGTAATTCCCGAAGGGGTAGGCAGAGGTGTAACCATTACACCTACATTTCGCCGAGCGTATCTCAGTCCCATGATGTGAGCCTATCGCCATACCGGGCACAATTCCTGACACCGGGCTGATACTGAGCAATTCCGAATAGAAAAACCCAATATCACTATTACCCGACCCGGGGATCGAACCCGAGTCCTCAGCGTCAGCCTCAGTCGTAACGCGTACGCATTACAACTCCGCCACCGAGGCAGTCAAGTCCAGTGACCACCAGTGGCACCAGTAAAGTCTTTTAGATATATATATATTGTTTTTATAGTTTCTGTTTTGGCAGTGAACGTCGGCCGTGACCTTGAGCTGTTGGATGCCAAGGTCGGTCGTATGTGTTTTTTGACTTGAGGAATTTTAGAAGGTCTCGCTAACCTTATGATATTCTTGGATGCGATAGGAAGAGTAGATAGGACTGTCTCTATACCTTGTTTAAAATAAAAACATTGTACATCATTTTATGATCTATTATATAAATCACCCTCCGCCATTAGACCTTAGTCTGTATCTATCAGCGCTCTGTTCGCAGCGGGCGAGTAGCCGGCTGCGAAGCGAGAGGCCGTGGGTTCGATTCCCGCACCGAGACAAATGTTTGTGTGATCCACTAATATTTGTCTCGAGTCTGGGTGTTGTGGGACCGCAACTCCCTCGTAGTTCCTGATACCCACGACACAGGTTTACCTAGTGTGGGGTTAGGACTATGTGTGTGACTGTTGGGTGTATTTATTTATTTATTAATTATTTATTATCTATAAATTAACTTTTTAGGATATGAGATTTGAGTAAGAATTTTTGTGTCCTAAATAAATAAAAAAAAAAGTGTTTAATATAAATCTGTACTCACACACACATGCACACACACATGCACACACACACACACACGCACACACACACGCACACACGCACACACGCACACACACACATAATAATATTTAACGTTACTTTCACACCAAACTTGCATTGACGTTTCACATGATTTTTCACTGTAACATGGTGTGTAAACTGGTCACCTACGATACAGGCATTGCCTAGTGTAGGGACCAGAAATATAACCTTATTTTGATTTGATTAATCTCATTTAAGTTAACCTAATAAGTAGGTATCAGTTTATTTTTAAGAAAAATTGTATTGATTGGGTTGGAAATAAAGTTTATTATTATATGATTGATAATTTTGATCACGAATATTATCTTTTATCAAAGCAGAGATTTAAAAAAATCAAGATTTTATCTATCCTTGTCGAGTGCCCCGATTTTTATCAAATTACTAGTACCATTGGGAGTAGTTTCTAGATTTTTCTAATGTGCATAGGACAGATCGGCTCGTCATTGGTGCGTCTGATAGGATTAACGATACCCTATCTACCTTGATAGGGTATCGTTGACCTTAATGATAAAAATTAGCGCCTGATAGTACTGCCATCGCCGCCACCTTGCCGCATAAGGTTAGTTAATTTTTCTAATTAACGCCTCCTTAGGTCTTTGACTGAGTGGCCGGTAGGGGGTAGGGGGTATATTGGAAGGGGGGGACTCTTTAATCATACCACACATTTTGTAGGACAAATATGTTTTCGAATAATTTAGATAATTATCTTGAGATTTAACAAAAAAAAGCCAGCTAGTAATAATTTTGTAGAATCATCAAATCAACATATTTTATCCTTGCTACCTCTGTTAGCTACCACAATCGAGAATTTTTGCACAAAAATTGTTGGGCGTCTCATCTAAACGAAGCTATTCACGAAGATTCAGCTTGATAGTAATTATTTTTTCATCAAGGATCTGTACTACAACTTTTGAGCGTAGGACCGGAAAAACGTACCACGCAATTTGTAGGACAATATGACTGTTAAGTTATATAAATATTAACTAAGTAAACAAAAAAAATCAGCTGGTTAGTAATAATTTTTGATGACCTCGTTATCGATACATATTGGAAGGGGGGGACTCTTTGATCATACCACACATTTTGTAGGACTAATATGTTTTCGAATAATTTAGATAATCATCTTGAGATTTATCATAAAAAAGCCTGCTAGTAATATTTTTTTTAGAATCATCAAATCGACATATTTTATCGTTGCTGCCTCAATCAGAGTTTGCGTACAGGTAATTGTTGGGCGTCTCATCAAAATGAAGCTACTCACGGAAAATTAGCTTGATAGTAATCAAGTTTAAAACTGGCCCGTGGAACCTGCACTATTACACAGGTAGCTTAGAAAAATGAACAGAATTAAAAAATGTTATTTATATCTGAATTTCTGTGTGTACTGATGAAGCAGGGTGCGCGCGCGCGGCGCGTTTGATGTACGTGGACAACGCAACTTGCTATCTTCCTCTAGCTTCAAGTCAGCTCTTGCAGAGGTAATCAATCAATCGAAATACGGTTTACAAACAGTTAATTCAGTAATTAAAGTTTAAAAGTTAAATATGATTATATTTATAGTCCCATAATAATAATAATAATACATGGATATGAGAAGATCATTTGGGATATTTGTATTTAGTACCTAACGGTTATATTATAATCAGGCGGTATTGTCAATTGCCGTTAAATTTTACATAAAATATGCATTAACAAATGACTTGTTAATTGCACAGGTATGTTAATTTTGTATTGCGACTTGTTGCGTAATCCGTATCAATTTGTGAGTTATCTTAAATAAAATGTTTGTAGATAAAAACTTACTTGTGTTACTGCTTTTTACATGGACCACTTTAGTATGATTAGGAATGGTATACGTATAATGATACCGTCACGTCTGTCCGGATACAAAGAATAGATTACTTTAAACATCAGTTAAATATATTTTTATAGTACTAGTTTTTGGTCGCGGCTTTGCCCGCTTGAGTATATATATTAAATCTTCTGGAAGAAATTGTCTAAATGTTATTATAATACATCAAAATCCGTTGCGTAGCTTAGTGGATAAATAGACAGACGCAGAAAGCGACTTTATACTATGTATAGATTAGTGGATGGAGGGGTACCTGATACATTCATACCTAATATGTACCTACCACTATACACACGTTGAAAATAATAAAATAAAAAAAATACACCCAACAGTCACACACATAGTCCTGACCCCACACTAGGTAAACCTGTATCGTGGGTATCAGGAACTACGAGGGAGTTGCGGTCCCACAACACCCAGACCAGAAACAAATATTTGTGGATCACACAAACATCTGTCTCGGTGTGGGAATCGAACCCACGGCCTCTCGCTTCGCAGCCGGCTACTCGCCCGCTGCGCCACGGAGGCTGTCAAATTCATAAACACATAATTCCAACGAACCTTGACATAATATTATTTGGACTGCACTGTACTTACAATAAGGCTTTGTAGTCACTTTGTCGTGCCACACTTGTGGGTAAAAAAACACATCAACGACGTATCTGTGAAAAACATTATTTGCGTTCACTCCAGCCTCGTTTCGATGTCATTGCCCTCTACAGTCATCAATCTGTGTCTAATCTGCGATGTGATTTTTTTGTTTGCGTTGTAAGAACTGTGCCTAAAGACCCCACTCTCCCCTTTTCCTTACTCGTTAGTTTTACGACTAGGGACGATGCTCCTTTTCCGGAGTGGCTGGTTATTCCGGATTTTGAAATAAATTTTAAATGTGAGAATTCCATTATTTGAAAGAATGCTTGATTTCATGTTTGATTTCGAGACTTAAGCATTATCATTATGAAAATATTAAGATAATCATACTTAAATAGGCTTGGCGAACTGTGGATGCATAAGTTGCAACTCTGCTTATCTACTCAACTCCGGATACAAACGTGAGCTGTATGTAAATGATATTATTACCCTCTCTCATTACAATTGATTAATAGACCAGATGTGAATACCGTTTCGAACGAACATTTTCATTTGTCAATAGCGGAGTGTTTTATTAGCCATATTCCGGTATTTTCAAGATCCCACATCCCGGTAATCGTTCCGCACGGGAAGTTACGCGGGTTGATATCTGGAGGCCAATTCTCGTAATTTTAAATGTTCAAAATATCATTCCGATCTAGTCTCAGAGTCAAGAAAGTTCCAAATGGCATTCTCTTAAACCAATAATCAGCGTCAAATGCACCTAGCATTAGCAGTAGCATTATACCGTTTGGGCTTCAGTCAACTTTTATTCTACATTCAATCTCATTACGATCTATATTCACATTTGACGATATTTTGAACATTTAAAATTACGAGAATTGGCCTCCTGAGGGTGTCGGAGGCCGGAGGGCGCGAGGCGACGCGACACGACGCGACGCGGCGCCAGCCAACAACCTTGGGTTACTCTCCTTACCTACTTTCTTATACGTATATACTCTGTTCTTAACGCTCTTAACGAGTGACGTGTGTTTTATGATTTAACTGCTCTGTTTATGGGTTTGTACAGTTGTTCGATGTACTTCGCATTACTGAAAGTGATGGAAATGGATCTAAATTGAACAATAGCTATTTTTTTAACCTCCGACAAAAAAGAGGGGTAATATAAGTTTGACCTCTATGTCTGGTCTCTGTGTGTGTCGCATCGTAGCGCCTAAATTAATGTGTTTTTTGGAAGATAATTTAATCGAGATGGTTCTTAGCTAGAATGTCAACACTACTGTATTAGGGCTAAACCTGTAAAAGTAGTTGTTAAGTGGTAAATAAATAAATAAATAAATAAATAATAAATGTTTCAATAAAATTTCATCAGCCGTTTATAAGTGGCAGATGTTTTCTGTTTGACGTTGCAGTGGCAAGTTACCTGCCACTAATCACATACTGTTTGCATAATAATCACGTTATGCAGCTTAAAAACTTATCTGTAGCAGTTATATTTACTACACTTATTTACAATTTTAATTTACTAAATGACTTATGATTTGAATTGTAAAATACTAAACAAAAGATACCTTATACCTAATGTAAATAATGTATTCGTAGATATCATAGAGGCACTCAAGCACAAGATGTGCTGGTTTGTATATTTTTCTGTATGTCTGCTGTTTCGATCATAGCATCAAGTTTATTTAGCCTTCTAATTGGATTGTGCTAACTGGCAAGTGAGCATCGCTATGTCCGCCGTCGTTCAGTCGACTCACAAATCTGATTAGTTGCCATGCAAGTTCGCTTCGCGTCGCATTCTTTGTCATTAACGCAATTAGTTGCCACTGCAAGCTGGGTTGACGACCTCTACACTTTCTAACACTAAGCATACTTAGTTCACCATTTTAATTAAGTTTTGTTTTCTGCCGACCTGTAAGGAAAGGAATGGTGGCGTACATTCTGCCTCCGGTAATATTGCAACAACACAATAAACCTGCCACTTTACGCCGGTATTCTGTGAGACAGTGCCACTGCTGAATTCGGTCGATCTGGCCTATTCACGCTGCAGTGGACTAAGCTGGCTAAAGCACTGCTTTGCCACTGATAAAAACACATTAAATTGAAGTTGTGTTAATTGACAAGTTATACATAATATTTTACCTTTATGATTAGAGACAACTCCTTAAAATATTTTGCAGAGGACTACGCAGTTTTATCCGTATTATACAATATGACTGCCTCGGTGGCGCAGTTGTAATGCGTGCGCGTTACGATTGAGGCTTGGCTACGATATTGGGTTTTTCTATTACGAAAAGCTCAGTACTCGTATCAGCCCGGATACGGAATTTGTGCCGGGTATGGCGATAGGCTCGCCGCCTATCATATCATGGGACGGAGATAAGCTCGGCGAAATGTGGGTGTACTGTTTACACCTCTGCCTACCCCTTCGGGGATTGTAGGCGTGAGTGCGTATGTATACAATATGACGATTGTTTTTCAACCTCCGTTGTGCAAGCTTGCACTGCTTGTGCAAAAGTAGTTCATGCTTGTTCAAAAACGTACATCATGCATTTTTATCGTACATACGGAGCTCACAGGTTTTATTACATGCATTTAATTTTTATTAAAACGGGCTAATATAACCCGATGACACGGTAGGTTTGTAGTTCTAGGTATTAACTAAATACTAAGTGCCTTGTAAGTAGTCAATGACCTACCACTGTTCGTCGAATAGAGAAGCTGTTAAGAATTATAAACGTTCCCAATACTTGTGTTAGGATACAATGTCGTTAGTCTGGGAACGGTGTGGACGAAATGTCTAAGCTGGATATGGACACGAGCTGAGTGACGTCACGTCAGCCACGTCATTTCGCCGATATTCGAATTTCGGAGCGCGGCCCCGGTAGGGCTACGGCTTTATAAAAATAACTAGCTGTTGCCCGCGGCTCCGCCCACGTTATGCCTATTTCCACGATTAAAGTAGCCTAGTGGGCGCCCCCGGTGAGTAACGCATTTGAAAAAATACTAATGTCGCTATTAAAAAATAGGGGTCGATCGTAGAGGGTTGAAAATTTAGGGTTCTATGTATTTATTAATGTTGTATCTTAAAAAAAATAAAAACCAAACATTTTGTCTAAAAAATAAAAAATAAAAAATTTGGGGTGGAACTACCATTAACATTTAGGGGGATGAAAAATAGATGTTGGGCTATTCTCAGACATACCCGATATGCACACAAAATTTCATACAAATCGGTCCAGCCGTTTCGGAGGAGTATGGGAACGAACATTGTGACACGAGAATTTTATATATAATTTATTTTTATTTTTTAGCCAATTTTTTTTGTTTTTATTTTTTTATGATACAGCATTAAAAATACATACAACCTTAAATTTTCAACGCTCTACGATCAACCCCTATTTTTTAATAGCGACATTAGTATTTTTGTCAAGCATGTTTCTCACCGGGACTTGCTTGATGCGCCCACTGGACTACTTTAATCCTGGAAATAGGCATTCACGCGGGCGGATGCGCGGGCAACAGCTAGTTGTTTTATAAATTTGCGAGCACGTCGCTTTACTGACTGATATAAGTTCTAAATTGTATGCGCCACACGTGCTTATAGTGTTTACATGTGGCTTTTGTATCATACCAAGCTCGTAAATATTATAAATCTCGCCGAATAAATCGCTAAAGTTCACCCACCTGCCACTCGTAAAGCATACGCTGAGGCGCCGAAAAATACTGCGCAATACCAGTTGCCGACTCACGCACTTGTAGGTTATCACCCACTGATCACCGATAAAATTGCTTAACCGTTGGAGTTAGGAAGGGACGGGGTTTTAGTCTCAGGTAACACTCGTCGTCCGTAACGCAACAGCTGTAACTTTACTTTTGTTTTCCGTGAGACAATATTAACCGCCTCAGTAACGCAGTTGTAATGCGTACATGCGCTGCGTACGGGTTGGTAAAAAGTGATATTGGGTTTTTCTATCACGAAATTCTTAGTATCAGCCCAGAGTCTGGAATTAGGTCCGGTATGGCGATAGGCTAGCCCCCTATTACATAATGGGACAGAAATAAGTTCGACGAAATGTACTTGTACTGGTTACACCTCTGCCTACCCCTTCGGGGATTACAGGCGTGAGTGTGTATGTAGTGTTATCACTCCTATCAAAATTACCTTTTGAGTGGTAGAGCCACGCTGTAGACAATTTTGTCTGCAATACGAATGTGTCGGCTTGACTGGATCGTTGCCACTGCCTTACAAAAAAACTGACGTAAAGTAGTGGCCTACTGGTAAGTTACATACAATTAGTGAGATATCCCGTTCCCTTCCCAATCCTTTAATTATCCCTTTCCTTAAAGGCTACCCGGCTAACACGTCCTTGATTCTTCTAGTATTGTGGTATTCATGTGCGGTAGGAGTAACTTTCCATCAGGTGATCCACTTGCTCGTTTGTCGTAATTTTGCCGGTTGAACTGTTGTTTTATTTGTTTTTCTTTGAAAAGAAAACGCTTTGCGATATTTTACGTATTTTTTTATAACCATGACATGATTTAACAAGCCCTATTAAGGGTGGCGTGTCTGTGGCGCATGTGTGGCGTGGCATGTAAGTGGAGCGAGCCGTGACACAGGCCACAACACGCGGATGACCCGCCACCTTGCGTGACACATGACGACGCGACGACGCGACGCGAAGCCTAGCGCATCTTACTCACACTGCAGTTTACACTGTAATTAGTGACGGCTCGCGATTGTCCAGCTCGACGCCTTTCAACCCATATAATTTCAGATGTGCACAAACAGGATATGATGACAATTCGTTAGCCAAGTATTACTGAATGTGACCTATCAGGGAAAATGAAATAGCTTATGCTAATGCCACCGCATCCCTCACAACTATCCTAATCTAATCGTTGATTTCCATTGTACAATTCCCCTCTCATACAACTGAATCCAAACTAATATCAACCATTCTAATTAATGTAACTGTTTTAAAGGTAGTAGGTAGGTCCCTAGTGAAATTACTGGGCATTATGTGACTTAACATCTTCAGTCTCTGGGAGACGAGCGAAGTCCAATGCCATGCAGTGCTTTGTAATTCAAAGTTCTGTGTGGTGTCAGTTCTGTTTATGGGCTGGCGTTCTGCTTACCATCAGGCGAGCGACCTGCTTGTATCACCACTCAACTTTAAAAAAAAAAGGTTTTTGGCAGAGGCTTTACTAGTTTCGCGTTGTTTCTCCCATTCGATATGTCACATTGTCAGACTAAGCGCATATATCATAAGGTACATTACACAGAAATTATAGTATTTCTAATAGAGCTATGAAGTGAAGAAGCGACGGCGACGCTTGATCGTTTGATATGTGAATTATAGACGCGGGCTTATGAAGTGGTTTATCGGCGGTTAATTTATCCGGTGTCGACGCGACTACTTGTTGATATTTCACCCTACACAACCACCACCCACCCCCCCTACCCCACTCCGTCCCCTGCTACCCACAAGCCACCGCCCTGTCAGCTAAAGGGTTGTTTACAGCAGCTCGGCTCGTTGCCATCGATTAATCATCGAGTTTGATATGAACATGTGACGTGCCATGTACAAAGTTGTTTTTAAGGCCCACGCTTTTGGATCGCTTATTAATTCCATATTTTTGCTTGCGTCAAACTCTAATATCAAGGTTCAAGTTTTCACCAGTTATGTACCTATTACTGGTAGCTTTATATATAATTTTAAATGATATCTATGTCCTTAAAAATTATATATGCTAGAAAAATTTCAACTTTTTAGTTCCAGTGTTCGGTTCTGGGCGTTGATGAATTAGTCAGTTGGTCCAGATATTTATGTGTATAGATTTAAGAGACTTTCCATTATCACCCAAGGGGCAACTAGTGCAACAACGATTCGCCGAACTTATTTGCGTCCTATGATGTGATAAGTTTTTTTTATAGTATAGGCCGGCAAACGAGTAAGTGGGTCACGTGATGGTAAGTGATCTGCACCGCCTATGTACGTCCACAATACCAAAAGAATCATGGGCGAGTTGCCGACGTTAAAGGAAAGGGATAAATAAGGGATTGGGAAGAGGGGGATTTGGGCCTTCGGATATCTCACTCACCGTACAAAACTCAGCAGCAAGCTTTACTTTACTTTACGTCAGTTTTCTGTGAGACAATGGTAATTACCCGGACGAGCCGGCCCAATCATGCTGTAGACAAAACTATATACAGAGTGGTAGATAACCTATCACCATATCGCGCACAATTTCCAAACTCGAAACACTTATACCTGGGGATCGAAGCTAAAACCTCATTGGTTTTACAGTCTAAGTAAGATACAATTAAACCAAAGAGGTGATCTAATGAACTTACAAATAATAATGAAGATAACTTATGTGGAGTGGTCGATAATGTGCGTTTAAAGCGAAAATATACGCCTTTATTTCGTCGATGGTTCACTCACACACGATCGTAAGCGTGGTGTGCATCTGATAATACAATCGAGGCTAAATATAACGTACGATTTAGGGCGGTCATCATAATCAAAATGTACGTTTACACTTACATATTGGTTTTTTATGTGTTTCACTTGGGATGTGAATGGCGGAATATTTAGATGATGGTTGATTTTGTTATTTTATTGATATACCTAATGCTCACGAGATTTCTGTGAAGTTTTGGTTTTGTAAAATTTACCACAAACTTCTACCAACTATCTACACTCAAACCTTTATATCCCCGAAGTGGAAGGCAGAGGCGCAATAAGTGCACCCACTGTTTGACAAATTAATCTATTATTATTCAATGTGATGGAGGCGAGCCTATCTCCATATTACATACATAACATACGCACTCAAGCCTGTAATCCCCGAAGGGGTAGGCAGAGGTGTAACCAGTACACCCACACTTCGCCGAGTGCATCTCCGTCCCATGATGTGATAGGGGGCGAGCCTATCGCCATATCGGGCACAATTCCAGACTCCGGGTTGATACTAAGCATTTCATGATAGAAAAACCCAATTTCACTTTACCCGACCCGGGAATCGAACCCGAGAGCTCAGCGTTAGCCTCAGTCGTAACGCGTACGCATTACAACTGCGCCACCGAGGCAGTCTAGTATCTCCATATTAACTATATTATATACAGATGCGTAGATTACAGCCTCGATATAGAGGTCGCAATTCGATAGGTATTCAACGATTCACAGAATCCCAAAAGACTAACACAAATATCAGCAAGATTAAAATTTTAAATTCATTCTGCTTTACTTTTAAATGAGCTACTAAATTAGAAGTTGTAACTTGTGAAAAACCTAATTTATGATAACTCATGTACTCTTAATCTTTAATTGAAGCTATTATTCTTGACACATTTATTCATAACTAGCTGTCCCGAGCGGTTTCTCCCGCAACTACAGCAGCTCCACCTACCGGGTCCAATTGTGAATCTAAACCATCCAGGGACCTACTCAAACACCCACAAAAAGTTTCATCAAAATCGGTCCAACCATTTTTAAGTTTTAGCGAGACTAACGAACAGCAATTGATTTTTATATATAAGATTTAAATGATAAATGTACTGGCTATAAATATGTCTTCCATTGCTCGGTGGTAGTTCTTGAAGTATGCATATCAGATGTCGCCAAGCTGCGGCTCCTGCGGTCGCAGGTTACAGCTCATGCAAACCGCTACTATTGTTACATTCTCACCTCTAGGTATATTATGCATTGTGGTGTGGTTACTTTGTATTTGTTTTGAATTTACCAGTTATTATAGTTCGGATTCTCTATCCAATGATATTAATTGTGTTTTTTTTTATTATTGTACTTTGCGTAGAGGTTAAAAGAACGCTGGTTTTATACGTTTTTGAAACACTTATGCTACGATTATAGGTTCGGGTACAAAACATAAAAAACATCGCATAGGTATGTTTAAATGTGTGTTACTAGCTTCAATATTAAAATATATTATGTTTGTTTTATTATTTGTCTCACGCATCTTGTTTGGAGAAATTTGTAAAGACAATGAATATTTAGTTACGAGTTTGTGTATTGCGATGGTTGTTAGTTAGTATAAGGTTAATAAAATTCATTCAAACACAACATTCTCCCCAGAGGGGTTGACGTCAGGCACGCGGTCGGTCTTAAAAACTACAAGCCAAAGCTTTCTGTAACATGTGTTAAAAAAAGGCATATTGCGCCGACCCCACCACTGGGATAAGGGCAGGTGGAAGAAGACAAGGTTAATAAAACATAGCAGTAACGTCAAATCTAGCTAACATCGGATACAGTACCTAAGTAATACGTACTGATTACTTAGATTATTATACTCGTAACAAGCTCTGGTTTGATTCTTTTCGTAGTTCATCGAGGGGTCTGTAAAGAAATCTGCAGAGTAAAATTTTCTACAGAAGTGTCTCTACTCTGACGTTTGACAATTACACGCTGCATAGAAAACTTGTGAAAACTAGCCAACATTTTATCTGATTCTTGTGCGTTGATATTTACAGCAAACATCCCTATCAACGAAAGTAGCGCAGCGCATGTCGTTCGGTCTACTAGGCGGTAAGACGGCGGCTCGCTGCGAGTTCGTCCGCATGAAGGGCCCAGGCGGCAAGGGACACGCGGAGATGGCGGTGTCGAGGCCTCGTACCGGCGGAGCGGACACACCCGCCTCAGAGCCCGGCCTGGCCGCCACCGACATGTGGGACAGCGACTGGGAGGACGATCCTGAGGAGATGTTCGTCTACAGGCACCAGGTCAGTGTGATTCCTATACAATACATTTTCGTCTATCGTATGCCTATCAACGGCCTGTCCACGGACTTCCACGATTGTGACGCGACGATGACACAGAAAAATACCTATCGAAGTATGAATCTTATATCTTTGAAGTATGTGTCTAAACTGCCTCGGTGGCGCAGTTGTAATGCGTACGCGTTACGATTGAGGTCAACTCTGAGGTCTCGGGTTCGATCCCCAGGTCGGGTAAAGTGGTATTGGTAGTAGTAAGTAAAGTAAGTAAGTACGAAAGGCTCAGTATCGTGGGACGGAGACACGCTCGGCGAAATGTGGGTGTACTGGTTACACCTCTGCCTACTCCTTCGGGGATTGCAGGCGTGAGTGCGTATGTATCTAGAAGTGCTGTCTTCATAAAATATGACAGATTAATGACACTGGTCAGCTCTTCTGCGCACAGTTTGATTGTTTTCAAAACCAAATTCGACTTTGCTAGTCATCTCAGATCTCACGCGAGAAGAGAAACCTAGTCCTGTGTCGCCGACACCGGATACGGAGAAGAGGACAACAACAACAATGAATCTTTACAATAATATTTGGTAGCCATTTTTCGGAGTACCCGTCGCGTCGTTGAAGAGACAGTAGGATGTATTGCATCGTGTTTACCAGCGTTTCCTTAACACAGGAAACAAAAAGAAATTGAGGTGGAAATCCTCTAAATATGCATGTCTACATGTTTCTTTTTTCAGTTTGCTGTTATAAAACAATATTTTGTGATTGTCTAACATTAGGGCACGCTCGTGAAATCGAGCATTACTGTCGTTAAGTATGCAATCTATAATGATTGAGTGTTTAAAGGGGGTTTTATTTAATATCGACAGCGTCGTCTGAGCGATCCATCAGCGAACATCAACACATTCACGCGCGGTGGGTGGCGCACCAAGGAGTCTCGCGACAAGAGCCGCTCCGAGAACGAGGGGCTCGACTCCCTGCTCAATGGCGTCGCTGAAGTGGAGGCGGGAGACTTACGCGACGGTATGTACCATCACAACCATATCACCATACATCACGCATCTTACCCTGTTGCTACCATACCACACCCATCCAAATCAGATGTTTGATGTGCTTAACATACCGCGCCGTCGAAAATATCTGTGGTCTTGTCAAATGACGTCCGATGTCTGCAGTGCGCTCCAGATATTTCATGATTGTACACTTAGATTACTTATTTATATTCGCCATAGATAGGTAGTACCACTCGGCAAATATCTATGCCCAAAGTCCATCTGTTTGATCAAAGAAATTGGATTACTTCATATCTGATTAAAAATATTGACACCAAAATACAAAAAAAGATTCAAATAAAGAACAAAGATAAGTATTTGACGAGTACTATGTATCCTTACTGTATGGTGAGGTTAGAGTTCAATTTGCATGCTGTCTGGAGTCTAATCAATTAAGTATTTTATTCGTAATCACTTTAGTTGTCATCTTTGGTAGTCGTCAACACTGTGTTCCTGCAACATGCTTCATATCGCATAGTTTGTGTTCAACATTAGCCATATATTATATAAAAAAATAACACCTCATTGGTCAAGCGGCAACTAAAGCTGTGAAACCGCGAGGTCCTGGGTTCACTCTAAATCTTACAAGTGAAGCCATTGAATACGATCTTTACGCATGTATTATTAGATCAGATGTGGCTTCCCTACATCGCTTCACTTTATATAATCCGATAGACGCAAGTGATCGCTTTGTGCATGCTATGTTCGCTTCATTGGATCGCGATTGGCGCGATTCAGCTCGTATCATCGGCTTCGTACACGATACATCATCGGCCCGAAAAATTGGATCAAATACTATTTATTGCTTACTAAATTATCGACAACCCCTTCATCTCTATTCTCTATATACAATAATTTAAAGTTAAAACGAAGTCATATTTCGTGTCCGTCTAACTGCGTTTAAACAATAATCCCGTATTCATTAACGTTACTATGAGACTTCACAGTGAGCGCGAACGAACGAGTGACGAATTTTCTAAACGGTTAGTTTTTGGCGCTAAATCAAAACAGACCAATCATGTAAACAGAATTGGACACCTGGCAAAGAGTTTACTTAAGTGTTTTTTTTAATACGACCCTAAGTGTATTTGTCGCGTGTACACGGTCGTTTTTGATGTCTTATAGATATATAGATATATTATATTTCAATAAACGATCTTGGATTGATTCTCCAGATCGATCTCATAAGTAGACCAATCAAACTTAGTAATTTATACGCGAGACTTTTAAACTGTATTCTTATTGGCTAATTTCTGGGATCGATCGGGAGACTATCTAAGATCGGTTATTCAAAGCAGCTGTTAGAGAACAAGCTTAGGCACGTTGAAAGCGTATTTTTTGACGCAGCTCGAGGAGATAACTCGATGCGTTGTTCTCATTAAGCGTGTGCACGCTCGTACGGTATTGACAAGCGACGCATGTTGCTATGGCGTGGGTGGAAGGGAGTATAAAACGATTGTATACATGTTATAAATACTCTGAACGTGTAACCAATGTAGGCAATTGTCGATTTGACGTTTCGTAACGAGAAATAGAGGATAGAGATAGAAAGGACCGATGTAATGTGGTGACGGAGTGGATGGTACCGTTGCGACGCGCGTCGCGTCGCGGCAGCGTGTAGGTCGCTCGGAGGAAGCCAGCTGTACGATAGTGAACGTTGCGCACCGAATGTACGCGAGTACGCCCGTCAAAGTACGCTCCATAGTACAATATCGAGTTATACCGATGCATGCGTGTCGCATGTTGCGGACTAGCGTGGACTTGAACTAGTTATGAGTTGTGTAGATTGTTGAATATATTTGAGTAAATGTTCTCGAATCGGAGCGCACTAGTGTAGTGTTCGGCGCGATCGTGACGTTACAACAGTCTGAGTTGTTGTCGCGTTGTCCGCAGAGCGGCGGCGCTGGCAGGCTTCCTCCTCGCGGCACGTGGTGCGCATGCGCTGCGACGTGTCGTCACCTGCGTGTCTGCACACGTTGCCGCTGTCGCGCAACACCGCGCCCGCCACAGCGCCACTCACCGCGCTCGTGCCTCTCACGCCCGCGACCACACGTACACGCACACGCACACGCACGTGCACACGCACACGCACACAACCACAACCACAACGCAACAACACCAACACACGACGGCACGAGCGCGAGCGCGAGCGTGAGTGCGAAGTGGCAGGTGACGCGGTCTCGCTCGACGAACGCGACATACTGTTCGGCAACTGCAACGGAACCGTCAGCTCGGCCGCACGGACTACTGTACGCGGCGCCGAGGAACTACCGTACCGGCTGCCCGCGCTCGACGATCACAACGGAAACGATGGGGACGACGAGGGCGACGCCGAGCTCGACACTACCATCAGTGCCCCCCCTCCGCCGCCCCGTGCGCCCCGCACACCCCGCACACCCCGCACACGTCCACCGCGACGCACCACACCCGACGGCACTGACATCTACTACTGGTGCGATGTACCACACGACCCTGGTGCGTCACATGCTCACAACACTGAAAGATCCGCATATACTATGCCATCTGCGTAAACTCACTCTATGCTTCATTCTTAAAGTTATAAAGTCGATATTGAAATGGACCGGTTCACCAGGATGGTACAAATGTCTCATAAAATTCGACATATTACGCAGCTTTACTAAAGACCCAACTATTACGGCCCAAGAATCTCCTAGCTCTTAATTTCCTTGCCCTAAAAATCTTATACCCATGATTTCACTATTATAGTGAATGTTTCAGCGCGGAATTATGTAATTTACTTATGAAGTACCCACATACTCGTTTAATTGCAATAAAAAATCGCCTAGTGATAACCCCTTCTTCTTTTTTGAAGTCTGTTAAAAAGAATCTAAATGGTGTGTTACAGAGCTAGACGACGGTGCGTACAATCCTCTATGGGCGATGCGCGGTTTCACCCAAACATTCCACCTGTGGAAGGAAGGCAAGCGACAACAGTCGACTCCACTCAACGCGTATCTCACTTACGTCACCTTGCCGTGGTGGACCATCGCTAAAGGTAAACATACATCATGCATGCCAATTACTATGTATATACCACCACAATATAAATGACAACTCAAAAGATGTGCCGCCCTCTCCCCGTCGATCCCTTTTACTTTACTTAAATGTGGCAATTGTGTTCATAGCCAGAGCATAGATTTAGTAAAAAAAACTTCAAACGCCTATAACGTTTTTTAAAATATAGTAAAATGATTTTTTTGCTATGTGAGTGCATGTTACGTCAACCCTCAGATTGGAGTGGGATATGGAAAGGAGAATCGTGATAAATCCCACAAAACATATATCTTGAAAATACTTCATGTCTTGGAGTGACCTCTATGCATACGAACAGTAAACAAAACGTACGCGACGTTGTCCATAGATGGCGTTGTCCTTCTCTAATTTATTTTTTATTTGTAAAAATACTTTCGATTACAAAAATCACACTAGGGTTGCCAGGGATTACAATTTATGCCCAGTATGGCGATATGCTCGCCTCTTATCACATAATGAGATGGAAATAAGCGAACCGTGGGAGCTAGGAGTATTTGCACCTCTAGCTCTATATTAAACGCGGACTTAATAATGAATTATTATTTTGTAAATGCATAATGTAATCCATAGTTATTAATGTATATTATGTATTGTTTGCAGATATATTAGACCATCGTGAGGAGCCCATATTAACTTTCTGAACGACAATGCTGCCACACAAACACGGACATGATAGTCTTTCTAGCGTTATATATAAGTTTATATCAGGTATACATAGAGGTAATATAGTAATTATATGCAATAAGACGCCCTCGTCAAACACTTTAAACACTCTTTATCTAATTTTTGGCAGGTTTTCTCGACAGTTCTAACTTGTGTTAACATTATCTTGAGCTGTATTTGTTATTATTATATATAGTGTACAATATTTTGTATTGATCCAGTACCATCGAAGTGCAATAATTTTTTAAAACATGTTTTCAATAATAAAAGCTATACTTTTAGTCTAATCCACCATATCTATTCCAGAATTTTATACAAATATCTAACCACTTGTCAAATAATTCCATTGTTATGAGCTGGCAATTTAATAAAATAAAACATAGATAAAGGGAAAGGAAGGAGGGAGGGGAAGGCCTCGGCGAACTTTCCTAGATCAAGTTGGAGATATTCTCGAGAAAGGCCAGGTCAGGAGTACCCTAAACCAACGTGCATGTATGAAAAATTTAATGAGAGTAAATGAGGCCAAAGAAGTATGCAAGGATCGTAGCAAGTGGAAATCCGTTGTCTCTGCCTACCCCTATGCGAAACAGGCGTGAGTCTATGTATGTATGTAAACCATAGATAATTGAAAGTGATTAGATATTTGTTTACATTTCTGGAACCGGTATTCCGATTGGAGTATAATATAACAAAATGATTTTAAAAAGGTTTTTTGAGGATAGTTCGATTTTAATAACTGAAAACAGATTTTATTGTTTAACATAAAAACAGTCACACAATACTTCACAGGTGTTCTATTTGAGCTCCGTGGCGCAGCGGGCGAGTAGCCGGCTGCGAAGCGAGAGGCCGTGGGTTCGATTCCCACACCGGGACAAATGTTTGTGTGAATCACAAATATTGGTCTCGGGTCTGGGTGTTGTGGGTTGGCAAGTCCCTCGTAGTTCCTGATACCCGCGATACATGTTAACCTAGTGTGGGGTCAGGACTATGTGTGTGACTGTTGGGTGTATTTATTTATTTTATGTATTAATATTTATGGTATATAATGATTTCACAATATAAGCTGTCTATGAAAACCATGTTCAAAAGATTCATAATGGGTATTTTTGTGATGAGGGTTTGCCGTTGCCTTATTGCGGTGCATACGAGACTTCTGTAACAACCACCACTAAATGAAGGCCTTACAAATAAATGTTGTAGCACATGTTACATTTAATGTTGTGTATTCTAAAAATGACATTTGATGCGACAAGACAAAACAGTGTCCAGTAGCCGTAGGGCGAGTTATTTCGATAGCCGTCACGTCTTTCGAATACGAGAAATTATATATGAAAACAATGCGCTTTCAATACGATCCGCTAGGGGCGCTGTACGAACATACATATTTGAAAAAAATATGAGGAGATTCAATTCTGTCGAGTTGTAGAGCCACAATGTAAACACTTTTGTCTACAGCACGAACGGGCCGGCTCGACCGGGTCGTTACCACTGTCACAGAAAACCGACGTGATGTAGCGACATGCTGCTATGTTTCGTACGGTGAGATACTCGGAGGCTCAAATACCCCTCCCCTTCCCAATCCCTTAAATAGACCTTTCCTTTCAGGCATGTAACGCGTCCATAATTCTTCTGATATTGTGGGCGTACATGGGCGGTGGAGATCACTTACCATCAGGTGACCCACTTGCCCGTTTGCCGACCAATGCTATATACATATAAAAAAACGGATATGACGTGACAGCTATGGAATAATTCGTAAAACTTGAACTACGGTAGTAATCCGATTATAATTACGCGCTTCGGCAATCTTCGTCTATTTCGGAAATTCGAACGCGTGATGATGATAACATACAACTACTTGATACAACATTGGATAATGAACTTATTTTACTCTTGAGTTTTTGTTCAGGCTCGAATGGTCTTCCATTGATTACATATTATATAAAAATAAAAAACGAAGATTGCAGCAGCGCATAATTTTATGACGAAATATGTACAACATCCATTAACAAGCTAACTCATCGTGTATTATGCAAGAGTCTTATAATTTCTAGTCAAGTGTATAATTACAAGTGATTCAAATAAAAGTGAGAGTACATTATACATTATGATTTTAACTTAAGTATTTATAATTATTAAGTATTTATATTTGATGTCCTGGTATTAAACTATCGAAGTCTCGATAACATTAATATTGTGTTTAAATGTAATCTCGTACTTATTCTTTCAACAAAGGTTTATTAATTTTGTTTGGAATATTTTTTTATTTTTAATCAACTCTAGAAATCTATTTAGAATTTACGTGATTGTGAAAAATAAGATAATAAGGTCCCAAAATGTATTGTTGGAATACCTTCCTGCCTCGTCGTCTTACAAAACACGTGTAAGACTTTTCGAATTGCAATTTTGTATTACACACATTTAATTCCAGCCTGTCACGTGTTCGAGGGTCGGTCAATTACGATTGGCCATGTAGTATCACGTAACTGAGTCTTTAATCATTCTGTACTGTCAGTTTAAAGGGCATTTCCATACCAGAGGAAATTATGAGTTCCATAAACAGCTCATATGGCAGAATTGCTAATTTGTAGGGCAGTTCCATACCACATGAAATTAGTTCCATAAGCAGCCGCTGCTCATATTGCAGATATGCTAATAGTTATTTCGGCTCGTTTGTGCACATCGTGCTATATGCGCATAATGTGTTTGTATATACATTATGAATGTATGCGCGTGTCAATATGTCTAGGTGATGGCTGATCACGGCCGCGCCAAATCAAAACTATATATTTGTAAGCTTCACAAAAATAGGAAGAGATGCACATATTAACCGAAATATCTATAAATTATAGGAAATTTTGTAGTGTGTAGATATCATGATACAACATCCCAGAAACGACAATTTGGAAGCATTTATAAAGAAAAGTAGAATTGAAAGCGAAATTTTATGTTGATTTAATTTTATGAAACCATTCCAACGCTAGTTAGGCGAATAAATGAATGTATGTTTAGATATAAGGGTCCGGTCGGTTGATATTATTTATATATGTAACAATAGAATTAAGTATCGGTTACATGTAATTTCACATACGCTTTAATATTATCATTAATTTCTTCTCTATCTTAAAGCAGCATGTCAAGGACAGAAGATAAATACAGTGGTTAAAGGTCGTTAACCACCTGCCTACAGTTGGCAACTCCTGTCAAAACATGAAGCTCTTGAAAAAATACATAGAAACTTATTATAATGCACATTATTATCAAAGATGTAATAAAGCTGTGGAATAGTTTGCCGGCACACGTGTTTACTCCTTCCTATAACATGGGATCCTTTAAACGGAGTGTGAAGAAGCAATTAAGCAGGCCGGCATAATTCTGCCGATCTGCGATAGATTCAGTGTCTATTGTTGGTCGACAGTATTCATGGATTGCGCTATAGTTATCTGATGGTAACGCTTCACCTGATGGTGAAGCGTAGTCACTTTGCCGAGCCAGGATAAAAAAACGTGCAATTTTAGTGTTTGTTTACATTTTCAATTAAAGTAGAAAAAAACACAATTTTATTTTTAATTCGATTATGAATTGGTCAATATATTATGGAAGTTCTGGGGGCTAACTTGTGCCGACGTGATTACTTATGCGCGAGTGAGAAAATTATAGACGACAAATGTATCTGACAAAAGTGTCAACATATGTCATTCTCTGCCTACCCCTATGGGAAACAGGTGTGAGGTTATGTATGTAAAAGTGTCAACATTCGATAATAATAAGTCATGTTAGGGTTTATAGAATACCATAGAGAAGTAAAACATATTATTCTCTCTACTATTATCTTTTCTTTTGACGCAACAAGTCGACTCTTAGCTTCGATTTTTTTTTTATAGTATAGGCCGGCAAACGAGCAAGTGGGTCACCTGATGGTAAGTGATCTCCACCGCCCATATACGCCCACAATACTAAAATAATCATGGGTGCGTTGCCGACCTTAAAGGAAAGGGATAATAAAGGAATTAGGAAGGGGAGGGGGTTTGGGCCTCCGGATATCTCACTCACCGTACGAAACGCAGCAGCAAGCTGCTACTTTACGCCAGTTTTCTGTGAGACAGTGGTAATGACCCGGACGAGCCGGCCCATAGACAAAAGTGTCTACAGCGTGGCTCTACCACTCATAAACATTAGATAGCGTCTGCCGGCAGGCAGAGACAACGGATATAGGGGTACCTATGGGAAACAGGCGTGAGTCTATGTATGTATGTAAAACATAGATAATTGAAAGTGATTAGATATTTGTTTACATTTCTGGAACCGGTATTCCGATTGGAGTATAATATAACAAAATGATTTTAAAAAGGTTTTTTTGAGGATAGTTCGATTTTAATAACTGAAAACAGATTTTATTGTTTAACATAAAAACAGTCACACAATACTTCACAGGTATTCTATTTGAGCTCCGTGGCGCAGCGGGCGAGTAGACGGCTGCGAAGCGAGAGGCCGTGGGTTCGATTCCCACACCGGGACAAATGTTTGTGTGAACCACAAATATTGGTCTCGGGTCTGGGTGTTGTGGGTTGGCAAGTCCCTCGTAGTTCCTGATACCCGCGATACAGGTTTACCTAGTGTGGGGTCAGGACTATGTGTGTGACTGTTGGGTGTATTTATTTATTTTATGTATAAATATTTATGGTATATAATGATTTCACAATATAAGCTGTCTATGAAAACCATGTTCAAAAGATTCATAATGGGTATTTTTGTAATGAGGGTTTGCCGTTGCCTTATTGCGGTGCATACGAGACTTCTGTAACAACCACCACTAAATGAAGGCCTTACTAATAAATGTTGTAGCACATGTTACATTTAATGTTGTGTATTCTAAAAATGACATTTGATGCGACAAGACAAAACAGTGTCCAGTAGCCGTAGGGCGAGTTATTTCGATAGCCGTCACGTCTTTCGAATACGAGAAATTATATATGAAAACAATGCGCTTTCAATACGATCCGCTAGGGGCGCTGTACGAACATACATATTTGAAAAAAATATGAGGAGATTCAATTCTGTCGAGTTGTAGAGCCACAATGTAAACACTTTTGTCTACAGCACGAACGGGCCGGCTCGACCGGGTCGTTACCACTGTCACAGAAAACCGACGTGATGTAGCGACATGCTGCTATGTTTCGTACGGTGAGATACTCGGAGGCTCAAATACCCCTCCCCTTCCCAATCCCTTAAATAGACCTTTCCTTTCAGGCATGTAACGCGTCCATAATTCTTCTGATATTGTGGGCGTACATGGGCGGTGGAGATCACTTACCATCAGGTGACCCACTTGCCCGTTTGCCGACCAATGCTATATACATATAAAAAAACGGATATGACGTGACAGCTATGGAATAATTCGTAAAACTTGAACTACGGTAGTAATCCGATTATAATTACGCGCTTCGGCAATCTTCGTCTATTTCGGAAATTCGAACGCGTGATGATGATAACATACAACTACTTGATACAACATTGGATAATGAACTTATTTTACTCTTGAGTTTTTGTTCAGGCTCGAATGGTCTTCCATTGATTACATATTATATAAAAATAAAAAACGAAGATTGCAGCAGCGCATAATTTTATGACGAAATATGTACAACATCCATTAACAAGCTAACTCATCGTGTATTATGCAAGAGTCTTATAATTTCTAGTCAAGTGTATAATTACAAGTGATTCAAATAAAAGTGAGAGTACATTATACATTATGATTTTAACTTAAGTATTTATAATTATTAAGTATTTATATTTGATGTCCTGGTATTAAACTATCGAAGTCTCGATAACATTAATATTGTGTTTAAATGTAATCTCGTACTTATTCTTTCAACAAAGGTTTATTAATTTTGTTTGGAATATTTTTTTATTTTTAATCAACTCTAGAAATCTATTTAGAATTTACGTGATTGTGAAAAATAAGATAATAAGGTCCCAAAATGTATTGTTGGAATACCTTCCTGCCTCGTCGTCTTACAAAACACGTGTAAGACTTTTCGAATTGCAATTTTGTATTACACACATTTAATTCCAGCCTGTCACGTGTTCGAGGGTCGGTCAATTACGATTGGCCATGTAGTATCACGTAACTGAGTCTTTAATCATTCTGTACTGTCAGTTTAAAGGGCATTTCCATACCAGAGGAAATTATGAGTTCCATAAACAGCTCATATGGCAGAATTGCTAATTTGTAGGGCAGTTCCATACCACATGAAATTAGTTCCATAAGCAGCCGCTGCTCATATTGCAGATATGCTAATAGTTATTTCGGCTCGTTTGTGCACATCGTGCTATATGCGCATAATGTGTTTGTATATACATTATGAATGTATGCGCGTGTCAATATGTCTAGGTGATGGCTGATCACGGCCGCGCCAAATCAAAACTATATATTTGTAAGCTTCACAAAAATAGGAAGAGATGCACATATTAACCGAAATATCTATAAATTATAGGAAATTTTGTAGTGTGTAGATATCATGATACAACATCCCAGAAACGACAATTTGGAAGCATTTATAAAGAAAAGTAGAATTGAAAGCGAAATTTTATGTTGATTTAATTTTATGAAACCATTCCAACGCTAGTTAGGCGAATAAATGAATGTATGTTTAGATATAAGGGTCCGGTCGGTTGATATTATTTATATATGTAACAATAGAATTAAGTATCGGTTACATGTAATTTCACATACGCTTTAATATTATCATTAATTTCTTCTCTATCTTAAAGCAGCATGTCAAGGACAGAAGATAAATACAGTGGTTAAAGGTCGTTAACCACCTGCCTACAGTTGGCAACTCCTGTCAAAACATGAAGCTCTTGAAAAAATACATAGAAACTTATTATAATGCACATTATTATCAAAGATGTAATAAAGCTGTGGAATAGTTTGCCGGCACACGTGTTTACTCCTTCCTATAACATGGGATCCTTTAAACGGAGTGTGAAGAAGCAATTAAGCAGGCCGGCATAATTCTGCCGATCTGCGATAGATTCAGTGTCTATTGTTGGTCGACAGTATTCATGGATTGCGCTATAGTTATCTGATGGTAACGCTTCACCTGATGGTGAAGCGTAGTCACTTTGCCGAGCCAGGATAAAAAAACGTGCAATTTTAGTGTTTGTTTACATTTTCAATTAAAGTAGAAAAAAACACAATTTTATTTTTAATTCGATTATGAATTGGTCAATATATTATGGAAGTTCTGGGGGCTAACTTGTGCCGACGTGATTACTTATGCGCGAGTGAGAAAATTATAGACGACAAATGTATCTGACAAAAGTGTCAACATATGTCATTCTCTGCCTACCCCTATGGGAAACAGGTGTGAGGTTATGTATGTAAAAGTGTCAACATTCGATAATAATAAGTCATGTTAGGGTTTATAGAATACCATAGAGAAGTAAAACATATTATTCTCTCTACTATTATCTTTTCTTTTGACGCAACAAGTCGACTCTTAGCTTCGATTTTTTTTTTATAGTATAGGCCGGCAAACGAGCAAGTGGGTCACCTGATGGTAAGTGATCTCCACCGCCCATATACGCCCACAATACTAAAATAATCATGGGTGCGTTGCCGACCTTAAAGGAAAGGGATAATAAAGGAATTAGGAAGGGGAGGGGGTTTGGGCCTCCGGATATCTCACTCACCGTACGAAACGCAGCAGCAAGCTGCTACTTTACGCCAGTTTTCTGTGAGACAGTGGTAATGACCCGGACGAGCCGGCCCATAGACAAAAGTGTCTACAGCGTGGCTCTACCACTCATAAACATTAGATAGCGTCAACGTTCGATAGACATAAAGAAATAACCAGTTATAACTAGCAATTTTATTACAAAAAGAGGACAAGTATCTCAAGGCACATATGTTTAGACCGCAGGACGTGTCTTCAGATTTTTATTATCAGTTGGCATGTCGTTGATATGCTGTTAAAGGGTTATTGGGGCTTGCAGTACAGTCGAAATTGATTTTAATTACAAATAAATTCAAAATATTATCTACTTCATATAAAAAATGATATTGCCACCGTCTTAGATCGATGCTTTAAAGACGTTGTGTGAACGAGTCGATCAGGATGTTTCTTACAAAAATAAATATTAAAATCACCTCATTCTTACCTATCTTGTAACGTGTGCGTTTTGTGTTTGTATAGACTGATTGTATGTGTTAATATTAAATAAATAAACACACCCAACAGGCATACACATAGTCCTGACCCCACAATAGGTTAACCTGTATCGTCGGGAACTACGAGGGACTTGCCAACCCACAACACCCAGACCCGAGACCAATATTTGTGGATGACGCAAATATTTGTCTCGGTGTGGGAATCGAACTCACGGCCTCTCGCTTCGCAGCCGGCTACTCGCCCACTGTACTGACTTCAATGTATCTAATGTAAATCAAAACTACATATATCTACTAGCTCAGACTCACATAACAAGACGTGCAAGAATGATCCGATCTATCTATACAATCAACTGTGGCAATTTAAGGTTGATTTTTCAAAACCGATTTCGTCTGTACAAAACACACTTATAAATAATTTAAGCATATATTTTCTAGTCATTAGTTAGGCCTAAGAAATGTAAACATCCAATTAAGTAATAAATATAACGTGCAAACCTCAACACCACAAGTTGCAACAGATGAAATCATTATTTTTGTATGTTGTGTTCTCGTAGGTATCTCTCATATTGAACTATTGCAATAATCACGCGTGTAACCGCCGTGAAGAAAGCCAAGATCGTAGCAAGTGCAAATCTGTTGTCTCTGTCCACCCCTATGGGAACAGGCGTGAGTCTATGTATGTCCGATAGTCGGTAACGATGACATGCCCCTTGGCATTAGGGTTTATATTAAAAAAAACTAAAATGTCAAGAACATAAAAGTCTATATTATTTTGAATTAATAAATCGACATTTTGTCTACAGATTGAGGTTATAATAAATCACTTTAGTGCCCTAAAAATGACCTATAGGAGACAAAAAGGTTCCTTTGAACGGTTGAACCCTTATAGTCAGTAGGACAATGTCATTCGGTCATTCGGTAATTACCAAAAAATCCCTATCTAAGTTATAATATATTCACGTTCCCGAATAGTTACGGCTGACTAGTGATGGCTAATTTTAATTCTCATTGTAATTTCACTTGATTTATCGAATACATTCATATTGTACATAACGTGATTATTGCAACGTAGAATAATACATAATGTAGTAGAGACATGATATTGTCATATTTGTATAATTTGACTGAATATAATTATTGCAACCAACGTGTATTTGTTTTCTTTAACATCTAAGGCTAACCCTGGAACGCGACTTGCCTGAACGATTCACCATAACGAGGCTATCACTAGAGACGTCACGAATATTCGGCTACTATTCGGTATACTACTGCTACTTCGGCTACTCCTTTCAAAACTCGATATTCGGCCGAATACGTTGTACTATTCGATGTTATGCATTGTAATGATAACTTAGGACCGTATTCCGTGTCCGTGTCCAATTCTGTATACACAGTGGCGGATTTGCCCTAAGGCCCAGTAGGCCCGGGCCTACAGCGGCGGCGGCCAATCGAGACAAAAAATTCACTGATTACAAGGGTATATATGATGGATGGGTGCTGTGAAAGTGGCGGTTGGTACTTGCTACATGACTTGGGGCCTAGGGCGGTCAAGACTGCAAATCCGCCACTGTGTGTATGTACACACAGTCAATCATGTGAATGGTCTGTTTCAAAAACTGGTCCAAAAACTAACCAATGACGTTTATAGAAATTATCACTATGCGTTCGCACTCACTATGAGCTCTCATAATAACGTTTATGAATACGGGGGTTAATTGCTTTTGTGCCCAACTGGATAGCGAACACCGAACCGTGAAAACTAGAGACCACAATGTGTACCTACTCGTTACAAAAATGGTCTGCTATCCTGCCACAAGCAAAATGATTAGGTATAAATAAGTATTCTTATCAGCTTCCGCAAGTAATGGACAGAGTTTAAACACCCATACATAACCATACTTTAGATAGAATAGTTAGTAGCTTGACTATATTGGCATTGCTGAAGATCATGAGCGGTGGTGACCGCTTGCCATCAGGCCTGGGCAATAGAAAAAATAAAAATATGACCCACTGATGCCACTGCAGGTAAATTTTACATATGAATGAGGTACTATGTCACTGTCGAACACCTCACAGCCCATGTTTGATAATTGTAAACCTGATCGGAAAAGGCAACATAATATTCATATATTTAATGAAGCTAACAGTCACTTCACACATGTATACTTCAACTGTATATATATAACACATGGTGCAGTCATATCTGACATCTAAACTAAACGTACCGAGTACCTACTGACTACCGAATACAAGCATGTCGCTGATCGTTTGTATGTATTTAATTACATTGTGTAAGACATCCTCGTTGTGTGCAGGCGCGCATTTAGAACTGTTCTAATATGATAATGCTTACGTATTAGATAATATTATTAAAAAACCACCACCTTGTTTAACCCCCGACAAAAAGAGGGGTGTTGTAAGTTTAACCCGTTTGTATTTCTGTGGGTGTGTGGTATGGTATGTGGATGTGTGTATGTATATTTTGTTGACTGTGTATATCTGTCTGTGGCATAGTAGCGCCTCAACAAATGGACCGATTTGAATGCGGGTGCTTTGTTTGAAAAATGGTAGATCAACCTTTTAAAAGTTGCAGATGTTTTTTTAATAGACGTCGGGGGTTTTCTATTCTGAAATGCTCAGTATCAGTATCAACCCGGAGTCTAGTTAGTGCCCGATATGGCAATAGGCTCGCTCCCTACCATATGGAACGGAGATACGATCGGCGACTTGTGGATGTACGTTACACCAGAACGTGCGTCAGAACGCAATAACGATTTTCTTATATTTACATTATGTTTGGACTTCCCAGCACATACCATCTGGTAAGTTGTCAAATCGTAGTTCTTCGATTCAGGATAATAATACAGTAATTATTTCATAGAAAATAGTTTCTCCAACAAAACAGTAGTGATTTCTAATCTACAGCAATTTAAAATATTCTATATTTGTAGTCACGATAAAATCAGGTGTATCGAATACTCTTGTGCAGGAATTTTAAGTGTTCCTGGAAGCATAGTTTTAGTCATAGTTTTTGGAGGTCCCTGGCTCCGTTCCTGGTAGTTCTATCCCGGCCCGTAGGCGTGAGCAGTTGGCACGCGCCCGGAAGTCCTCACTTGTGGACGGGCGCTGTCGTCGCGCTGGCTGTCCGTCTCATTACCGCCTCGCACCGGACCGCGGGAGGTGAGTGGACTACTTATTACCTCATTCTAATTATTTACTAACATATCATTAGAATTAGCATCCAAATTCATAATGTTGTCATTTGTGAAAGACTTGTATTCGCGTTTGTATTCGCTTGCTTAGTTTAGGACAGGTGGATTTAAGTGTACATACATCCAAAATTATTCAGTACCTATCATGCCCCCTGATTGTGTCTTATATTAACTTTTTGTGAAAATTCAGTAACTTGTAGCTTACCAGTATACATCTTTTTGCAACACTTGTTTTCGGATAACGTACGATTTAATTTTGTAAGATGCTAATTATTGCATATTTTTGGTCACATTCTATAACTGAAGATTCATAAATTTAGTTACTGTACGTGCGTGCTCTAAGGCGAAAAATAATTGAGCTTGCGCATAAATTAAATTTAGCGAAGATTATCTTAATTTCATAAATTTGTGTTACATTATCGTACTGAAATAACATCTAGCTGTTCGGTACAGTTTTTTTTAGTATTCGATTATTCCTCAGAGACGTTAATTAAGATTATGTACCCAGTAACGAAGCATAAAGCATTAACTGGCTGAGTATGTAATTAAATGAATTCTAAGTGATGACTTAATGACAAAAATAATTGACGTCTCTAAATGTGACAGTAGGTTTCTATTTATTTACACATAGATATACATACGCACTCACGCCTATAATCCCCGAAGGGGTAGGCCGATAGACCCCGGACTAATACTGAGCATTTCGTAATAGATTAACCCAATATAAATTTTACCCGACCTGGGGATCGAACCCGAAACTTCAGCGTAAGCCTCAGTTGTAACGCGTACGCATTACAACGGCGCCACCGAAACATTTAATTTGACGGAAATATTGATTAGGGAGAAATTTTCTTTTATAGTTCTTTCCTCGCATGGTAAACTCATCTAGAATACATACCCGGTTAACACATTAGCGAATATTGCGCCAGACTCCAGAGCATTGTGAAACGATGACGTAACTGGACATAAAACCTAAACTTAGCCCCAGTGTGTGTGTCGGCGGTGCCACTCACCCAGTTACTGCGGCCCACTTTAGGTCAATCATAATAACGCGCCCTGCATCATCCCTCGTCCCGCCCCGACGCACCGCGCCGCGCCCTTGACCTCGCGCGTGACGTCACCGCTCCAGACGAGCCTCCGACATTTGAGTCGTAAGCGAAATGAATTCACAGAAACTATTCAATTATGGGCGTATGTGTTTGAAGGGTAATAAAGACATGTGTTTGTACGTACTACGTGAATTGTTACTGAGATACGAAAAAAGCTTTTATGATCATTATGACTGAATAATTACTTACCTACCTGACGTAGGTATGTGAGATAAGAAGAAGAAAAGAAAAGCCAATTCAAAACAATTCAATTCAAGAGAAGGCCAATTCTCGTAATTAAAAATGTTCAAAATATCATTCCGATCTAGTCTCAGTGTCAAGAAAGTTGCAGATGGTATTCTCATAAGCCAATAATCAACGTCAAATGTGAATATATAGATCGAAAAGAGATCGAAAATAGATTATAAGTTGACTAAAGCTAAAATACAATTCTGTTAACATTTTAAATGACACATGCCCTTATAAACGTCAAAATTGTGGCTTAATTGAGATTGCAATGACATCGTGATGAGATCATATTGAAACTGGACTGAACTTAAAGAGGAATAGAATACCATTTGTTAGTCAAATCACAATTCAATCTCAGTTCGATTTAAATTCAGTCGTAGTTAAATACGGGAATTGGCCTTCTGTTTTTATGTATTTTTATAGAAATAATATTCATCTTACTTATTTTTTTGTAATGTAATCAGCACATGAGTACATAGTTCATCTGATGGGAAGTGATCTCTAGGAGGAGATAAGTTGATACGCCGGTGGTTGGTTTAAGACTCTATATTGATAATTACCTGAATTATAATATGGTTAACACAAGTAATATAATAATATGCTTACACATTACATTTGTTCCCTTTCACATTTATAACATTGTTTTGCATTTGCTTTGGTGGACGTGTTTAAATTAAATTAAATAAGATCATTTTAACGAATGTACAAACGCAGATGTGATGCAGTGTGTGAATCATAGATGTGAATAGAATATATAAGTTGTGAACCTATACCATAAAGTATAACGTAGTAAGTTATCAATAAAGAAAACCGAACCACTGGCGTATGAAATCATCGGTTCCACGCGCTCTATATTACATGGTAATCCTGCCAAGAAGAATCATGGATGCTTAGGAGAGCAGTAGAGATTGGCAAGGGGAGGAGGGATTTAGGCCTCCGGAATTCTAACTCATCGCATGAAACGCAAGCTTCAGTTTTATTTGGTACAGTGGTAATATACCGGTCGAGCCGGCCCAGTCATGCTGTGCTACAGCCCGGTTCTATCACTTAGGTATATAATTATTTGTTTTAAAATATTTTTTTTTCATCCGGCATATGTTTTTTAAATATCATACTCCTTACGCCGAACAGATATATTTGTGTTCCTGATCACGGCATTTTTGTTAACCAAGCGGGAAACAATTTCAATATTATTATCTTATGCGTTGTATGATTCTCATTTACATAAGAGCAAATAAAATAATAATTAATCTTAATTGAAAAAGGTTTATAATATCAAATTGTTATAGTTGGTAGAGCCACGCTGTAGATACTTTGTCTACACTCTGCAGCATGAATGGGCCGGCTCGTCTGGGTTATACCACTGTCTCACACAAGATTGAATTAAAGTGACAGCTTACTGATACGTTTCGTATGGTGGGTGAATTTTCCGAAGGATCAAACCCCTTTCCCAATTTCCATTCATTTCCTAGAACTCCCATTACGGGATGGGTAGAGTCAGGCGTGCGTGTGGACCACAATTCGCATTTTGAGCTACAATCTATTATTTCTCATCAATTTTATCGTTTGAGTCTCGAGTGCGTCTCAAGAGTTTATTCATTTAATCCAAGACAAGAGCATCATTCCACTAATAACAATCTCCTCCGAAACCGCTGGGGGCATGGGGTCGAGACCGATACCAATCGATGCAGAATAATGTGGGGAAGAAAGTAAGATATGTCTCATATTCGTCGGACTTTAAGTTTTTTTTTTATGGATTGTGGAAAAACATGGGCAACGCCCCTAGTATATTTAAAAAATATAGTTCGTCGGCAATTTCTGTTTTACTCATGTTCCGATGTAGTGTGGCGTGGACCTTACGATACCATTTCATAGCTAGAGGAGACAAATATATTATTTAGGAATTACTTTATAAATTGCAAGAATCAGTTTGATCTCAACTTTTAGATGTTTCATAGTAGAATATATTATATTTATTCTTCAAGCGTTTTTTTCATTAACAGGTTATACATATCGCATTTATCAGACTTAAATGAACACTTAACCCAGTTTCGAGTTGTTTACTTAATCGAGCTATCTATTCAGCCATTCCAAAGAGATCAACCATATAGTATTCACGTTCCTACCTATCTGAACCTGTGGTGGATGAATATTATTACTTGATGTTAATGTCCGATACATAAATACATAACAAGGTTATAAGCCACTATGAAATGATTTCAATACGGTTCTCCATTCTGTTCCATAGAACGTAAATTACCGTTCCGTTGACCGGCAGTTCCATAGAACGTAAATTACAGCCGTGTAGTAACTAAAACTTAATCTGTGAGCTTTTATAGCTAGGTTTACGGGAGCCGTCGCGATGTTCGAATTATCTTATACTTATATGAAAAAAATGGTTCTAATATAACCTAGGTTTTATATCTAGATGTGTTGACCTTTGGTTTAATTAGCAGCATATTATAATCTACAGTGCTTCCTTCATCTTCGGTTTACGGCCTGTATATTTCAAAAACAAATCGGTCGGTATGATTTGGGCCGCGGTCGTTTGACCTGAGACATTTAACCCTTTATCTGCATGCTGGGGCCTGATAACGCGCACATTCTGCGACCGACGCACCAGCGAAGCGGTGGTGAGATTCTGTTTAATACTATTATTTGTGCCCAGTACATTCTAGTCCATCAGTAAGTTTTTAAGGATCGTCTATTTAGAAGCTATTCTTGTATTTACAGATTGTTCACTGTTGATTTTTAATGAATTCATAAGATTTTTCAATAATGAGAAATGAATTTTATATTTGTCCCAATTTTAATTTGATGGATCTTGACTCAGACCTTCACTTACGGTGTCGTGACTGATTGTCTTTATCATTAAAAGCTGTGTTTCAAAGTAGGTATTTGTTTGCAGCAGCAGTCGTAGTGAATCACCATGGGTGTAATGAAGCTGGTGGCACTATGGTGCCTGGTGGCGGCTGTCCTGGCCTGTGACCTGACCCCAGGCGCCGGGAACTCGCCCAAGTCTCCGGGAGACAACTTCTACCGCCTCATCATCAACGGAGAGGTGGAGCGGTACGCACCCGGGGAGAGATATGTCGGTCCGTTGTGTTTCTTTGTTTATAATAAGGTCCTAGCGAAGTAAAAAAGTGTTCGCAGTGGATAGCTGGTGTAATTGCGTGAAATGAAGGACTAACCGGTTGAAATTTTATTTGGTTCTTAATAAATAGTTATACATTATAGCCACCACTACTTCTTAAGTGGTAGAGCAACGCTTTAAACAGTTTTATAGTGTAAACATGTACCGTACATTTGATCGCTTGATCGTTTGATCGCTTTGATTAACTACTCGAAAGATTGCATATTATAACCACATATAATGTAATTCCACAGGCCAGTTGACATTGACCAAGCGGTTGGCAAGGGTGCAGGAATCTGACTTACATAGAATAAGTACTTCGTTAGATTAGACCAGATTTTAAATTACTGCTCCCGGTCACCAAAAATAGCGGTAGTGAAATTTGGGAGGTAGTCAGTGGGGTGGACCACCAAGATTTTAGAGTGACCCCCCTCTACCCCATCCGCTTGCTACGCCTTAGCGGCTGCGCATTAAATCATGCAAACACCAAAAAATTGTGCGTATTCTATCAAACGCAATAGATATAGCCAGAAATACAGTTTTAGATAGACTTCGTTTAAAAATTAATTGTAACAAAGTAATAATGGGACAAAGTGTTCGAACCAGCCAGCATGCACCGAGATAGTGCGCGACAAACAACGAAATTAACTCGAATTGATAAAATATGATAAACTTACAACGAACTGGTAAGAAAAACTGATATAAATACTTACAAGCATATTACGATATATTGCTAGTTGTATAATTTATCAGTAATATTCGCTGCAGACCATTTTTTGTAATACGCTTACGTTTATTTAACACTAACCTTTGCTCGCGGCTCCGCCCTCGTGTACGGCCTTTTCCGGGATGAAAATTAGCCTATGTCACCCGGGGATAGTGTAGCTTCCCAACAATGAAATAATTTTTCAAATCGGTTCATTAGTTTCGGAGCCTATTCAATGCAAACAAACAAATAATCAAATCTTTCCTCTTTATAATATTTGCATAGATATTCAAGGCTTGATTGTGTTTGTCTAAAAAAAGACGATAATTAATTATTTAACTCGATATCCCTTTACAGTATTACATTACTTATTATTGCTCTATCTGCTTCATGTATACTACGAGTATGTAATCAGTACACAAACAAGGTCCTAAGTCGTACAGATGCTTATAATCCGGTTGGCATTGGTCATCTGGTATATTTGAAGTATTTACGGTAAACTAGTATTTTTCCCGTTATATTAAAAATTACATGACTTGGGTCATGTCGGGTCTTGCTCCTTACTGATGTCCGCTAAGAGGAAGGCAAGTGGATTGCCGGGCAGTGCACGTTTGTTTCTCAAATAGATAAATCATTTGTTCAAACAAATGATTACCCAACCTGGCTATCGAACTCGCCAGTTTCTCAGACTGATTCCGCTGCTACTAGACCAAATCCTAATATAAAAATACTTTATAAAAATGCACAACATTCGTTTTATGCTACACCCACTGTAAACACTGTCTAAAGGCCTAATTTCTCTCATTATTAGAAGATGTCCACGCTCAGCATTGGGACAGTGTTTATTTAATATAATGTGTTACAGTGACCCTGGTCGGCTCCCGAACTCACGACGTGGTGCAACAATTTATCAGGTTCAAGATAACCCTGGATCCCCAGAACCCCGCGACGCCAAGGAAGCCCAGCAAGCAAGGCCTCTTCCAACTGTTCGCAGACACTCTTACCACTTTCGATGAGGAATGCACCAACTCCGTGGTTGAAGCCGATGATCTGCCTAAGACTGAAGTGCAGGTTATGTGGAAAGCGCCACCGGCGGGCTCTGGATGTGTGCTCTTGAAGTGAGTTATAATAACCTAATATAGGTATATTATTATAATATATTATATATTATTTACTATTTAGAAATTAAAGTGACGTTGGTGTCAATTCTGTTGTTACTAGGCCAAATTAAAAATTAATTTCAATTTGGTCCACTTTTAGTCCAGCCAATGTACAATGTCAGTGTTATGTCAAACTATAATAACTATTTAATAAACTGGCCCAAAGAAACAGACCCATTTGCTGCTCTTTTTTCGTTATTTAAATATTAGCTTTAAGGGTAGGCAAGAATCTATGTAAGTAGTACTTACATTGTTCTATGTCAAGTAAGATTTAACTGGTGCGGTCAAAGAAGAGCTTATGCCAATTATGTTTTATTCATAAAAACGACAGAACGAAAGAGACCTTTCGCATACGAGGGACCTACCACCTAGTAATTGTTGAAAGGAAACAAGATGGTGGGCAAGCGATGAAATATCAATATTTTTTCTAATAGTGACATTCTAGATACATATTTAAGCGCAGTAAAAATAAAACTTCTCTAAACTGTTGCAATTTGTACAAATTTAAAACGAATGAACAGATGAACCTACATTTTGATTACCCATTTACCGTTTGTTTTTAGTAGCGGTTGCAACAAATCAAGTTTGTTTGACAACAACGACATCCACGACACATTTATTATGACACGTCTAAAACAAATTGCATGCTAAATCTTTATTATAACCGTTTTTAAAATATATCTTTATTTCAGAGCGATGGTATATGAGAACTCTACCAGATGGTTCGCTGAGGACGGCCAGCTCACTAAACGTGTCTGCGAGGATACTTCGCTGTCAGCCCCTGATTGCTGCGCGTGTGATGATGCTAAGTACAAGGTGTGCTATTATGCAAATAATATTCATATTATATGAGTTTGCATATACAATTGTACAGAACACATGGTGTGGCAGAGACACACTGTAAAATCTTTTGCCTACACATATATTGTAGGCAAAATAAGCTGGCTTGACCGGGTTAGTACTACTGTCTCATAGAACACTAAAGTAGCAACTTGCTGTTTCGTTTCGTTGGTGTAAGAGGTTTCTGGATGCTCAATTTCCCCTCCCTCTCGTATAAAAGCGGCCACACATCGATGATTCTTCTGTTATTGTGGGTTACCGTCACGTGACCCCAACTTCATTTGCTTGTCACTGTTAAACCTGACACTTTAACAAAGGTTCCATTACAAGAGTCCACAATTGTAAGAAGACGAATTGAATTTATATTAAACTTGTGATGTATATTGTTTTTTCTGTCTAGATGGTGTTCGAAGGTCTCTGGTCAGCACAGACCCATCCGAAAAACTTCCCGACGCAGGCTCTGTGGCTGACTCACTTCTCTGACGTTATCGGCGCTTCTCACCCTAAGAACTTCTCCTTCTGGGGCGAGGGACAGATAGCCACTGATGGATTCAGGTTTGATTTAAAATTCATTCCATAAAAGGCAATTGTTCCATTTGTATTTAGTTTATTGAAAATATGTTATTAAATTAATGTTGTATTTTGGTCAATGCAATGACCACATTGCAGAAAATATTCACGAGTACATTCAATCTCATCATATTATTAAGCCTAGTCTGTTTGTCTGTATGTTCTACCTTTAAAGAGCTCTATATTTTTAACTGTAATTGGTGGGCGGGAGAAATTGATACAGAATATGTTATTATATATTTATAGATAATAAAAAAAACATAAAATTGAACGTTATGAATACGGATCAATTATATGGTTTTTACATGGCACAAAACATTCACGTTTCTGATCTCAAGTTTCATATTGATCACTAAACCTGATTAAATTAAGAATAACGCATATACATTTTAATTACTACGTTAAACGTATTAATGAACTGTTTGTTAGGTCTCTAGCCGAATGGGGTTCAGTAGGCCTTCAAGAGAGGGAGCTTCGCCAGCAGGGTGGCCTGCTGCGGTCCATCGTGAAGGCGCAGGGACTCTGGTACCCGAAGGTGAACACCAACACCACCGCCGGCTTCACAGTGGACAGGAAGAGGCATTTGATCTCTCTCGCTTCTATGTTTGGTAGGAATTTGATTATCAAAATATACCATATCCAATGCGCCAGTAGTTTAAGAGTTTGCTGTCTTGTATGCCAAGTACGTATAATGGTTGATATAAAAAATAAACTCCTATGTTACTAGGCTCAAATCTAAAGTTCCACCATCCGTTTTGGTTAGTCATTTAACAGTGGCATTTAAAAAAATGTAAGCGATTGACATCTAAATACTCCGAATGAACTCAAAATACCTCGATCTAGTAGACACCTACTTTTATCGTGTTTTAAATCTCTTATTTGATGGTATTACATCTAGGTCCTTCTCCTGACTGGGTGGTGGGTGTCAGCGGACTGGATTTATGCCAGAAAGACTGTACCTGGGTGGAGTCGAAGGTCATAGACCTGCTCCCTTATGATGCTGGTACAGACAATGGCATCTCCTATATGGTAAGTAGAAGCTATATAGCTGTGTAACTGTCTCGGTGGCGCAGTTTTAATGCGTACGCATTACGACTGAGTCTCACGCTAAGGTCTCGGGTTCGATCCCTGGGTCGGGTAAAAGTGATATTGGGTTTTTTTTATTACAATACGCTCAATATCAGCCCGGTGTTTGGAATTGAGCCAGGTATGGCGATAGGCTCGCCCCTATCACGTCATGGAACGGAGATACGCTCGGCGAAATGTGAGTGTAGTGATTAAACCTCTGCCTACCCCTTCGGGGATAACAGGCGCGCAGGCGTGAGTGCGTATGTATATGAAGAAGCTATTTAAGGAGAAACCTGCAATTTTTTATGACTTTTGAAATAGTGGCTGTAGGTTTTACGAGCTAATCATTTTCATGGTAATAGTTATTGTTGATACTTCTATAATCTATCAACATTATTTTTTATTCCAATGATAGTCAAAAGGTCGTACTGTCATACAAGTTGGAAGTCCGTTAACCGATCAATTTCAGGTAAATGAACGCACTTAATCAAATTGCTGTCTTTTATATTTGAGTTCCAACAACTTGACCAGCAATTTGAATACATTAACGACAATTTAAGGTGACAAATCAGTAAAAATATTGAATGTCCATATTGTAGGTGCTAAAGTCATGTCAAACAATCGTTCATTGACACGTGTACATAAGTTATGAGTTGTGTGGTAGTGGATATTGATATACCACGGTGCTGTAATGGAGGTAAAACTCGCGGTGACTTTTATAGTAAAGTCCAGCAAACGAATTAATGATAAACATACATACACAGCCAGTACACCCACATTTCGCGGATCGTATCTCCGTCCCACAATGTGATAGGGGGCGAGCCTATCGCCATACCAGGCACAAATTCCAGATTCCGGGCTGATACTGAGCATTTCGTAGCATTAATGGTAAACGCGCGATCTCAACTACCCATGAACACTTACTATACCAGAAGAAATAGATGTGGTGATCACTTTAAAGAAAAAGAATGGAGATTACAAAGTTGAGGGGTTATTTAGGTCTCCTGATATCTCACTTATCGTAAGAAACGCAAGTTACTTCTTTACGTCGGTGTTTTGTGAGACCGTGGTAATAACTTAGTCGAGCCAACGCATTAATGTTGTCGACAAAATTGACAGTAAAAATACTTACACCCTACACTATACATTGTTTAAATACTTACACCCTACACTATACATTGCTTAAATACTTACACCCTACACTATACATTGCTTAAATACTCACACCCTACACTATACATTGCTTAAATTTGCTCGCCCCTTTCTATAACACGTTGTACATCGCGACCAATAACGATGATGGCATAAACTTTTAAAATATCCCACAGTCACCGAACTCTGAAACCGTCCCCCGTGAGAAGATGTACCGCATCACGCCGATGTACCCTGAGGACCCTCGCGCTCCGTTCTATAACCCCGGCACTAAGGAAGTACCTCCTCTGGCCCGTCTCTACCTCACCAGGGAGAAGGTCATCTCGAAGTCCTGTGACGAGGAGACGCTTCTATCGTTCGTTGCTGAGGAGGAGGAGAATACACAGACTGCTGACAGACGTAAGTTTGTTTAATGTTTTCGCGATATTATATTGAATACTCTTGAAAGTATTTAATTACAATTTTCTTTATAAACTACTAGCTGTTGCCCGCGGCTCCACCCGCGTAAGTGCATATTTCCAGGATTAACGTAGTCTAGTCGCATCAAGCGAGTCCCGACGTCGGTGTGAGAAACGCTCTTGACAAAAATACTAATATCACTATTAAAAAATAGGGGTTGATCGTAGAGGGTTGAAAATTTAGGGTTGTATGTATTTTTAATGCTGTATCATAAAAAAATAAAAACAAAAAAAAAATAACAAAAAAATATTGGGTTGGACCACCCTTAACATTTAGGGGGATGAAAAATAGATAGCAGCCGATTCTCAGACCTACTGAATATGCATATAAAATTTCATAAAAATCGGGCGAGCCGTTTCGGAGGAGTATGGAAACGAACATTGTGATACGAGGATTTTATATACTAGTATTAGATTATTTTTAAGTATACATCGTACAGAATTTATCTTATAATGGCTTTGATAATTTGTATATTTTGTATCTAGCGGAGTGTGGTGTAACCGAGTGGGGACCATGGTCGGAGTGTTCAGTGAGTTGCGGCAAGGGTCTGCGCATGCGCACGCGTCAGTACCGCATGCCGCAGAAAGCGCGGATGTTCTCTTGCGACCGGCAGCTCGTCTCCAAGGAGATGTGTGTCGCTGCAGTACCGGAGTGCGAGTGAGTCATTACTTATTACATTGTTATTACAACAACTGCCTTACAAATATTAAAATATTTTTAATCATATTCTTTGATTGTAATTTGATTGGTGAACCATTTTATGGTTCACGTGTGCTGTGTGCTGTGAGGAACTAGTATTTTTATCCTAGTACGGCAACATAAATACACTGGATCAGATGTTAAGTACAGAGGGGTGAGCACCAACAACTTTCGAATAAGTAATCGAAATAAATGAATGAATTTATGAAAAATAATTGATATTTCGATACGTATACGTTTTCGCAAATTGTTCGTGCTCGCCCCTCAGTGCAGTCCAAATATAATGTCAACTGTCAAGATAAACTGCGCCTGAAATTACTAGAAATAATACTTTGCAAGTTCATTCAATCAATAACCTATGTAAGTTTACCTCTCCAAGTACATTATTAGTGTAAGAAGGGATTGGAGTACGTTATGGTGACCTACGTTATGGACATCCTCTCTTATATAAATTATCATTACCTTTAATATAAGTAGGATAAATTTATCGTTGGCAGAAATGATAATCTTTTCATTGTACCGCATTATTCCTATCGTCAAGTATCTAATGAGCTACGTTCCCAAATATAGTTAATTATATTATAATGTATAAGTTTATTTATTTTTATTGGCATACTGTTTACAGTATACCCTCGTTGTTTCGGTACCTAAAACTTCTGTCCATCCTAAGGTTGTCTGGAAGAAATAGCTGTTTGCGATAAAACCGCACATTGTATCACTCTTACTGTATGATCCTCGTTTATAACATACCTACTTTATTTGGTGTGCAATAAAGAATGTTCTAACTATCTATCAACACAAATTAAGTTTGCTTGACCTGGGATTTAAACCAAAACACTTTATTTGATGTGCAATAAACAATATTCTATCTATCTATGTATCTAATTACCATTAACCGAACAGCACATATTTCACGTATACCTCCGCTGTGTAACAGAGGTGACAGCGCAAACGAAGCTGATAGTGACAACAATGCTGAGCCGATCGCTGAGCTGGACGGCATCTGCAAGACATCGGAGTGGGGTCCGTGGAGCGAGTGCTCGGTGACGTGCGGCATCGGTATCAACACGCGACGCAGACACTTCCTCAACCAGATGGGATTAAAGAAGTGTCCACTTGTTCAAATCGGTACGTGCATTCATTGATCATTCATATTTTATAGATAAAGATTTTTGAACAATTGAGACTGCCTCGGTGGCGCAGTTGTAATGCGTACGCGTTACGATTGACGCCAACGCTGAGGTCTCGTGTTCGATCCCGGGTCGGGTAAAGTAGTATTGGGATTTTCTATTCAAAATGCTCAGGATGAAAAATTTAATAAGGGCGAAAGGCCAAAGAGGTATGCAAGGATCGTAGCAAGTGGAAATCCGTTGTCTCTGCCTACCCCTATGGGAAACAGGCGTGAGTCTATGTATGTATGTATGTATGCTCAGTATCAACCCGGAGTCTGGAATTGTGCCCGGTACGGCGATAGGCGCGAGCTTATCACTCGTGATATGGGGCGACCCTTATTACATTATGAGACGACACCAAACTCGGCAACGTGGTTCAGCACTAGTTGCACCTCTGCCTACCACTTCGGGGATAAAGGCGTGAGCTTATATATGTATGGACACTAGTTATATAATTTACGTAATTATATACTCCAGTAAAAAGCAGTGATAGCTTAGAGTGGTACGGACTGTCGATATGAAAGTCGCAGGTTCGAAAGCACCTCATACCGGGCGTCATACCGGGTACTAATCTAAGTCCCGGGAAATTCATGAGTGATATTCGACTTTGTATTTAAAAAGCTTTTTAGAGCGTTACTTTTACGTTTAACTTTAGTTGTGATAGGTATTATAATATTGCTATTTATTTATTTTATTTTATACACTTCATACAAGTCAGGCAAATGTTTAAAAATATCTCCTGTATAATTTGTCTCGTGACACTTGCTAGGTTTTAGAATGTCATAGTCGAATTAGAATTTTTGTAAGTGGTAGAGTCACGCTGTAGACAGTTTGGTCTACAGCATGCATGGGCCGGCTCGACGGGTTGTAACCACTGTCTCTCAAAAAACCGGCGTGACGTAGCAGCTTGCTGTTACATTTCGTACGGTGAGTGAAATATCCGGAGGCCCTAATCGACACTAGACTGCGCTCGTCACCCCCAGACATAAGGTGTTAAGACTCATAATGCCCAGTAATTTCACTGGATTCAATGTCCTTCAAACCGGAACACAACAGTGCTTACACACTGTTGCTTGGCGGCAGAAATAGACAAAGCGGTGGTACCAACCCAGCCGGCCTCTCGCACACGAGGGACCTTCCACCTTGTAAAGACTTACTTGTAGAAACCATCCGGTTGCGCCAATAATAGTTTTATAGGCTTGTTAAATAACTGTATTTATTTATTTTACGGACGTGTTTGAAATTAGATTTAGGTCCGATTTGATAAAAAAAATTACTTAGAAGGAATTGCAATATCAACGACGATATTCAAAATTACGTACGAAGAACTAAATATTTGTCAAGTGTAACTTTCATAAATCGGGGTGTTAAGTGTGTGTGTGGTAAAATCTTACTTACTGACCTCTACATCATAACATGAATTAGTCTACGGGAAATAGTGACACAGTTACAACATTTATGGACCTGCCATATTCGGTAAATGATCATAATTAAATGTATTAGATACAGAGCCTGTAGTTGTTTACGTTGACTCTTGTTCGAACATTTATTATTGTACAATACGTTATGCGATTAAAGTTATATACGTTTCGGTAATAATTTTAGTCTATTTAGAAAATACGAACGCGTGTTTACGATCTGTATTACATCATCATGATCATGTGTTCGTATTTCCGTTATATTCTATTACTATTATAAGTGAAGGTTTGGATGTTTGTGAGTTTGTATCAGGAGCTACGAGGGACTTTTGGTCCCACAAACCCAGACACGAAACAAATATTTATTTTTAACTGGTATCAATCATTGTCCAAAACTACACATTACCACCGACTAAATTTTTTTTAGTAATAGACTTTTAGTTGTATTTGTTAAAATATACTATTTTTATTGAAATAGTCATCATAATTGGTACATAAATGACGAAGTTTGAGTCTTTTCATCCCCTTGGGGATGTAATTTCGAAAATAAAACAAATCATCCAAATTATTCCACATTTATATTTATCACGGCGGAGTTATGCGTGAACATACATAAAAAATACAACAAACCTAGATTACAATACCTGTTTACGCGTCCAAATATTGTTTTCTTATTTGTGGTGCATATTTTTAAGATACGAAGCTTACCGAAGTGCATAACTTTAATCATATTACCTACTGTACAAATATGACACCCGTCCGATCAACTAAGTATAGTAAAAAAAGATTTCCCTAGTTCCAAGTATACTTCCCACTTTTCACTTAGTGTTGAGATTGTCTAGTGATTTCTAATCACGATAGATCTAGATCTAGGGCATTGTGTTATGAGCGTTTAGAGAAAAATGTAAGGACTAAAAATAAAAAAAAGGAATTTTAAGAAAAAAAATCGCCTCTGGAAAATTGCCTCGCGTGTAAAAATAAATGGGATATTTTGCAATTATAACGATACTCTTATCCCCACAGAGGAAAACAGGAAATGTATGGAGCCACAATGCACTGAACAAGAAATAGAGATCTCGGACCCAACATGTCCCACAACAGACTGGGCGGCGTGGTCTCCGTGCTCGGCGTCATGCGGCCGCGGAGTGAGGTTCCGCACGCGACTGCTCCTGGTACCACCAGAGAGACAGCAGGACTGCGGCGCACGCGTCGAGCTCATGCAGCAGCGCGCATGCGTCGAGAGAGAAGACTGCACACTCGACATGCCCACTGCCAAGCGTGAGTACACACTTTATATGGATTCCTTTTATGGATTCAATAAATAGTTTCATTTCATACAGTAAGTTTTTTTTTATTAGCTTGAATGACGAGACCAGCAGGTCGCTCGCCTGATGGTAAGCGCCACGCCTGCCCATAACCCGTAGCAACGCCACACAGAACTCTGAATTACAAAGCATTGCATGATACTGGACTGCCCTCGTCACCCAGAGACATAAGATGTTAGGTCTCATAATGCTCAGTAATTCCACTGGCTTCAATGTCCTTCAAACCGGAACACAACAGTGCTTACACACTGTTGCTTGGCGGCAGAAATAGACAAAGCGGTGGTACCAACCCAACCGGCTTCTCGCATACGAGGGACCTACCACCTTGTAAAAGATGTCTATAAATGAACAAATGAATCATCTGATGGCAAGTGATATGCCACTCATGAACGCACATATACAAGGGAGTCATTAGTGAATTTTCTACCTAAGGAAATAAATGGAAGGCGACAAGGGGGGAAGCTTTTTGGACGTTCGAAAATCTTACTAGCCTTACGTAATGTAACAGCAAAGTCAGTTTGTTGTAAGATCAATCATGTGCTATCATAATCTAATCATGGCTACAGTGTGAAAATGCGGATGTGCTCTTATAAATAGCAATTACAACTTTTATTTTCACGCCGTAACAACATGCATTGCTTCCTGAACTTGTATTAGCCTTACACGAGCCGGCAACACAGTACACGAATCGTAAAGGACGAATTGATTAATGTATAATTCATTAATTACTGACACGAGTCATGATCACAAGTAGACAGTAGTGGGGGCATTTGAGAGTCCAATAAACGATGACCATCGATTGATGATTGATCGGTGCCTCGCGCTCCAGCATTCCGCCAATCAGAAAGATAATTCTTGTATTTAACTGAAATCGCGAATGAATTTTAACCGAACTGAGATGGGATTGTGATTTAAATAAGAATGATATTCTGCTGCTCTTTAAGTTCAGACCAGTGTCAATATGATTTTGACGTTTTTATAAAGACATGTCACCTAGAAAAGTTCGCAAAATGCCGTTTTGGCTTCATTCAACTTATAATCCATTTTCGATCTCATTTCGATCATGTTCACATTTGACGTTGATTATTGGTTTAAGAGAATACCATTTGCAACTTTCTTGACACTGAAACTAAACCGGAATTATATTTTGAACATTTTTATTACGAGAATTATTGGCCTTCGGCATTATAAATAAACTACTACACAGGTGACAGATGCGCACTGCTCGTGTCGGTACATGTACCTGCAGTACACGCCTTTATATACGGCCCTAAAGGAACACGCTACAAATAAACCCTATCTATAGACTCCATAAAGTGTATTTTCCAATATACAACTTAGTTAACAATAGCTGCCAATCGTTTGGACATTACGCAATTAGTCACATACGTAATATAAAGTGTACAAGATCTAATGCTTACTTAAGTAGTGTGTAATGTGTACAAGAATCAGGACAATAATTAGCGCGTTACGGCAAGGTCGCACGCACACATATATTGTGATATACACCGTCTTGCCAGGTGTAGAGTTACAATCAACGGGGGACAGTCGACAGACAGCTTGTGTCCATCAAAACTTACTGCACGATAGACAGGTTGCGTCATATCATGTAGCATCTGGCGCAAAAACTAGCAGATTTATATGTTATTATATGTAGGACACAGATGCTTCGAGATAGAGCGAGTGTAGCAGCCACTATACCCTGGGTGGGAAGGTAGATCTAGTCAATTTTAAAAACCACTTTAATAACACCATTATTGTTTTCGATACATACATACGCACTCACGACTGTACACTCCGAAAGGGCAGGTAGAGGTGTAACCAGAACAACTACATTTCGCCGAGCTTATTTCCGTCTCGTGATGTTATAGGGGACGCGCCTATCGCCAAACCGGACACAATTCCAGATTCCGGACTGACACTGTGCATTTCGTATTAGAAAATTACAATATCACTTTTACCGGACTCGGGGATCAAACCCGAGACCTCAGCGTAGCAGTCGTATCGCGTACGCATTACAACTGCGCCACCAAGGCAGTCCAGTTTAATTTATAATTTCAATACAGTTAAGATAAATATACTTTAATATGTAGTGATGCTATGTATCTGGTTTCTGTATGCTATCAGTTTTACACGAGCCAGTCCCTAGGGCCCAGACGATATGTTTGCAGAGTTTTATGTTATGGTATGAAAAAGTAGGATTACTGGATCGCCATCTTCATATACACGGTATGAAGTTCGTCAGAGTGACGTTTGGAACACAGGCATGGATCCAGCATATAACTATCGATGGATATAAAAGAATCTGGGACTTAATTGATTTAAAAATATATGATCAACACTAAGAGGGGTGCGAGGGGAATATTTCGTTCGATAAAACAAAGATTGGGGGCAATTTTGCAATATTATCTTTGTTGAAAAAAACGTATGTAGTTCACTTTTATTTTTATCAAGGATAGAGCGAAGGGATAGCACCAGTTCCTCCTCCTTTGTTTCTTATTTATTCTTTTATTGATCTTCCTCTTGTATTTTTTTTAAATCCGTGGAGATTCAGTTCTGTTGGTGTTGTCCATCACTTTCATTTTTAATTTAATATTGAGTTCGGTATAGTCATTTCATTTTAGTCATGCATATTTCTAAATTCTAATTAAGAATAATTAATGTAAGTTAATCTCAATTCTTGCATTATACAATAATTTGCCCTTTTTAATACTGCTGATAGTATTTACTATGTAGTTTATCAGTTACCTACCTCAACGGTTTGATCGTAAAATGTATGCTGGGAAAGGTTGAAGCCATTTCGTAATGAAACTCCTTCTATTTGATGCAATGTGTTGCCATGTTGAAGGTTTAAACTGATTAAATTGTACAAGTTGTATATACCTTTAGATTAAATAGGATACCTACATATGCCGAAAATTAATAAAAGCCACTTTGAAGCCAAATAAATAATTAAGTTGCTTATACACCTACAAGTACTTTATACTTATTACGCTAGCACGAACCTGAAATATGATTCGGATTAAACTATTGTAAGTAATAGGTAATACATTTTATTACAATAATTTTATCAGAATAGATGATAATTAAACATTGAAATAAAACTAGTTTATAAGGAATTTATCGCGGTTTAATTTATATTTAACGTCGGAACTAAAATAAAAATTGTCTACAGCGTGGCTCTACCACTCTAATCTTTCTCGTACCCGAGACCTCAGCGTCAGGCTCAGTCGTAATGAGTACGCATTATAACTGCGCCACCGAGGCAGTCTTTTTTTAAGTATACATTTAAATAACCGTAAAACTTAATAGACATCATTAAAAATCGATTAATTTGTTAAGTTCTTTAGTGACAATCATTTATCAAGTTTCAAATTGACAAAGAAAATACATTTAACGATTTTGAAAATAATGGATACTTATAACAATGGAAAATTTGTAGACTCTTTGAGTTGGTCATATATTTTGAAATCGATTAAGTCCGAGATTCTTTTATATCCATCGATATTTATATAATTACTTACAAGGTTATGGTCCGTAGGCCCTTTCGGCGGGTTTCTGTTGGAGGTCCCGAAACCCTTCCATTGTGCAGATGGCGAAAACCATAGCATAGAGTTTTTAGCCGGTAAAAATCCGGGATACCCCGTCTATCTTTTTTTTTAAGGTGGCCGGGAATCCAAGAGGATTTTCCCCATGAAAAAAGGCCTCTTATAAGCAAGAATCCGTCTGGGTATGTTGGTACCTACCGTACCCAGACACACGGACTACATTCTGCCAATTTCTACTGCTCAGCAAAAGGTTGTATCCCAGTTTTACGAATAATGAATACCAGTAAAATTACTGGGTATTATGAAACTTGGGATTATGAGCGCAGTACAGTGCCATGCAGTACATTCTAATTTAAGGTACTGAGTGATGTGGCTTCAGTTTATTGATGTTTACTAGCAGATCGTTACGTCATTCTATTGTAAAAAAAAATGTATGTTAGTGTATGAAATGCGTTGCAGTTCCCACACCGCTATCACTGTTTTGTTAAAATGTTATTGTAATATAATCCATTGTAATAACTTATAGTGCAGACATGAATTGAAACACATTTGTTCATTGAAAATAAATATGAATATGTCCTCATACTGGACAATGGCAGCTGCACTTCAAAAATATTAACACCAGGTTAAATAAACGGATCACATGGATTGAAAGACTAATGTGATGTAAAAAGTACTCTTGTAGCAACCACTGCTTTATACACTGCGCTATCTCCTGCAGTGCGGACAGGAATCGAAAATATGGCGCCGCTTACTCATGGTTTATATAAAGCCTGGACTCAGAGAATGGACATTCTGAAGTGCCTTTAACCAGCGGTCGGCGCTTTACCTGCCTAGTTTTTTTTAATGGATTTGTGCTGTTAGCCTATATTACTTTTACAGCTTCACCTGACAATAAAGCCGGCGCTCTATTCAGAAATATGTATGGTGTATTTAGTAGCAAATAAGCACAGCGGCGCCCTTTAGAAGGCTCAGACCTCAGCTTGAGAAATCGCTGGGGAGTATAGTTTAGGGTCGCCTCTGCACGGCATTATGCCGAGGGACAGTTGTAGGAGCTCTTCGGACTCGCAGGCGTGTCCTATGTCGGGGTCGCGTATTATTATTGCGATTCAGATTGGGTAAGGAAAGTGCTGCTTCGATAGCGACTGTAATGGAGTCGTTGGGATCTGCCAAAACATGTTTGGGACGTCGACGGAGGAACCTGTCTGAAGCAGCCGCTCCGTTGGCCATACGGTAGAGCCGGACTTGATCACCTGACCTTCATTTCTTAGTAAAATTATTATTAATTAAAGTTTTCCTCACAATGACGGTTAGACAGACCACAATATTATAACATCAATATCTATACAAAGTTATAGTTTTTTTTTTGGTAGAGCCTCGCTGTAGACACCTTTGTCTATAGCATGAATGGGCCGGCTCGTCCGGGTCGTTACCACTGTCTCACAGAAAACCGGCGTACAGTAGCAGCTTGTTGCTGCGTTTCGTACGGTGAGTGAGACATCCGGAGGCCCAAATTCCCCTCCCCTTCCCCATCCTTTACTTATCCCTTTCCTTTAAGGTCGGCAACGCGCCCATGATTATTTTAGTATCGTGGGCGTACATGGGCGGTGGAGATCACTTACCATCAGGTAACCACTTGCTCGTTTGCCGGCCTATACTATAAAAAAAAGGAAATATTTATTTTGACGCAGCAAAGTGATTACTCTGACCCTAATGTTAAGTACGGTGCAATCCAAATATAATATCGCCAGTCAAGAGATACTGCATCCCTCAACGGTAGTAGAGTTATACCGGCACGAAGTTACTGTGTTATACACTGGCTGACCTCGGAGCGCAATTCGCCTAAACGAGCCACTATGGCGGAATTGTCATCATGTTTGGTCGCTATCCAGTTGGGTACAAAAATGTATGCCACAGTTTGTGAAATTATCGTCATTAAGTTGAGAAAAAGGCCTAAAATATACATCATTTATACAATGGAGTGATGATTTAGAACTAAATTTATGTGTACTGTAATGGTATTCTAAATCTCTTTCTATAAATATGTTTATCCACTATTACATAGCATGGACGTTTACAAAACAAACTCCCACTCACAGTGGGGTCAGCGTAACATGCTTTTAACATATGTTATAGAAATACTTGGCTTGAAGTATTTTACGACTGGCCGCCTGTCTGACTTCAATCCCTCTGGGGAGAAGACACCCAGACCCGTAACATATATCTGTGGATCACACAAACATTTGCCTCGGTGCGGGAATCGAACCCGCGACCTCTCGCTTAATAGCCGGCTACTCGCCCACGGAGGCTGGCACAATAAAAAAAAAACAATATTTTAAGATAGTTTCTCCATATATACAATTAAAAATAAAGCAAAAAAAAAATAAAAAAAAATTGACTGCCTCGGTGGCGCAGTTGTAATGCGTACGCGTTACGAATGAGGCTTACGCTGAGGTCTCAGGTTCGATCCCCGGGTCGGGTAAAAGTGATATTGGGTTTTTCTATTAGGAAACGCTCAGTATCAGCCCGGAGTCTGGAATTTGTGCCCGGTATGGCGATAGGCTCGCCCCCTATTACATCATGGGACGGAGATACGCTTGGCGAAATGTGGGTGTACTGTTTACACCTCTGCCTACCTCTTCGGGGATTACAGGCGTGAGTGAGTGCGTAAAATAAAATAAAACTTTTTATGATAATTTTCCCATAATTACAATTAAAAAGAAAACCGATATTTGGAGACAGTCATTTTCAGACTTCGTAATAATTTTACATAATGTTCTATATTTGTTTAGCCTTCGGGCTTTGTAACTTAATTATTCATAACCGCGATAGAAACTTACATTACTTAGCATCGACTGTTGCCTTTTAACAATAATGAGTGGAACACGAATACAAATTAACTTGCTCATTCAACACAAATATATGGCATAAACACTATAATTGCAGGTACAAATATCAATATTTGCACCTGCCTCGGTGGCGCAGTTGTAATGCGTACGCGTTACGACTGAGGCTGACACTGAGGTCTCGGGTTCGAACCCCGGGTCGGGTAAGGTGGTATTCGATTTTTCTTTTACGAAATGCTCAGTATTAGCCCGGAGTCTGGAATTTGTTCCCGATATGGCAATAGTCTCGCTCCCTATCACATCATGGGACGGAAATACGCTCGGTGAAATGTGGGTGTGGTAGTTACACCTCTGCATTGTCCAATACAATGGCTGGATTAATTTCGACGCGTTTTTATTTAAAAGCTTGATTAACGAGATCGTTCTTGAATTATGTTTAGTCTAGAGTTATGTTTGGAGGAAATCTTTTCAAAAATGTATAAACCACTAGCTGTCCCGCGCGGTTTCACCCGCAGCATACAATTGCAGCGCCATCTGCCGGGCTGTTTTGTGAATCTAAACCATCCAGGGCGCCACCCAAACGCATACAAAAAAAATCGTTTAAATCGGTCCATCCGTTTAGGAGGAGTTCAGTGACATAAACACGTACAGTAGAATTATATATATAAAGATAAATATTCGTCTCATTAACGTCGGGGACCTACAATACAATACGGGGAACAATTAAATTACTTGACAGTTGTCAATAAACAGTGCTTCACCTTTATTTAATATTAATGTATCATGACAGGTATCTGCATGGAGCTACCGGATCAAGGTCCGTGCCGTGGTCTGTACCAGCGGTGGGCGTTCGTGGCCATGAAGGGCATGTGCATCCCCTTCAACTACGGTGGCTGTCGCGGCAACCAGAACAACTTCATCTCACAGGAGGATTGTATGAACACTTGTAAAGTGGTACTAGGTGAGTCCTCGCACTATAGTCATACTATAAATCATAGAGTAAATTGGCAGATGCAAATGTCAAGTCAGAGGGCCTTGGCGACTTTATAAAGCTCTAACCTGGCAAATACATGGTCAATAAACACCTCAAATATAATATTTGTAGCCAAATTGCAGCAGACCTTTCTTCTTTCTTTCTGCCTAGAGTTATCGGAGCTTGGTGCCTAGTGTTACAACACTAACAGCTTAGTTAGATAATTATCATCATCACAGGTCTGTATTTTTGGAAGAAACAAAGTTTGTCGAAACGCGTACTTCTAAGTTTTTAGGTACTTGTTATACTTATTGCTAATTTGTTATTGTGGCCGTATTACATACTGACATGCTGAATATTGACGATAATAATTTGAACGAGATCACTAATTCTTATTCATTCTCACATACAAAACGTTTCACGGTTCATTATAAATATACTTAGTGTGTAAAATAAACGTGAAAAAGACATTTACGATATTTACAAAGTCTGTTTATATTGTAAAAACTATTGTCAGTTGCAATTCTTGCAATATATGAGTTTGTATTATCCACGATTCACATGTCACGACACGTTGACGTAACGTTATGTTGAGCCGCGTCTACACGACGCAATGGAAATAAAACTGTAAACGAGCTGTGACACAGTCCTTTGCTGTGACAGTAACCAGTGAGGACGTACAACGTATTATTAGTATGCATTGACGGCGATGACCACTTACCATCAGGTGCCATGCCCCTTTTCCATAAAAAACTCTCGCGCCACAATCCATGTCCGTAGTGTTTACTCGAACCACTCGCCAACAGTTACAAGCTGCAGCCCACAAGTGTAAATGCGGCTTAGTGAGTGGTGCCGGGAGCACGTGTTCGATGCTCGGTGCCACATCGCCATGAGTTTAGTGCACGCGATTGATTGTATAATTGAGAAAGTTAAAAACTCTACTATGAGGTTTAATAGTGCGCACGCATACGGGGTAATGTCTGTATATGTGATTGGTCCGTAATCTTTGATGACATTTCGCCGCACCATAAGGCTTGACTGTGACCAACGCCGTGACCAATTGTCGAGTGTGGACGGTTGTCATATGTTTCAAATTAATGTCACAGAGCGATTTGAGCGCGTTCTGACTCACTCCTGAGGCCCCGCAATCTTTCGCCGTGACATGCCAATAGGGTAGTTGACTAGATTTTTTATTATTTAAATCATTAAGTTACATTACTCAAAATCTATTGCAGAAAGAATTTTATAAATCGGACCAAAAATAAATAAGTTAGAAGCCTTTCAAATCCTGTAGAAGGAGTAATTGTCAAATGACAGACGACGCAACCTTTGACGTCACTGTGTAAAATGTTCATTATGGTGCACGCGTGCAAGCAAGATAGTGCGATATCCCTACTACGCACCCACTTTTCCTCATAGCAACATTTAAAGTCATAACTGCGCGCACATTTCTGAACCAGTTTTGACTGTGTTATAATAAAAGGGTTTCTTTTGCGTATCATTTTCTGTTGCTTGTATAAAATTCAATATAGGAAACTACCCTATTAAGAGTTTGTATTGTTTTGTTTAAGTCATGGCAAAATGACACATGTATGTTACAACACCTGTCCACATCAGCGTAACAAGTACGTGTGGTAGCCACGCCTCTCGGTGCGGCGAAATGTTACGGAAGTGTGGACGCACTTATATTGTGGGGGTGTCAGCATATCGGCCAAACTGGTTTTTACGATTTTATACCAACCGCCAAGTCAATATCTGAAATTTTAAACAAATCAAACTGCTAACGTAATATGAATATCAGCCTGCGTGGCTATTAAAATTTCTGATTGGTTAATTTCCGGCTATGAACTGAGATATCGATTAAGATCGTTTAATAATTTCGACTGGAATTGGACATCCTTAAAACGGTAAACAAGAAAATGTTATATTGTTACCCTCACGAAAAAAACGGACACGGAAAAAAAGTTTTTTTGTAACGAGTTTACTGTTATCTGTTGAAGAGTTTAACTTTTTTATTCCGTATACCGTTAAATAAATACCGGATCACATCGCAGTTAAACTCTACCGAATGATTTTTATCGCAATAAATAAAAATAAAAAAATAGCACGCCGCATTGAGAACTTATCTTTTTTAAAGCTGGTTTAAAATAAGTATATAAAAAGAAAAATTGTTTTAAACTTAACTTAACTTTAGTACCATAGTAAAAGATATAAAAATTCACGAGGATCATAGATATCAAAGTTAGAATACAAGTATGTCGCAGAAGTGCCGTGCACAGTTGAACAATGGGTTTAGTTTAACACTGCGGAAGGTATCACCGATCAAGCGATACTAAAGTTTCACTTGTTTATCTGTATATTAAATATGAGTTACTACAAGACACATGTTAAATCATCAAAATACATGAAGTCTGTTTTGATTCCCGAGTCTCAATTGAAAGATGTTTTCATGTAAGAAGACTTACATGCTTTCATAGTTTTAAACTGACGAAAAGTTGACTAGTATTTTTTATTGAAATTATATTTATAGCCGGGTCACCCGGTACGTATCATTATCTTAAAATCCTTTAAACGAAAAACGCCCCTTTAGTCAAGTTTAGTATTCTTCTTATCAGTCCTCGTAATTTTTTATGAGGAGACGAGCAGGTCGCTCGTCTGTTGGTAAGCGCCACGCCTGCCCAAATATAAAATATTTAGTTAGAGTTTCCTGTCCGTTCTTCTTTAGCGAAACCTAGCCTTCCGAACTGGGGTAGAGTTTTGAAAGAATCTGATACTGACATACCATTTTATAGATTCAATAAATATTTTGAATTTCAATTTGAATTATAAATACCATTGTAGAAGCATTCATTTTAGGAATTTAAAGATCTTCAACTTATTATTGTGACATTTCAGTGTCTAGAACTCTAATTGGGCAGAATTCCCCGTCAGTTATACAACACTTGGAGTGACGTCACATGACCATTGTTCCGACGGTGACGTGGTGCAGGTGACCGTCGCGCGTCATTGTTCCAGGGGAAACGTGTTTATGACCCATCGATGGAAGATTTGGGACAGTTTACTACGTTGGTTTTATGTGTAATGCGAAGGTCGTGTGAATAAAACAGGGACTTTAGCAAGATTAAATATTTATTGACATGACAAACATGTAGAGTATACAGTTACGTTTAGTCTAAGGCCTGAATTATATTTGTAAGTTTTACACATAGACGAACTTACAAGTGACTCCGAAGCCAGCTTACGTAATTTTACAGTAAGCTACTTACAACGCCGCGCCGTTTAAATTTATTTATTTTTACGCAATTAGTTTCTTCTTGATCTTACAAGTGATTCCTAAGTCAGATTACGTTATTTTACAGTAAGCTACTTACAACGCCGTTTACATTTATTTATTTTTACGCAATTAGTTTCTTCTTGATCTTACAAGTGATTCCTAAGTCAGATTACGTTATTTTACAGTAAGCTACTTACAACGCCGTTTACATTTATTTATTTTTACGCAATTAGTTTTCGTGAGTAAATGTAAAATAATTATTTTATAACTTACTTTTGCTTTATTTATTAATTGTTCTCGTAATTTAACGCAGTTTTAATTCATTCCTATTTATTTTGTAATTATCATTATATTTGATTTTATAATGACAGAGACGTCTGATATTATTGTGTTATGGTAATAGACACTAGTCTATTATCATAAAACAATAATATGTTTCTCCCAAACATACGCGATATTGTCATAAGTAGTGATGATAGTTAAATAAATCATTGAGATTTTTACCTTAAAACCTCCTTACTTCCATTTTAGCATGTTTCGTTAGGATCATTTCATAACATTTTTAGCTAAGGCTGTTCTTAACAAATATGTTAGTTCTTCACGAAACAAAAACCTGCCACAAACACGTGTAAACTGATTGAAGACTTCAATTAACGAGTGTGAGTTTAGACAGTGTTTTGAATGGAGCGATCAGGTTGGCTTCTTGGCGAAACGCCAGGACCGCGAGCCGTGCCCACCTGCACACATTATATGAGATTAGAGGGCGGTACCATGTGTTATAAAATAGAAACTGTTGTTATCGTATCAAAACAAAGGAGCAAGTGGGTTATTTGATGGTAAGCGGTAACCTAAAGTATCGACTATACATGCATTACATACATACGCACTCACGCCTGTAATCCCCGAAGGGGTAGGCAGAGGTGTAACCAGTACACCCACATTTCGCCGAGCGTATTTTCCGTCCCTTATGTGATAGGGGGCGAGCCTATCGCCATACCGGGCACAAATTCCAGACTCCGGGCTGATACTGAGTATTTCGTAATAGAAAAACCCAATACCTCTTTACCCGACCCGGGGATCGAACCCGAGACCTCAGCAGATTGACCTCAATCGTAACGCGTTCGCATTACAACTGCGCCACCGAGGCAGTCCGACATGCATTACACACCTTCTAAATAACTTTTCTAGTCTTTTTTTAAGAATCTCATGTCGTAGTCCCTTGGAAAAAAATCGTCGTAGGAGGAAATTCCTTTTAAACTGCACAGTACTGGACTATTTCGGCTCCAAAGTGTGAAAATAAACTCCCTGCTGATGGCGAGTGGGAAAAATTTGCAGTTCGGCATCACGTCAAACAATTCCACAGAACACAGTTTAAATAGTGGTTTTACAGTTTTAATTTCTAGCACATTTATCATTCACATATCAAAATTTTATAGAAAGGAGAAAATTAAACCGGCCAAGAAGTAGTCGTTGGAAAATAATGTCTTTGATACGAAGGATTATAACACTTTACTCACCGCTCCACTACTCATTTATGTTATGTTTTATAGAGTTGTTTTATTCGCATTCTTATCTAACGAGTTCACAAACTAGGAAGTAACACGAGATGAAGCGACTTATATTCTCGTCACGTACGCGTTGCTCGTATCGTAAAGACAATAGTAGTGGTTACTCGCCGGCGCTTTCGGGGCTATTTGCAAATGGAACGTAATATTTTCGGCGCGATTTATTTTCGCATCTCTATACATCAACGTGGTTACACTCGTATCAATGAAGGAGTTAGTGAATGTAGTAAGGTTTTAATACTAACGTTAACTATTATTATACCATGACTATAGTGTAATGAACTGAGTCAATAAATAGTGATTCTTGTAATGTTCCTTGTTATTTTTTTATGGCATAGGCCGGCCTACGAGCAAGTGGGTCACCTGATGGCAAGTGATCGCCACCGCCCATGTTCACCCACAATACCAAAAGAATCATGGGTGCGTTGCCGACCTTAAAGGAAAGGGATAATTAAGGGATTGGGAAGGGGAGGGGGTTTGGACCTCCGGATATCTCACTCGCCGTACGAAACGCAGCAGCAAGCTGCTACTTTACGCCGGTTTTCTGTGAGACAGTGGTAATGACCCGATCGAGCCGGCCCATACATGCTGTAGACAAGTGTCTACAGCGTGGCTCTACCACTCATAAATTTCTTTCTTTCTTTCTTTCCATCGCTTTGACCGGGTTGTTCCCACTGTTCCTCAGAGAGTCGACGTAAAGTAGCAGCTTACTGTTGCGTTTTATAAGGTGAGTGAGATCTCCGGAGGCCCAAATCCCATCCCTCGAATCCTTACCCCCTTCCTTTAAGGTCGGCACTTCTCCATCATTTTTTGATATTGTGGATGTTAAACTACCATAAAAAAAACTACAATTTTCTATACTACAAAGTGACAGAGCAAATTCCGTGATGACAAAATTTTGCGATGAATTCTCCCCTGATGTAACGTGACGTCATGTTGAGACGTCATCGAGGGATTGGCCACACTCGTGCCCTTTCTTTTGCGTATATTGCGATCAGAGGGATCGGATCGGGCTAAAATGCAAACATCCGCTCAAATCGGTGCTTTTATTATACGATATTAGCAAACGAGCAAGTGGGTCATCTGATGGTAAGTGATCTTCACTGCACATGAACATCTTCAATATTAGAAAGGATGGAAAGCGATAATTATTATACCCTAATATCTCACTCATCGTACGAAAAGCAACAGCAAGCGGCTACATTACGTCGATTTTCTGTGAGACAGTGGTACTAACCCGGTCAAGCCAACGCATTCATGCTGCAGACAAAGCTGACCACAGTGTCGCTATACCACTTACAAAAAAATATGCGCGTCCAATTGAGAAATTCCTTCGAGGTTTTCGAGGTCTAAAAACTGGTGCATGCTCTGTTAGTTTTCATTAAATTCCATACTTTTAACACGTGCGCTTTTGCATGTCTTTTTTTTATAGTATAGGCCGGCAAACGAGCAAGTGGGTCACCTGATGGTAAGCGATCTCCACCGCCCATGTACGCCAACAATACAATATAATTATGGGCGTGTTGCCGACCTTAAAGGAAAGAAATAATAAGGGAAGGGAAGGTAGGGGAGGGGGATTTGGGTCTGCTGCTACTTTACGCCGGTTTTCTGTGAGACAGTGGTAACGACCCGGACGAGCCGGCCCATTCATGCTGTAGACAAAATTGTCTACAGCGTGGCTCTACCACTCGTTGCACTACATCCATGCAACAAAAAAAGACACAACTACCAAGCTAAAAGCTGATGAGTGTGCATAAATTTAAGACGCAAGAAATTGAAGCTCAAAAAGTTCCAAACTTGTTGTTTGAGTCACGCGTCTTTGATGTGATTACATCATCGAAAAAATAAGGAACTTTACGTTGGCTTAGCATTCAGAGTGATATTTGAAATGGTGATTTCGTGAATAGTAAATGAAGTATGGTCTTGTGTAGTATCTGTTATTGTGTTTGTATATTTACTGGATGTTTATTTAATGTATTGGAGGTTATTGGCTTTGTTCAAAATGGAAAACAATCCTGATTTCAAATACGTGTCTGAATAACTTCAAATAGTAATGTGTGTATATTTATTTTGACAGAGCAGATTCCTCAAATAATAGATACGGCATATCTCTTTGCAGCCTATGAATTAAATGTTTCTACTGAAATTATATTTTTCATCTTTGGGTGATGACAAGCAATGATTCACGTTCTTTAGATGTTGTTGAATTTGTAAGTAATAACAAAATGTCTAGTAATCTGTATATGTCGTCAATCATTGCTTGTTACAATAACTTTAAAGGACAGATGCTGCAACCTCACATGTGGAAACAGTTATACATTAAACAGTTAAATATATAATATGTAATAAAAAAAATATAAATTATTTCAATCCATACATTAATTTTGTAGACAGAAAAAAACCATAAACGTGTCCAGCTAAATAGGAGTTAGTTAAACCTTAAACTTCAGTGTTAACCTTACCTCCAAAGAGCTTTGGCTCAGACATAAAATACTATGTCCGTGAACTCCTTTATTAAACATTTGCTACGTTATTAACTCAATTCAACACTTTATTTCTGTGTGTTTAGTTAATTGAAGTATGAACGAGCTAACTGTAATTAAAAACGCAATAGTGACCTTCAGATGCTTTTACGCTTTTCGGGTGTGTCGAAAGAACAATAAAACTGTAAGGATAATAAAATGCTACGAGCTGCAAATATTAAATGTTACCGGTCAACTGAATCTGAAATGTACAATTGTAAGGAACAATCATTACTGTTCTTATTTGGATCGCGTTAAATTACTCGTCTATCGTCAACAATTTTGTTTATTACCTTGTGAGATAAGTCTTTATTAATAAGTCCGGATTTTTTCTATAATGTATAGAATGCAGTGTTGATTCATAGTGGCAACGAGATATTTATGTCCCATATAATTACATCATGATCATTCTACTGCCATGCTGCCCAATTTCTTGACAAGTCAAGCACTAACTCCTAAGCCGCAAGAAAATATGTAAATTATAATTGATGTGTTGTTTAAATAACGTATACCTATTATCGATATATGGTCAATAAATCACCTTCTTAAAATTCAGTCTGGCGAGTCAAGACTTGCCAGACTGAATTTAATACAAATATTCGTTCAATATTTTAGTTTGAAAAAGCAAACAAATTTCAGTTTGTGCGTATTGTAAATGTAATTTACATAGAATAACTTGAGTGGGGTCTGATCCGACAGGGTTTGGGTCGTGGCGTCGTAGTGATAATGTTTGACAATCCTAATTAGCTCAGAACTTCTCAGAAGGAACATAGTTGCATAGTTACTTATTTACTAATTGTTTCCTTTTTATGTAGCTGAGGTCAGCAAACTAGTAAGTGGATTACCTGATGCTAAGTGATCTCTACCGCTTATGAACACCCTCAATGCTAGAAGAATCATGTCTATGAGAAAAACCAATCCTTTTCTTGTCTTGATTGTGTATCAAAATTTTGTCTATCATTACCGCCATGTTTTTTTTTACCAGCCTGAATGACGAAACGAGTAAGTAGCTCGCCAGATGGTAAGTGCCACACCTGCCCATAAACAGACACATTACATTATCACGCAGAACATTGAATCACAAAGCATTGTATGGCATTGGACTGCGCTCGTCACCCCGAAACATATAAGATGTTATGTCTCATAATGCCCTGTAATTTCACTGTAATATCATTCAAACCGGAACACAACGTGTTTGTACACTGCTGCTTGACGGCAGAAATAGACAAAGCGGTGGTACCAACCCAGACGGCCTCTCGCATATCCCTTATATAACCTACATTCTAGTAGAAGCGTATGTAAGCGCTGCTATGTTCCGGTTTGAATGACATTTCTGCCAGTACAATTTCTGGGCATTATGCGATTTAACATCTTATGTCTCGGGGTGACCATACAGTAAGTACTTTGTTATTCAACATTTTGGGTAGTGATGGTTTGGTTTATATATGCAGGCGTGGTGTTTACCATCAGAACGCCTGCTCTGCCTCGTCAGTCAGCCGAATAATTTTTTTTTACTTCTCTATCGACTATTTAATGGTACAAGTTGCGTTTTTTTGTAGTATACTGACCCAGTCTTATGCTTTATATTACTGCCTACTGGTAAATTAGTAATCTGTAATCAATATAGGTGGCGCAGCTCCTGCAGGCGTTGGGGCTCCTCCCGCCGCGATCTCCAACCCCACGCTCACATCCAACTACCCTGGGTTGACTGTCGGCTCCATCGTGCCGGTGCCAACCAGCATTGCAGGTCAGTAATTCTTAATTTATTTGGGATCGGGGCTTTTTGGTCATCTGCGTTAGGTTAGTTGGGATATCCTGGATTGTCGATAGTTTGCGAGTTGTCAGTAAAATAGGACAAACCTTAAATAGACTGAGCAAATTTCGGGCTCGCTCACCATATTGGGCACTTATGTACAATTCCGTGCATCTCATGTGTGGATTCTTAAATTCATAACACAAATCATGATTGTCCGACCTGGAGGCCAATTCTCGTAATTTAAAATATTCAAAATATCATTCCGATCTAGTCTCAGCGTCAAGAAAGTTGCAAATGACATTCTCTTAAACCAATAATCAACGTCAAATGTGAACATAGATCGTAATGAGATTGAATGTAGAATAAAAGTTGACTGAAGCCAAAACGGTATAATGCTACTGCTAATGCTAGGTGAACTCCCGCGATCCAGGAACCATCGGTGATAATTTTTTCTTACTTAAGTCTCGAAGGGAAGAATCACGAGGTTTAAATTGGGCCATAAATCAATGCAAATGAAGAAACATAAAAAAGCAATAAACATGATTATTTACATAGATTATATAGATAGAATATCTTCGAACGAGCAAGTGGGTCATCTGATAGTAAGTGATCTCCACCGCCCATGTACGCCCAAAATACAGTTGCCGACTTTAAAGGAAAGGGATAATTAAGGGATTGGGAAGGGTAGGGGGATTTTGGCTTCCGGATATCTCACTCACTGTACGAAACACAGCAGCAAGCCGCTTCTCTAAATCGGTTTTCTGTGACGGTAACGATCCGGTCGAGCTGGCCCAGTCCTGCTGTAGACAAAACTGACTACAGCAAGGCGCTACCATTCAAATGTTATGTAAGAAGGTCCGTGTATTTTGTCCAGGACCGACGCTATCGCAGCCAAATGACTGTGAAGTCAGTGCGTGGAGTGAATGGAGCAAGTGCAGCCTCACCTGCGGAGTCGGCTACCAGGAACGCACCAGGACTATAGTGGTAAATACTAATGTATTACACATTCGGAGCTCTATGATGCCCTTATATCCCACTATTGGGCTTAAACCTTCCCTCACTGTGGGAGGATGTTTGTTATATTCAACATAAAAAAAAAGAACTGAAGAAGCTAGCTTCTAGTGTTATGGAACAGTTATTTTATAGGATCTAACGACAATTAACAGCGACCGGTTTTTTTTTAAATATATCATAGGCCGGTAAACGAGCAAGTGAGTCCCCTGATGGCAAGTGATCTCCACCGCCCATGTACGCCGACAATACCAAAAGTCGTCACCGACCTTAACGGAAAGGAATAAATAAGGGATTGGAATGGGGAGGGGGATTTGGGCCTCCGGATATCTCACTCACCGCACGAAACGCAGAAGCAAGCTGCTACTTTACGCCGGTTTTCTGTGAGACAGTGGTAACGACCCGGACGAGCCGGCCCATTCATGCTGTAGACAAAACCGTCTACAGCGTGGCTCTACCACTCACAAAATATAAGCTAATAAGCTCTGAATTTGGGTCCTATTCCAGATATAAAGTTGTTTATTTTTTAACATTATTATTTAATATTAGATTGCCTTTTTAACCCTCGACAAAAAGAGGTGTGTTTTAAGTTTGACGTGTATGTGCATGTGTGTGTATGTGCTTGAATGTGATTAATTTTACTATGTGTGTTCTGAGCTATGTAAAGTAGAGAAGTACATCTAATAGTCACACTTAATCCTGATCCCACACAAGGTTAACATACATCATGGGTATCAGCAACTACGAGGGACTTACGGTCTTACGACACCTCGATTCGAAACGAATATTTGTAGATTACACAAAAATTTGTCTCGGTGCGGGAATCGAACCCGTGGCGTCTTGTACGCTGACAAGAATAATTGTGTTTGAACAAAAAAAAACTGTCTAAAAGTTACAGATATTATACCAATTTATGTGTTTAACATTTCTTGATATTTTGTGTTTTTTGTATGGCTATGTGTCAAATAAATAAATAATAATTATTATTGCAGTAATTCCACTGAGCAATACGATGATTATATCATGTCGTGGGTATCAGGAACTACAAGGCACTTTCGGTCTCAATGATCATGAAAATAGTATTCGCCGAGTATCTTACTTCCTACTTTATTTTATTTCATTACTATTGTAAATGTGAAAGTTTTGATGTTTGTGAGTTTGTGAATTTGAGTGTTTGTTAATCGCGCCTTAACAGCTGAACGGTTTTAGAAAATTAACGCTTATAGGTAGACCGTGACCTGGATTAGGATATATTTTTCACGCGGGTGGAGCCGCGAGCAAAAACTAGTACAAACATAATATGTCTTGGTCCGGGATTCCAACCCGCGTGGAGCAGCGCCAGTCCTCTAGTTTACAGCCGTCTACTCACCCACTGCGCCATGGAAGCTGTCAAATGTGATCAACGATAGATGAATTTGAACATCGAAATAAGATGACAAGAAACGTAACTCAAGCAAAAAAATTACCCCGCCTAAACTCTGTGCAAGGGGGCGGGGCTATAAAAGTCTGTGCAGCTCATTCATTCATCACTTCATAAAGATTAGTTGATTCATGATCTCTAGTTACAGTTAATACGTTTAATTCTTTGCGCGGTGCAGAACGTCGTATCTCGATTTATATATTTAATATTTAGACATTAACTTTAATGAAATAAAGTTAATTTTGAACGTTCATTAATTTTTGTTGCGTGTATGAGTGTTACCTTTTCATGTGTAAGTAAGTGGAGCCGTATTTTTGGCAGATTCATATGAGAGTTGTCGTTTTAGTTCGTTATCTTATTTCGATGATTTTGATGCGTGATTTGCCGAATATTTATGAAAGAGATGTCATCTGTTTATATTTAAATAGTGTGTTGAGTAAATACATTGTGGTGTATAAAAATGAATCAACCATCCGCGCGGCCGTGAAACACGCCCAAAAATAGCCAATAAACTTTTTAATTTATATCTTCTTGATGTTTTATTGTCAGAACATTTGTTAGAAGTCCAAAACCGATTAGTTATTATTTATTTCATATTTTGTATGCACCGAGATTGACTAATGGAATCAGTTTTGAAGTCACGTTTGTAATTCCATTCTAGAAACATCTTAGCATAGATATCTAGATCGTTAAAATCTCCGACAACAGTTATTAAAAGATGTAATTTCTAAATAACTACACAGATTTTCTTCGAAGAGGCATTTTCAGTTGAACCAGCTTCTGATAAAAAGCAGTATTGATTAGTTCACTAATTTAACAATATAATACCATAGACGGACGAAATTAACTTAAAACAACATTCTTTTTTATCGGTATTTAAAACACGGTAAATTACAAATCGTAGATCTCATACTGACTTCAATGTTTTAGACTGGGAATCGAATCTCGTTTTGTATCTTGTAGAGTGTTCCTCAGTGTTCATCAGAATTATTCTTGTGACACCTTATTTTAATCTCCCATAAAATGTATTGTCTCCTTGTAACGTCGGAAGTATTTTTAAGTTTGACGATAAACTATTATGGACAGTTTCTACGCGTTTATTTTATTGTTCCTTTAATAAAGTTTGTATTTTATTGATCGTGCAACACTGAATGGTTCCGCCATACGTTGATGCATACGTAAATCGTTTAAAAATAGCATCGAGCTTTGGGTATTATTTATTGCGATTAATTCTATTTGTATTTATTCATTGTATTGCATAGTGAACCTATTTATCATTCAATTCTGGACGATGTTAATCTTTAAAGAATTCTTAAGACAATAAATATCACTTACCTACATATCGTATATAAACAAATCGATGTTAAATGAGTTTATTATCATTATCTATATTTATAATGACAAAGATAATGATGAAGAACTTGTTTAAAAATTCTGAGGATTAAGAAAGTAAGTTGCCTTAGATCATCTTGCAAAATAAAGACCTTATTCATACATTTCAAATCAAAAGGATGTCATAAACTGTAGAAGCCCAGTAACGCACAGGATCCAGCCTACATACCCTTGATTGCTTGATATATGATAGCAACTTAGATACTAGGTATTTTTAGGTAATCAGTACTTACAGTGTCACCTGCAGTATAATAATATTTCAATCGACGTTTACCTGTAAATAAGAAAAATGGTTTATGAGAAATGTACGACAGATATTAGCGATTAGTTTGTTCATATTATTATTCTCCAGAATCAATAGGATTTTAAAGAATTATCGAAATTCTAATGGGTAGTGACCAACTTAATGTCAAAGTTTTTAAGCAGCCTGAAGGCCTCCAACTTGGCTTAACGACTGTCGTCAGTTAATAACAGCCGGGACCGAGTACGTACCTTCCGTAGCACGGAGAAGCTCAGTTAAATTAAGTGGTCACCAATCAGGCTCAAGCAAGCAAGCAGCGAAAGCTCAGTGGGGAGTGGTACGGACTGTCGAGACGAAAGTCGCAGGTTCGAAACCAGCCCCAAGAACACACACCTATGACTTTTCTAATTTATGTGTGTATTATCACTTGCGTTAACGGTGAAGGAAACATCGTGAGGAAACCTGCATACCTGAGAAGTTTTCCATAATAATTTTAAAGGTATGTGAAGTCTGCCAACCCGCATTAGGCCAGCATTGGTGGACTAAGGCCTGACCCCTCTCATTCAGTAGAGGAGGTCCGTGCCCAGCAGTGGGACATGTATAATACAGGGCTAGTAAAAAAAAAGTGGTCACCCATCTATAGACTGATCACGCCAAAAATTGCCTTTACCGATTAGTGAGTGCAACTGGCTATGAGCTCCCTTTAAAAACAATAAAACAATATGATTTGATTTTGATTTTGCTACTGAAAGTCAAGAAACTTATCTTCTCATAATCTGTATTTTTTTTCAAATTGTAATCTCCTTGAAGTGTTTTCGATAGGAGTTATAGATCTTATAGGTTTTGTGACGGATACATTTAGAATCTAAGGCCGATCAAGAGGTTTATTGTGGTCATTAATAGTCCTTATTCAGTTAAGTTTTTCAACAATTAATTTACTTGTATATCTACAAAATCGATATCGACAACTTTTTCTAGTAAAATTTTCTTCTTACCAGCTTTATTTATTTTCTCATCTGATTTGTCGTACTTGTTTTCATTTCCTAGTTCCGGTTCCATTAAGCTTTAATTACATTTGGAAACGTATAGGTACCTAGTATTGACCCCCTATTAACCCACTCCTATCAGTAGAGGGCGCCCGTTCCTAACAGTGGGGCAGTTTTATACAGAGCTGATAATAATATTACTAAGTTTGAATTTTAGATGTCGAAGCAAACAGTAGTAAATAACAAAACAAGTCAGCACTTGACAATGACTAGACTATCATAGAATCCCACACTCAATTAAATACAATTAGACATTAATTTCAATTCACAAGTACACCACTGCTATTAATAGAGCAAGGAATGTTTATCTTCTGTAAACAAGCAGTGGTTACACATTGTACTTACTAGGCGATTATATGGGTTCATTTATAATTTTTTTGTTAAATCCCTGAACCCTTGGAACTAATTACAAAAGCCGATAAATATAAAAATTGTATTTTCATAGTTTTTACACGCTATCAGCTCTGTATAATAGAGTCTCATTGCTGGGCATGGGTCTCCTTTACTAATGAAAGACATTAGCCAAACACGCGGGCCTAACAGTTTGTTAGACTTTATATACTTACCTTCGAAATTCTTTGGGCAGGAAGAATAATTCGCCTTGACATGACTAGTATGAAGTGTATAAAATAAAAATAAAATAAATGGGTTAAATGTTTTAATTCCTACCTGTCCCCACCAAGCAACTGTTCTTAAAGGATACATTTGAATACTAAGTTAAAATTCTTCCCTTAATTAAATGATTCTAACCTAAACGTAACGTACCAATCAGGATAAAGATAATTGACATCTACACCAATTTAAACCATTGCGAAAGCTTAATAAAGTAATAAGCGACATCATTTACTTTACGACAGCTCATACTTTACCAACCCGTAACACAAATTGTCTCGACCACATTATGTTAAAAACAAAAAAAATGGCTACTACTTTAATTCTTGACTCCTCCATTACTGACCATGCCCCTGTTATGCTTATAGCTAATTTAAACATACAAACACATAAAATGCAGCATTTCACAAAACGAACTGATGTAGCAGCTTGTATCAATGACCTTCAGGGCATGGATTATTCTTCTATTTTAGCTTGCGAAAATCCTGATAGGGGAGCAATGTTACTTGTAAAAATTATTTCTGACGTCATTGCCAGTCATACCATCAAATTAGTTATTTCCAGCAAAAATGTATTACTAAAACCATGGATGACGCCTGGTCTTTTACGTTGTATACGAAATCGCGACAAACTTTATCGTAAAACAGTAAAGGATCCTAGTAATGAAATAATGAAAACAACTTATGCCCGTTATAGAAACTTCTGTAATAATACTATTAAAAAGGTCAAACGAGAATATGAACGTTTACAGTTTAAAAAAAATAATAAAAATCCAAAGGCTATGTGGGACCTAATAAAAAAAGTAGGAAATATTAAAAAAACTTCTTCTACTTCGCATGACCTTCTTACCAATGCAAACGATCCCTCATCTTCTATAGATACTGTAAATAAATACTTTGCTAATATTGGTAAAAACTTAGCTTCCAAAATTCCAGTACCAATTCAAGATCGGCGCTACAGTCGTTTATTAGATGATTCCAAAAAACACCCTCCTTTAAATTCAATGTGTCTTCTTAGCACCAGTTGTGAAGAAGTTGAACAGCTAATTCTAAGCCTTAAAAACACATCAGCAACCGGCTGGGATGGAATTCCTACCTCCATAATAAAAGCCATCAGACACACGATTACCCCTGTGATTGTTCATGTTTTTAATTTGTGTCTTTCTTCTGGTTTATTCCCGAAAGTGTTTAAGAAAGCTCTCGTACATCCCATACATAAGAGTGGAGAGAAAGACAATGTTGACAACTACAGGCCGATTTCTGTATTGACAACATTGTCCAAAGTTCTTGAAAAAATCTTAAACAAAAGATTATTAGATTTTGTGAACAAGCAAAACATCCTCTCCGACAACCAATTCGGTTTTAGACAAGGTAAATCTACGGAGGATGCTGTGTTGAGGTTGACGGAAACTGTGGCAAAGAACATGGATACCAAATTTAAAACAGTATCAATTTTTCTAGACCTGTCTAAGGCCTTCGATACTGTTTCTATCCCTATTCTTATAACTAAGCTGGAACGCATTGGTGTTCGGGGTATTGCCCTTGAAATCTTCAAAAGTTACCTTAGCGATCGGTCTCAGTGTGTTATGATTGGAGATAGAGTTAGCCAAGATGAACACGTTAGCTTTGGAGTTCCCCAGGGTAGCGTCCTTGGACCTACCTTGTTCTTAATTTACATAAATGAGCTCTGCAAATTATCCTTGCCGAATTGTAAAATTATAACGTATGCCGACGATACAGTTCTACTAATACATGGTAAAGACTGGCTTGAAACTCGATTACGTGCTGAGTTGGCCTTATCCCTAGTTATCAACTGGCTAGCACATAATCTACTTACTCTTAATGTAAATAAAACTAAATACATGTGTTTTGCCTTAAAAACCTCTTCTCTCCCTCCCCCTTCTTTCACATTAATTGCACATAGTGCCTGTGGTACTTTACAAAATTGCTCATGCTCGCCAATTATAGCAACTACAAAAATTAAATATCTTGGAATAGTTATTGACAATCTCTTAACGTGGGATGGACACATTAACGTAACTAAAATAAGGATTCGTAAATTAATATATATTTTCAAAAATCTTAGATCTGTACTTGACTTAAAGACTCTAAAAATTGTTTATTTTTCATTAGCACAATCAATCATAACATACTGCATCACAGCTTGGGGTGGGTGTGGTAAAACAAAAATGTTAACTCTTGAAAGAGCCCAAAGGGCAGTCTTAAAAGTAATATTATTTAAGCCAATACTATTCCCCACCATAGAATTGTATTCTCTTGCGGAAGTACTATCTGTGAGACAATGTTTCATCCTTCAGTCCATTCTTCGTAAACACTTACAACTATCTTTCAATACCAGTTTTAGCAAACGCAGAATCGATTTGGTATGCCGCACAGAAACTTGTAGAACTGCCACATGTAGCAAACAGTATTATTACCTTGGTCCCCGGATATATAACAAAGCTAACAAGTTGCTGAATCTATATTCCCGCACTTTACGTGAATGTAAATGTAAAACTACTAAATGGCTGTTAACTCTTTCCTATGATGACACAGAATGTTTCATAAAAACAAGTAGCTAATGGAGTAAAACACACAACACCCACACACACACACACACACACACACACACACACACACACACACACACCCACACACCCACACACACACACACACACACACACACACACACACACACACACACACACACAGAGAGAGACAGAATTTGCAAATATATAAATTTATAAAATGTTTAATTTAATTTTGTTAACATTTAGATAATTTTTTGGAATATAAAGTGTCGCCGCTGAATAAGGAGATGGGCGTTAGTGTCTGCAACACAGTTCTTAACTAATGTAGATATTATCGAACATTTGTATAAATTGTATGTTTTATTATTCCAAATAAATAAATTATTATTATTATTATTATTTGTTTACACTATCCACAATTTCCATTGAAAAATATGTTAGTTCCAATCAGTAATTAGTTGGGAGTGTCAACTGTGGACTATGATGGATGGTAGATCATAGCAAAAGAAATCCATCACCCACGTCCATAAACATAATTGTGTCGTCAATATGATAATGAGACATCGAGGGCAATTAATGTACAGCAAAATTCAGGGTTAAAGGTTAAATGTATAAAAATAGTATACAAGATTTAAAAAACCAGTCGTAGAATCTGGATTGTAAGCCGTTTTGAAAGTTGAAAGTATCAAGACGGCTTACAATCCAGTGAAGAGCCCTGTCCAATATCGATCATAATATTTATGACATTTGTTGAGACTCCTGGATAATATGACGTGCGTAGTAGTCAGGCGCGAGATGAAAAACCAGAGGTCATGTAATTCGATGAAACATAATATTATATTCGGAGGTTCAACAACTAACGCGACTTGTAATTACTATCTGGCAACCCAGTAGGCCTAGTACGACTTACATATACGTTCACAGTTTTCGAATTCGTGTACAATTACTACCGTCGAAGTGTTAAACTAGTAATTCATATGGTAATAAAGGAAAGAATCGCTTGAAAACTAATTTCATATTCTATTATTGTGAAATAAAATAAACCATGTAATTAATTTTAATTCATCATAGTTCCCACTAGTGGCTACTAATATTTGACGTATTGAGAGAAAACGAAAACTTTCATCGTTTTACAAAACTATTAAAACATGTACTAGGCCTACAGGTTCAGTAAAATGCGACGCGAGTGAGTGGATGATGGCACAATTACCCACGGATTAGAGTCAGGTTCATATGCGTAGGAAGGTCAAGGACACGAGGTCAAGGGCATGCGTGTTGTGTTACGTTACACACCTTTGTTATATGATTTACAACAACAATTCTTCCATTGTGTTGCTAGGCGGTTGTTATATCGATTTTGTGGCGTTGTTAAAATGTATTTGGTTAGGGTCCTTTCTTAGAGTTCACTAATTTGCTTAAATAAACGCGTTAATTAGTCTGAACTTCACATTATTGTGGGCATACATTTGGTAATTTTTATTGGTGATCTAGTTATGTAGTTCAAAATTGTCTGCATTAGTTAACAACTTCTGACTAACTTCGGCTGCAAGCGTTGTTTTGGGGAAGCTCAAATACTCAATGTTAAGACAGTGTTTTTAAAAAGTTCTATTCTTTCTAGTTTTAAAACTAAAGAATGAATAGAAAATTCATACCACTGACTCCTTTGAACGACACATACCTAATATGTAGTTTAAGGTACTTGAATATGAAGATTACTTGAATACAACACTTTAGAAATCTATTGATAAGTTCTCTTTTCTTCAGTTTTCGTTTTTAGGGTTCCAAACATAACCCTATTACTAAGCATAAGCCATATGTTTGTTTTATGTTTAAAAGTTTTTATCTTATGAACCGTCTAATAAATAATAAATACACAATGTAAAAAATTAAGGGCAATACGGAATTCTACGGAGTTCAATACGCGCTTAGTCGGTTATTTCGATGTGCATTCTATCTTCCATCAGCTGTGCTATTCTATAAAAAGTCACTAACAAGATCACTTCTGGCGATAAAAATAAATTTATAAAAAAGCAGGACCAAATTGAATGTAGCCACTATGTACGATAATAATGATATTGTTTGTTCACAGCGTGAAGCAGGCCCGGGTGGAGCGCCGTGTCCTAAGGCGCTGTCCAGACGTCGCCGCTGCTTCAGAAGATGCTGAACTTAGACTAAATATAGCTTTATATATTGTAAGAGTGTACACAACGGATATGCAGGAATAAACATTAGCAAATATTTTTGTCGATTTCTTTTGAAAAAGCCTGCCTGATAGTAAGTTTTTTGGAGATTTAAAGTAGACCCTCACTTTAAATGCTGACTGGCGATAATTATAGATTTGTGGAGACGACTTGCAGTTCATTATGAAGTAGTATTGGGGTGACCCAAGGTAACCTGGCTCGTTCCTTTTCATGCCGAACATGGTACCGGAAATATATAGTACCTGTAAGGTTTTATTAATTTGCATAAAATTGGGGTAGTGAAAAAGAAAGGAGTTTACTTGAAAGGGAGAGAAGGGAAGGCACTTCGGGGATAGATTGATTCTGAACTAACGGTTGACAAGCTGAAATTAAGAGAAATATAGCGAAGTGAGTTGCATAAGAACTTGGGTTACTTGATTCAATGTAAAATACGAGACTGTGGAGTGATTGGAAAATACAAAGTGTGTCTCTTGGAGTTTAACTGGGGATATCCCCACATACCCGACGGGATAGCGATCATCGTATACATGGTAAAAACCCGCCATAGTCACTCCTTCCAGTGAGCCGCGTGCCGAGGTCAGCCAGTAGCTTCAGGCTGGGATAGTTAAGCCTATGTTGAGGGACGCAATGTCTTGCGATTCGACGGTGGAGATTACGTTTGAACGGCACTTTACTTATGCGGTCTCTACTTCTACTACCTAGATACGGTCATCATGACGTTCACCTTCAAAAATTTCCAACTTACGAATGGCTGTAGTTGAAACTGTATCTACTTTATAAATTTGTTGGTTTTTGAAGCTTATTATCTTGTAGTTTCGCGGAATGTTTTCAGTTTGAGTATTTATATCAATATAACAGGTGTTTGTGAAGATCAAAGTTAGTAATTTATATATTTCGATATTGACGTACATTTTATTAGAATTAACATGCAAGAGCTTTTACTTCACAAGTTTTATCGTAAGTATTGACAGAAATGTACAGTCACAGCTCCGTGGCGCAGCGGGCGAGTAGTCGGCTGCAAAGCGAGAGGCCGTGGGTTCGATTCCCACACCGAGACAAATGTTTGTGTGAACCACAAATATTGGTCTCGGGTCTGGGTGTTGTGGGACCGCAAGTCCCTCGTAGTTCCTGATACCCACGACACAGGTTTACCTAGTGTGGGGTCAGAGCTATGTGTGTGACTGTTGGGTGTATTATTATTATTATTATTATTATATTGAGATCAAACCCGAAAAATCATAACTTATCGGCAATGCGATATTAATTTGCATTTGGATTGTCCCTCTTCTTTGTTATCATTGGTGTAAAACTATTTTGATAGCTCAATTGCAGTGACATGGCCAAAATTATCCACATAACTTTAACTCTGTTTTGAAGGACATAGAAATCAGTAAAATTCTTGGACGCTATGAGAGTCAATATCTTAAGTTGGAGCTATGATTGTAGTGCCATGTAGTACTTTGAAACTCAAAGAGCCATTGTTTATAGGCAGGTACCAGACTAGAGTGTGGTCAAGTCGTCTCTGTAATTGCTGAAGTCCATGGGCGGCGGTAACCGCTTACCATCTGTTGTGCCGCCTGCTCGTCTGTCTACCTGGGCACTAATAAACATCTCTTTTTAAATCGATAAAAAAAATACTATGCTCTCCATGGTGGCCAGCATAATTCTGTCGATCGTCGAGGTACGCAATGTCCATCAACGGTTGGTTTTAGGTATATTTTGACTACACTGCACTTACCACTTTTATGAGTGGTAGAGCCACGCTGTAGACATTTTTGTCTACAGCGTGTATGGGCCGACTCGTCCGGGTCATTACCACTGTCTCACGGAAAACCGGCGTAAAGTAGCAGCTTGCTGCTGCGTTTCGTACGGTGAGTAAGATATCCGGAGACCCAAACCCCCTCCCCTTCCCAATTGCTTAATTGTCCCTTTCCTTTAAGGTCGGCAATGTACTCATAATTCTTTTGGTATTGTGGGTGTACATGGGCGGTGGCGATCACTTACCATCAGGTGACCCACTTGCTCGTTTGCCGGCCTATGCCATAAAAAAACCACCAGATACAGTAGTCACTGACACACTAGTGCCAGGAAGAAAAAAAAATGTATGGCGTTTACATGGTATTTATCCAACTTCCTATTGCTATTATAGATCTGAAAGTTTGTATGTTTGTTAGTCAATCACGCTGTAACAGCAGATCGGTTTTGGATGATATTTGGTATACAGGTAGACCATGATCTAGATTAGGACCTAGGCCACTTTTTATCACAAAGAAAGTCTTACACGCGGGCGGAGTCGCGAGTAAAAGCTAGTTAGTAAACACATTCGATCTCTTCACCAATTATAATACGTTTTATCTGAGTAATAAGCTCAGTTTAGAATGGTGTAAAGCCATTGTGTACACCCGAACATAAACATGTCCTACTTAATAATGTACATTTTTCATGTATTTTCTACAAATACTTTAATGTATACTACTAGATAAGCCGCGCGGTGCATATAAATTGTACCACTAAGTTGCGGTCAATTGACCGTAACTCAATATTACCATCTCGCTTACTCTCAACTAGAACCTATATGGCGCTCCCTGTTTGTGAACTGTCAAACTCCCGCGTTATGTGACGCAATTTTTCTTCTAAACAGCCCGTCTAGTAGTATATATTAGTTTTTGATTTTCTACTATAAATAACTCACATTAATAAATATATCATCAATTTTATTGTTTGTTGTTTTATTTTCTCAACTGATATTCGTTTTTTTATATGCGCTGTGTGGCATGAACTAGGTCCTTGATTTACAAATGTCATTTCCTTAATAAATATGTTCTTTATAGACTTTATTAAATAATGGACATCTACACCAATGTATAAGGTAAAGTTGTATGTTTGTGAGTTTATTTGTTTGAAAGCCTTCGTGCGCTGCGTGATCAAAGGTAAGAAACAAGGGTCGTGGTCTCGATCCCCGCTCTGAGACATCTGAGAGAGCACATTTTGTGTGATTCACAAATATTTGTTTCGGGTCGGACATTGAAAGTTTCTCGTGATGCCTGAAACCTTAGACACAAGCTAGTGATTTACTGGGAATTATGAGCATTATATTCGGAGGCCCAAATCCCCATCCTCTTCCTAATCCCTTATTAACCCCTTTCCCTAAGGTTTGCATGTTCCTTAAGTTTTTGATTATGTTCTTCAGGTTAAGGCCGGCAACGCATTTATCCGCATTATTTTTCTTGTATTGTGTACCTGTTACATATTGAAACTGTCCTCTATGCATCTATATTCGTAGTAAGTGTCTTTAAAGACGAGTCCCGTTGAATACAAATGATTTAATTGTTCCCACGTAGCCGCAGTCGGTCGCACGCAAGATTTCGCCATGTTACTGATGACACCGCTAATGGACACCCAGCACGCCAAGCCGCCTGCCGGGGTTGCCAGGCGTATTGTAGTTTGTTATATTTTGTCAACACCTGTTACTTTTTAATTTCCATTAACACCACCTACACGGTAAACTGCGTGTACTTACAATGAACTACAATAAAATGGCTCTTTTAAAAGTTTCGTAGCATAGTTTTGAAGTTTGAGGAGTTTCCATTAACCAAATTGGTATAAAACCTAAACCTTGGGGTAAAAATTAAAACCTACATACATACGCACTCACGCCTGTAATCCCTGAAGGGGTAGATAGAGGTGTAACCAGGACACCCACATTTTGCCGAGCGTATCTCCGTCCCACGACGTGACAGGGGCGAGCCTATCGCCATACCGGGCACAAATTCCAGACTTCGGGCTGATACTGAGCATTTCGTAATAGAAAACCCCAATACATACTACTTTATCCGACCCGGGGATCGAACCCGCGACCTCAGCGTTAGCCTCAATCTTAATGCGTACGCATTACAATTGCGCCACCAAGGTAGTAAAATTAAAATTGGAATTTAAAAGCAATAATCAAAATCGGTCCAATTTGGCGGAGATATCACGTAGCAAATAAAAAATAGAGACGAATTAAATTGAACCTTCTTTTCTGATCTTAGTTAAAAATATAAGTTGCTTGTCAAGTTGAACAACAAAATAGGTAAGCCTAATAAATTGTTTACCCATTAAGATCCTTTAGTTGACTATCACTTTAATCCGATACTATTAATGAAAAATTTATTTATTTTTAGCCTATCCAATGTCTAGAGGGTAAGCGGGCAATAACCGTCTGCATTATTAATGCTCTATAGATGATTTAATTAAGGGATTATTAACAAGGCTGGACAAATGACAAATGAGTCAGGCGTGAAGGACGACTCGCTTCATTAGCTGTACATGTGGAAACTTCAGCTTTATGATAGGCCATAACATTATCAAGTATTGAAAATCTATTGAACCGATCGCAGCGTAAAATACAATTGTAACAGGAGACGGACGCGGATGAAGCAAATTGATTATACACTGTTGTAAGAATAGTGACATTGTATTGTGTGTGGGAATCAACTTTCCTTTGTATTTACTACATCATAATCAATTACATCTGTCCATCTCATTATTTTATTACTTTGTCTCCCGCTTTGTAAGAACGGAAGCAGACAGTTTTATATAAATTTCCAACTCCATTCCGAGGGATGCGCATTGTTTCATTGCTCTGTGCAAAAAACTGTCAATGCTGGCTTACAGGAGTTGCAGTGTACAGTACACACAGTACTGCGGGATACTCTGCGCTTGTGAAAAACGTGAAGTGGCATGCTGCTGCGTTTCGTAAGATTTCTGAATGGGGATAAATAATTCCCAGGTGACCGTCTTGCTTCTGGCATTCTGCTGTTTTTACTAAGTCCCTATAAAATATTTTTTCCTAAACTTATAGTAAAATACCAACGTATTAGAGATTCAATCCATGCGTGATAGAATAGAGGCGGGCGCGCGTGCGCAGCGTTCTAATGCCGCGCCGCACCGGTCCAGCTGCACGTGTCTGGTCCCATGTTTGGTCCATAATATGGTATTTTATCATTGAAACGTGTCCGTACAAGGTAATCACGATGTTGAAGTGTATCTTTAATGTTTATTCTATTTAATTAAAGTGTAATTTTCCTTTGTAAGTGTAAATTTGACTGTCTCAGTGGCGCAATGGTAATGCGTACGCGTTACGACTAAGGCTGACGCTGAGGTCTCGGGTTCGATCCCCGGGTCGGGTAAAAGTAATATTGGGTTTTTCTATTACGAATTGCTCAGTATCAGACCGGAGTCTGGAATTGTGCCCGGTATGGCGATAGGTTCGCCCCCTATGACATCATGGGACGGAGATACGCTTGCCGAAATGTGGGTGTACTGGTTACACCTCTGCCTACTCCTTCGGGGATTACAGGCGTTAATGCGTTTTTTTAATGCGTATAATTTTCCTTTAATTACACGGTCCTTGGATTACTTAGCATAACAATATATCGTCATTAGAAATCGCGTGTTGTGATATTAATTGTAAATAATTGGATTTCGTTAGGACAACTAGATTCTAATAGCGTCTAGTAAGTCTACGTACCCGTTTTTGTAGACTATCCCGTCCACGTACCCGCCACTGTAACTCCTGTAAGCGAAGATCGACAGTGGCACGCATATTTCGACACCGAGCAATGAAGCTCGGTGAGTCTCTGGGAATGCAAATCTGTCATTATCCCGCAACGAAATGATACAAATAGAAAATTAGGGAGGAAATGGAAATAATAATAGTCCACTTATTACCACCTATTGCTTAAATTTCAAGTTAGTACATACGCAATCATACGCACTCACTCCTGTATTCCCCGAAGGGGTAGGCAGGGGTGTAACTAGTACACCCACATTTCGCCGAGCGTATCTCCGTCCCACGATGTGATAGGGGGCGAGCCTATCGCCATACCGGGCACAAATTCCAGACTCCGGGATGATACTGAGCATTTCGTAATAGAAAAACTCAATACCACTTTACCCGACCTGGGGATCGAACCCGAGACCTCAGCGTTAGCTTAATCGTAACGCGTACGCATTACAACTGCGCCACCGAGGCAGTCAAGTTGGTAATTAAAATTAATAGATACCCAATTATATGATTACTTAATCAATATTCTACATTATCTGTATTATTGCCATTATTTCCCTCATAATTTTGTTTCCTCGAAACGATTAAAAAACAAACGCTACTTATTTCTACGCATAGACAAGACCTCTAATTATCGTCGATTAGCACGCGTATATCGTGTAACCGCCTGCGTAAAAGGAAGATTCCGCCACACTAATGGCTAACTAACTAGGCTAAGTGGCCGACACTAACTGGCAATGACCCCCGACTGACTCCGGTACAAGCTTACGTGATTTTGGTTAATGCAATTAACACTTTATAGGTTTGATTAGTTTAAAAACAATCAAGAATGTCTTGTTGATTTTTGTGTTTGAGTATTCTCTAGATAATGGGTTCAAACATTATGACAATTTAAACTGGTTCATTTTTAGGGTTCCGTATTCAAAGGGTAACAACGGATCCCTATTCATAAGTCAAAACCATCTGTCTATATGTCCTACTTAAACCACCATTATATATTACCATATAGTATCATCTATGGTTTGTCATGCGGACACTGGTTTTCTAGTGGGTTCTAAGGTTGTTTAAACGGTGATAACTGATCGGATGTTTTAAATTGTGTTTCCTTATATTTATATCAGTTTGTCTCTTGAACCACGATAGGCAGTTGGCTCAAAATTTCATAGAATATAGGTTATAGAAGCGGCTATATATCAACAAACTCCTCTTTCTTCGACCTGCCTTATCCCACTTGTAATGGGGTCAGAGCAAGAGGCTTTTTAACATATGATTATTATATAACATTTTATGACCGGCCGCCCGATATATCCCAATAAACAGAAACCGATATTTGGCGTATCGCGGAACTCTACCACTTGGACGGTTTTTTTATAGTCTTAATAATAAGACATAATCTTCGGTTTCCACAAAGAGGCTACCAAAACGTAACCAAGCCGACATCGGGCCCATGAAGAGCTTGATAAAAATGACCGTGCAGCTCTTTGCTCTTCCATATGTTCCTGCACTTCCTGGTGCTTATATCACAGATCTGCGCCAGTTCCCGTTCGCCAAGGAGAGCGGAGTAAATACTTTATTCACCATGACGACAACTCCATGCATGCCCACTTCGCTGTAAAGGAAATTATCCCTGCGATTCCACAACCCGTGGTTATGTAGGTCCTTAGCATTAAGTCTCGCCCCCACATCTCCGCGGTATATACAATCTCATCACCGACGCTCGTGGATACATACGCACTCACGCCTGTATTCCCCGAAGGGGTAGGCAGAGGTGTAACCAGTAAACCCACATTTCGCCGAGCGTCTCTCCGTCCCATAATGTGATAGGGGGCACAAACCGGGCACAAATTCCAGACTCCGAGCTGATACTGAGCATTTCGTAATAGAAAAACCCAATACCTCTTTACCCGACCCGGGGATCGAACCCGAGACCTCAGCGTTAGCTTAATCGTAACGCGTACGCATTACAACTGCGCCACCGAGGCAGTTTTTGCTTTAATCTAATATTATATTAGGATATAATGAAAGGAAACCAATGTAATAGTTTTAATAATTGCGGAAACTAGCATAATATAATGAGCATATACCATGAATTTTGTTAATAATCTGAGGTGAGGCTTATCGTGTAATGATAGTGTATTCAGTTTCCTGCAATTAAGGTTCAACAAGCGAATAATCCATTTGTTGCCGATCGAACTAGTATGTAGGTACGATATTATAATATTAGCTAATAACAGCTGAAGCACTGAGGTTAAGGGATTTCAAATTTAATTGTTTAATAATCAATCTGTTAAAACGTATGGTATTTAAAGTTGCGTTAAAGATCTACTGCAGTGATTCTCAGATAATTGTCGGAGCGCCGCGCTGGTTTCTTTTTGTAACTGATTATTATGAGTTGTTAATAAGAATCTGAGATGCGAAAGCGTCCTGAGCGGTCAATTTACTGAATGCATTTTGGAATAAATAATTTGAATCTTATCATTAAGTGTTACCGGATACATAAGGAAGCACAACCAAGGGATAGACAGCTGCAGCGGTGTAACTTGTACACTTACGGTTCGCCGAGCTTATATTCGTCCTGTGATGATGTCGTCATCCTGGGAACAAAATCCAATCCCGGACCATTTTTTTATAAAACCAATACCTGAAGTGAGATTTGAACCCAGGATCTGACGAATTCTCAGAAGTAGTATGCTGCCACTAGACCAATGAGGCTATAACGCTACACAACCACAAGCACAACACAAGCACATCACAACTTTGTAGAGAATCAACAACAACAACAGAGATAAAGACAGCCTCCATGGCGCAGTGTGCAAGTAGCCGGCTGTGAAGCGAGAGGCCGCGGGTTCGATTTCCGCACTAAGACAAAATGTTTGTGTGATCCACAAATATTTGTTTCGGGTCTGGGTGTTTTCTCCCCAGAGGGGTTAACGTCAGGCAGGCGGCTGGTCCCAAAAACTACAAGCCAAATCTTTCTGTAACATGTGTTAAAAAGCATGTTTCGCCAACCCCACTGCGAGTGGGATAAGGTCAGGTGGAAGAAGACGATAATGATATCAAAGATATAGACACAATATTGTAAGCGGTAAATGGTTTCTGAAAGGCTGTCAAGAAGCAACAAGTGGATGTGTTTACAGTTCATACGAACTTCTTCAGTGGCTTAAAACACTGGAATTAATCTGGCAACAAGCCAGATAACTGGGGGCCAATTCTCGTAATTTTAAATGTTCAAAATATCATTCCGATCTAGTCTCAGCGTCAAGAAAGTTGCAAATGGCATTCTCTTCATAATCAACGTCAAATGTGAACATAGATCGTAATGAAATTGAATGTAGAATAAAAGTTGACTGAAGCCAAAACGGTATAATGCTACTGCTAATGCTAGGCGCATTTGACGTTCATTATTGGTTTAAGAGAATGCCATGTGCAACTTTCTTGACGCTGAGACTAGATCGGTATGATATTTTGAACATTTAAAATTACGAAAATTGGCCTCCAGTTTCTGATGTAACTAATCCAAATAAAAAATCAATCATTGCAGTACTTGAGACTTAGTCATGGGTATTTTTCTAGTGAAGTTAAAAATATCTCTATATGTAGTACTTGGCTGTAAAACCCCTGAAGTCTTGGGTTCAGTGCTAGGTCGGGAATTAAAATTTGTATTAGGATCTTCGATTTTCGCCTTATTGATGGCAGCGTGCTATCGCCTCATTGGTCTAGTAGTAGCGTTCTTATGCTATGAACTCCTTGAGGTTTTGAGTCGATTCTTGCGTTGGGCAATCTGAATTTGTATTAAGCATTTTGATTCGAAAAACATATATGAAGTGCCCGGAATAAGAACTAGAGCCCAATATGACGCTAAGTTCGCCACTTATCACGAGAGAGAAACGAGCTTGGTGTACCGTGAACGCATTAGTTGCAACTCTGCCTATACCTTTGGAGATACAAGTATGAGGTAATGTTATCATAGAGTATTTAGTTAAGCAATAACACGTATTTAATGTAGGGCAAAAGATATAGTTTCTGCTGGAAACCATCGGGCGCTTTTAAACTTACTTGTGCAGAAATATATAATTTATTCAAACAAACACAGGGGTATTGCCGCACGAGCACACTTTACCAAACATTAATGGAAAACTCATTCGAGATTAATATCAAAAATCACATTAACAATTATTAGCCATTATACTCATTATTATATGATTATGACTGCCTCGGGGGCGCAGTTGTAATGCATACGCGTTACGACTGCTGTGATGAGGTCTAGGGTTCGATCCCCGGGTCAGGTAAAGTGATATTGGGTTTTTCTATCATGAAATGCTTAGTATCAACCTGGAGTCTGGAATTGTGCCCGATATGGCGATAGGCTCGCCCCCTATCACATCATGGAAATAGACTCGGCGAAATGTGGGTGTACTGTTTACACCTCTGCCTACCCCTTCGGGGATTACAGGCGTGAGTGCGTATGTATGTAATTTAAATATAATTTTGCAATTTATATTTAAACTACCCAAATTGTACCAATTAAGTACCTACACGGCCGTGTAAATTAACTGAATAAAACAGTAATTTTGGAGTAATAATAGGAGTTTTTAATCGATATTTGGTACTATCAATTAAGCTGATGATCACTATCTTTGTACCTAAACCTATTTAACTTTTAACTGACTTCAAGAAAGAAGGAGGTTCTCAACGGCTACCCGGCAGGCGGCAGCGGTACCGGCACCGACTCCAAAATACTAGAAATTGTTATAGTATAGGCTGGCAAACGAGTAAGTGGGTCACCTGATGGTAAGTGATCTCAACCGCTCATGTACGCCCACAATACCACAAGAATCATGGGCGCGTTGCCGACCTTAAAGGAAAGAGATAATACGGGGTTGGGAAGGAGAGAGGGATTTAGGCTTCCAGATATCGCACTCACCGTACGAAACGCAGCAACAAGCCACTACTTGACGTCGGTTTTCTATTTTAACGTTCCAGTCGAGTCAGCCCATTCGTGCTGTAGACAAAAATGTCTACAGATTGGCTCTACCACTCAAATTGCTGAAAGCAATTAAGAAAATATCAAAACCATGATGTTTCTTTTTGAAATCATATTAACTAAAGTTAATAAAGGACGCCTCATTGATCTATTGGCAACAATCTTAGGTTGAGAACCCGAAAGTTTCTGTATGCAAAACCCAGTTCAGGCAATCACATTTTGTGTTTCAGTTTTCGAAAGATAAAGTATGTACACGCGAGCAGCCCTTGATCATAAACATAATATGATGAGTAGTTATTAGAATGGTGATCATAGCTTGGAGCCAAACATGGGTCCAATTGGACTCCACACAATGGCTCACTCCACTCCATTGCACACATTTCACTCAATGGCATTCCAAATTTCGTGCGTATACTTAGTTTATATAAGTAGTTATTCTAAGGGGATAATATATTAAAATTAATTGCGATTCTGCGGGGATATAGGTGTGAATTTATTATACATACGCACTCACATCTGTAATCCCCGAAGGGGTAGGCAGAGGTGTAACCAGTACACCCACATACGAGCGTATCTCCGTCCCACAATGTGATAGGTGGCGGCTTATTGCCATAGCGGGCACAAATTCCAGACTCCGGGCTGATACTGAGCATTTCGTAATAGAAAAACCTAATACCACTTTATCGGACCTGGGAATCGAACCCGAGACCTCAGCGTTACAGCAGACTATTGAAACATAAGAGCATATAAAAGTTATTGTATTGCATGAGCATATCCTACCGCGATGAGGTCAGCATTACCAACACTAGCAGGAAAAATGTACCAAATGAGAGGTAACTAGCGAGTTTGGTAATTGTACGGTAACCTTGTGTACAAGGTCGGCCAATTGTGGCGGAACTGTTAGCTTTTTAGTTTCTATGGGCAATTGTTGATCGACGTGCTGTTATGTATATACTTTCACTTGATTTGTATAATGTTCTTTTTTATTTGACATCTTTCTTATAAGTACCACACTGTAGACAGTTTTATCTACTGCATGGTTGGGCCGGATCGACCGAGTTGTTACACTGGCTCACAGCAAACCGACGTGAACTAGCAGTAGGCCTAGTATGAGTTACAAATACGTTCACAGTTTTCGAATTCGTATAAAATTATTACCGTCGAAGTGTCAAACTAGTAATTCATACGGTATTTTTGAAAGTACCTAGAAAACATTATGACGGTATACATACATACACATGCACTCACGCCTGTAATCTCCGAAGGGGTAGGCAGAGGTGTAGCCCGTACACCCACATTTCGCCGAGCATTTCTGTCCCATGATGTGATAGGTGGCGGCTTATTGCCATACCGGGCACAAATTCCAGACTCCGGGCTGATACTGAGCATTTCGTGATAGAAAAACCCAATATCACTTTGACCCGACCCGGGGATCGAACCCGAGACCTCAGCGTTAGCCTCAGTCACTCACTCTTATTATTACTGAAACCTACTACATATTTTAGCAAATTGCGATTTTCCGTTTGCTTCCTACCTAATAATACTTTCCTATTTTTAATTAGTCAATAAACTGCGAGCCCTAAATGATATCTGGTTATAGCTCACAAAAAATGTGAACAATACTGTCCAAAACCTGTAAACCTCTAATAAATAATATTTTATAGACAACAATCCCCGTAAAAGCAGAAAAAGAATTAGGTCAATGGAAAAACATTGAACTATATTCCGAAGAATGTCCAATAAATGCTAACGACGCGAGACGCATTATGGATGCGCTCCGCTAGTCTCCAAGGTCTTCGAGCCACCCTGAGCTTCGCCTGTATGCTGAAACCACAGTTTAATTTTACATACATACATACACACTCACGCCTATGTCCCATGGGGGTAGGTAGAGACTATAGAGTACCGCAAGCTACGATCCTGACACACTCTTTCGCCTCTTCCACATTCATACATCTTCTCATACATTTACGTCGGTTGAGGGTACTCGTGACTTAATTTTGTTACATTAATATGGGATAGATCTTTGATGCTCTTGATTCATGGTAGTTAAGGGCAGTTCTGAAGAAACCTTTTAGGAATAGACGTTAGCGATGTAGCCCGGAATTGAAAATGTTAAGACAAGCTTAATTGACCATTGCCTGGAAAATACAGTTAGGAATATATATTTCTGGCGTTCATATCAGCACCCTGGTAAATATGCTTTGTTCCTGAATTAGCCTTTCTGACTTCTTTCTGTTTGTTGAGTTATAATATTAGGACTTTTTTTATTAGCTTGAATGACGAAACGAGGGCACTCGCCTGATGGTAAGCGCCACGCCTGCACATGAAAAGAACAAACCTACACATAACGTGGGACCTTGAGAACGTGGTAACCTTGTGACTTGGACTGCACTTTTGCGGAGTTAATTATGTTCTTACTCTCTGCCTGGCATTATCCTGGGCTAATTTCTAGAGTCCATCTTCCCTTCATGATTTAAAGTTGGATTTGGTATGTGGAGCGACCTGCTGTCTGACCCTCGCAACCCGCAACGGGAACCAAGTTTCGCCATTGCCTCATCCGTTGATCATCAGAGTGTAGCACGTGCTACACTAGTAGTGTAGTGAGGTTGGCTTTGGCCTAAGACGTTGGTGACTCACTTACACTATTTCAAGAATATCAATGTGGGTGTACTGGTTACACCTCTGCCTACCTCTTCGGGGAATACAGGCGTAAGTGCGTATGTATGTACTTCGTATCATTCCCGGCTAGGCCATCACCGCTAATACATATTGACTATTTTAACATCAATATAATGAAGGAGTAGACTAAAATAGTAGATAATTGACTACAACGTGGGGTTATCCACCGCGCCGCACGACACCATACTATAATCGCTTTAATAGTGCCTTCTAATTCGATAGTTTTGATTACAAACTATTACTATACATAGTAAATGTTTAGCTAATTACATTGATTGTATTAATTGTAGTGGAATGATGATTACAATAGGTTTTAATTTAGGACAGAAGTAAATTTTCTGTAAGTGCTGGAAATATACGCTGAAGTTTCTTGTCCGTTCTTCTCTAGCGAAATAGCCTTACAAACCGGTGGTAGAGTTTGGACGGAATCTTAATAAAGTGTAACATTTTATGGATTCAAAAAATATTTTAATTACTTTTTTTTAATAGTTTGAGTCGAATGAGTTAAAAAGGGTCAAGGGGGGAAGCGGGACGAAACTTATCTCAAGATTATTACACAGAGGGATCCTTCAAGATCTCAAGCTTAATTTTTGACCAAACTTATTGAAGATTGTTTATTTTTTTAATTGGTAATAATCAAGACAGTATGTTTTTTTGTGTAAAACAAACTAATCAAAAGCTATAGGTAGTTCCTATTTATCCTAATGCCTGAAATGCGTATGTAATAGCATAAAAAGCATGCGTATTTCGATCTCTATCGACGCACATCTCATTGCTATTTCATTGATGAACAATGACAACTTGCAGCGGTATCTGCGTATTTCTATATACAACAAAAATAAATAGTTAAATAACATATTTTCATAATATATTTCAGGTTTAATTTTATCAAGAAATAAATTTATTGCGGACTCTTCTACAAAATACAATATAAAATATAAAATCAGCAACAGCCATAATATCAAAAGTAATATCGCAAGTTTTTATGCAGGTAGAGTGAAATAATACTGAATTTATATTACCGGTTCACGAATCAGGCGTGACTTCCGTGTGAGAGGATCGATCTTTGTAATTGAATTTGCCGAAATAAAGCCTCGTACTTACTGTTTACATAGCGTTTATTGGACTTCAAATAATATGCCTGCACGCTGTTAAGTTGATAGATGGGTAAACAATAAAATTCGGCTCTTCGAGGCATATCATAAAAAGCCAAGCTCCAACAGTGTGTAAGTACTGTTGTGTTTCGGTTTGAAGGACATTGAAGCCAGTGAAATTACTGTGCATTATGAGACGGGGTGACAAGCTCAGTTCAGTGGCATGTAATGCCTTGTAATTCAAAGTTCTGTGTGTTGTCTGTTTACTATCAGGTGACCGACCTGCTCGTTTCGTCATACTGGCTAATAAAAAAAAGCGCAGAAGTATAAAGTAGAGCAAAGTTAGAGATCAAATTTTTGTCTGTGAGTCGTATATTTTAAATATATGTACGTACAGCAGTAGATATGTTAATTGTTTGCACAATCCATACAAGCGAAGAACAGACGACTAGGTTTTCGAGCAATACATACTTGATACATATAATATATTGAACATAGATTTTCTTGAAATAGAAGAAAGTATACGTATGATAGTACTCCAAGCTCAAGACCGGCAGACGTGTAGGAAACAAGTGATGTAACTAGTTGTGAACGAGTGCCGAGTCGTGACCGTGACCGCGCAGTGCTGTGCCGCGCAGTGCTGTGCCGCGCCACGCCGCCGCATCACCCGCTCGCGACCGCAGCAAGCGAAAGTGGACGCAAGACGAGTTACTACCGACTAGGGTTGCCACTTGCCAGTAGATATTTTACAATTATAAACTTTGTCCCTTGAATTATGAGTAATTGATTTTCAGGATACAAACAGCGGTACAAAATAATATAATATAAGATCATGTCTGTATTCCCGAAAGGGTAGGCAGAGGTGTAGCCAAAAGATAATATAAATCTTAATATTTTTTTAGTGTTTAGGCCGACAAACGAGCAAGTGGGTCACCTGATGGTAAGTGAACACCACCGCCCATGTACGCCCACAATACCAAAAGAATCATGGGCGCGTTGCCGACCTTAAAGGAAAGGGATAATTAAGGAATTGGGGAGGGGATTTGGGCCTCCGTTTATCTCACTCACCGTACGAAACGCAGCAGCAAGCTGCTACTTTACGTCGATTTTCTGTGACACAGTGGTAACGACCCGGACGAGCCGGCCCATTCATGCTGTAGACAAAATTTTCTACAGCGTGGCTCTACCACTAGTTAAGTTTACCACTTTTAATCCTTCCCATCAGATTAGGTATAGAACATCACAAGAGTAACGAATATGGGTAAATTACTTAAAAACCACTGTTCTTTTCTATTAAATATAGTTGTTTGTTATTGTTACAATTGTACAATTTGTATCAGCGTCTAAAATTATTTTTCATAGAACATGATAATAGTTTTAACGAGATAGTTTGAAATAGATTTTCTTGCACTTCAGCCAAGACGTAAAGTATTTTCCAATTTAACTAGCCGATAGTGTAACCAAACATTTAAATCAATATTTCATCACGACCAAACCATAAACTGTGGTTTTAATTCATACTTTAAAATCTTATTTTTAAATTCAGATTGTGTTTTCTTTCCCTTAAACTTAACTTAAACATTTATCTTACAATGTATCTAAAGCTGAGTTCTTTCTTTTCATCATCAGGCTCTGATCACAATCTGTAAGCCAACAACGTTTAGATACATTATATGTGGTATGAAAGTATGAATAAATGGTGATGTCTGAGGGCAGACAGTAAAGCAGGACGGCCGAGAACTTGTACGGTTCGAGGATAAAACTGCGGGTTTTCCAATGGATCTTTACTGTGTAATTAACATGATTTACAAATATGAGACACGTCTTCACTCTAAGCAAGCTCAACCGCTATTTTTCTTCCCTCCACACTTCCGATCATTCCTACCCATTCACTATATTCACTCAATCATTCCTATCTTATCAGTTATTTTGCCATTCACCCAATCCTACACATATTTGATGAACTAAAACACAACGTATCTGCTATTAATTATAATCTGGGCGTTGTAAGCGGCAGATGACTTAGTTGCAGTATCATGTTCAAGATTACCTAACTAAGAGAAATCACAATTAAATTAGCTATAGCCAAAGACTTTAATACCATAGACGGGCTGTTCAGAAGTAAAATTGTGTTGCATACGCGACCGGCGAGGCGGGAATGACGTCTAAAGCGCGGAGTTGAGAGTAAGCAAGATAGCAATATTGAGACGGCTGTTTTTTTTGTATTAGTTTTTATTCACAATAAATGACATTTCGAACAAAACAAAGAAATAATATAGTACGTATTGAGTGTAGAGAAGGCACATGAATAAAGATGAGTCAGACAGACAGTCAAAAAGCACTAATTTCTTATCAGGGGTTGAAACATAGACAAAATAATTAGTGGTAGAGCCACGCTGTAAACATTTTTGTCTACAGCGTGAATGGGTCGGCTCAATCGAAGTATCTTTATCTCACAGAAAACTGACGTGAAGTGGCGGCTTGATGGCCCAAATTTGCCTCTTATTCCCAATTCACATTTTATCCTTAAAAATGTATAGTTCCTTTGATATCGTAGGTGACATGGTGGAGATTATTTATCATCAGGTGACCCACTTGCTCATGCCTCTGCTATATTAAAAAAAAAGTCTAGCTTGTTTACTGTATGTGCAAGTTCTATTAAAATATACTCTACAATAGTTTTGTAAACTGAATACAAAGTAGCATTACCTAATGTTTATTTTTACATTGTTGGCGCTAAAATAATAGTTCAGGATTGTATTCGGTTCACCGACACGCATTTACAAAATTGATTACTCATAATATGCCTAACACATTGCCAAAATATTTTAAAGTGGTAGAGCCACGCTGTAGACAATCTTGTTTACAGACAAACCGACGTAAAGCAGCGGCTTGCTGCTGCGTTTTATTCGGTGAGTGAGATATTCGGAGGCCCAATTCTCCTTTCTAATTCCTTAATTACCCCTTTGCTTTAAATTCGGCAACGCGTTCATGATTCTTCTATGCTTAGGCTTATGCTATATCATCATCATCATCAGCCATAAGACGTCCACTGCTGAACATAGGCCTCCCCTAATGCCTTCCAGGCCGACCTCTTGGAAGCGGCCTGCATCCATCGGCTTCCTGCAACCCTTGTCAGGTCGTCGGTCCATCTTGTAGGTGGACGTCCTCTGTTGCGCTTGCCCGTACGTGGCCTCCATTCGAGAACTTTCTGCCCCATCGGCTATCAGTTCTGCGAGCTATGTAGCCTGTCCACTGCCACTTCAACATGTTAATCCGCTGGGCTATGTCGGTTACCTTCGTTCGTCTACGGATCTCCTCATTTCTGATTCGATCACGTAGACAGACACCAAGAATAGCCCTCTCCATAGCCCGTTGAGTGACAGTGAGTCTATGTATGCGGACCATAGTAAGAGGCCACGTAAAATATAAAACAATATTATTTGTTAGAATACTGTCTTATGATACTTTGCAGTATGAATACGGGTTGACATCTCTGGTCTCGTCTTTGGTAATCGATGGAGTTGACCTTAATAATGGCTGTATTTTGGAAGATGATCTTGTATATTTTTAATCTTAAAAACAGAAATTTCTAAGTATTACGAGTATATAAGCTTAGCGTTGTTCCATTTAGAAGACAATATTCACATTCATCATATGAAGTATATTTAAGATGACGTATGCATGCCTAAACCTACACCATACTTTGAATCTATCCGTTAAAATGCTTAACATCCAGGTTATTTGCAAAACCTAGCCATCTAACCATCTTATAGATGCCCACACTCAGTAATGGATATTTCCGGCATTAATTGCCAAATATAATAAAATGCATGTGAAAGTGGGAAGTTTCACATTCCGCCGAGCTTATATTTCCGTCCCATGATGTGATAGGGGGCGAGCCTATCGCCATACCAGGCACAATTGCAGACTCCGGGCTGATTCGGAGCATTACGAAATAGAAAAACCCAATATCACTTTTGCCCAACCCTTCTAATTTCTGTTTCATAATTTTCACAGCAAAGATATGTAAGAATGCGCGTGTTTTTGCCAAATTAACCACAGAAGGGCATGTACATTAATTAATGCACATCGTTCTGTGAATTACTCATTGTCACGAATTGTGTTCACATCAGATGACACCATAATAATGTCAAACGTGCCTCAAATAGTTCTTTTATATTAACTAAGAGTGTTTACGCACTGCATCACATCAAAATCCGTTCCAAATCAGAGATTATGTTCCGAATTAGGAATGAATCGCAACACTACGGCTCACACAGTAAGTACTACGGCTGCTTCGGATGAGCTTGGGGCTCAAAGGTTTCAAAGTAGGTATTTAACAAACAAAAAAACGAATAAATATCGAAATAACTTACTTAGTGATTATCGGCGTCATTATAGAATTCACTGTCAAATTTGCAGCTTTATGAGTCCAGCAGTTTGGCTTAGGCTTATGTTTAAGTCTTATCAGTTAGTCAGTCAAGACAGGAAGTTTTGTATGCGCAGATCATAAAAAGCACTAACAAAATATACCAGATGGTAGCTTAATGTATATATTAGAAAGTATCTGACCTTTGTAAGTTAGTTTTTATTTTCAAACAATACATTTGAAGTCTAAAACAAAAAACAACAAGAAGAACTAACTAAAAATATAATACTACTTACCTGTGTACTTAGAACTTGGAACTTGTAATTATTGTTTGGAAAATATACACTTGTATACCAGTTTATACAATTTTTATAATAATGTACTGTGAATTATTATTGAAAATCTTTTTTAGAGTACCGAAAGGATTCTAAAACAATTAGTTAAACGGGTCTTAATCGCGTTCTATAGAATGTATACAAATCGCGAAAGATTAAAAACATTTACCGAAAGAATTTCATGTAATCCTATTACTAAGTCTATACCGTCTCTATCTATCAGGACTATCTTTTGAACCGTAAAAGTTAGCCAGCTGATATTTTCACAGAATATGGTTTATTTTTACATATTTTCTAACAATAACAAAAGTATTTTTTTTATTATAAGCCGGCACACAAGCAGGTGGGTCACCTGATGGAAAGTCATCATCACCGCCCATGTACGCTCACAATACTAAAATAATAATGGGCGCGTTGCCGATCTTAAAGGAAAGGGATAAGTAAGGGATTGGGAAGGGGAGAGAAATTTGGGCCTCCGGATACCTCACTCACCGTACGAAAGCTGCTACTTTACGCCAGCTTTCTGTGAGACAGTAGTCGTTACCACACACATTGTAGACAGTATTGTCTAGAACGTGGCTCTACCACTCAGACATAAAAAACCACTCAAACCCATAATAATTCAAGGGTGGGTACGGAACCCTTGATGTGTGAGAAGCAACATCAGAACTTCACAAAGCACTGCCACGCTGTCCCAGTACAGTCTACATCCCGAATGAGCCAACACGACCGAGTTGTTACCATTGTGTCACAGAAGACCGACATAAAGTAGCAGGTTGCTGCTGCGTTAGTAAGATGCCCGGAGACCCGAATCCCCTTCTCCTTCCCAGTCCCTTAATTACCTATTTCCCGGTTGGTAACGCGTCCATGATTTTTCTGGTATTATGGGCGTTCATGGGCGGTAGAGATGGTGATCCACTTGCTTCTTTGCTCGACTATGCAATATAAAAAATATCTATGACATTCATATCCGAACAGTAGTTTTATTTTTTAAATGAACTGAATTATACTGATTCGACAGTGACTCCACTGCTGGTAAGTAAAGTGATGTCCGAATATAATGCCGACCTAAAGTAAATACTAATGTTAAGGGTAAAAAAAACTTTGACGATTATAGAATTCTAGATTTTAAAGTACATAGATATATACGCAGTCACGCCTGTAATTTTCGAAGGGGTAAGCAGAGGTGTAACCAGTACACCAGTTCACCGAGCTTATCTCCGTCCCGTGATAGGGGGCGAGCCTATCGCCATACCAGCCACAAATTCGACTTCGACTGATACTGAGCATTTCGTAATTGAAAATCCCAATACCACTTTACATGACCTGGGGATCGAACACGAGACCTCAGCGTAGACCTCAACCGTAACGCGTACGCATTACAACTGCGCCACCGAGCCAACACTATATGCAACTATAATTATGATATAGCTTGCATGATAAAGAGTTTGATGTAATATGTGATTACTATATTATAGTAATCACATATTACATCAAACTCGAGCATTAGCTCGTCATCAGTTGCGAGAGGTCATCAAACCCTTACGCAACTCTATTAACATAATTGTTCTAAAAACATTAGTTACGTAACTTCCACGTGTTTAGTTTTATCTAGTTTGTTCTAAATGATGGGACGAAAAGGTCCGCTCGCTCGCCTATGGGTAAGCATCACGTCTGCCCATAAGCAGTAGTAACCAGAACCCTCACAGAATTTTAAATTGCTTGGCGGTAGAAATAGACAAAGCGGTAACTGTCTCTACACTCACGGTTTCTCGCATCCGAGGGGGTGAGAGCATTTAGTGATGATTAATAAAATTCATTGCGTTCACAAGAGAACAAGACAAGTTCAGGAGAACTAAGACATTTCTGTCCCTAAGCTAACCTCAACTTGTGGCACACCCAGCCAAACAACAGACGTGGTAAAGACGATCCATCAACCAACATTCGAATTTAATAATTATATGACCTAGCGGCCATTATGGTTCGCGTGGAGGATTGAGATACTCGTACATATCAGTTTCGTTTTTTATAGTAAAACAAGAAAAACGGTCAAATACCTCTAGCGTTGCTCTCTTCAAAACTGGTTTACAATATTTGTGTAATATTAGTATGTTTCTCTTTCCTCGAACATTAGTGATCTGTAAATATTGTAATAGCTATGGAAATTGGTTACATAAATTGACAATTCTAGTCTAAGTATAAACAAAGCATCAGAAACATATTCTTTATCTGATGATTCTAAAATATATTAGGATGTCCATTACATTGATACAATATAATCAATCTATGCAGTCCCTAATAGTCTCTCAGCTTTAAATACCGCCGTAAATGTAGCATAGAAAAACAATTGTCATGTAAAAGTGATATTTATTATCTAATTTACAGAATAAATGATTTGAATATGATTTTGAATTTGAATTTAAAGCAGTTCAAGAATATGTCATTAATACTCGTATAAATAAAATACAGAAATATTTGGTTATAAGTTATTACGACAAGTCGACTGCTTGCATTCAACCCCCCTTATTGTATTGATTTGTTAGTTTATTCATATTAATTAGACATATTCTTGAATTCATATAAAGCTGAGAGACTAGCAGTGGGACTGTATAAGTTTAACACTACAAAATATTGATCGATTTTGAATGTGTTACTTTTCTGTTATAATAATAACATAAAACAAAAGAATCGTGTTGTATGACTACTCTGCCATCAAGTCTAGCCGTTATAATTTTGCCGAACCCCAATAAAAAGTGTCGCATGTCAAGTTAATTGTATGATTCCATTGAAGTTAAATAGCAAAATAACAAATACTCGTAACAAATTCATACAAATGTCCGATTACAATTAGGTTAATGTGTTATGTGAAAGTAGTATTTAGTGTTTACAGCGGTCTTTATTGTCCCGTATGTGGGTTAGCGGTGGGTCATCCTTGACCCACGCCAGTGCCTAATTGCCTAGTTTTTAGCACACGGCGCGCGATGACACCTGTCTCATTGTCACGTCTACAGGGACTCGTCACTAGACACTAGTACCTACATGTTAGCTTGATTGTTATCTAGTTCAAATTCAGACTTTTCTATAAAATTGGTTTTACCCGCGATTCGTTGCAGTGTAATTAATTTATATAGGTTTTATTTTGCAACATAATGAGGTGGAAAGTGCCACTTTGGACACTAATTTAATGGCCGGCAGATCTATCTTCTTCCATTTGCCCCTATCCCTCTTGCAGTGGGGTACATGCTTTTTAACATATGTTACAGAAAGATATGGCTTGTAATTTTTACGACCGGCCGCTGTAGACAAAATTGTCTACAGCATGAATGGCGGCTCGTCCTGCTCGTTACCACTGTCTCACAGAAAACCAACGTAAAATAGCAGCTGGCTACTGTGCGGTGTCCGGTGCGTGAGATATTCGGAGGCCCAAATCCCCCTCTCATTCCCAGTCCCTTTATTTTCTTTTTCCTTTAAGTTTGACAACGCGCCCATGATTCTTTTGGTATTGTAGGCGTACATGGGCGGTAAAGATCACTTACCATGAGGTGACCCACTTGTTCGTTTGCCAGCCTGTCCGAGCTAAATCCCACAGCTTTGTCACTCATCCAATGAGGCATATAACAACTTTAGTTAAGATTGGTATTACGCACCAAAACTAATTAGGGTCAAAGCTGAAAATGCCATGGGTTGGGAGAGGCAATGAGATATAGGCGAGGTAGTGGCCAATAAACCATTTAATTAGCTGAAAGTTACCTCACAAAGCATAAGATGACATAATCAGTAGCGTGCTCCCGAGCTCTAACTCAACTGAACGGGCGCGCCTCTGACGCAGGACACGCGGCACGCAGCACGCCTGCACGCACCACGTACCGACTCTCGATTTATAGGGATTCATGCTAATTTAACTTAATAGGTGTGCTAATTTATCGCCTTATGATAATGTATACGTTTAATAGATCTTCATTTGTCTTGAGGGAGCGTTAAAGGTGAATAATATAATAAACACACCCACACCTAGCTCTGACCCTACACTAAGATACAAGTCGAAACAGACACTAGGACGGGCTTACGGTCACTTGATGGACAGCCCTGAAACAACTATTTGTAGATCGTTTTTTATGGAAACGAGCAAGTGGTCACCAGGTGGTAAGTGATCGTACATGAACATCCACAGATCACAATACCTGAAGAATCATGAACGAGTTGCCGACTTTAAAGGCAAGATAAATAATAATAAATACACCCAACAGTCACACACATAGTCCTGGCCCCACACTAGGTTAACCTGTATCGTGGGTATCAGGAACTACGAGGGCCTTGCGGTCCCACAACACCCAGACCCGAAACAAATATTTCTGGATCACACACATTTCTCTCGGTGCAGGAATCGAACCCACGGCCTCACGTTTCGCAGCCGGCTACTTACCGACTGCGCCACGGAGGCTGTATATTGTATGGAATTAGCAAGGGGAAGGGAATTTAGGGCTCCGGATATCACTGCAAGCGAAGCAAGCTGCTACGTCACGTCGGTTTTCTGTGGTAGCAACCCGGCCCAGCTGGTCCATTACTTCTTCCACCGTCTGATGCATCATAATTCCGCCATATTGGCCTTAAAAACTGGAAAATAATATTTGTGCAACATGTAAAAAGGGCTAACTCAACGTAGAGTGCATAGGTTGGAAAATGGTACTTTGTCTGATGTAAATCTTAACACAACGGCTCCGCTTGACATACAGAAGTTCAGGAGCAACATGTCAACGTTAAAATCTATTGAATTGAAGTATCTAATCAATCTGTAGCTAAAAAATAATTAATAATTAATAATAATACACACACACACACACACACACACACACACACACACACACACACACACATGCACGCACGCACACGTACGCACACACACGCACAGCACTTACTCACTCACTCTCAAGTGTAACATTTTTATGTATTTTCTTTCTATTAGTACGTGAAAATTGATAATTGGCCTTAATATAACTAGTAAGACATAATGTACAAATAGACTAAGAATCGCTGTAAATTTTCCGAATTAAACAATAAATAAAAACTAAAATAAAATAACAACTTATTGATTTCTCAGAAACAGCGATAGCTCAGTAGTGGTACGGACTGCCGAGACAAGTCACCAGTTGAAACCAGCCCCGAGAGCATACATTATTTTCAAAGTTGATATCGTGCTTATGAATGAGTTATTAATTATCGCTTGCTTTAATCGGTGAAGAATACATTGTGAAGAAACTCTCTAAAATAATTTCGAAGGTATGTGAAATCTGCCAACCTGCACAACGGCAGCGTGGTAGACTAAGACCTTACCTCTCTTATTCATAGAAGAGGCCCGTGCTTAGCAGTGGGACGTATATAATACAGCGCTGGTATTATTATTGATTCTACACGATCCTGTTAGGACTAACAAAGTTTTTATTATATGTTTTATTTAGCTTGGCAATACTAAGTAAATGTGCTCTTTTCAATGGTGTGTAAGTGAGCCACCAATGCCTTATGCCCAAAGCCCACCTCACTTGCACTGGCAAAACCTGGTTCCCGTTGCGGGTTTTGGCGGTCAAACGTCAGGCCGAAAGAATATTGAATATATAGGTATGCATCGAAGAGGCGCCATACTGATATATGCATTTCTTAACCTATACCTTTTAAATTCGAGGGTCTACAAGGTCGCGCAGTTAAATATAAAACAAAGTTTGCTTAAACAGAAATAACTATGGTATAGGGCGCGGCCAGTGCGTGCCCACACGTCAAAAATGTGATGTGATTAGCCAAATATGTTATTAGTTAGGAGCGAGTGCCGAGTGATGCGGGGCTTGCGTGCGCGACCTTTTAAAATACGCCTATTTATATCCACATTATATTTAGGAAACTATTAATTATTACATGCTATCTCTAACAAACACCCCTCTGTATTCCTAAAGACAAATGTGACACAATCTGACGCTATTTAATTGCCAACTAATTTTATCAAACTTACACACATTTTGATTTTGAGTCTATTAAAATGTTTGTTCACGCATGAACATAATTCTATTTGTGTCGTTAGAGATAACATCGCTATTAGGGGGTAATTTAGTTTCATTATAGTCTTTTATACTATTAATAGTATATTAATGATGAATAATAATAGTACGTGTGTCATTAATACTTGATAAATAAAATGTAGTTTGGCTGTTTATGCGTGGAAATACTTCACAAATTAAAGTCATTTGAAACCTTGTCAATTTTGGGGGAACTGCCGAGAGTTATTTAAATGACAGCTCCGTGGCGCAGCGGGCGAGTAGTCGGCTGCGAAGCGAGAGGCCGTGGGTTCGATTCCCACACCGAGACAAATGTTTGTGTGAACCACAAATATTGGTCTCGGGTCTGGGTGTTGTGGGACCGCAAGTCCCTCGTAGTTCCTGATACCCACGACACAGGTTTACCTAGTGTGGGGTCAGGACTATGTGTGTGACTGTTGGGTGTATTATTATTATTATTATTATTAACTATTTAATATTAAAAATACGTGTTCACAGAATGAGATATAAAATGGTTTTTTTTTTACAGTACTTAGTGGGGCACTAATATCTTAGGCCCAAAGCCAGCCTCACAGGCACGTGGTACACTCTGCTGATTACCGGCGAAGCAATGGCGAAACTTGGTTCCCGTTGCGGATTGTGGGGCTCAGACGGCGGGTCGCCCCACATAATAATACCAAATCAACCGTAGCCGAAAGGCGGATCCTGGCATCAAGCCGGGATAACGCCTGGCAGATGAAAATAACTCTGCTTATTATCTATTCTAACTACTACATACACAGCGTCCGGACAATAATCAATCCAGGACGGTTAATCTCTTTCAAGTGTAGGTACTTATTTCCTTGTTAACAAAGTTGTATTCTGCAACTAGTGGCTATAAATATAAAATATAATGGCTTATAATAATAATTCTTGTTCGGTTTATGTACGTAAATACAAATGAACAATGGGCGTATGTTCTTCACGACCTATTGGCAATGGCACAGCGTGAAATTTGATTAGCGACGGAACCAGTACGCCAAGGTCTGTCAGACGTATGATAGGCTTGGCAATTGCCGGCGGATAAATGTTTTGGCTAATTACAGGCTAGAAATAAAAAAAGTTACTAAATTGAACACTCTACCTGTTGATGATGGATGGGCTATTCTAGTATTAAATATATTTTTGTGGTACTCCCCGGTATTCTATTTACACGGGAATTTTAATTCACTTACCTGTGTTTATTAAACAACAAGTCAAGTGCGAGTCGGATTTGCGCACCAAGGTTTTCGTAACAATGTTTTTGTTCTTTTATTATTTGTTATGATAACCGCCATAATAACATATATTCTCTGAAATATTCAGCCCGCTACCTATTTGTACCACTATTAGTGGAGAATCCCTCTCTGTACAAAGCTGTTCTCAGCAGCTGAGTCCAGGCTGTCCCGCGTATTCTGGGGGGGACAAATTTCGATTAAGTGAAGAGAATAAGAAGAGCCGAGACGCTAATCAACATAAAATACTATGTCAACAAGTCTTCCACAAGGGAATGTTCCTGAACAGACCAAGGTGGAATCATGCTCTGCGCAACCTTTTGAAAAAGACATAAACAATACTGGACCCACAACAGTAGGCACCAGTGATGAACACCTAATACAGGATCAAGACTGGACTGTAGTTCAAAATAGAAAAAGGCTAAGGCACAGCCCCGACACCGTCTCTGGGACACAAAAACAAAGTAAACTGAACTATTGGCTTGCAGCACCAACACCAACATCAAATAGTTTCTCTGAGCTCACCAATGACTCGGCTACAACTGAAACACAAACAACAAAACCTATTAAACCGCCACCAATATTTGTTGATAAAGTCAGTAACATCCAACCACTAACAAAACTACTAGAAGATTTAACATCCGGAGAGTTTGAAATTAATATACTACAGTCCGAACGTGTTAAAATACAAGTAAAATCCGCAGAGTTATATTCAATTATTTATAAGGAATTAAAGAAAAGAAATACTGAATTTTCCACTTACCAGCCGAAAGAAGATCGGAGCTTTAGAGTAGTTTTAAAACACATACACCATTCTACAAACCCAGAGGAAATAAAGTTAGCCCTAAAAGATATGCAGCATGAAGTACGAAATGTTTGGAATATCAAACACAGACAGTCTAAGCAACCACTTAACATGTTTTATATTGACCTTAAACCAGAAATTAATAATAAGGATATATACAGTTTAAAGAATATTCTTAAATGTAAGGTTACCTTCGAAGCTCCTAGACCTAAACGTGAAATACCACAATGCACAAATTGTCAGCAGTATGGACATACAAAGAAATTCTGCCATAGACAACCAAAGTGCGTTAAGTGCGCTGGTACACACCATACTACTGATTGCCCTAGAAAAGAACGTTCAGACAAAGTAAAGTGCATCCTCTGTGATGGAAACCATTCGGCGAATTATAAAGGATGTACGGTCTATAAGGAATTACAAAAGATCCACTACCCAGCTTCTCACCAGAGAAAATTGAGGGAACAACTGCCTCACGTTAAAAAATCACCTTTAATAGATAATAGCAAGACTCATGCAGAAGTACTTCAAGAAAACCTACCACTCAAAAATCCTACCAACGTACAAACACAAAATACAGAATCGTTTTTGCTTAAATTAAATGAAACCATGCACAAGATATTATGAATCAAATGCTAGTCCTAACAAAACTTTTAACAGAGCTCATGTCAAAGTTGGCTTCACATTCCAATCCTTAAACTTATGTATATGGAATGCCAATGGGCTATCAAACCACTCGGATGAGTTAAAACTATTCTTAAACTTAAAAGAAATTGATGTCATGTTAATTTCGGAAACTCATTTAACCAGTAAGAGTTACCTGAAATTCCCAGGATATTCATTGTACCACACAATGCACCCAGACGGCAAGGCCCATGGGGGCTCGGCAATTATAATCAGGAGTAATATTAAGCATTACCAATCTACACCATTCTCAGAAGAATATATTCAAGCAACGAATATTGTTGTAACCGACTGGATCAGTGACTTGACCATTTCAGCTCTATACTGTCCACCAAGGCATAACATTAAACAAGCGAAATTTGAGGACTACTTCAAATCGCTCGGTCGTCGTTTCATAGCCGGTGGCGATTATAATGCTAAAAATACATACTGGGGCTCTAGGCTCACTTTACCGCGAGGACGCGAGCTCTTAAAATGCGTCCAAGCCAAAAACATGGATGTCCTCTCGACAGGGCAACCCACCTATTGGCCTACAGATCCCAATAAAATACCAGACCTCATAGACTTCTGTGTGACCAAAGGAATTTCCAAAAACTACCTATCTTGTCAGAACTGTTTTGATCTATCATCTGACCATTCACCTATTATTATCACCGTGGCTACTACCCTAATAGAAAAGGACCGTAAGTGCACCTTACATAATTTCAAGACAAACTGGACACTATTTAGACATCGTATCGAGCCTGCATTCCGAGAGCCAGTCAGACTGAAATCAGAACACGACATAATGGTAGCAGTTGAATATTTTACCAGGACTCTGCAAGAGGCTGCTTGGGACTCCACTCCAGTAACTAAAAATACTACTAAAGTTAACCATATACCCAATCATCTAATAGACTTTGTGTCTAATAAAAGAAAGTTAAGGCAGAAGTGGCAACAATCCAAATGTCCGCGAGCGAAGAAACATCTAAATCACACAACCAGGAAGCTCAAGAACGCACTCGCACGAGATTGCAATAACAACTTTCAGGCTTATATAAGTGGGTTAGATACTACCGCTTCTTCAGATTACTCCTTATGGAAGGCCACAAAAAAACTTAAGCGTCCAGTAATCAACTCACCTCCTCTACGCACTCAAAATGGAAAATGGGCCCGTAGAGACACAGAAAAAGCCGAAATATTTGCTACACACCTTTTGTCAGTGTTTAAACCGCATCCGAACGAAAACTCACTAGATCACGAAAAACAAATCTATGATTTTCTTGAGGTGACATCACCAACCCAAACTGAACAAGAAGACATTCCCAAATTTACGAAAGCTCAAGTTCTAAGTGCAATCAAAAGAATAGACCCAAAAAAAGCCCCTGGATATCTCATTACAAGCCGCATCTTAGCTGAACTGCCGCAGTCAGGGATAGCATTGCTTACGTTCATTTATAACTCGATGACAAAATTAAAATTCTACCCACCACAATGGAAAGTGGCAAAGATAATAATGATCCCAAAACCGGACAAACAACCAGAAGATCCAAAATCTTACAGACCCATCAGCTTATTACCAATTGCTTCGAAAGTGTACGAATCGCTATTATCTACTCGCATATGGTCAGTTATTGAGAAAAAACAAATAATACCTGACCATCAGTTTGGATTTCGCCATAAACATGCCACTACTGATCAGGTCCACAGACTTACAGATGTAATAGGCAAGGCCTATGAAGATAAAAAATACTGTGCGGCGGTGTTCTTAGATATATCCCAGGCTTTTGATCGAGTGTGGCACGAAGGCTTATTGTTCAAAATTAAAGCAGTTATGCCTCCCTATTTGTACATGGTCATCAAAGCTTTTTTAACTGATCGATATTTTACGGTTCAATGTGGCGACGCAACAACTAACTTACGTCCAATATCAGCGGGTGTTCCACAGGGAAGCGTGATCGGTCCTGTTCTCTACCTATTGTACACCTCAGACCTGCCTACAAGTACGACAACTACCACTGGTACTTTTGCAGACGATACAGCTATCTTAGCAGTCCATAGCCAGCCAGACGTAGCAGCAAATATGTTACAAAACAGCTTAGATAACATAGCAACTTGGTTAAGGAAATGGCGAATTAAAGCTAACGAAAGCAAATCCGTCAATGTCACTTTCACACTCAAGAAAGGACACTGTCCACCAGTCCCACTCCAACATTGAAATACTTCAAAGATTTCAAAACAAAATGCTACGGATAGTAACAAATGCCCCATGGTTTGTCACTAATGAACAACTTCATCAAGACCTAAATATTCCCACGATTCGAGAGGAATTAGCTAAACATACCAGATCCTACAAAGACAGAATCACTAACCATCCTAATAAACTAGCTCAAAAATTAATGAACTACCGTCAGCCTAGACGTCGACTTAAGCGCAAAATTCCCCAGGATGTGCTATAGTAAAAGCACAGAAAAAATATACAGGATGTGACACAGGTCACACACCTGAACATGTTAACTTTAACATCCGACATGCCTACTGCTTAATGTCCCATTATGGTGACAGATTGCTGTACAAACAGTTATAAAAAAAAAACCTATTTGTGCTCAAAAGATAGAGCTCTTAAATGTAGCAGAGACAGACAGACAAAGAGATGGTGCGGCGTAGCCTCCGTAATAGGGAGCCGTTGGGTACGGAATCTTAAGAATGATAAAGTATGAGTACACATCGCGATTCTTTGCAGTATTTTTAACCTCCGGAAAAAAGAGGGGTGTTACAAGTTTGACTGCTTTGTCGTGTGGGTTGGTCGGTCGTGGTCGGTGGTGTGGTGGTGTGGTGGTCACTGCCGCTGTGTGTGTATCTGTCTGTGGCATCGTAGTGTCTTAACGACTGCACCGATTTGAATACGTTTTTTTAAAGGTAATTTAATCGAGATAGGTGTTTCTTACCTACCTATGTTTGAAGAAAATCTGTTTTTTATTATTATTATTTTATAAATACACCCAACAGTCACACACATAGTCCTGACACCACACTAGGCTAACCTATATTATGGATATTACGAACTACGAGGGACTTGCGATCCCACAACACCCAGACCCAAATCAAATACTATGGTTCACACAAACATTTGTCTCGGTGCGGAAATCGAACCCACGGCTTCTCGTTTCGCAGCCAACTACTCGCCGGCTGCGCCACCGAGGCTGTCTATGGTTTTCTGTTAGACGTCGAAGGTGCTTAACAGTTAGCTTTTGCAAGCAGGTCACAACAAACTGTTTAAACATCAATAAAGTTATTAAAAATACATTATAAAGGCTCTACCGATACTTTGGAAATGGAAATGGTCTAAGAAGCAATAAGAAACTCAGTAAAAGCCTTCGGTGATACATACATGAGCTTACATTGAATATTAATATTTTCTGAGACCTTGCAAATACAGGCAGTAAATACTCGTAAGTCATTGTCATCTTCGCGTCCTCATCTCGCCATATACGACTGGCGCAACATGTTTTAAACGCTTGTTTTTTTTTGAGTCAGAATTCATTGTTGTCTGAGTTTTACTTAATGTGCTAAATGATGAGTAAACGTGCATAAAACCAGGCATATTCCTTTGTTATATGCGTCCCTGTAACTTGAGACCTCGAGTTAACTTTTGGGGTAGTTTTTGACTCGCTATTACTTTACTTATTTCAAAAAAGATTGTACATCTCTTATACTATTATCATATATTTTAAAATGTTACAAATGGGTAGCCTCCATGGCCCAGTGGAGGAGTAACCGACAGTCAAACGAAAGGCCGTGGTTTCCCCGTACTGAGCCAAGTGTTTGTGTGATTCACAAACATTTAATTCGGGTTCTAAGTTCTGGGTGCTGTGAGACGGAAAGTCTCTTGTAGTCCCAGATAACCACAACAGAAGATAATCGTATTTTACTGAGGAGCAAGAGACTATTAGGTGTTATTTATTAAATAAGCAACTGCTTAGCTTACTGTTTGCTTAGTTAATTTACTATAAGCAGTGTGTATAAATGTCAAGTTACTGTCAACTTACATAACTGTCAGTCAATAAATTCGTAGCCTACCAAATGGGTCTAAAGGTCTAAAATGATCTAATCAACTAGAACATAATGTTTGAAATTGAATCATAACTTGCCAAGTTCTAAAATAATTCCATCAACGTGAACATGTTATTTGCGATGTTGGAATCAGTTAGGGTTGGTCGCGGCACGTCCGTGTTCCGTCCGGTGCGGGTCCGTCCGGCCCGGCCGCTCCCTCACATGGGTCAAGGGCGGCCCACACGTTCGCCAGCTCACACCTTATCTTTGCGGAACTAGGGAGGGCTATTTACGTAAGTGATTGTAGCAAGGTTGCTTCGGGTTCTTATTGCATTTTACTTTTTGTTATTTGCTTATTATCGCCTCATTGGTATAGTGGCAACGTACTTAGGACGTGAAACTAGTAAGGTTCTAAGTTCAATCCCCACGTTGGATAATCAGAAGTTGCTCGTGATTCCTGCTGCTCCCAGACTATCATACAATGGGACCGGACGGAATATTACACCATAACACAGTATGGCCCATTTATGTACCGTGCACTAGTTGCGCCCCGAGGCATGAGTACCATTATGGATTTTTTTAAAAAATACTAAATATTAATTGAATCCATAAAATGTTTATACATTATGTAGATTCCATTGAATTCTACCGCCAGTTTGGAAAGCTGTTTCGCTACAGAAGAACGGCAAGAAACTCCAGTGTTGCTCTTATCAATACCAGTTTATAATTATTTTGAGAATAAAAAGGTTTTATTTATTTATCACTTTATTTCAGATTACATATCCATATTATTTTAAATTACAATTATAATACAATATTTAATTGCAGTTAGAACAGCTCAATTTAAAAAGCAATCATACAAAACACATAAAAACTCTTTCATAACATGTACATACTGGTATAATTACATTCCACTGTGATTACTTATGCGGAGTGGTGAATACTGACCGCTGGTGCCCGACGGTGACTCGTGGTGACTTGCACCACGGTCGCTCCTGACGAGTTAATCTAGTTAGTTAACAGCTACTAGCAATATAATAAACTGATTCTCTACAAGTTTATGGGCAAAAGACTATTGCCGTGGTACGGTCTGTACATTGAAATTAAGCAAAGGGATATTATTGTTAATAGCTTGAGCGCCACGCCTGCCCATAAACAGAAGCAACACAACACAGACCTATGAATTACAAAGCACTGCATGGCATTGGTGCGCTTCTCACCTTGAGATAAAAGATGTTAAGTCTCATTATGCTCAGTAATTTCAATGTAATATAAATTTAAAAAAGCTTAGCATCATATGTTACGATATTCATCATATGAATATTATGAGTCAAAAATTGTATTAAAAGTTTTCGGTCATCATAATTCCAATACAATATTATATTATTCTGATTGTTTATTATTGTGACAACTAAGATGAAAGACCATTACGTACTTGTTTTTTGTTTTTATAGTCCCACTTGATATGCTACTTTTTGATTAAAAATAAAATATTCTGCACTCAAATACAATAAGCTTCAGACCTATCATAATATTACGTAATGAAATAACTAAAACTGGAAATTACTAGATCATTTAAACTTTCACCTTTATTTATTTATTAATAATTTTACATATAAGCTTACAGTAGGTACACCAAAACGCTTACATGCTAAATATAACAGATACAAGATTTACAAGGCAACAATAAATAATGAACAAAGATCATTGTATAGTAGATATATCCCAAATTGAAGTCCCAATTTACAGCTGAGAAAGCAATTATACGGCTATCATAGTATTATTACACAATCATTGTAATCATATGTAAATGTATGCGAATTCATTTACTTTAGGGCCACAACACACACTCTGTTATTTAAGCGCACATTGACAGCCTCTGTGGCGCAGCGGTCGAGTAGCCGGTTGCAAAGCTTGAGGTCGTGGGTTCGATTCCCGCACCTAGACAAATGTTTTTCTGATTCACAAATATTTGTTTCGGGTCTGGGTGTTGTGGGACCCACGTAGTTCCCGATACCTACGTACAGGTTTACCTAGTGTGGGGTCAGGACTATGAGTATGACTGTTGGGTGTATTTATTTATTTATTTACATTTTAACATCTGCGAGCGGTGATTTAGCAGAACAACGACTGTTCCTTTGTCTATAGCAGCGGTTCCCAAACTTGTGAGTGTATGAGTTCATCTTCGTCGTATATTTTGTGAATCCGATACGACATTCGCAGCAAGTCAGTGACAAATTTAAACCCTAGTGACTTTTTGACATAACTTTTGGGTTCTGGTTCGCGGAACCCACTTTAGCAATCGCTGGTCTATAGTACATTATAGGATAAATGGGCGAGCTCAACCGGGTTATTACCACTGTCTCACAGAAAACGAACGTAAAGTAGCAACTTGTTGTTGCGTTTCGTAGAGTGAGTGAGATTTTTGAAGGCAATAAGTCCGCCCTCCGCTTCCCAATCTCCATTCGGTCGGCAACACACCGATGATTCTTTTGGTATTGTGAGGGGTTCAGGGGCGGTGGAGATCACCCACCATCGGATGACCCACTAGCTCGTTTGCTGTCCTCTTCTAAAAAAACATGTACTCTAAAGATATTCTGTTCAGCAACAGGAAGCTGTTTGGAAGTTCGCTACAACGCCTAGAGTTATCTTAACGTATGTTCGATACAGTAGCCGCACAAAGTTGCCAAAAAGCGATTTAGTCGCGAATTCGCTGATTACTGATGCTGGAAATACCGTGAGTTGTACCTTTTTTTGCAGTTTACGTCTAGTATATTATAATGTGGGGCTATTTTATTGAGAGTGTAAACAAACCCGCCGGAGAAAGAAGCAAATTTGAGTTTGTATAATAAAAATGGACTACTTGTTTATAAAATATGAAGCAATCTATTTTCGGATTAGCGATTAATGTTTCTAATCTATTAGATGTCTTGTTTAAACCACATTGACGTGTATCAGCCGTTTGGTCGATTTTCACGTGCACAAAGCGTATCGTCCCTTGATGATAGATCATATAATTTGAATAAGCTAGATATCTAGTGGATTTATAGTAATTTAATAAAATTATTTAATTTTAGCAATACATATATACGCACGCACGCCTGTAATCTCCGAAGGGGTAGGCAGGGGTGTAACCAATACATCCACATTTCGCCGAGCGTATCTCCGTCCCATGATGTGATAGGGGGCGAGATTATCGCCATACCTCGCACAATTGGAGACCCCGGGTTGATACGGAGCACTTCGTAATAGAAAAACCCAATATTACTTTTACGCGACCGGGGGATCGAGTCCGAGACCGCCAGCCGTAACGCGTGCGCATTACAACTGCGCCACCGAGGCCGGCAATTTTAGTAATACTGTTACATATTGCTCATAACCTATTACAAATGAAAATGAAAATATTTTTTATTTCGGTAAAAAGAAACAGTTTTAACAATAAATCCGTGGTACTGCTAGGGCCTTTTTTTAGGTAAAAATATACCTGTGCCAAAAGACCCCACTCTTCCTTAACCGTAAACTGTAAGCCAATGGGAAAATACAATAAAGAAAAATCTAAAATAAGTAAAAAGAAAATAAACTAAGTGCGTGCGCGTGTGTTTGTGTGTGTGTGTGTGTGTGTGTGTGTTTGTGTGCGTGTGTGTGTCTGCGTGTATTTATTTTACATATCCTATTCTTATGTGATGCGATGTAAAAGCATTTCTATTTCTTCATATGTGATAGAATTTAGCCAATCAATTAAGGTTTTCTTACAGTCACGTTGTGTTTTTGGGTGAATTTCTAACTTTTTATTAACCTTAAAAACATAAGCTGTTAGTCCTAGGTATTGGTGCTGTGCAAATGAAGTTTTCAATTTATTCGTAATAGCTACATCAAAATGTCTTCTTTTTGATAAACTCGTGGGATTAAATACAATGCTTTTGTGTAATTTTATAACAGAATTTAGTACATATAGTTTTCTAACAGATAATAAGCCACATAAATTATATAGACTGTCTGTAGAGAAGCGGTAAGGTTTAAAATACATGATTTTTAACAACGCTCGTTGCGCCCTTTCTAGTACTAAAAATTTGGTTTTTGATGCACCTCCCCAAATAGGAATACAATAGGTGATAACTGATTGAGCTAACGAAACATATATTTGCTTAAGGAGCCCATCAGAAGCCACAAATCTCAATTGTTTAAATATCCAAAAAAGTTTCCTGATACGGACACTTACCAAATCAATATGGTCAAACCATGACAGACGTTGATCCAAAATAACACCTAAGTATTTTACTTGATTTACTTTTTCCATTGACGGACAAGTACAAGAGCTGGAATTACCACATTGATGAATTTGAATATCGAAATTACTGTCAGGCTGAGTCCTATTGGTCAATGAGAAGCACATATAGTTAGTTTTCTGTGTATTTAAGGGTAATAAATTTTCTTTTAACCAAATTGCTACCTTCGATATACCCAGCTCAGTATCCCTGCGAACAGAATTCCAATCATTGCCTGCAAAAACTATTGAGGTGTCATCTGCGTACGAAAAAACTCGCGCCCCATCTATTTCCAATTTACACAAATCATTTATGTAAACTAGAAACAGGGTGGGGCCCAATACACTACCTTGTGGTACACCAATAGTTACATTTGAGTTCTCACTAATGTACTGACCTATTTTAACTCGTTGAATTCGGTTTTCCAAACAATTACTGAAAAGTTTTAAAGGTACACCTCTAATACCAATACGTTCTAGTTTATTAACGAGAATAGGTACAGATACAGTATCGAAAGCCTTTTTTAAATCAAGGAAAACTGCGAGACATTTTTTACCGCAGTCGAGGTGGTTTGTTATGAGAGAAGTTATAGCAGTAACAGCATCTTCCGTTGACATACCTTGTCTAAACCCGTACTGTGACTTCGAAATAAGTTGAAATTTATTTAGGTAATTTACTAATCTTTTATTCAGAAGTTTTTCAATAATCTTAGATATCGACGGCAATATAGAAATTGGTCTATAATTATTGATATTGTCTCTAGCCCCATTCTTATATACCGGTGTGATATTAGATATTTTAAGCGGTGCAGGAAAAACACCCTGGTGAAAACATAGGTTTGTTAAATGCGTAATAATTGGAATTACCTCTTTTTTTGCAATCTTGAGAAACCTGGTGGGTATATTATCATATCCAGAGGCACTATTTGACTTAAGGTTTACAAGTACATCATGAACCTCAGCTACGTCCGTATCAAAAAGTGCAAATGATGTTAGTTGCATTTTCAATGTACTTTGTGACTCAATAGAAGTTGGATTATGATTGAGCAAAATGTCTTCAGCAAGTTGCCTTCCAACACCAACAAAGTATTCGTTAATGCTATTAACTGCGTCAAGTGGCGATTTCTTAAGGTCTAAGAGATCGGTGCAGTCTGTTTTGCATTGCTTATATTGTGTTATGTTGTTTATGTTTATGTATATAAATTATTGTAAATTTACTAGTTTTAATTGTAAATCTTTTAAACGTTCGATTGATAGTGTTAAGAGTGTTTGTGCTAAGTCAGACCTGGTGGCCCTCCAGGAGACATGGCTACTTCCCCATGATATTCCATTATTAGGCACTGTCTGCCCTAACTTAGAATATACTGGGAAATCGTCTGTGGACACATCTGCGGGTCTATTAGTAGGAAGACCTTATGGGGGAGTAGCTATTCTCTGGAAAAAAGATATTTTTGATACAGTTTCTGTGATATTATGTAGCAGCTCACGGATTGCGGCCATTAAAGCCACCATAGGCGGTTGTTCTATTATTGTATTTTCCGTCTATATGCCAACAGACTCACCCGAGAACTTGTCGTCTTATGCAGGAGTCTTAGGTGAGATAACTGCCATTGTAGAGAGTAGTGCCGTCGAAAGTGTATACATTTTAGGCGATTTCAATGCCCACCCCCATGAACTGTTTTATAAGGAATTGGCTAATTTCTGTACGGATCAGTCCTGGATTTGTGCTGATATAGAGAAATTAGGACTAACATCTAATACTTATACTTTTGTGAGTGAGGCACACGGGTGTAGAAGATGGCTAGACCACTGTGTTGTCTCTCAATCAGCTTGGCACACTATAGTTAGGATAGATGTAGAGGAAGATGTGTTTATTTCAGATCATTTACCTTTACACATTTACTGTAATCTGAATATTGTTAAACCTAAAGTAATGATCCATGACACACTGCGCAACTTAGTTATTTGGGGTAACAGAAATGAGTCACAAATTGCGGGTTATCATGATTTGTGTAACACTAAACTCCGTGAAATTAATTTCCCTCAAGAGTTTGCAAGGTGTGCCCATGGAGCATGCAGGTTAGATGCACATAGGCTTTTATTAAATAACCTATATAAGAAAATTGTTAAGGTATTATGTGATGCAGCTGTCTCTACAAATGAATTACAGGCACGTGAAACTAGAACAAGAAGGGTTTTATGTGGCTGGAATAAACATGTTAGTGATGCTTATCGGAACGCCAGGCTTAAATTTAAAAACTGGATACTACATAACCGGCCAAGTACAGGTATAGTTTATGAACAAATGTGTGAGTCTCGTAAAACTTTTAAGGGCCGCCTAAAATGGTGTCAGAACAACCAAGACCAGATAAAAATGGATATTATAGCGCTACACAGGGCTAATAACAATTTTGGCAAATTCTGGAAATCCACAAACATCCTGGATAAGAAGCCTGGCCTTCCAGTGAGTGTTGCAGGAGTAAATGGTGCTGGGGAAATTGCAAATATGTTCATGGAACATTTTAAGATACTATCCCCATTAGGTCCCTCGGGTACGACAACCCATGTAGAGCCTGGCAGTCTGGGGGTGGAGCCGCTATTGCATTTTTCCTCTAAGCAAGTTAAAACTGTTATTGAGAGGATGAGCAGGGGAAAATCCCCCGGACATGACGGGCTCAGCATTGAGCACCTTAAATATGCTGGTGTTCATCTGCCTAGAGTTCTGGCTATGTTTTATACTTTGTGTATCAGTCACTCATATTTACCAGAGGACCTAATGAAAACAACAGTGGTGCCTATAGTTAAAAACAGAACAGGGGATATTACGGATAAGGGTAATTATCGTCCCATCTCTCTTGCTACTACCATAGCCAAGATATTGGATAGTTTGCTTGACACGTGTATTGCGAAATATGTGCACCTACATGATGCTCAATTTGGTTTTCAACCAGGATTGTCAACGGACAGCGCTATTTTAGGCGTCAAGCATACTGTCCAATATTATACGAGTCGTAGAACGCCGGTTTACGCCTGTTTTCTCGACCTATCTAAAGCCTTTGACCTTGTTTCTTATGATTTGCTTTGGAGAAAGTTGGGGGACAGGGGTATTCCACCGGAGGTTCTGCGGTTATTTCAATATTGGTATGCAAATCAGATCAACCATATCAGATGGTCTAACGCTCTCTCGGGAGCCTATAGATTAGAGTGTGGAGTGAGACAGGGTGGACTATCTTCCCCGCGGTTATTCAACCTGTATGTGGATGATCTCATAGTCGATCTTAGCAGCATGCGTGTCGGATGCAAACTGAATGGCGTAAGCGCAAATAATATCAGCTATGCAGATGACATGGTGCTGCTGAGCCCGACTGCAGGAGCCTTGAGAGATATGTTGAAAGTCTGTGGGGAGTACGCTGCTGCTCATGGTTTAGCGTACAATGTAACAAAGACCGAATACATGATCTTTGGGGCTACCAGTGGGTGCTTGGATAGCGTCCCTGACATCACCTTAAACGGTGTAAGTATTAAGAGGGTGACGAGGTTCAAATACCTAGGGCATTTTCTTGTTGAAGACCTCAAAGACAATGTAGATATAGAGAGGGAGCGCAGGGCTTTGGCGGTCCGAGGTAATATGTTGGCACGTAGATTCTCTCGTTGTACTGACCATGTTAAAATTACGCTCTTTAAGGCGTATTGTCAGAGCTTTTACACGGGGAATCTATGGGTCAGCTGTACTAAAAGATCGCTAGATGCACTGCGTGTCCAATATAATAACATTTTCAGAATGTTGTTGGGATTGCCTCGTTATTGCAGCGCTTCGGAGATGTTTGTGAGGAACAGGACGGATGGTTTCAAAGCCATTCTTCGAAAGCAAACTATATCCCTCGTAAGTAGGATACGGGCCAGTCACAACAGCATCCTGAAAAGCGTGGCGGAGACTATAATGTCACCTATTATGAGGCATTTTGTGTGGAGGATGATAAACTAAAAATGCGCTTTGCTTATTCGTCGTCTACACATACTATGCACATAAATATATGCTATTGTCACTAACATTAGTTTTTAAGTAATTGTTTGTACTACTAACACAATGGATTTTTGTTGTCCGAAAATAAAGACTTATTATTATTATTATTATTATTATTATGGTCTGCCAAAGATGTTTACTGTTTTTAATAGATTTTGATAACTGTCCTTTTTCGTATGCACGCTTAAGTTTTTTAATCAATTTAGTACAAAAACTTCGGTATCTCTTATAACTTATTTTAAGAATCATATTTAATGGATCACTTTTTAATTGTTTTTGTAATTTATTCCTGTGTCTAATACATCTTAGTATACCAGGTGAAATCCACGGTTTTATAACACGATTCTTTTTGGGTATATGTTTTACATAAGTATTTTCTAGTATAGATTCTGAAATTTTCCTGATTAATAGTTCCATTACAGTATTAGGGTTGTTAGAAAATAATAGTTCACCAAGATTTTTGTTTAGTAATGTTTGGAGGGCAGTGTCAAAGTCAGTTATGGTTTTTGTTTTCTGACATTTGTTCAAGAACTTTATTTTAGACATATTCAGGAAAATTGAGGAATGATCAGTTATAGAAGTGTTAAGTACAGCAGTAAATGCTAATATTTTATTTTTATTAATTTTAATCATGAAATGATCCAAACAGTTATTTATTCTGGTAGGATAAGTATGACCTGACATTAGGCCATGCACAGCCAACATAGTCAAATAATTCTGCCGATTATTACGCTCATTAGATTGCTCATTTTGTGATGGGCTAATATTTATATTAATGTCGCCAGTTAAAATTATACATTCATATTTTCTAATGGATTCCAAATACGAATTAAGTGAATTAATAAACTTATCTGCGTCCGTATTTGATGGTGACCGATATATACCTAAAATTATATTGTTGTTAGCGTTAATTTCTAGACAGGAGGCTTGATCTAACTTAATTTCTTTAACTTTCACCTTTATATTATTAATAACATAGGCTACGACTCCGTCGTTTTTGTTTACATGATTTGTCGTTTGAAACATTGTATAATTTTGCATTATTGGTATAGGTTTATTCGCATTAAGTTGAGCTTCTGACAAAATTAGAATATCAGGATCAAATTTTAAACTGCTGAGAGTTAATTGCAGATTATCGTAATTGCTGTAAACGCTCCTTATGTTTTGGCAGAAATTTTTTATATCGTTCTTTTTAATATTAATAAGTTTAGGCAAATCTTCAATGTCACATTGAAAAGATTGCGCAACATTTTCATTATCTATATCATTCAAGGTATTAAGGGAAGGATCCATTTATTAGATAGTTACCTATAAAACCGAGAACTAATTCATGTATGTATTTAAATATTGCATAATATGTGGGATTGGTTAAACTATAGTAATATGTTAGAAGTAATTGATAAGCATTTTTAAAAACGGGCACGCGTTGGGAAATATAAGCACAGCAAAGTATGTGCGTGTAAGTATGTACGTGAATTTGTAACTGATTATATTGCATTGTTTGCATGTTATTGTTCGAGAAGAGAGTGTTTGAAAGTCTGTTTTTCCTTTTTTCTGAATTAAATGTGTAATATATTGTGTAATTCTGAAAAGTGTATTTTACAATAAAACTAAAGAGAGTTAGTAAATGTAACAAGATTGGAAACAATAACAAATTAGAAGTAATCCTACTTAAATCGGAACAGTTATTCATAAAATTATTAAGCATCCTACGTTCTAGTCATGATTGTTGGATAAGGTGATGAATTTGTGCTTCAGATTTAATAATTATGATCGGCGAGTCATCATCCTTTCTTATGTAAACTTTGCAATAGGCTGTCCAGCAATATTTATATTTCTTGTTTTTAACAAGATCTCGCGCCAAAAAGTAAAGACGAGAGCCTCTAGGGATGAGCTGTTCCGACACAAAGATCGGTGAATCCTCCTTTGCGCGACAACCTAGGTGTTTCGCGCATAACTTCATCTTATGTTTTTTGTTGTAAGCCTTGCACTTCTTTATAAATTCCGTCTTTATGAGTGTAGATAAAGTTTCAATTATGACAGGGGTGTTTTTTTCTCCGTCTCTCTTTCCGCTTACTCTATAAATATCCTTTATATCTTTTTTATCCAAATGGCAGTCTACCGAGTTTGATAAGTTTTGCACCATCTCGATTAAATCATCTTTGGTCTCCCCATTTAATTTGGGGACATTTTTTATTTCAAAATTAGACTTCCGATTTGACATTTGTATATCTTCAACTTTATTTTCCAATACCATAATATAATCTCTGTCCTTTTTAGACTGAATTTCTAGCTGTTCGTTCTTTTTCTTAAGATCTTCACATTGAGCTGAGAGAAATGCAATTGAGCTCTCAATTTTAATATTTGATTGTTGAATTTCTGTCAACACGGGGCTAATCTTCTTTATTTCATGCTCTTGTTCTGACATTAGAGATGAAATCAAGATCTTGATTTCATCCTTAAACGCGTTAAAATTTTGTGTTAATTCAGTAGTATCCTTTTTCTTTTTGGAGCGGGTTTGTATTTGTGCCTCTGCTGGCTCGATTTCCATTTGATTCTCTGCCATGTTACTAGGGAATCAGAACTTTAAGGTAGTTAAAAGTAGGGCTGGCCAAAAATAGCACAGTTTCACACACACTCCAATGTTTACTCTAATGGTACCAGGAAATCAGAATACATCAGATAAATATCTTTATAAGAAATATTTGGATGTCACAATAGATCTCGTATATTAGGCTGCAGGTACTAGGCAACCAGAAATCAGGTATAAAAAATAATCAGCACAAGGAAATGCAATATAATTGTATGTGTCTCATTTAACTGGTGGCTATCGAGAGCTTCTTACAATATTGTGTTCCGCCCAACTCAATAAAATCCCTGCTTGCAGAATGATCGATAACTATCTGTCTTTTTCCAACATAGGTGGGGTCGAGTGTCGCGTTACTTCGACTAAATAGTTGTCTCTGTTTTCGTTTCACAAGTTTGCAATAGTATCAATGCATTTGTCTCACCCGACATTATGTGCACACAGCACTCTTACACCAGCCGCAACAGTTGTATTCTTAATATTTATGCACTCCTATTTTATTATTGCAATTTTTAATAGTAATTTAAATACTTCCAAATAAAAACAAAAAAATAATTAACATCTTGTCACACACGTCTACACTCGAAAGAGATCCAAGGGGAAGAGGATGATTACACATTTAATCGTTGTATATATTTTACGACGCCCTGGTTTGGCCAGTCCGCTCAATAACCAGGATCAAAGCCGGGCCAATGCCAAGGAAGCAATAAACACCGTATCAACAAACTGTTGCGTCATATCCGCTATTATCCACGTTCATATTTTAGGGCTCGGTTCCTTAACACTGAAATATGTCGGTTAAAACGAAGATTAAAACGCTACTGATTAACAGACTTCAAAAAAGGAGGAGGTTATTATTTCAATTCAACGTCTTTTTTTTTATTTTTTTTTATGTATGTACTTTGTGTATGTAGGTATTTCTCCGCCAACTGTGGACCGATTTAGTTGGAAAAAAAATCATTCGATAGAGTTTAGCTGCGATGGGGTCACATATAAATTTGATTAAGATCTGATGACGGAGTACGGAGTAAAAAAATTAAAGTCCTCAATGGACAACAGTACACTCGTCGCAACTGTGTTATTGTATTGGAATTTACTTGATATTGTGTTGGAGTTACAGCAATGTAACTACCACTAAAAATTAATAAATAAAATCAGTTTAACCAAACTTAGAACCCGACTTCAAAATAAAAACTGTAGCTACGTCAAATTAAGTTGCACCGCCTCCAAGGAGACCTATAGAAATTATTATTTTTGACTTTTCAGTGTTTTTATTTTGAAATCGGTTTCTAAGTTTTGTTATTATATCACAAGCTCACGCCTATATCCCGGAGGGATAGGTAGAGGTATAACAGATGTGATAGGGAGTGAGCTTGTCACAAATTCCAATCCTATCAACTGATGTGCTATTTTTCAAATTGAAAACTTACAAGTTACAACTTGCGATTGGCTGACCTAGTGTTTGAACCCAGAACGTTACGGTTACTCAGCCTGAGTAGAATACCAACAGACTGATAATCCTACTAATTATTTTCGAAAGAGTGTTTTGGTTTATAGGTTTAGGTATGGTGCACCCAAAGATATTTCATCTCACGCTGTGGGGACGGGCTTATTGCAGGGTACAACTGTAATATGCGACAAATTACGTAAAATTCCTACAAGACATTATCCATCATCTGAAGCGAACCTAGACCTCTGACGGATAATATGCAATGGATAATACCTAATATGATCAGAACCGAAGTACGATTTTGGTGTGGTCGATTATAAATAGTCCGGAAAATCGTTGTAAAATTACATTCCAGCGATGCATCGCAGAGTTAGCTTGCAGAATGTTCCTGAACAATGTTCAACATCATACATGAGCCAGCTAATTATTAAGGTTTGTAAGCTGCGTGTAGGTTTATTATGAAAATATCTCCGAGTAAGATTTGCAGGAAGAAATGTATTTGTTACAAACTTGCGTCATTCGCAATGGAGTATTACATCTCAGTTCGATGATGTATTGATAAACAAATTCTTTAACAAATCCTTGAGACTTTGATTCATGTTTGTGGTTGTAGATGCTTAATTGATGTTATTTTAACAGTAGCCAGTTTCTAATCTACATTTCATAATAAAAAGTCTGTTGTGATTTCAGATTAGGACAGCCTACAACCTTGAAATTACTGGGTATTATGTGACTTAACATCTTATATCACAGAATGATAATTGCAGAGCCATTCACTACGTTAAATTTGGATGTGGATGGTTTTTGCTACTATTTATGGATAATTGAGAGGTTTATTAAGCAACCAATCAGCTCATCTCATAATTTAAGCAAAATAAAACCTGATTGGCAGGTAAATTATATTCAGCGCAGTCTAAACACGATGATAAAATTATTATTTATTGCTTTCTTTTGCCACTATGTATTTCGTACTAAGGTTGTCTGGCAGAAATCCCTATTAGCGATAAGACCGCCTATTGAAGCATACTTATTAAATTATTTCCTCTGTAATTATCCGTGCAAAGGTGTACAATAAAGAGTTAAAAAATAAATAAAAAATAAAATTAGAAAAGAGCAGTGATAGCTCAGGTGGGAGTGGTATGGACTGTCGAGACGAAAGTCGCAGGTTCGAAACCAGCCCCAAGAGCATACACCTCTAACTTTTCTAAGTTACGTGTATATTAATTGTTAATTATCACTTGCTTTGACGGTGAAGGAAACATCGTGAGGAAACCTACATACCTGAGAAGTTCTCCATAAGAATTTCGAAGATATGTGAAGTCTGCCAATCCGCATTAGGCCAGCGTGGTGGACTACGGCCTAACCCCTCTCATTCAGTAGAGGAGGCCCGTGCCCAGCAGTGGGACATGTATAATACAGGGCTGGTATTATTATTATTAAAATTAGAAACCCTTGCAACAATTACTAAATTACAAAGCCATAGATGATGATGATGGTGATGCATACATTGGTAAATCCCAACTATGTCGTTGATATTAGCGTATGTTTAGATACATAAAAAGTCATTAAAGGCTTGAACGTTGTAGGTACCCGTGCCAGCATCATAAATGAATCATTCAAGATAATGAAAATGAACGCTCAGATTCTTCATTAGTTGGAGCGATGGTCTAATTGTACGGCTATAAAATTCCACAATACGTTGCTTCAACCGCAGCAAATTATCAACATGTCTTCAGTTCTGAGCTGATCATTAGAACTTTATACAGCTTCCTATGAGTACATTCATTAGTGATTTCTAAGACTGGTGTTTAGTGGTTATTAATTAGGAATATTCCGTTTTATTTCCGTGGAATTGTGTAATTTGGAATGGAATTATGATGGTTTGTTTGGACAGACTTTATAGACGGAGTAAACATGGTTAGATCTAGAAGTGAAGAATAAAACATACTGTACTTGTACGTAGCTACGTTGGCCAATAGATTATCCAACATTTTAATCAAATCACGAGTCTCGCAAGAATTACTATAATATATTTTCTTTACGTATTACCACCATGTACATACATACATACATACATACGCACTCACGCCTGTATTCCTCGAAGGGGTAGGCAGAGGTGTAACCAGTACACCCACATTTCGCCGAGCGTATCTCCGTCCCATGATGTGATAGGGGGCGAGCCTATCGCCATGCCGGGCACAAATTCCAGACTCCGGGCTGATACTGAGCTTTTATATATATAATAGAAAAACCAATATCACTTTTACCCGACCCGGGGATCGAACCCGAGATCTCAGCGTCAGCCTCAGTCTTAACGCGTACGCATTGCAACTGCGCCACCGAAGCAGTCATACCATGTACATAATGAGTATTAATTAACGACTCTAGTAATATTTGCGTGTTTCATCTTCTTCATTTTTTCTTTCCACATCGTCGCTTACCATCAGGCGTGATAGTGGCCCAACGCAAGCCTATTACGTATCAAATAAATAAAAGAAAGGATATTTTTGTGTATGGAGTTCTGGTGAACCAAATAATGAAGTATTATCATCTGGAGGTGTATCTTTTTTATAGCGTAGGCCGGTAAACGAGCCTGAATTTGAATAGAAACATCCTAATGCGATGCTGACCAGATAGGTATCCTAAATCTCCTAAACGCAGATGCCATTCATTCGTAACTTATTTTATACTTTATACAAGGTGGCAGGCCCCTCGTATGCGAGAGGCCGGCTGGATTGGTACCACCGCTTTGTCTATTTCTGCCGCCAAGCAACAGTATATAAGCACTGTTGTGTTCCGGTTTGAAGGACATTAAAGCCAGAGAAATTACTGGGCATTATGAGACTTAACACCTTATGTCTCGGGGTGACGAGCATAGTCCAGTGTCATGCAGTGATTTGTTATTTAAAGTTCTGTGTGGTGTTGCTTCTGTTTATGAGCAGGCGTGACGCTTACCATCAGGCGAGCGAGTTACTCATCTCGTCATTCAAACTAATTAAAAAAAACACTGTCCTGCATATTTGGAATGTACTAAATCATCATATAGTGTTGATTATCCCACATAAACTGAATGCAGTACAAAGGAGTGGCGCGTGCGGTGAGCGACTGAGGCGCGTCTGGTGCAAACACTTGAGTAAATCTGGCTGGTGACCTTCGCCTCGATACTCGACAGCATGCGCGTGCTTCGCAATGCAATCCACTTCTTATAGGGGTGGGACTTTTGTTGACTCACTTTGTTGATTTAGGTTAGCAGAGCAAGACTGAGGTATCGTTAAGGCTTTTTTTATAAAGCGTGTGATGCGAACGCGCTGGTTGATGTTGTATTTATGTTTTCATTAATTGCCTTCGAAGGTAGTCGTGCTGATGGGCCACCTGATAATAAGTGATTACGACGGTAACCAAATGGTGACGACCTATGGTTAACAGCACCAAGGGTGCTGCTCAGCCGCTGCCTATCCTGAAGTACTATATTCAATACATACATACGCACTCACGCCTGTAATCCCCGAAAGGGTAGGCAGAGGTGTAACCAGTACACTCACTTTTGACCGAGCGTATCTCCGTCTCACGATGTGATGGGGGGCGAGCCTATCACCATTCCGGGCACAAATTCCAGACTCCGGGCTGATACTGAGCATTTCGTAATAGAAAAACCCAATACCACTTTACCCGACCCGGGGATCGAACCCGAGACCTCAACGCTAGCCTCAATCGTAACGCGTACGCATTACAACTGCGCCACCGAGGCAGTCAATACTATATTCAAACCTAGTTTTAGAATGAACATCCATTGTCATAGTACTGATGAAACGTGTTACATAGTTCATAGCCCTAGACGATATTTTTTTTAAATTAGAATCCATAACATTTAAATATCTGAAAAGATTGTTATAAAAACCATTGTAATTTAGTAATTAATAAGCTAGTGCTTATCTTAAGTCATTCATTAGACAGATACATCAAGCACCTTTCGCAAGTTCATACGGGAACATTCATGTAATCATAAGAAACCGCCGACTCACTCCAGTGTAACACAAAACTTTCGTTTCCTGCACACTTGTCAGACAATTGTAGTCGAACAGCTTTCCAATTTTTTTATTCTTGACATCAAGACACGCGGATATACATCTTTATTAACACTCAGATATACATAAAAGGATATGGATGAAGAAACGAGTTATTTATTTATTGCACACATCAAAATAAGATGACAAGAAACGTAACTTAAGCAAAAATATTTCCCCACCAAAACTTTGTGCAAGGGGCGAGGCTATAAAAGTCTGTGCAACTCGTTCATTCATCAATTCATTAAAAAAATATTCATGGTCTCTAGTTGACACTTAATACGTCTAATGTTTTTCGCGCTGCAGAACGTCGTATCTCGATTAAGAAATGTAATATTAAGACATTAACTTTTATGAAATAAAGTTGATTTTGAACGTTAATTATTTTTTATTGCGTGTATGAGTGTTACCTTTGCATGTGTAAGTAAGTGGAGCCGTATTTTTGGCAGATTCATATGAGAGTTATCGTTCTAGTTATCTTATTTCGATGATTGCACATAATGTTACACAGGAAATGTCAGAGTGTCGGCATACAATATATTACCTATGAATTTAAATACATAATATTATGAACATAATAATACTATCACATGAACATAATATGATCATTATTATCATTGAAGAAATGAAATTAGTTATTAATGATTGGAAATTAAGAAAATAATCATACACAGATGGTCCTGAATTTACATAAAGTTTTTATGGGTCAAGGATCGAAACACATTGAAAACGGTCACAACATTCTGTTTTAGTAGTTTTCGAATCACACAAGTCGTGGGGATTCGAAGCCATATGAGACACTTTCGATTTCACCACAACATCTGAAATATTTCCATGTTATTGTACCGACGTGGGAATCGACCAGCTGACTCTATACAATGGTAACGTAGGCCTCTGTTCGTCACAGTAGTTTGAAGATACGCATTCTATCATGACCCTGCCCTCGATACTGTAAACTGGTACGGAGAGACTGAACCTGCATGTCACTGACCGCTTTAGCTGCCGCACGACACATTCAACTTAATAAGTCTGGATTTTTGCAGAAATTTAATAAGAATCTCTTTTTGGTAGAGGACAGCAAACGAGCAAGTGGGTCACCTGATGGTAAGTAATCTCCACTACCCATGAATATTGAATACCAACAATACTAGAAGAATATGGCTTTTTTATATCATAGGCCCGTACCCCAGCATGTGGGTCATCTGATGGTAAGTGATCTCTACCGCCCTGCATGTACGCCCACAATACCAAAAGGATCATGGGCGCGTTGCCAACCTTAAAGGAAAGGGATAATTAAGGGATTGGGAAGGGGAGGGGATTTGGGCCTCCGGATATCTCACTCACCGTACTAAACGCAGCAGCAAGCTGCTACTTTACTCCGGACGTGTAGCCGACCTTTTTAAAGAAAGGCATAATTACGGGATTGGGCAGGGGAGGAGGCATTTTAGTCACTGGATGTCGCACCTGCCATTTCATACCGGTTTTCTGTGAGACTTCGGTCGGTCCGGTCCATCCATGCCGTAGACAAACCTATCTACAGCATAGCTCTACCTTTATACTTAACTATATTCGCGAAATCCAGTAGAAGCAGATAGTCGGCCAGTAGAGTAGTGTTTAAGTTTTTGGGAGTCAGCGTCATTTCTAAAGGGACAACCCCTCATTCTAATTCTTATGAATTAGAATAAACCTCACGCATGTATTCTCGAAGGGCTGGGTAGGAGGTAGGGAAAGGGTGCAACTAGTGCAACCACAGTTCGCCGAACTTACTTACGTCCTATAGGCGGCTAACCTATCTCCGTACCAGGCACAAATCCCAATGGGCATTTCATGTGTAATTTTTCGAAATAAAACAAATTGTGATTGTCTGATCTAGGATTTGGATCCAGGACCTAACGGTTCTCAGCCTGAGTACGCAACCACTAGACCAATGGGACGATTCTAATTCCGATCGGTTACACCGTATTATCATTTGTAAAAGATGTGTAATTTGACAAAAAATGATTTAGTCTAAGATCCCGTCATACAACGACCTTCACCGAGATGTTTATTTGATGAAACGTATTATATATTTAATTTAATATGTCAATAAATATATTGCATATGGGTTGCCTAACAAATTTCAGTCCCAGATATAATTAATTAAAAAAAAAAAAGAAATTTCACCGTTTTGATTAATAGACAAATTCTATACCAATCGAAAGTATGAAGCAAGAATACAAAGGGACGCTTCGATAGCTTTACTTCGCCCCGATGCTCGTCTGCAACCAATAGTCTATTAGTCACCTCTTACAACAGGCAGAGGATACCATGGTGGAACTCTCCAAACGCCCTCAAATCACAGGGCGGATCACGTTGGGACCTGAACAAACTGTTTTAGCATACGACAAATGGACATAGTGGGGAAGACAGTGCAGTGTGGTCAAGCATTATGAGAAATAGAAGCATTCCTTTTAATTAGAAGCATATTTTTAACAAGCACGTTCCTTAGTCTTAGCTGTTTCAAACACTCCTTGAATAACGCGAGATAATTTGGTTTTTAAACAAGAGGGCCTCAAATGTTGTATACAACGTATGGCCATGGAGATTGAAATGATTCAGACATTCACTCAGTTCCATAAACAAACAGAAAACTAAAGACGCTTCAGACCAAATGCCAATTAACACAGTCATCAAATTGCGACGCAATGAGAGTATTAATTCCAATGGATTCCAGTAAATCCCATGATAGAAGGTGTTTAAATAGCGTGTGATCCGTGATTTAGTCACTACTGTTTGTGATGTATTATCGTCAACACGTCAATCACTGAGGATCATAAGGATGAAGTGATTTGGAAGTCGAGAATTTTAGATCGTACTAATTAGATAACTAAATACGTAAGTGTGACATCATAATTGGTAGGTCCTTCACATACGAGACGCTTTGTTGGTTGGTACCACAGCTGTGTCGATTTCTGCTGTCAAGTAGCAGTGTCTAAGCATTGTTGTGTTTCAGTGTGTAGGACATTGAAACGAGTGAAATTATTACATTATGAGAATCAACATTCAAGGTTATTTGTGATATTTCTTCTGTTTATGGGGAGGCATAACGACCTGCTTGTTATTCAGTAATAAAAAACATATTATGTAGATCCCTTATTATCCGAGATTATTTCCATTCCATGATTTGGTAGGTGATGACTCTATCGCCAGGCACAAATTACATTCCGGAGCAACTCACGTATTATCGAAATGAAAATTCACACAAATTTCGATTCCTTAACCTGGGGTATAAAACTAGAGCACTGAAGTAACAAGTGCTTAGCTTACTAAACTTAAGAAAACCAAAGATTACAATATCGAGGTCGCTAAAGAGTAAACGATTAAGTATTTAAGTAAAAAAGCAGATGGGCATCTGCTGCCAAAAGAGAAACAATCCGGAACATAAATGCCATCAAATATCTTCTTAAATCATATTTCATAGGTTTTTGAGTGCCATGAATTATATTTTCCGAGACAAGGTGTGTAAATCATACAAACACGCTAAGTTGCTTTCGGAGAGATCTCAGGAAAACTGTGTGCAGTCAGTTTGAGCCGCAACAGATGTGTAAACCGGAACGATAGGAATTCAAAGAAAACTGATGATCCGCTTATAAATTAATGGCCGTTCCCTATATTCTGTCTATCGACACATTTGCTTACTATCAGTATTGTTTTGACAGAACTTCCATACAAAAAGTGTCAAAATTTTACTGCCAGTAAGCAAATCTATCGATAGATAAAATATTGTTAAAGTGATTCAATTAAAAATAAACAGCTATTCAGAAATAGATTCCCCAGTACCTAATTAATTTAATACAGTCATACAGAGTTCAATGAGTAAAGAGATGTTTCCGATGCGCGCGTCATTGACGCAGTATCAAGTCAAAGTTCAATCAATCAATCAAGGCCTGGAATTGATTGGCGTATTCTTGTATTTTATTCGAGTTATAAAATGTACGAGTGATATAAATTTAAATATTGATTTGTTTTAAAAACGCGCCACATAAATTAAACAGCTGCCAAGGCATCCGATCAATATTGTGTTAATGAATGTCTTAATGGATAACGTGTTACAAACATTAACAGTACCTATATATTATTATAGTTATCATAAAAAGTTTATTCCAGAAAATGGAATTTTATTATGTTTACGAATAATATTTATACACATGGACCATTGAAAATAGATAGGACTTTATGAAAAAAACTACTTCGAAGAAAACAACGTTAGTTTACACAACAGATTATAATTTTATTGTCCGTAAAATTATGATATAATAATTAATAGCATAATACTAAGCACCAAGGTATTGAGGACACTGATGAATAAGATGGACTTTCTCACCCGACCATTGCAGAACATTTTGATTTGAAAATCATTGCCCGAGATTTATTTATGCTCAATATTGCGATAGGCTCGTCCATTATCACCTTACTGGTTGTAAATATCATGGCTGCATCTCTGTCTGCCTCTTCAGAAATGCTAATGTGAGCTGAGAAACGTAATTAATAGTACTGGTCAAGTGCGAGTTGGGCTCTCGCGCCAAGGGCTCCGTACCCACACATTTAAATTTGAACTAATTTTATTATTTTGTTAGGATATCTACCATATTATTCTCTGAAAATGGCAGCTGGTTTTCTATTATTGTTCAGAAGATAGAGATTAAAGGCATGCCAAACAGACAGACGGCGCGACGCGATGCGACGTAGGCCTCAAATAGAGTTCCGTTGACACCCTTTGGTTACAGAACCCTAAAAAAGAACCTTGAATTTCTATGATTATAAATCAAAATCAGATCGGAATTTCTTGAACCAGGTCAGTCACACAAATTAACAAGTCATAAAGGAGAGTAGACCATTGTGCCATATACTGATAAAAGTTCAAAGTAAAAGCGTTTTTATTTTTATTGTCAGTTGTGTTTACATTGCCGATAATGTAACAATAAGTATTGCCAGATATAGAATTGTAACACTCGTTTGAGGAGTAACTACGGTAGTATGTAGTAAAATAAACATCGATATTAATTACTAACTTTTGCTTGCGGCTCTGCCCGCGTGGTTTTTGTTTTTACTGAAAATTCATATTACAATGAAAAATTACCTACATATTATAATACTCGATTCGGTAATATTATTTACAAAACCGAGTGATTACCTTTTTTTATAAGGGCTGCAAGCGAGTAGGTTAGTGAGTCACCTGATGGTCAGTGATTTCTACCGTCCATGAACACCCATCAATACCAGAAGAATCAAGGGCGCGTTACCAGCCTATAAGATAAGGGATTAGGAAACCTTAGGACTTGGGCCTCTGGATATCTCGCCACTTATAAACCTTAAAACTAACTCACAAAGTTTGACTTTATTATAGTTAGATGGTTTTTATAGCATAACATCGAGAAAAGAGCAAGATGATTTATATATCTCCATCACTACACCTAATTGTACCTTTTGCCGACTTTTAAGGAAAGCAATGGGGATGGGAAAGGGATTATGGGGACAACAAGGCCTTCAGAAATCTGACTAACTATTGAAAACAGCAACCGAATGAACTGTACTTCAGGTTATCCAACGAAGTTATTTTAGTATGTTGTCGTAGTCAAGCATGGCTAGTAGACAAAATGTTTTCAAAACATATTCTGTTCGTCAGAAAGTATGAAGTAAACATTATTTTTGGTAGTAGTGCAGGTCGATGCAGGTCACCTGGCAACACCGTCGGGGCCATAAATACGCGTACTTCCAGACACAGCGCCAATAATAAATCACTCGCAGTACATTCGACGTGACTCACTGCCATTTAATCCACGGTACAGAGTTGTACACTAAGATTATAATTTTGTTGCTACAGCTACGGTTGGCGACTTAACCCATTTTTTCCATTGGTCTAGTGGCAGCGCACATACGCTGAAAAACCGGTGACGTTGGGTTCAAATCCCAGGTCCGGAACAGTATGTTTTATAGCATAGACCAGTAAAAGAGCAAGTCACCTAATGGTAAGTGATAACTACCGCCCATGTATGCCCACAATACCAAAATAATCACGGGCGCGTTGCGGATCTTAAAAGAAAGGTATAATTAAGCGATTTGAAAGGGGAAGGGGTTTTGAGCTCTCAGATATCTCTCTCATCGTACGAAACGCAGCAACAAACCGCTACCTTACGTTGAGTTTTTGTGAGACAGTGGTAACGACCCGGTCGAGCTAGCTCATTCGTGCTGTAGACAAAAAAAATGGCTATTATTGGCTCTACTTTTCGTATTCAATTCGAAAATTCATACACGTGATTGGAATTTGTGCCCGATATGGATAGGACCGCCATCTATCAACACACCACGGGACTGAAATAATTATAACGAACCGTGGGTGCACTAGTTGCACATTTGCCTATCCCTTTGGAGATACAGGCATGAGCTTTTACTACTCTCAAACGTGTGATAAAAACATTCAGCACATGATTTCATCGATGTATCATGTAAACTGATTCATAATAGACACGGAAACGGCCATGAACGTGCACTCAGCGCTACATATATACGCACTCACGCCTGTAATCCACGAAGGGGTAGGCAGAGATGTAACCAGTACACCCACATTTCGCTGAGCGTATCTCCGTCCCATGATGAGATAGGGGGCGAGCCTATCGCCATACCGGGCACAAATTCCAGACGCCGGGCTGATACTGAGTTTTTCGTAATAAAAAAACCCAATATCACTTTAACCCGACCCGGGGATCAAACCCGAGACCTCAGCGCCAGCCTCAGTCGTAACGCGTACGTATTAGAACTGCGCCACCGAGGCAGTCAGCGCTATTCTTATTAAGTCACGGTTAGCAATCTAAACACGGCGCAGGAAGCGAGTAACAGCCAGCGTAGCGAGAAGCCGCGGTTTCGATTCCCGCACCGAGTCATTTCTTTCGGATCTGGGTGTTGTGGGATCGTAAGTCTCTCATAGTTCCTAATACCCATGATACAGGAACAGAAAATATTTGGGGGTTGGTTACATTCTGGCCTGAGTCACACTCATGATGAATATATTTATGTAGAGTCGAAAATTATACTATTATGTAACTTGCAGAGCTTCCAGCCAAATATCTGGGTGGATCTGAAATAGCTCTGCTTTACTTCATAATTTCAACAGTAGTATAACAATAACATACAATATTTTTAACTAAGCTATGTAAAGCTATAACGGGCAGGAGGTAATTGAGGCAAATCATAGACTGGAATATATTCTATATCAAATAACAAATTGTTAGTGGCCAATCTAGTGTCAAAGTTTTCAAGCCGCCCGAAGGCATCCGACTTGCCTTAATGACAGCTGCTGTCAGTTGATAACAACCGAAACCAACGTTTTTACGTGCCCTCCGAAACACGGATACGCTCAGTTGAAATACCACTAAGCAGTCACCCATCCATAAACTGACCGCTCTAAGAGTCGCTTAACACGCTAATCGTTTACCGATTAGTGAGTACAACTGGCCATGAGCACCTAGGCTAAAACTAGAGATGGTATATAAAGGTCATCAATCGAACTAATTCGTTTTCTTAGAAACAATAAGCACCAATGAAAAAAAAAATATTCATAACAATAAAGACGAATAAAGTAAATAGGAGTTGTAAGAAAGTAACTCTCGCATGAATAAATTTCTTTCTATAACGATACTTGTGCGATGTGTTAAACGTTTGCGATAAACACTTGTGCAAACAAACAGCTGGTATCATTTTATTTAGGTTTCTATCAATGAGTATCTTAAATGATCGTATTTGTAAGTCATACATACGCACTCACGCCTGTAATCCCCGAAGGGGTAGGCAGAGGTGTAACCAGTACACCCACATTTCGCCGAGCGTATCTCCGTCCCTTATGTGATAGAGGGCGAGCCTATCGCCATACCGGGCACAAATTTCCAGACTCCGGGCTGATACTGAGTATTTCGTAATATAAAAACTATTTCGTAATAGAAATATTTGTAAGTCATTTTTTAGAAAAACCATTTTACCCTCGTGACTATAAAATAACTGTTTATTCAGTATTGTATAGGCATAGTTAGCATGGTCGCGTCACGGGTGCCAGTGACGCAGCGTCTGCACGTAAGTAAAGCACTTTGGAAATATATCTTTACAATCTCTCAAGTTAACATTTTATAAGTTGACAGACGAGACCGTCACTGACGCCAGCGTTTGTCGCTTGTTGCAACCATCGGAAGTCTGTCTAAATATAGTCATTTTGCTTATTATAAAGATAACGGGACTAGATGTCTATAGCCCTTTATTCACCAACGGGGCCCATGGTAGAGTCATGCAGTAAGCAGTTTCATTGTACAAAGTTTATTTTGTGTCACCTCCAATAAGGTTGTACCTTTGTCTTATAGAAAACTAATGTGAAATATCAGTTTTACGAGGTTCAATAAAATTGACAAAGGCAGATAACGCTTTAAACCATTAGCAAAGTTGACTCCGTTGACCCACTAATATATAGTTGTAATTATTCATGTAAACCCTAAATCAATTATTTCCGAGGCCTAAATGTGATTACACTTTAAGAATACTCTAATTTGTATAAATTACTAGCTTTTGCTCGCGGCTCTGCCTGCGTGAATAGACTTTTCCGATATAAAATGTAGCCTATAACCGTCTCCAGGGTCCCATCTATTTCTACATTAAAATTCATCAACATCGGTTCAGTGATTTAGGCGTGAAATATTTTTTTTCATAAAAGTATCCTATGTTACGAGTACCTCTTATACCTCCAAGAATATGTGTATAAAGTTTCATGATGATCGGTTAAGTAGTTTTCGCGTGAAAGCGCAACAAACAAACTTACATTCACATTTATAATATTAATATGATAGTATGATGTTTTATAAGTGGTAGAGCCACGATAGCGGTACCATTTACAAAACTTACACTTTTCCTTCCTTAATGCCTTCAAGTATGTATACAACCGGTGCTATTCCGGGGTAAATTATAGGACGGAGTGAGATCACAAGATGGCGCCCTTCAACCACAGTTTGTTTGGTTTGTTCAAAGCCTGAAGTTAGAGAACAGAGATATTAAGGTTTTTTTATTATTTTTATTAGTTTGAATGACGAGAGGAGCAGGTCGCTTGCCTGATGGTAAGCGCCACGCCTGCTCATGAACAGAAGAAACGCTACAAAGAACTTTAAATAACAAAGCACTGCATGAAAGTGGACTGCGCTCGTCAACCCGAGACATAAAGTGTTATGTCTCGTAATGCTCATTAATATCACTGGCTTCAATGTCCTTCAAACCGGAACACAACAGTGCTTACACACTGTTGCTTGGCGACAGAAATAGACAAAGCGGTGGTATCAATCCAGCCGGCCTCTCGCAAACGAGGGACCTTCCACCTACTTTTAATCCAGGGTGGACGTCACTACTCTGGAATGGCGCCTGAACGGCAGCACCTTTGGCCATATGGCAGTGCCGACCCTGTTTAATATTATTATTATCAGCATTGCTATTATACTGTCCTGCTGCTGGGCACGGACCTCCTCTAATGACTGGGGATAAGAATTTAACAATTACTAATATCCATCGTTTTTTTAAAGCACAGGCCGGCCAACTAGCAAGTGGACCACGTGATGGTATGAGTAAGTGATACCCACCGCCCATGTACACCTACAATACTAGAAGAATCATGGACGCGTTGCCGACCTTAAAGGAAAGGGATAATTAAGGGATTGGTAAGGGGAGGGAGATTTGGGTCTCCGGATATCTCACTCACCGTACGAAATGCAGCATCAAGCTGCTACTTTACGTCGGTTTTCTGTGAGACAGCGGTAACAACCCGGAGGAGCCGGCCCATTCATGCTGTAGACAAAATTGTCTACAGCGTGGCTCTACCACTCGTAAAAACAGTATGTGCTATGTTTTCCGAAGGGAAGAGCTCGTCTTCCACTTAAACTCTTTTCTTTAAACGTGATTTTGAGCATCCTCTCTAGTGAGAACATTGGCTCTCAGGTATTCCTCTAGCACGTCAAGTATCCCTATAGCACGTCAAGCCAGCGCTTTCTGGGTCGTACGTGAAACGGTATGGTACGACTGGCATAAGCATTAGCGATTGACATATTCCTGTGGTTTCTTCAAATAGTGACCAAACCATCTCCAGCGACATTCCTGAAGTTTGTGTGCCACGTCGCGGACACCAACGCTGCCGCGGATCTACTAGTTATGAATATGATCTAGCTGTGTAACATTGCACATCATATCTCACACACCGAGGAATCTTCATATCCGCGACATGGATCAATCTGACATGGCGCTTAAGTTTTTTTTTTTATATATAGTATAGGCTGACAAACGAGCAAGTGGGTCACCTGATGGTAAGCGATCTCCACCGCCCATGTACGCCCACAATACAAAAGAATTATGGGCGCGTTGCCGACCTTTAAGGAAAGGGATAATAAGGGATTGGGAAGGGGAGGGGGATTTGGGCCTCCGGATATCTCACTCACCGTACGAAACGCAGCAGCAAGCTGCTACTTTACGCCAGTTTTCTGTGAGACAGTGGTAACGACCCGGACGAGCCGGCCCATTCATGCTGTAGACAAAATTGTCTACAGCGTGGCTCTAAGTGCAGGCCACATCTCTCACCTATAAAGGGCTCAGCCCGAATGATGCTATTGTAAATGAGGCCTTCAAGTCTCATTGACATCTTTCGATCGCCAGTAACGCCTGTGATCTCACGCAAATGCTTTACTATATTTATCCATAATAATACAGTATTATTGTAGGTTTGTGGGTAGTGAAAATAGCTCGGTTGTTTTGGAACTGCGTAATAAACTCGTATCGTACACGAGGCCGCATTTTGTATACATAACTGACGTCATATTTAAATTTTGTCACGTTTCATTGTGTTGTGGTTCCCATTTTAAATGTCCATGTTTATGATCAACTACGTATAATTCGTTTTAAGTACAAAAAAGCAAATGTTGAACCGTTATTTTGGTTAAAAATAAAACTGAACATTGTAATAGGTTCGTATCAGTTGTACCAAGAGCTAACTATTATAATTTTTATCTAGGTTTTATCCTATTTAGTAGGTGTTTTACGATATCACCTCTAATAAAAACAATTTCTAACAGACGATAAAACTGAGGACGCTCTCAATTCGACGCGTATCTTTTTTCTCTTTATATATATACTTATGACTGCCTCGGTGGCGCAGTTGTAATGCGTACGCGTTACGACTGAGTCTGACGCTGAGGTCTCGGGTTCGATCCCCGGGTCGGGTAAAAGTAATATTCGGTTCTTCTAGTACGAAATGCTCAGTATCAGCACGGAGTCTGGAATTTGTGCCCGGTATGGCGATAGGCTCGCCCCCTATCACATCATGGGACGGAGATACGCTTGGCGAAATATGGGTGTACTGGTTACACCTCTGTTTGTGTTCACACAAATATTGGGCGACTTTGAATGTTTTTTTTTAATTAACGGAATTTCACGCTGTCTGAGCCGCGGGCAACAGCTAGTATTTTATAATATCTTACTATTGTAAACAATTGAGATAATTATAATGATCGTATTTTACACCGACGCGACGCGAAGCGAAAACATCTCGTTAGTACGAGGAAACAATATATCGTACGATAGCGAACTTTCAAAATATTACTACGATTTAATACATACATACACACTCATGCCTATGTCCCATAGGGGTAGGCAGAGACTATTGAGTACCACAAGCTACGATCCTGACACACTCTTTCGCCTCTTCCACATTCATACATGTTCTCATACATTTTCGTCGGTTGAGGGTTTTTTATGATTTAACGACGAATATAAAACCTTTGCGGTGTACTTTATTTCATTTTATGGATACTGGGTTCGAATCGAGCGCGAAAGTAGTGTGTAGCTACATAAAAAAAATTAGTCTATTTGTCAATCATTCGAAAGCTTTTAGGGAACATACATCCTTTTTTTTTTTGGGGTAGGTTCAAATTGAGTGCGTAAAGGTTATTGTTATATTGTATTATGATACAATGTTATATAAATATATATTGTTATATCAAGTAGCTTTGTACGATGCCGCTAAATACTAAGGTTCTACATCTTCAAATTGAGCTATGCCTAAACTCCCTAATGAGCAAGTCTAATTATTCAAAGTTTAGAATTCAGATTTAAATTGTTTCACAGCTATTTTATATCCATTGAATAAACAACTAAATTATACTTCACAAAAGGTAGATTTAAATCTGCAAATAAACGTTACCTATTTATATTATAAATTGTACCTGATACTGCAAATTATAAAACTATTCCGCTATCAATATATTATACGGAGAAACTTAAATATGTCACATTGCTACTTCCGAAATGCGCTGTCTAATAACTAAATAAATACATCCAACAGTCACACACATAGTTCTGACCCCACACTAAGTTAACCTGTATCGTGGGAATCACGAACTACGAGGGACTTGCGGTTCCACAACACCCAGACCCGAAACAAATATTTGTGGATCACACAAACATTTGTCTCGGTGCGGGAATCGAACCCACGGCCTCTCGCTTCGCAGCCGGCCCTACATACTCATCAAGATGATACACACTGCAAAGATTGTTTGTCAACAACATTGCGACATTCTATTTTATAAAACTACTAGCTGTTGCCCGCGGCTCCGCCCGCGTGAATGCCTATTTCCAGGATTAAAGTAGCCTAGTGGGCGCCCCCGGTGAGAAACGCGCTTGACAAAAATACTAATGTCGCTATTAAAAAATAGGGGTTGATCGTAGAGGGTTGAAAATTTAGGGATGTATGTATTTTTTAATGCTGTATCATAAAAAAATAAAAACAAAAAATGTTGTCTAAAAATAAAAATTAGGGGTGAACCACCCTTAACATTTTGGGGAATGAAAAATAGATGTTGGCCGATTCTCAGACCTACCCGATATGCACACAAAATTTCATACAATACAAGTCCAGCCGTTTCGGAGGAGTATGGGAACGAACATTGTGACACGAGAATTTTATATATTAGATTTGTGTAATTAAAATTAATTAAATAAATTGTAATTGGCGATAGCTCAGCGGGAAGTGGTACGGACTGTCGAGATGAAAGTCGCAGGTTCGAAACCAACCCCAAGAGCCTCTCTGACTTTTCTAAGTTACGTGTATATTAATTGTTAATAATCGCTTGCTTTAACGGTGAAGAAAACATCGAGAGAAAACCTGTATACCTGTGAAGTTCTCCATAAGAATTTCGAAGATATATGATGTCTGCCAACCCGCATTAGGGTCGCGTGGTGGACCAAGGTCTAAACTCTCTCATTCAGTAGAGGAGGCCCGTGCCCAGCAGTGGGGCGTGTATAATACAGCGCTAGTAAAAAAAAAACTGTTCAGACGGTTCGAATCGCATCGATTTAGCAGTTGAAAATAGAATCGTGTGAACCCGCTGTAACATGTCGTTTATGTAATCAATTTAAAATGTCAAATCACTATGAAGAGAGTTTGGCGGAAACTAATAAAAAAAAAGAGTCGTAAAACGGTCGAAAGCTGTTTTGCTTTTTAATGACCTATCATTTTTAAAAAGCCATGCCGTGGAGATGCAATAGTACATATTTGTCTGTTTTGGTTTATATTTATCGAAATAAGTATCTATTGATATCAATTTAAGTTGCAGAGAGTTTATCGGACGACTGATGTTAGAATTTGACAGAAAATAGAGAGTTTACGAATCGAGGTAAGAATTTAAGCAGAAAACTGTCATTCACGAGGTTTCATCATGCAATTTGAAAATAAGAATCTTATTTAATTATTTATTTGGACATTCAACAGCTTATCTACTACAAAATAAAACAGTATACATGTTTTGCATATCTTCGCCCTTTGCAAGATATCACTACCTACTTACATTGTAATAGTTACAGATGCAATAGTTATAACGCGTTCTGGCACAATTACTGCAATTATATATTTTTATTTAAGTTAGTTTGTAAGGTATGTCAATAAATATGGACCATAGTAGTCTGATATTAAATGACAATTATTTATTTGTAATCTTTATGCGTTTTTGTATTGGAGAAAATATCGATTTAAAAAAGGCATTAAAAATAAACTATATATCAGTATTGGTTGCGTGTTTGTCTATCTTAAATTTTGTGGTCTAGTTTACCAATATGATACCTATACGATTTTTTTATTAATAATCTGCTTTTCCTCGCGATTCCGCTGGCGTGGAAGTCTTTCCCCTCATATTTTTGGGAGAAAAGTTGCCCAATTTACTCTCTTATATGTCCTGAATTTGCCAAGTGCCATAAAATTCTCAGGCTTCAGATTAATCCAAAATATTGAAAAAGCGTGTTTGGATTTACCCAATAACCTTAAGAGCTTAAGAATATGATTTTATTTTGAAATCACAGACAGACACTTCAGTGTTATTCTTGATTGATGTAAGGTAAAGGTCACGTCAGCGTTGTGCTGTAGACATAGAACCTCTGGTAACTTTGTTAAGCTCTAAACTAGCGAACAAAATTGAAATAAACATTCCAGAAATTATATCGCTGTAACAGGTTTTTAAGAATAAGAAATATATCATACGTTTAACACAAATACTTTAATGTATACTACTAGACAAGCTGCGCGGTACATACAAATTGTACCACTAAGTTGCGGTCAATTGACCGTAACTCAAATTACCATCTCGCTTACTCTCAACTAAACCCTATATTATGTGACACAATTTTACTTCCAAACAGCCCGTCTAGTAGTATACATTAAAGTCATTGGTTTAACGTTGATAAAATTTACAACCGTGTCTTATTGCATACCTACACGCAATATCCAAGTTATCGTTTTCAGAAGTTTGTTTAAATGAAATTGAGAGAATAGAGTTTTAAATGATATATTACGTTGTATCATTGGAAACAGCTTATTGTTTTCGTTTAATGCAAGTACTAATAAGAAAAGTAAAGTGGTAAACAAAGGTTTTATAGCAGTACGTTGTTGATACCGCGATAGTGCGTGGAGACATAATGCGCGCGCGCAGTTTTACACAATTTACATAAAAGTACCGGTTTTTAAACAGATGGTAAAATTTCCACTGATGCAATATTCTGTGGTGCCCGTGTTACTTTTTGTTGATATCGATAACTGTCACAAGGTTAGCCTATTGAAAATTCGTTTTACACCATTGATTATTGTGTAGCAGCTACTTTATCAAAACGATATACCGAGTTGTAAAACCAGTGTTAATGTATAATCCTACCTTTTCCGTTGAGTTGAGTCCGGAGCCTGGTGATCTCTCTGGAGCGACTCCTGCTCCTCCGGTGCGCTGAGATCCTTCGTGGCGAACGCGCCATTACAACTCCACTATGCTTCTATAATGTATCACTGTCACATGCTTCACCGAGCACGGCACTATAACACTGCACTAGGTACAACCGAGAGTCGACACGAACACAAATCCTGTTTGTTAGTAAACAACGGTGCGCGTCACTCCAGAGTACGCGAGCGAAACAACCGTTGAGTTCGTTCGGAAACTTATCGTAATTATACAGTTGAATTAGAGTTTATAAGGCACGAGCGTCTTGTGTAAGGCACGGCGAGGCACTGGCGTCTGGCATTGTTGGTATCGCGCCTCGCGGCCGCGTGTAGTCAGCCACCGGTGTAGCCGTGTAGCGCGATTTGTTTCGGATTGTATAGCAGCGCGGCGCGGCGAGAGCGTGTAGGTGCGACGCGACGCGGTCGACACGCGCCCGCCCGGCCCAACGCACCGTCCGCGGCCGCGGCACACCTGCCCGTTACATCATAGATAACACACATGATAGTAGAGGTTAACAGCAGAGCAACTTGTTTTATGTATTCTATAATGATAACACTGATAACGGGGCACATTGATTACGTTTATCGAATAGTAAATATAGTAGTGCACTCGACGCAATAACAGATAACAATCAGGCTTAGAACTTAGGTATTATGTGTGATCATGTGTCTAATTCTATTATTATATTTGAGTGCAACAGCATAATAGACATACAAAGTTAGATAAATGTAGTGGTAGAGCCATACTAGAGCTAGTTTTGTCTACAGTCTATAGCATGAATGTGCCAGATCAACTGAGATTGTGTCACTGTTTCTCACTAGTATTGTATCACTGTCTCTCAGGTTGACAACGCATTCGCAAACGCATCCATTATTCCTCTGGCATTGTTGGTGTTCAAGAGCGGTAGTAGCGGTAATAAGGTCGGATTTACCGTTATATCACGAAGGAAGACAGACTCTGGCATTAAGCCGGGATAACGTCAGAAAGAAAGAAAGTCATTTTCTGAGTGGTACAGCCAGATTGTAGAAAATTCTGTCAACAGCATGAATGGGCCGGCTCGTCCGGGTCACCACTGTTTCACAGAAAACCGGCGTAAAGTAACAGCTTGCTGCTGCGTTTCGTACGGTGAGTGAGATATCCGGAGGCCCAAACCCCCCCCTCTTCCCAATTCCTTAATTATCCCTTTCCTTTAAGGTTGGCAACGCACCCATGATTCTCTTGGTATTGTGGGCGTACATGGGCGGTGGAGATCACTTACCATCAGGTGACTCACTTGCTCGTTTGCCGGCCTATACTATATAAAAAAAAGAAAAGATTACTTACTATCTGGTGAAATACTTGCTCGCTTGCCGACTTTCAGCTATTAAAAAGTAGAGCCTTATAGTAGAGGCCGCACATTGAATAAAAGATTTGCAAAAACTAAGTGCCTACCTGCCTACGTCCTATATTTTCGGATATGTTATTTATTATAAAATGTTTTTAGACAGCATTAAACCATTGTAACAGAAAATGTATTTATATTGTCCATTGTTGCCGATGAGCTGAAATTTTCAACACGAATTCGTTTACATCAACGGGTATCGCATTTTTTTATATTAACCTCGTGACCGTCATCGCACGATATAGACCGCTAGGTACAATTTGAAAGGCTTTTTTGGTTCCAATTTTTTTTTATTAGCTTGATTTATAGCGCTCGCCCGATGGTAAACGCCACGCCTGCCCATAAACAAAAGCAACACCACACAGAACTTTGAATTACAAAGCACTGCATGAGATGCGCTAGTCACCCCGAGGCATAAGATGTTAAATCTCATAATGCCTAGTAATTTCACTGGTATCAATGCCCTTAAAACCGGAACACAACAGTGCTTATACACTGCTGCTTGGCGGCAGAAATAGACAAACCGGTGATACCAACACGGACGGCCCCTCGCATACGAGGGACCTACCCCTTGCGAATATTATATTATTGTTGAGTATAACCTATTGGCAGCCTCCGTGGCGCAGTGGGCGAGTAGTGGAATTTGAAGCAAGAGGCCGCGCGTTCGATTCCCGCACCGAGACAAATGTTTGTGTGATCCACAAATATCGGATTCGGGTCTGGGCGTTGTGGGACCGTAAGTCCCTCGTAGTTCACGACACAGGTTAATCTAGCACACACTAGATTCTAGTGTGTGGTCGGAACTGTTTGTGAAACTGTTGGGTGTATATATTATTAATTTATACCTTACACCTACCATCTGTTGAATCATGGTGCTAAATAAATCCTATGAATCAGGAGATAGAATTTAAACAGCAGAACACTAAACGAAGAGCCATCGTGGTGTAAAAATTGATGATTTATTTCTTCGTTACTAATACAGATATAATTCTTAATTATAAACTAAATCGAATGGTAACGAGACTATCCCGCCTACACACCTGCCACTGTAACTCCTGTAAGGCAGGATCGACAGTAGCACGTATATTTCGACACAGAGCAGTGAGTCTCTGGGAATAGTCCCTGTTTTTATCCAGCAACGAAATTAATCAAATAGAAAGATAGATGAGTTTGAATATATCGAATGGTTTGTGGCCCTAAAGTATATAAGATTTCTAACCACCCGAAGGCCTCCGACTTGGCTTTAAGACTGCTGTCAGTTGATAACAGCCGCGATCGACTTATTCGTGCCGTCTGAACCACCGAGTCGCTCAGTTGAAATACCACCAACCGGTCACCCATCCATAGACTGGTCGCGCCAAAAGTGCTTTGCTTAACTCGCTAATGGTTTATCGATAAGTGAGTAAAACTGCCTATGAGACCTTCCGAGCTATTATGCCTAATAATAAATATTCATTACTCTTTATAACAAAAGAGAGGAGTTGACGTTTTACGGCAGACAGCGGCCTGGCTGAGCTCTGGCATTGTTGAGGTCCATGGGCGGCGGTAACCACTTGACACTTACCATCAGGCGGGCCGCCCGCTCGTCTGTCTATCAAGGGAAATAAGAAAAAAAGTCAGGCAGACGGCCGAGCGTAAAAACTTTCTGTAATAAGTGCTACAAAGCACCCGCCGACCCCCAATGCGAGTGAGATTAATGCAAACGTGCAAGTACTTACCTGATTGTAAATAATCTCCGCAAATGAGTACAATACCAGAAGAATCATATTATGTGCCTTTATAAAACACACAGCGTAATAAGTGAAGAAGCTGTCTATGGTTTTGCTTTGACTATGGTATACATACTGTTTTCCTTTGTGGTTTCCGGTTGGTTTACTCTTTTTCTCACCAGAGGCGCCACTGTCCTAGTCAAAGTTTTGACGAGGTGACCGTTATTCAAATCATAGCGTTTGTGATTTTGCTTCGTGACGGACCTCTCGGAACAGTGAAAAGAGTAAACGTTTTTGTGCAATTAAAGCAGTGAATTAAGAGAACTAGAGTGAATAGTTAGTGAATTTTAAACACAGATTCGGTAAGTTTCTTTGGCAGTAATATTTTGCATAAGAAATGAGTGTTAATCGTGATTGCGACCATTCTGAACCTAATTTTGCTGCTCCGGAGGGAGAACAAAATGAGGCTTCGGGCTCAGGCGAAGAGATACAGAACTTTTCTTCATCCTCCTCATCTTCAGAAGACGAGGAGGGTTTCGCTAGCCCACCACCTAACAAGCGCTCAAGACGTGATCATAGGCGTAATTCTACTACCCTCAGTGATCCACGAATAGACGCATTAATGAATCAGGTGGCTTGCATATCCGATTACCTTACACATTTACCTTACAATTTAAATATTTCAAATGTACCGTCGGACGGCATACAAGTAATTCCGTCAACTTCACGAACACCCTTTTTAAGTAATCCTACCCAAAGTAATGTTTCCTTGGGTGAGATTCATGTTGATTTCGATAGTAAGATGGTCACTCCTGTGGCTGATAAGGATCGCCTTAGGGAGTTAGAGCAGTTGCAAAAATTTGAAACACCGGCATGGAAATCCATTCGGTATAAAAAAGCTTTACAGTCGTGTGTCGCTAGCCCAGGTTTTATTGCACTTAAGGTTAACGAAGAACTCTGCCATTTTAATAAACAGAAGGTCCTCATAGATCAGACCACGGGTCAACCACCCACTCAGGTGACCAAGTTACATCTTCAAGCTTGGAAGGTTGGGGGTGGGCGAAACAGATTGCTCACTGGAGCCCAAGTGAACAAAATTTGTTAAATAGGAGCTGGCGCTCCTCAACCCTGTCCACCTATAAAGCACCTATTAGGCGGTGGAAGATGTGGTGTAGATCGAACGAGATAGATGATAAATCTCCGAATGGGGACAATATTGCGCGTTTTTTGGCAAATCTTTTTCTCAAGGAGCAACTGGCATACAACACAATACTACTACATAAGTCTGCAATATTCACTTATTGCAGACCATCGAAAGAGAATTATAACAAAAACTTTTTCATACAACAAATATTAAAGGCCATATCTCAATCTAGGCCACAAACTAGGAAAGCTCCAATTTGGGACACTAAAGTGCTGTTTGACTGGCTGATAACTACACCAATTTCTGAGACCCATTTTGATATTTCAAGGCGTACAGCCTTGATATTATTACTGGCGTCAGGCCGCAGAATACATGACCTAACCTTATTAGAAGTTACTAAGGATAGTCTTTTCATCCAGAACGAAAAGATTATATTATGGCCTAAATTTGGTTCAAAGACTGATACAGGATCGCATCAACAGTCTGGCTGGTTACTGTTACAGCATTTAAATACTAGTATTTGCCCAGTTAGACATGTAACCAAACTCTTAGAAATATCTGAGAACCGTCGAACAGCAGGTGGTAATGTAACTAATCTCTTTATTTCTATTACGGGAGATACTAAACCAGCTTCTAGGACAATGATAGCTGGATGGATCAGATCCGTTTTTAAAGAGGTTAATATAGCTGCACCACCAGGGAGTATTCGTGCTGCGGTAGCTTCTAGAAGCTGGGTCGAAAATAGACCTGTACAGGAGATATTGGACAGGGGAAATTGGAAGAGTATGTCTACATTTACTAATCATTATTGCCGCCCCGTACAGCGTGAAATTGATAATTCAGAAGATTTATTGCATTCTACTTTTTCAGTTGTCTAAGACACTGATTGATACTGATTTTAATGTTTCTAATATGATTTGATAGTTCAAGTAACTAATGTTTTAATCATTCAATAACAAGCGGTTTAGTTAATAAGGGAGATTATGTTTATTAAAATCCTTAATTATATTTGTTTTCGAGATTATAATAAGAATGTTTGTTTTCACTATGAACAAGAGGTTTAATTTAGTTTAGTTTTTAAATGATTCATATGTTATACAACTAATAAAAATTTAGATATTGTCATAACTGCATTATATTTAATTACATTCCATACCCTTTTGAAAACCCTACACTGAGATTCTAAAAGGTGTACATATACAGTTGTAGAATAATACTAATCACATAGCGTTTGTGCATTTTATTCCTTCTCACCAGCAGATATCAAACAGATCTTCACTTATTACGCTGTGTGTTTTATAAAGGCACATAATAGCACTGTTTTGCATTCCAACAAAACAGATATTATGTGTAGAATAAAACACACAGCGTAGCAGCAAGAGCCTTGCAGGTGAGTGAAGACTCCTATGATTTGAATAACGGTCACCTCGTCAAAACTTTGACTAGGACAGTGGCGCCTCTGGTGAGAAAAAGAGTAAACCAACCGGAAACCACAAAGGAAAACAGTATGTATACCATAGTCAAAGCAAAACCATAGACAGCTTCTTCACTTATTACGCTGTGTGTTTTATTCTACACATAATATCTGTTTTGTTGGAATGCAAAACAGTGCTATTATTATGTGCATCATATAGGCATAGGGAAGGTGGGCTCTGCAACGCTTGGACTCCGGAAATCTCATACACCATACGAAACTCAACACAGCTGTCACTTCAATTCAGTTTTCTGTAGAACTGTACCTACCTACCAACTACCAGATACCAGTTATATAGAAACTAATCCATTATTTCTGTAGACAAAACTGTTTTTAGTGTGTCTACCACTTCCGTATATTTAAAAACTTATTTCCTTATCATCATTAATATTTTAACTACTAATTATTTCGAAAACTATAAATTTTCTCACTTTGATCACAGTTGTTACGCTTGGCGGACTACTTGTGCCTTTACACTTTAATGTTACATAAACTACAAAAAATAAGGTAGGTATGTATAAATGTTAGTTGTACTGAAGTAAAAGTTCCGTACCTACCTACTACCCACATATTTTTAAAATTCGAAATGGTATAGTGGAATTGCAACATAGAGCCGCAAGCTGATTTACCTGCTACCTACATACTACATTTTATGATTAATATGCATATACGCATATTTCATCTTTATTATTTAGAAATATAACATGTTTACCTAAAATGTTCATTTATAATATGTATGTTCGCGCCAAAGACTTTAATACCATCTTTGGTTCGAGAAAAATAATTTATCTGGCTTGTAGTTAGTCACAAAAGTAGTCGCAGATATTGTTTTCAGTTTTTACAAAATAAACTAAGGATAAAACGGAGCCGGAAGGTTTACGATGGTGGGTAAAGTGCCTAACTTCAGTCCGATCAACTTATTTTCCGCGTATGTATCTGCATAAAAACACACAAAAAGATTTCAACGATACCAGTTTTTTTTAAAGCATAGGCCGGCCAACTAGCAAGTGGACCACGTGATGGTACGAGTAAGTGATACCCACCGCCCATGTACACCTACAATACTAGAAGAATCATGGACGCGTTGCCGACCTTAAAGGAAAGGGATAATTAAGGGTTTGGGAAGAGGAGGGGGATTTGGACCTCCAGATATCTCACTCACTGTACGAAACGCAGCAGCAAGCCGCACCTTTACGTCGGTTTTCTATGAGACAGCGGTAACGACCCGGACGAGCCGGCCCATTCGTGCTGTAGACAGAACTGTCTACAGCGTGGATCTACCACTTTAAAAGTTCCAACGGAATCCATAAACAGGTTCTTTTTACACTATATTTTACATTTATTACTTCTAAAAAAAATAAGTATGAGAGGAAATGGTGACCCGTAATCATATAGGTACCTAATGAGCAATTAATATGACGTCGTTTTACTTGAATTGCAATTTTACTGATTTTTGAACTTGTTACCCTTGGAACTGAGGTATCGAATTATATTCATATTGTAAACAATGGATATTGAAATGTCTGTAAAATAAAACAGAATAAAAGCTTTATTATAATATTCAGTTTTTCAGCATGTCGCTCGCCTGATTGTAAGCGCCACGCCTGCCCATAAACTGAAGCAACACCACACAGAACTTTGAATTACAAAGCACTGCATATCATTGGAGTGCGCTCGTCACCCCGAGACACAAGCTGTTAATCTCATAATGCCCAATAATTTCACTGGCTACAATGTCCTTCAAACTGGAACAGAACAGTACCTACTTAGTCGACAGAAATAGTCAAAGCGGTGGTACCAACCCAGACGGCCTCTCGCATACGAGGGATCTACCACCTTGTAGCTGAAACTCCTGGAAGCCGTGGTTTCATATCCTTATCGACTCCTTTTGTCTAATATACTTGTCTATAACTTTGTTTACTGAATACTTCCCGTCGATTCAACTTCAATCTCTAACTATACAACATTATAGGAATTTGGGCCTCCGGATATTTCAGTCACCGTACGAAATGCAGCAGCAAGCCGGTACTTTACGTAGGATTTCTGTGAGATAGTGGTAAAGTGTCTACAGCGTGGCTCTACCACTCATATACGTGTCTGATACAACGCTAGTATCATTATTATTATGAATAATAATTAGGGATAGTAATGTAGTAAATAAAACACACATTATTAAGAACGAGAACAAATAATATAATTATATGTTGCATTCACATCTTCGCTTATTTTAAACGTGGCGAGCGCGAGACGGTCACTCATCCATGCGTAATACTAAATATATTTATAATAAAAGGTACAACCTCGTTGGTCCCAATACATTTGGTTTACATGATATTATTCAGGTGACAGGACCGAGGAGTTAAACACTAAATGCATTGGTATAAGCTTTAAACCTAGTGGTTAATAAGACATATAGACCAGGCATAGCTTCAAGATTCAGGGGGATTTTAGCAATTTATTTTCAAACAGTGTATGACCCACAGAGCACGAATAATATAACAGATCATGTAAGTATAATCTGTATGGACATCAAGCGTGCCAATTTTGACATAGACTGACGTTGGAGTTTTGGCGGGAATTCTTACAGTGCGGTGGCTCTCTTGTTTTAATTATTTCCTAAACTGGTTTAAAGTTGTGTTTGTTGTATAAAAGTGGTGTGGTTTTGTGCAATAATCATTAACGATGATGAATAGTGTATGGAAACATTGAAATAAGTGGATTTGGGTGATTTTTGATCAAGGGTATTGTCGACCTTGTGCTTTCGATTCTCTTGAAGAAAGTCGTCTAAGAAGCATTGAACTGAAAGGAATTATCACCAAAACTCTAGCAAGACCTTGAAATCGGCCACACCCCTGTTTCATCGTTCTTGGAATATAAGAAAAGATATAACTAATGACTTGGCAGCATGGTCTCTGATCTTAGCCGGTTCCTTATGGAACAAAAAAACAAAAAAAAAAATAGACTGACGTTGTCATCATGGTACGCGTAGATAACATAATCCGCGACATAAGTTGTGGTAAATGTCGGCACGCCATGTAGTGTAACAGACATCTATTATACTTACCTATTATCCGTGATCTGTGGTATAACCCCAAAAATAACAGAATTATATTACTTGCATCTCAATACATGACGTTTTACGTATATTTCAGAATTAGTGCGGACTAATAAGTTTCTAAAAGTACTCTGTAATTAAAACACAAAATAAATTAACTGTAAATACATTATTAATTTAAATTCGTATTGTGAATATTGATACGACACATTCTGAGATTTAAGTACGTTACTTTTAAAATCGACCAATCACAGCTCACGCATGTCACGTGATATCTAATACTTTTAAAACGTGCCAATTTATGTATAATTAATATTTAAAAAAGCAATAAGAGATAAATCGTAGTACATTATGTTCGCGATAGATTAGTGTGGTGTAGAGATCTCGCGCGCCGCCAAATTAATCCAAGATAACAGTTAACAATAATAAACTGTTAGAGGTATAATGAGTTAAACATCGGTTACAAGTTACGTTCAAAAACATTATCATTCGACATTTGTGTAAAGATTCTGAAAATTAGTTTCACCAACTTATCATATCACAATTATTTAGTTTATACATATATAAATCTTCATATATTTTATCTATTAATAAATAATCGGCGAAGTTACAACTGATATTTACGTCGCGTGACTGACTCGCAGTGGTCGCTTATTATATACAAATACATAATATAGTTTATCTATCTAGATGATATATTATCTACAACATCAGGTATTCGCATGTTGTCAAACAATCACGATTAAAGCTTTTATCGATACACAAACGCGGTGAAAGCTTGTATCGATACATTTATCAATGTTAATAAACTAGGTGAAGATATATTATATCGATATTATTTTGGGTAGATAGCAATGGTCATTATGCTAGTATTAAAACAACATATCAAAAAATAAATATTATGGACATTATTAATGTAGATTTGTAATCAAAATAAGCTTTTTTTATTATTCTGAATGACGAAACGAGCAGTACAGTCGCCTGATGGTTAGCGCCTATCAATAAACAGAGGCAACACCTCACAGAACTTTAAATTACAAAGCAATGCATGGCATTGGACTGCGCTACATGTTACACACTGTTACATAAGATGTTAAAGCTCGTAATGCCTGGTAATTTTACTGGATTCCGGTTGGTTGTTGTTAATATGAAGCAAAAATATATCGTAAAGTATTTTATCATTAGACCTGTTTTTATTACCCGTATCTTTATACACCAATTCACTGTATAAACCAAAGTAATCATAATTATCCAACATGGTGCTTATGTACTGCATTGAGTCAGTCACAATCGCTCACAATAATTACAATATAAAGGGAGATAGGAAAAACTGAAAGCAGACGATGACCAAGATAAATTTTTTGCAAATTCAGACGCTAAAATGAATTTCGTGCCAATAGTCTATTATGGTGGCTATACCACGGTGCTTTATACGATCGAATTTATCTAAAAGTGCTTCGAATTAAGGCAAAGAATGGACTATCTTTCTAATATGTTATACATTTAATATTTCTAGCTAAATGTATGTGATGCAATAATTTTACGTATATCTTGAAATAGCTCTGTTTTAAATGTCGACTATTATCGAAACCGAGATCAGTGGTTTTAAAGACAGCAGTGACCTCAGATTAGTTTTGGTATAAAGTATTGGATTGGGCCGGTTAGGATGAGAGGATAGCGTAAACTCAAAGCGTGGAACTCCCGTCTGGTTCAAAGTGATGCATACTGTCTAACTGCGGTAACGTTGAGTGCAGACTAAGATTATTCATGCATCAGAATATGCGTAAGATCTCTTATTACGTTTTGGCATGCGAAGTGTAAGTGTACACTTGCTATGTCCATTACCATTAGTCTGTGCTTCACTCATTGACGTCATGCTGATCAGGTTAGATATGGAACAACTACTACGTAATGCAGCAATAAATATTATTGTGACACATAAAAATATCGATAAATTTAAGTGGCCATCGATCTATTAATCTAAAGTAAACGATACAGATCGGACTATCTGTGACATCATAGATGAGTGTATGGGTTTTTTACAGTATGTACATTACATCAACCCAAATAATTTTACGGTCATACAGGCGCGTGCAATGTACTCTTTCATATAGTCTACTGAGAACGCAATTTTCATTTTTTTTTTATCCTGGTGGTTAGGATATAAAATATAATGTATTGAAACGAAAATATATAGTCACGAATATATAAAAAACTAGTCCTGAACCTACTGTAAGGTACGATTATCTAGTGTCGGTGAGTATACGAGATACTTTCGGTCTCAGCATCCAGACCTGAAATAAATATTTGCGGATCACACATTTGTCTCGGTGCGGGGATCGAACCCGCCTATCATTACACAGTCGGATATTCGTCCGCTGCACCAAGGGGGCTAACAATTTCACTGCATCAGTTTTAAAAGCTTATTTTCGTATTTTTTTAATACTCTAGATCTGGGATATATAAGTGGAAACAATATTGGCAACTACCTATAGTTCTTAATTTACATTTAATTCATTTAAGTAGATAACTGTCTTGCTCAGACATAGCGTGTCTTCAAACCTTATCCTTTGAAGGATAGGTAGAGACCCCGACCTATTGAACTTATTAGGAGTTCCACAGCCATAATAATATCTGATGTTAATTTAAATAAAAAAATCCACCAAATAAATAATAATAAAAATATTTCAGTCTGTTTCAGCCAGTTTCAGAGAATTTGTAGAGTTTAAACTATTTGCACACGCCTGAACAGACCACAATCATATCGACATTTTATAATCTATAAATATCATAAAACGTATTTAAAAGCGCACTTTATATATATATATATATTATAAGTCTTTCAACGTGTCTTTTCGATAATTTATATCAAATGTGTCAAAAGTTTAATCGAAACTTTCTGTCGATGTCGATAAATGGGCGTGAAGAAATATCGTTAGCACGCAATAGAATTATGTGATCGAAATTACATAAATTATTTATTGATTATATACAAATATATCAAAAGATTCAAATAAATTTTACTTCAATACAGAATATTAGTATTCATTTGCTAAAATATGTTTGTTATGTTATTAATGTTTATAATTTATTGTAACTATCAACATATTAAAATAACAAAACACAACAAATATTATTCGATTATACTAAAAATTTCATTTCACTAACAGATCTTAAGACATATTTAAGTTGCAGTTGTTTAGTGTTGTTTTTATTTGTCATGTATGATAATAATCCACATTAATAGCCTAATTAAATTGAAACTTAGGAAAAAATAACATCACATCGTTTGCTTTTAATTTACACAAATTAGGTGGCAAGCGTTGGACAAAATATATTTTTGCGATGTTAATTCAGACAATACTTTAATATACATTACTTTTTACTTTCAATATTCGTATTACTAGTAATTTGTGACCAAGCTATATTTTTGTATCAATGATGACTCGACCCAAACGTATCGAATCGATAGACAAGTTCCAATCTAAAGATATCGACAACGATCGCGCCCGTATGCAGGGACTCGATTATTAAAACGTCGATATTCCCTGTGACCGAATATACATAAGACAATTTATATAGTTACACAGAGTACGTATATCTACTAACACTTGTATACATCCATGTATAGGTTACACGTAATTATAATATAGACGAGGGACACGCGGGGTACCCGTTAAGTACGGGAAAGCTCAACACTCACTAAATTTAAAACTTCGACAAACTAAAAAATAAATAACTTAACGAAATAAAACTCAACAAGTTTTGTACGTGATAAATACTGGTGTGAGGTGTCCGGTCTCTGGTGTGAGCCGTTGTCACTCAACACACGGTGAATACGCGCTCGTCCCGCTCGGTGCGCTCGTCCCGCTCGCGGCGCCGCGCTCGCTCGCTCAGCTCGGTGCGCTCGGTGCGCTCGTGTCGCTCGTGGCGCTCGTAGCGCTCGTAGCGCTCGTAGCGCTCGCGCGTCGCTCACGAGTGCGTCGGCCGCGGTTGGCTCGTGTCGTACGCACGGATCACGTCCGCCTGCGACACGCTGCCGCCCTCCTCTTGCGAAAACGCGAACCCATCTGCACCACATACAAGTTACGACACACGCCACACGACCAAAAATAAAAATATTAAAGTGAAAAATCAGCGTCTAAACTGCGTGTCCAACGCTAGATGTGTGACAGAACGAATCAAAGTGTTCGATACTTGACTGAATTCGTATCAAGCCGTTGTGATCACCACAGACCCAGCGGAAACTACGCGCATTTATTGCTACGGATAATAAACTTTCAGCATTATGCATTGTAATATAGTACAGTTAAAATTGTATGCAAAAAAAAATATATTATTATGATATCCGCTAGTAAAATAATCTCTGGCATGCTATTTTCACCTATATTTCAATAAGGTCGAAATATTGTTATGAATTGTAAAAATATGTGCCAGCATGCTCAAGCAGATCTCCGTCTGGTCTGCGCTGATGTTTACGCATTCGATACGACTCGTCTGGTGTCTAAGTGAGCGTGCGTCTACGACGCTGCGGTGCCGTGTATGTGTGTATGTGTACCGTATTTTTCATTACAACTTTCATTCAATGTAAATAAATATTTTTAGTTTATATAAATTACAGTATACGTGCCGTTTGTCGTCACGACACAAGTAGATCGGTGGAAAAAACCATAAGTGCCGTTTGTCGTCACGACGCGAGTAGAGCGGTAAAAAAACCCAGGTTATACGTGTAACAAAAACGTCCAATTTACCTGCGTAAAAGTTGTATTGAAAAATATAATATGGCGGTGGTTTTTAGTACTCACGCGACAGCTCGAGTTCCATTGTGGTGCGCGTGCCAGAGCGGCGACTGAACACGCTGCGAACGTTCTGAAGCAGCCGCGCCGTCTCCGTGAGGCTGCCACACAGAGCGCGGTGACAACTTTGCTCACCATCGGTCGTACTCAATCGAGTACTTATACTACTTTGCCCACGAACGACTGTACTCATTCGAGTACGTATACTACTTTGCTCATGTTCGACCGTACTCAAACAAGAATTTATGTGTTTACAATCCAATAACTGTCCCGGTAATAATCTGTTTCCGACTCAGTAATATACCAATTAAATTTACCTACATCCCTCAAAATTAAAGAAGTTTTTGTACCAAATTATTTTACCTGCCGAGCCCTTTAGTTATCTAAATTATTAAGCGTGAGTTAAAAAGCATTGTCACTTTTCATAGTCCTTTCGATATTTAATAAATTTTAGGGAAATGTATTTTAATTAGGGTATGACCACATTTTTAAGTCAAATTCAAATTTTTTATACATTTTTTTACTCGAAACGTACATTGACTAAAATCATTTATAAAGCATTACAAATATTTGACATAACATTCTGACTTTCAAGTATATCATAGTTACTATATTAGGAGGTCGATTATGAGAAGTGACAGTGAAGCGTAAGGGAAGCGCATGCAAGCCATGCAAGCGGTAGTTACTGTTACGTGGACTTACACTGGGCGAGCCGGACGAGCGCATGCGCCGCGTCCGCCGCGCTGCGCGGGAACAACACCGTTAGTCATCACACTTTACTAATACATCACGCATGCCCAATAACAAACTGGCGTACATCGCCCTCGAACCAACCTCACACAATACAATACAATACAATGTCAATTTTAATCTGTTATTACTATAGACTTAAAGAAAGACTGAGCGTGACCCTCACAAATTTGAAAGCTTTCTAGAAAGAGATATACATACGAGTATTGCAGCTACTGAACTTCGCAACTGTTGCTATCTCTTTCTAGAGTTGTAAATTTAGTGGCGCTATTTTTCAAACAATGTTTTTTCTGTCTACGGTTGAAACTATTGTAATTTATGTTTCTGTGAGGTAGATTCGTTTCACATATAATTTTGTTACACTATCAAATTAGTAATAAATAAGTAGTTAAATATCCGATAAATCTCCACCACCTGTAATTTTATAATAAAATAACAATACTTTTTTCATAAATTATTAGGTGTACCACACATTATAGTTTTCATTGGTACAAATTAAATTTACTACTGTATAGAATATTTGCTTTTTTTCTTTTTACATTTTTTTTAAAAAGCATAATGTGTATTACCCTTAATACGAATTTGAAGAATATATAAAAAATAACTGTTCTAGAAATAACGAGTAAACATTGATAATACTTATGACTACACTGAACAGTGTGGTTTGAGAGATCAATATAAGGACATTGCAATGGTACCAATGATGATTATTTACAAAACATTCACAGAGATATAGACTGTGTAATGCCACAGACATTCCACAAAGATGTCAATGTATAACTGAAATGTTTAATGTGAATATATTTATGCAGGACATCACACACGTATAAAAAAAGTTTTTTTTAGACATATCTTTTAATTCCTTGACAGTCGTAATTCACGTGCCCTTCATTTATGTTTCAAAGTACGATGATAATATAAAAAATGAAATGTATATGTAATGCTGAGTATTGTAGTGAAAATAAAATGTAACCAGTGAAGAATGTAATAGAGTGCAAGAATTTAAAAATATACGTACATATAATAAAAATAAATACAGTATGTCAATTAACATCCTTAAATATAAGGAAATTAGATGCAGAAAAATAAACATATTTCATAAAAAAATGGTATCTTAATGAGTAATTATTATTTTAAAAAATAAAGGTATAACATCTACTGAATATTATTAAATCAGAGATTTAAATATATAGCAATTTACATATTAATATGCAATTTCCAATCCAATTTTTTACTTGGCAATCTTTGGAAAGACTTTCATTTATTTTAAATATCAAACTGTATGGAGTTTAGAACTGATAATTATTACTAAACAAAAAACGTTTTGCTGGATCATGTTATTTACATTTTATTTGTTAGTCAACATACTGTAGTAGCAAAATAAATCAGCGAAGGGTTGAAGGAACTACTCGTTTGTACAACATCTTCGTTTATTCATGTTATTTACAACGTTTGGAAGTAAAATACACACAGAGAAACAGGTTTCTCCAACATAACATTATTAAACCTTGTGTCAAATAAATCTAATAGCGATTAACAACTTTATTTGCGGTCCAAAAACACGCCATCCATATATTGTGAATGCAAAGACAGCTTGGTAATACACAGTCGTTTTAGCAACCGCACCACGTTCACAATACAGACAGGGCGTTATATTGAAGAGCAAATGGAGTTGTAATCGACATTATATTAATTTAGAACAAGGTGTAACACCTTTGTGACACAAATTAACGCAAAGTTTCAAAGCCATTGACAATAAAACATCACCTAAATATTCGCAAAAGAATACAATGTAATATATTGGGGCAAATATCACTTCGCAGTGAGTCTAGTATGAAACTATGTAATGAAATGTTTACGTAGTGTTTAGTCAGTGGCTCTGGACTATGCGAACAATAAATACAACAATTACAATTTTACTTATTAAATACAGGCCATAGCGTCAATTCATCACGCTTACATACAAAAATATTTGGAGTCAAATCTGAAGGTTATATTTTAACAGCTTCTTTTCGTTAATAAATCAGAATACAAGCTATATTTTTAAAATCTAATCAACTAGATTATTGATTGATATCGTGCTAACAATTGGGCAGCTTCTGTTTGTAATGAATCAAATCAAAATACAAGCTATATTTTTTTAAATCTAATCAACTAGATTATTGTTTGATATCTTGCTAAAAATCTATTGGGCGTCTAAAATGACCCTAAAATAATTAACAAAAGATCTAAGGATAGGAAGAATATAAAGTCTAGATACATTTTGAATTTATTTGGAGGTTTATGTCATTATAAAAAAAAAAAACTTTAATGTCGAGACAAGCAGGTCGCTCGCCTGATGGTAAGTGCCACTACTGCCCATAAACATACACAACATCACACAGAACTTAGAATTACAAAACAATACATGGATTGCGCTCGTCACCTCGAGACATAAGATGTTAAGTCTCATAAAGACCAGTAATTTCACTGGCTTCAATGTCCTTGAAACCGACTTAAAACATTGGTTTCATACTGCTGTTTGGCGGCAGAAATAGACAAAGCAGTGGTACTAGACCATACAGTCTCTCGCATACTAGGAACCTTCGATCTAGTGATAAACATATTGATACATTATTATTAAAAATAATAAATACACCCAACAGTCACACACCTTTAACCTATTCCTAACTCTATGGTTTTAGTTTAGTATCGTGGGTACTCGGGAGCTACGAGAGATTTACGGTGTCATAACACCCAATAAAAAGTACAATATGATTTGAAAAAAAATTGAAATTGTAAAAAAATATTTTAGAGATTCACGACGAATTTATTCGTCATAAATAGAACCTTCAGTTTGACCCCACTCTCTCAGCTAGCTTACATATCAAGTAGCTACAATATAAACCAGCAATAGACGGAGTATTTCTCTAATATTAGTTTAAATCACGCGTGTTATTTGCACACTGTACGAGGCACTTTAATGTTTCGAGGCATATCTATTGTACGGAGCAGAAACTTGGAAGTGGCGCCCCTCTCTCCAGCGTTTCAGATAAATTACTTAAATATATAATGGTTGCCTTTTTTGGGTATGGGACAATAAGAACCCTTTATGTACTTTTCACTTGTGTGGGCCTGTGTGGTGCCTTTTTCTTACAAATCGACAGTGAGCCAACTACGCTTCCGTATGCTAGGGGCTTTGTGCAGTAATTTTTTATTTTATTATATTATGATTTTGCCGCCCTCTGAAACTGCCGCCGGGAGCAGGTGCCCCGATTTGCCCAACCATATCCGGGCCTTCACAGGGCAATCTGCACATAGGCAGGTACGCCGTCTATATTAACAGGGTATTGTAGTTTGGTGTGATGCTAACATATTTAAATATTAATTACTATTTTACACCTACTTGTGACCATTTTTATATTAAACTATATGCCCATGATGCAATGCATTTAAGTATCAAAAAACTTTATTTTTGTCATACGATAAATTAAATCTGTATTATATACCGTCCCGTTGCTGGGCGCATGAGCATCATCTACTAACTAGAGGGGTTAGGCCTGTAACGTTAATAGCAATATTTGAGACACTAACGCCCGGTTTCTGAAAGGCTGATCAATGTAAAATTAACTAATCAAATGCCAAATCTCATGTCAAGTCGAAATAGAGCTGCTAGAAGCGTAGTCAACACCTCTGATTTGACACACATGTTAGTTAACATAACTTTCAGTTTAATATAAAAAATCTATGTCAAACGCTACTAAAGAGACATCAAATATTATTAAAATTTTCACTAAATATGTAAATCTTGGGACATATACTTAATGGGGTACGAAACTAACAGAATAACCAGCTTCTAACGGTACTTATAATATAACTACCCACATTGTGGCACTTGAATCGGTATGGTGATATGCATTAATAGTCAACGAAGCGAGCCATACAGAAGAATTAAAACAAAGCATTTAAGGTGCCTCGTGCAGTGTACATGCATCTTTATTTACATATTATACACAACAAGTAGTATAGAACATAAAGTGGCACATCTTGTTATCAACACTATGTACAAGGGAATGTGTATTATAATATGTACATATTTATTATATACTGTAAATAGGAAATGTCATGAAAAATTACGTAGAACAGTTTTGCAATAAAATGTCGAGCTTTCAATGACTATAAATGCTTTTAACAAATGTTTTCAAAACAAATGAATTCTTTCATCGTCGTTTCTTTGTACCATAGAAAATTATCTGTTTTAAAGAAAATATTACACATCTTTTTTACCACAGACTTGCATAGTAAAATATTACTTCTCATATAAATTAATTATCAACAAAAATAGAAAAGTGGAGATTATTTCTCTAATAACAACGCTTACTTTTGAACATTTTAGAAAATCTACTATTATAATTTGTAACATTAATCTCATATAAATGGTTGTACCATGGACAAGCTACATTAACCTCATTGTGTTTTAAAAAATATGAATGCAATATATTTGTGCACATAGCATACTATAATTAGTTGTATCTCACTCACGCCCAGTTTCTGAAAGGCTGATCAATGTTAAATTAACTAATCAAATGTCAAATCTCATGTCAAGTCAAAATTGAATTTCTAGAAGCGTGATCAATACCTTTGATTTGACACACATGTTAGCTAACATAACTTTCAAATTAATATGAAAAATCGTATGTCATTACTAAAGAGACATCAAATAGTATAATTTTTTTCATTGACATCGATTTCATTTGACAGCGATGTCAACTCAAAGTTTTGTTAGTTGAATGTCGATTTGATCAGCCTTTCAGAAACCGGGGGTTAGCCTGTTATATCATGGAGTATATAAAATAAGGAAGAACTACACTACTTAGGAATATATTTCCTAAACACCAATGAGGCGCCACACGTGACGCTCAACATATTTCGTTTCATGGTGCTAATACCCTTACAGATAGACAATGTTGCTAAACCATTGTGTATCGTTTATCATGTTCGGGTACATGTTGAGGATTCATCTAGCTTCCATATACCCATCAGAAGGCCAATTCTTGTAATTTTAAATGTTCAAAATATCATTCCGATCTAGTCTCAGCGTCAAGAAAGTGCAAATGGCATTCTCTTAAACCAATAATCAACGTCAAATGCACCTAGCATTAGCAGTAGCATTATACCGTTTTGGCTTCAGTTAACTTTTATTCTACATTCAATCTCATTACGATCTATGTTCACATTTAACGTTGATTATTGGTTTAAGAGAATGCTATTTGTAACTTTCTTGACGCTGAGACTAGATCGGAATGATATTTTGAACATGTAAAATTACAAGAATTGGCCTGCAGTTCACAACTTAGCTAATACTTCGTATATATTTACCATTTAATGGCTGTTCTTTTCCTTAACACACAGCTCGCGTAAGCCCATCTTTATGAACAATAAATATTTTCTTATATTTAGTTCAATCACAGCACAAGACCCAAGCAGTCAACAAAATTCTTGTGGATTTATTTTAAATAAATCATTTAAATACTTTGTTTATGGGGGTCTATATAAAGTTTAATAAGTCGAAACGTTAACAATATCTTATTAATGATCTTGAGGACTATTATTTGCTTAGTTTTGTACTATACCTAACATTGAGTAATTTAATAGGTAGCTCCACATTACAGTAATCTCCTTTTCTCCTTCATTCTTTCGCTAAGACACAACCTTGTCACGTACATTTACGTCAATATCAATTACAAACACTAATAAATATGCATATAAAAATATAGATGAGAAGACATCGACTGTAACGAGAGTTTAGGAATACAGTTCACTCACAAACGCTAGTCACCTCCTGAGGTAGACGGGGTGAGATGAGAGAGTATATTAATGATACAACGCTTACATGTCTTTCATACCGCGTCGTTCTGCCCCTAGCTAGTGACATGCCGCTGAAAGTGACTAGCATTTGCGCGCGGAACATAGTACAATTACATACACTAATGAGCTTTGTACATATGTATACGTTATGTATAACAGGAACTTATATCTTAGGAAGTAGTAGTGCGGGGCCGCCCACTCAGTCTATAAATAACTACGTAAAAATATTAAATAATAATAATATAAAAAATATTATACTAAAATATAGTAAATATAGCAAGCAGTCCATACCACTCACTCCCCGCTGAGCTATCAAAACAGTGATAGCTCAGCGGGGAGTGGTATGGACTGTCGAGACGAAAGTCGCAGGTTCGAAACCAGCCCCAAGTGCATACACCTCTGACTTTTCTAAGATATGTGTACCTATATGAATTGTTAATTATCACTTGCTTTAACGGTGAAGGAAACATCGTGAGGAAACCTGCATATCTGAGAAGTTCTTCATACGAATTTCGAAGGTATGTGAAGTCTACCAACCCGCATTAGGCCAGCATGGTGGACTAAGGCCTGACCCCTCTCATTCAGTGGAGGAGGCCCGTGCCCAGCAGTGGGACGAATATAATAAAGGGCCTATCATTATTATTATTATACCAAAATATTATGTTATATAGTTTTGGAATGGTTAAATTGCGGAGTAGAGATACAAAGATTCTGTGTAATAATATCTATGAGTATATAAAAATTGCTTTTAATAATGTCAGTTCAGTAGTCTTTTGGCTGACCACCGCTCATCACGCCGTCTTAAACGTATTTAGGTATCGGCACAGATCTTGAGCGCGTACAGGAAATCTCGTGAATGATGATTTGCAGTACAGTACTGCGTCAAATTAATGAATCAATTGCGATTTAATAAACCAATGAAGAAATAAAATTATACGACATACGGTAGTGCACTTCCTGACACACACACTGTATTTCCCTATAGCTCAACTCATAATTTACTTTTACATATTCTACGGCCGCGTTCAAGATCCGTGCCGGTTCAGATAAATACATCACAAACGTAAAAATAATTTAGTATTGTTTTAGGCGACCCCGCGAGATTTACTAATCAGTCATTCGGTCCCGGCGCGAGGCTACATGTAGCTCTCTGTCGCCGGGAGCGTATGTAGTTCAAGCGGCGGCTCGGTGTCAAATGATATGTGAGATGCGACGGCCTCGGCGGCCGCTCCTGTTGTGTGGTGTGTGTGACGTGAGCGGGATATGCGGGGTGTGCGGGGTGCGCGGGGTGCGCGGGGTGTGGCGCGTGTGAGCGGGACGGGGCGCGGGCGCGGGCTCCGGCGCCACGCCGCGCCGCCGCCAGCGCAGACCCACCGGCGAGCCGCGCCTCTTGCTGCGCAACATCACGCGTCATGTCCCCACCGAACGATGTACTACGAGCCCTCGCGATGGGCCATTCCTACCCCTGTTTCGACGCCAACTTCAAGTTTCTACCCCGGTTTCTGTTCACTACTCAGTAATGGAAGTTGCTGGTTGGGAGCAGGTATGTATAGTGCGTATAAGCTCGCATATACGCGTTTACACATTGAGCGTATTTATCACGGGTACAAGTTCGTATTTTACGTAGCGTCGCGTAGGTGCAAATTACATACGGTACAGGAACATACAAAACCAAGCAATTTTTTAAGCTTATACGCACTAGTCTACATACAGTAGAAGAGCCGTGGTGGCCCATCGCAAAGGGACGTCAGATCAGCGCCGCGCTCCCCCCGCGTGCGCCATCGAAACAGACCGGAGCCGCGGACAATTCTGACTTTACCAGATTTATTGATTCTTAAGTGCGATTGAATCGTATTGACCGTTTATGATATATTCATACAATAAGCACATGAACTTAGCCAGCCTGAAGTCAGGCATGAGCGACGCCGAGTCTATTGTTTTTAAGGATGAAGGGAGGGACAAGAGCGAATGAAATGACAGACTTTAGGCCGGCCGAGTTAAATTATGTGTATTTCAAATACGAACCGATTTAGTAATTATCAGCAATATATGATGCTGTAATTGATTAACTGTGATTGGCAGTGATGTCTGCCACGTCTTCGGCCTAGTTTCGACAGCGTTTTACACATAATATACTATGACTAGTGGGATGAAGCGATAGGCCCGCGGGTGTACGCGGACTGTGCGGGCGGGGCGAGGGGCGAGGGGCGAGGGGCGAGGGGCGAGGGGCGAGGGGCGATGCAAAGCTAACTCAACAGTAACGGTATAACACTAGGAACGTTGCGTGCGCGCTAACTAATCACATTTCACCGATAGATCAATACATATATCATAAAAACAAATAGTAAATGTTGGTCATGGTCTATAATGGTTTTGATCATCAATTTTAAGTTTATTTCTTATGAACTTGGATTAAAAGATTATAATATGGTTAGCCTCGAATTAAAGTGCTAATTGGATGTCAGTACGGGCTTACGAATAAATATTGAAATTATTAGAGAAGATGGCCAAAGATCTAGAGAGGATGTACAAGGTCGGTTGAAATTTCTAAGTATAATCGTACCCTGGCCAGGATAATGCTAGACAGAATGAAAGGGAATTTTGATATTCCAAATTGTTAAAATAATTTAATTTAATCCATTCATAATGTCGATAAAAAATGAAGCTAACCAACCATACATCAAGACACACGGACATCAGTTGATTTAAGTATGTACCAATGATCTATCGGCAAATATTAAAATACATAGAAAGAGAAAGTCCAGATGACATGACATTGAAAACTTGAGCAGTATATTTCAAATATACACACATAGTCGGTAAAATATCAAATACACTCCGCGATTGTTATTTTTTTTTTATAATTAGAGCAATTGTGGTTAATCTTTGTCCAAAATGTTGGAATTATTCGTGAATTAGAAAAAAAACATCCTCCGCTAAATGTAGATAATGTTTTATATGACTAAAGTCTGAGCGATAGAATTAGCCTATTAAATGTGAGTGAAGCTAATGTTATTTTAACCGACATTGGTGTATATTTGAATCATGTCCGTATTGAAATCGATTCACATTTTATCGATATTTTTTTGTCGATAACGCACCTACAGAGCAATAAATCATTTAGAAAAGCAGATCGATTTCAAACAACACTGCGTGTAACATACAGTGCTACGAATGCTATAGAAATGAACATGTATACGGAAAATAATAGACATGTAATATACAACAGATATTTACAATAAATATTATAGTTTATATGACGATTGTATGTATATATATTTGGTTTTGTATATGGGGACAATAATCTTATCCTATCAAATAGTAGTAGTATTATACTAGTCTTGTATGAACGATTAATGACGTAAAAATGCGCCACTTGAAAATTATCGGCATTTTTACATAACTTTAATTAATAAAAAAAATTTAGAGCCGCTACAGCTGCGTAGGGACATTGCCTCGCTTTCCGTCTTTTATCGTCTGTATCACGGTGAATGCTCTGAAGAATTGTTTGACCTTATTCCTTCCTCACCTTTCCTTAACAGAACCACGTGTGCTGGCTTGCGAAACCATAGCTTCGTGGTCTCTTCCATCTCGGCTCGGACCAAGAGGTTCGCAAAATCGTATTTCTGTCGGACCATAAAGCTGTGGAATAGCTTGCCGGCGCACGTGTTTCCTCCTTCGTATAACTTGGGATCCTTTAAACGGAGTGTGAAGAAGCAACTAAGCAGGCCGGCATAATTCTGCCGATCTGCGATAGATTCAGTGTCTATCGTTGGTCGACAGTATTCATGGATTGCGCTATACTTACCATCAGGTGTAGCGTAGTCACTTTGCCGAGCCAGGATAAAAAAAAAAACTTAGACTAATTTTAATACTGAGTTTTACTAGTTGTTATAAATTTAGTCCCCATTTTGTAATAAGGCTGTATATTTTAAAATTAATTATGTTTAGAAATTATAATATTGATCGTTCAAACAGTACTCATGTATATTTATTATGTAAAAGTCTCATCTAATAATAATGTGAATAATCGTGTATTAAATATTTTGGTTAGTTATAAATTCATTCAAAAACAAACATACTAAACTCACATTCATAAACACGCATGCTTAATATCATTAATATTCTATTAATAGTAATGTTTATCTTCTAACGATGAGACAATCAAACAAAATCATTTCACAAAACCATGCACACCACAATACTACAACATATACGACGACGTATATAGACGTCATGCTATATAAATATTTTGTCATGACGGAAAATCTCGTCATGCCTAAAGGTTAAATAAACACGTACAGTATCATTAAAATTTGTGAAACAATAAATAAAAAATTGTAAAATGGCACGTAAATGTTCATAGACACTACAACCTTTCCGAAACTGTCAGGATTTATGACTCAAAAAGTAAAAAAAAAGTAGATGGTATCATTGAACAGGAAGTTAAAGATAGGAAAGGTATGGAATAAGATAGTGGCACCGATCGATAATAGTCATATGTAGAAAAGAAGCATGTTAATAGTCCGTTTTAGAAAATCATTATTATATAGGCAATGTATACTGTACGTGTTATAATTTATAACGTTTTATTAAACGAGTAAAATTAAAATTATTATGATATTATATGGGATAAGATGTGAGTGAAATATGTTTGTTTTGATTACGGTTAAGATCACTTGGAAATATAATTTGGCACTTCATTCAGTCTTTTAAGTTTTTTTAAATATCTAGCCACTATAGGCATTAAAACATTGACTACATTGCATTTTAATGATGGAAAATAAAATAATTAACAGAAAAGCATTTTTTATCTGTTTGTCTGTATTATTTATTTTAACTGTTGCCAAATATATGATTAATGCAGAAACTTTTCAAAGTTTAGTTATATTAAAAGTCGCGAAATATTATGGTAATGTAACATACGACTACCCTATGCATTTAATCGCACTTTAGAATAGACATTTCATGTTAAAATTATTATTATAATATGTGTGCTAAGCTAGTGTAGTGATCTGAATCGACGTGTTATGACGTGTTATGACGTGATAGTACGAGCGTACGAGTATATATTATGATGTGAGTACTCACGAGTGCCTCGGATGTGTGAGCAGCGCGCTCGGGTCTCGTTGCTTGATCTCGCTCTCACGCACCGCTTCAGTCATCGTCTTGAACGCTGAGTTGTGGATGCTGGAATGCACGGAGTTCATCATATTAACGTAACCTACAATTTACGAATTTGTAGTTATCTAAACAACGAATTTGTATAGCACTGTTTGTTTTATTTTATAAAACACCCCTTAAGCGTATAAATTACGGATGTTTCAAAATATAGCAATGTTAAAAAGATTCCGTCAGAGACCAGAAATTGTGGTACATAATCTTTTTCTTAGTCATATCAACATTGACAGAGTGTTTGTGGTCATTATGTAATAGTGGTAAGGGCTGATGTGGCTCGCCTTACGACGTCTCGCCATCACTCCCGGTTGCTACTGATTCTGGTACAATCGTGCAAGGGAACGCCAATGGCGGGTTTAATTTGGTCGGTCCATCGCATGGGCGATCTTCCTCGGGTTCTGGTGCCCTCAACTCTGCCTTGTACGACCAGCCGTTCTATAGAGTCACTATCTCGTCTAGATATGTGCCCGAAAATTTGGAGGCTCCGAGATTGAACCAAAACAGATAGACGATGTTTGATGTTGAGTTTTTGGAGTATTGAGACATTTAAATAATAAATAAATAAATACACCCAACAGTCACACACATAGTCCTGACCCCACACTAGGTAAGCCTGTATCGTGGGTATCAGGAACTACGAGGGACTTGCGGTCCCACAACACCCAGACCCGAACCAAATTTTACATAATAGGACTCCGATGAACGATTTTTTTTGCTAACCTATCACTAAGCGATACCATTGATGGACGACATAACATTGTAATGTTTATACGTCTTGTTGTATCATAATAATTTATATCTCAACAATACCAATGAAAATAACCGTGTATCTAACCTTGTGCGGAGATCCAAACTTGTTAAATCTTTGTTCTTATTAAATTCACTTGTAAGATTTCCAGTTCGAAACTAGAATGTACACAATAATATCATTAATTGGAAGTAATAAAAAATACGTATACTTTTAAATAAATTCATTTTATAAGTAATAGGTACTGTTAGAAATACGCTGTAAATAAAATACCGACTACTATCTCATTATTAATTCACTATTAACGTTTCCAATCACTTATTTCTTTAGTACATACATTTACTAAAACAAAACCTATAAAGTACGTAATCTGCCCTACGAAATATAAGTACGAATACCCTAAGATGACAGAGTCTACATAATATACTAAGAATTAATGATAAGATGAATTAAATGACTTGAAATTTGTATTATTTGTATGTACACCTGCTTGTTTACATGTGAATATAACTTCTACAGTAACCCAAATATATATTGGGCATCGAAATAAGATAACTAGAACGATAATTCTCATATGAATCTGCCAAAAATACGGCTCCACTTACTTACAAATCCAAAGGTAAAATCACACGTAACACTCATACACGCTACAAAAAATAAGGAACGTCCAAAACATTAAATTTCTAAATCGGGATACGGCGTTCTGCACCGTGCAAAACAATTAAGACATATTAAGTGTCAACTAGAGATCATGAATCAATTTTTATGAATTGATGGATGAACGAGCTGCACAGACTTTTATAGCTCCGCCCCCTTGCACAAGAGTTTTGATGGGGTCATTTTTTGGTTGAGTGACGTTTGTTGTCATCTTATTTCGATGATATTGGGGTGTTTATTAACTCAGTATATAGGCAGTCGTATCGGCTGTCCCGCATGGTGTCACGCGGCGTGCCCGCGGCGCGCAGCAGCGTGGCGGCCGGTGGTGGCGCTGCACACGGTGCCACACCTACGTATACACGCTCTGAGCTGACGGGACTGCACGTCCTCACACTACGTGCAGTGCGACGCGGACGTGTATATACGTCCCCATGTTCCGTAGTCAAATGACTAATCGGAACCCTTAGAATTTCCTCATATCCGTCTATCTGTCTGTATGTCACAATCCTTTTACTCATTAATACCACTATTTGGATTGTAGGTGTATTCTATGAACCGTTGACCAAAGGTGTAGTAAAATTAAAATTAAATAATTTAGTGTGGCTCTCCATATATGCAATGAATATTTTTTTACGTTGCAGAGGTATGTGTGATATATGCGATTGTAAGATTTGCGTAGCCAGTCACAAAAATGTTCCCTCCCCCTCCTACTTTTAAACTAGCGGGTTAAAAATGTTGAATAAAGTAGTATAACTTAAAGGGTATTTTCAACGAAAATTGGTTTCAATAAGGTAAGTTGTATAATTATTACATACTACATATTACATAAAAAAAAAACAATGCAGTGGCCAACCACGCACAGTGAAGGGGTCTGTACACAGGATGAATGAATATTGTGTAACCGAAATTATAGTATATCTCAAAAATTATACAACCTATTCTTCTTTCTTTTCCCACTCGCAATGGGGTCGACGCAACAGCGTGTTGCGTCCTATGCGCGCGTATACAAGGTTAGTCAGAAAAAGTTTACTAAGCCGTAACCAACTTGAAGTATAGCTGATAAAAAATTCTACTATGAATATATTATCTCTTTAAAAACACAATATCATCAAAAAAACAAATATCATTTTTTATTATAAAAACACACATTCCTGTAGCGCGATTTTTAAGTTCAGGACTTGGCGGCAAAATACAAAAGAACTGCAGCGCCGCGCAAACTCCAAATGAAACACAGCTGATCATAGAGTCGTGTGCGTAGTTTCTATAAAATCTTTAAACATCAATATCTCTGGAATTATGGGATTTATTGCGAGTACAAATGTTCTGAATTTACGGGTACTTTTATGTTCTTCCGGCTTAATACACCTTATACAACTAACCTTGTATATAAATAAATTTGTACACGTTTTGGTACTCACACAGTGATGATCAGGTCGGGTATGAGTGTGGCGATGGGTATCAGCACGAGGCCGAGCCAGAACACGAGCGAGCTGAACACCATGCGGTCCATGCCGCGCATCACGCCGCCGATCATCACCGTCGGATACATGTTGCTGCAACATTACAACAAGCTGCAACAACGTGGAAGGTCTCTCGTGTGCGAGAGGCCGGCTGGGTTGGTACCACCGCGTCGTCTATTTCTGCCGCCAAGCAACAGGGTCTAAGCACTGTTGTGTTCCGGTGTGAAGGACATTGAAGCCAGTGAAATTACTGGGCATTATGAGACTGAACACGTTATGTCTCGGAGTGACGAGCGTAGTCCAGTGTCATGCAGTGCTTTGTTATTTAAAGTTCTGTGTGGCGTTGCTTCTGTTTATGAGCAGGCGTGGCGCTTACCATCAACCGAGGGACCTGCTAGACTCGTCATTCAAGCTAATAATAATTTAAAAAAAAACAACATGCATGAGGCGTAACACATAATGAGGACGAGCAAATAACTTTGTAACTTGAAACTAAAGATCACCGATAATAAACGGATCAGCCAGTGAATATCCAGTAACTTCCGGCCGACATAATTATATCGACCATCGAGACGGCAATGTTTCAACGGTTGCGACTTTTATCTTGGCAGTCCGTACCACTCTCCGCTAAGCTATCACCGGTTTTAACTAAGTACTTATGGCTTATGGTCGCACATCATCACTAGCACGCAAAATTATTGTTTTTTTTTTATTGCAGCTGATCCTTCGATATAACATCGATAAAAATTATTTTTTGCAAATAATCAGGATGGATACACGAAATAATAATTAAAACTAGAAATATTGCTTCTAGAGTTGTTTAATGGTCCTAAATGAGTGATTTGAGAAAAAAATAAGTTTTTGGAGTGGTAGAGCCACGCTGTAGACACTTTTGTCTACAGCATGAATGGGCCGGCTCGTCCGGGTAAAGTAGCAGCTTGCTGCTGTGTTTCGTACGGTGAGTGAGATTTCCGGAGGCCCAAATCCCCCTCCCCTTTCCAATCCCTTAACTATCCCTTTCCTTAAGGTCGGCAACGTTCCCATATTTTTTTTGTATTGTGGGCGTACATGGGAGATCGCTTACCCACTTGCTCGTTTGCCGGACTATGCTACTTAAAAAAGTTATGGAACATTAAATAAGTTTATAAAATTGAATTTAGGCTAGTGCTGATGTTCGACGTTAATTAAAGAAAATTTCGGCCGCGTCCTCACAATAGTGTACGTAGTTACCTGTAGAGCAGTATGAATAGGAACCAGAGCGCGACGGATCCCCAGATGGCGAGGTGGGTGACCCACGTCCACGAGTGGGTCGACAAGCCCGCTTTCAGGCACACAGTCAGCACCACATACTAGACCAAAATAAAATGTCTGTTAAATAACGCACACTTGGAATACTTAAAACATACAGAAGCAGCACTGTACGATGTCGCTTTATCCCAAGCACGAAATAATAGTTCAAACATACATACGTACGCACTCACGCACTCACGCCTCCGGGCTCCGGGCTAATACTAAGCATTTCATTATAGATTTTTTTTTTTTTTTTTTTTACTGCCTGGATAGGCAGACGAGCAAACGGGCCACCTGATGGTAAGTAGTCACCGCCGCCCATAGACTTCTGCAATGCCAGGGCACAGCAAAGCCGCTGCCTACCGTAAGAATACCCAATATCAATTTACCTGACCCGGGGAACGAACCCGAGACCTCAACACATTATACGTACACGTACGCATTATAACTGCGGTACCGAGACAGCGATAAGTGTTATAAAAAAATGTATAAATATTGTCAAAACTATACTATATCGTACATTATACTTTCAATAAATTATAGCTCCAACAGTACATCAATATTGTAGTTTTTACAACAATGAGGTATGGCAATTGATTTTTCACTTAGTTTTCAGTATTTTTGGAATTTCACGAGCGTGCATACGCAACTGACATCCTATCGTGCTACTACTGTAGTATATACTAGTAAGCCTAAGAGATCAGATCTTATAAAGAAAAAAAATACACTTAACAGTAACACAAGTCCTGACCCCATACTAGGGTAACCTGTATCGCGAGTATCAGAAACTACAAGGGATTTGCGGTCCCACAACATTCAGACCGAAAGATATATTTGTATATCACACAGACATTTGTCACGATGCGTCATCGAACATCGAACCCGCCACCTCTCGTTTCACAGCCGATTACTCAGCCAGTGCGTCACGGAGGCTGTAATGTATAGTAATTACCGTGTATATAAAGTTGCCGAGCACGAGATATCCGCCATCCTTCCCGCTGGGCCACATGACGTGATGGCTCGCCAAAAGCATGGGCAACCAGAACAACAACACCGAGTGCAGCAACGAGTTCACCGCCCACACCCAAAACACGCGCACGTTGAACAATAACCCCTGCTGCGACGGGATGTACAGCACGGGATGCTGCGGACAAACAAACACATTTATTTTTATTGCATAGGCCGGCAAACGAGCCAGTAGGTCACCTGAGGATAAGTGATCTCCACCGCCCATCTACGACCATAATACCAAAAAAATCATGGGTGCGTTGCCGACCTTAAAGGAAAGGGATAATTAAGGGATTGGGAAGGGGAGGGGATTTGGGCCTCCGGGTATCTCACTGACCGTACGAAACGCAGCAGCAAGTTGCTACTTTACGCCGGTTTTCTGTGAGACAGTGGTAATGACCCGGACGTGCCGACCCATACATGCTGTAGACAAAAGTATCTACAGCGTGGCTCTACCACTCATAAAAACCTCACCTTAATGACTAATCGATCAGCTCGCTCACCTGAAGGTAAGCGTCTGCCCCTAAACAGACAGTTCCAATCAACCAATGAAGCACTGTATGGCATTGACCTGCGCTCGTCACCCCGAGACATAACATGTGTAGTCTCATAATGCCCATTTAATTTTTAGCATAAGCTGGCAAACGAGCAAGTTTGTCACCTGATGGTTAAGTGGATTTCACCGCCCATACTACTAGAAGAAACATAGACGCGTTGCCGACCTTAAAGGAATGTCATCATTAAAGGATTGGGAAGGGGAAGGGGAAGGGGTTTGGGACCCTTGTATATCATATTACATATATAATATACGGTTATAAACATAATAATTATAAGATCATATGACATCGATATTATTGTTTAATTGTGGTAAAATAGATATAAAAATCCATTTATGGGCACAACCCGATTATTGTATATTCCTATAGTTACAATTTAAGGAACTGCTATAAAATTTAGGAACCCGTTTAGAAATCATTGACTTTTTATCATTGACTACGCGATGTGACGCGACAACCCAGAATGTATCGACGTTGGAACCTTCACATTTATATTTATGGTGTAATTAATGTTAACAAGATGAAGCTTATTTTAGGGTTTACAATTATTAGGAAGTGTTGTGCTTTTTTACATACCCTGAGCATGATTTCAGGCGAGCACAGCTTGTCGAAGAGTCCGATGGCGAAGGGCGGTAACGCGGTGAATATCACGTTGTAGAAACCTATCGTCCAGCGCTCGAACAGGATCTGACCAGACCTGTGACAAACACACAAACAAGTATGTGTATAAATAGTTGTGTACGATTCATGTGATTGTATCGCTTCTTTAAGCGTCGATACTACAAATTCAACAGTCGTTACAACGATTCATCTATCGATACTTTGATCGATTTTTACTTTTCATCTCGTTTTGCGATAGTAAAGAGCTTGAAGAGAGGATCGATTTTGTAAATGATTCGATACTTAATATCGACACTTCGAACCCGCCATGTAGTTTAATTTCACGAATAAGCTCATCTCTTGAAGTATCGTTAAATACAACTATCTATATTAAACTGAAAAGATTCAAAACTCTTGAGACATGGGGCATATCAAGGAGTTTAAGACACTTACATGTCGCTTTAGTTAGGTATATAATTTGTTTATTTGTCTATGACGCGACCACTTACCATCGCACCTTTCACAGTGTGTATGTGGGTGATTCTATACACATTGTACTCGTTGTGTCTTTTACTTCTACTTAGCTAGTTGTATTTAACAGTGTTGTAATACACAGCAAAATAAACTAAATGCTAAAACAGTGAAGTTCGTAATTTGAAGTGCTCACATATTTATTTATCCAGGCACATTTTAGACCGTCATGATGACTATAACCCATGGGAATTAATTTAAAACCCATCTTTGCTCATCAAAATCAGTTGAAATTTGTAATATAAGTAACTATAAATCCACAATATCGACTTACCAGGCGGAATATATAGCGAACCACAGCTCGATAACGTACAGACAGATGTTCTTATAAAACGAGTAGAGTATCAGTTTGCTTATCCGCGAGTAGTTCCACGCGCCGTGCACTAACAGCAGCCGTAGTAAGAATCGGAACTGTAACAATTGCATTTATTAATATTGATTATTGGGGGAGAGGGAAGAGTTGGGCCTACGGAAATCTGTTACATTACAAAAGGATACAATAAGTTGTCACTTCACGTTGGATTATAGACTTGAAAAAAGAGGTTCTGTATTTGACCCGTATGTATTTATGTAATTTTTTTCGGGATTTTTTCAAAAACGAATTAAGTGATTCTAAACTTGTTTCAGTAACGTAATCTGTATTCTTTTTATTAAAAGTGTACATGATTCACGTATCAATGACGTTTTTAGTTGAAACCTGGCAACCTGCGAGTAAATGACCCGGTTCTTGGTAAAATTTTAATTTTTTTTTGGATCCAGATGTGGGTATCAGCGTGTTTATATATTGGAGTACCTGTGCGATGCTGTAGTCGGACGCGCAGACGGCTTGCAGTCCCTCGACGCCGGAGATGCCGACGCCGACGGCAGCGCGTTGTATCATGGCGACGTCATTAGCGCCGTCACCGATGGCGAGCGTCACCGCACCCGTCGCACTCGATACCATCTCCACAACCTGGATCACGTGCTTAGCTTTATTACATTTTATTACGTGCTAAATACCCTCACCATTTAAAAAAAAATGTATAGGGAAAAATTATAAAAAGTTGGAAATGGAACATCGACAACATTAAATTCTATAATTATGTCCTAACAGTGCAATCGGATTTGGTACTATGTGGATGAGTGCTTCTAGAAGATGGTATATCGTCTTCAGCACACAGGCTCTTTCAGGCGTTGTTTTGTGTTTAAATTAGAAGTTACGTACGTAATATTTCCGTAGAATTTCGTACACGTTATTTAAGTTTATTAAAACGTGTGTCGTTCATAATAACTAATAACGTTATGATCGATCCTATTGATATTAATAAACGAGTGATTACAATTAACGTGAAATTTTAGGTCTCGGTTTTGAAATGATCCGGTACATAGGTACTTACTGTAAGGAATATATAATGACCTTAATATATGACCACACCTTTCTGTAACACGTTGTAAATCGATTATTTGATAATCAACACCTAAGTGGGTGACATGCTTGTTCCCGATAAATTATGCACGCAGGCATAGCTGCGAGTAAAAGCTAGTTAAAGATCAACTGCTGTATGTGGGTCGAAGATGTTAAAACGACATCGATAATAATACCTATATTTGACAGTCATCACATAAGTACGTAATCCTTGTAATATAATAATATGCTAACTAATCTATAATCCAAATCCATCATTAATTAGACAGATCATACATGGCACTAACCTCAGCCTTCTGTATAGGAGAGACCCTGCAGCACACGACCACCTTGCACGAGATGCAGAGGTCGAGGAAGTCCTTCTTGAGGTCGCATCCCATCGCATACTTGAGCGTCTTGCCGTCGATGATGAGCGCCACTTCGTTCTGTTTGCGGAGATTGTCGCCGAAGTCCACGGCGTGGCGGGATATGCTCTCGCGGGTACCCTGGGGACATACCATTATTCTTTTATTACGAGACGAGCAGGTCACTCGTCAAATTTTAAACGCCACACCATTGCGCTTATTGTAAAGAGCGAAAACGCGGCTTGCCTGAAAAAATCCACTATGTCTAAGGTTGTTACGTAGTCGGTACCAAAAATGTATCAGGTATACTTCTCACCAGAAGTTTGTAGTATGAAGTGTTATACTTGTCTATGCCACAAAACACGGTTAATATAGTAGATATCATATACACGTTGATCTGTATCGAAACCAAGCGTACGAATTTTAACGATTTTATGGCGGATTTTAATACACCCAACACCCAACAGTCACACACATAGTTCTGACCCCACACTCGGTAAACCTGTATCGTGGGTATCAGGAACTACGAGGGACTTGCGGTCCCACAACACCCAGACCCGAAATAAATATTTGTGTGTCCCACAAACATTTGTCTCGGTGCGGGAATCGAACCCACGGCCTCTCGCTTCGCAGCCGACTACTCGCCCGCTGCGCCACGGAGCTGGTTTTATATCTTTATATATATAATTCTACTGTACGTGTGTATGTGACTGAACTCCTCCTAAACGGCTGGACCGATTTGAATGAATTTTTTGTATGCGTTTGGGTGGCGCCCGGGATGGTTTAGATTCAGAATTGGACCCGGTAGGTGGCGCTGCTGTAGTTGCGGTTGAAACCGCGCGGGACAGCTAGTAAATATTATAGTTCGAGTTGCGCTGAATGTTGTGCTTAATGAATGGTAATGTAGTCCGTGGTATGTTTGATGTACTCACATCGAGGCTGTCCTCGTTGAGTATGATGATGGGCATGGAGGCGTGTATGAGACGGGCGGAGTGGGCGATGTTGATGGCGGTCTCCTGCTTGTCACCAGTTAGTACCCACACGTGGATGTTCGCTTTCAGTAAAGCTGCTATCGTTTCTGGCACGCCGTCCTGCACATATAACACATCGTTAAAATTAAAAACAACACTCAGTTCGGAAAGTAGTTTCGCTACAGAAGACGAAGAAGAAGACGGCAAAATGTATGAGAAGATACACTTACATATTCATAAGAGGTGTGTCTGGAATCTGGATCGTAGTTTGTGGTATTCGATAGTCTCGATCTACCAGATCGTAGATACGCACATACATATGTACGTAATCCCCGAAGGGATAGGCAGAGGTGTAACCAGTACACCCACATTTCGCCGAGCGTATTTCCGTCCCTTATGTGATAGGGGCCATACCGGGCACAAATTCAGACTCCGGGCTGATACTAAGCATTTCGTAATAGAGAAACCCAACACCACTATACCCGACCCGGGGATCGAACCCGAGACCTCAGCATTAGCCTCAATTGTAACGCGTACGCATTACAACTGAGCCACCGAGGCAGTCATACATATGTGCGTATGTTTTAACTATAGTTATATATCACCTGAAGTTTATCTTCTATAGCGGTGGCTCCAAGTAACCTGAGATTGTTTTCTATAAGCATCGCAGCCTCTTCTATCTTCTGCTCCCTGTCCTGTATCGCTATACTGGCTTTGTGATATGTATTTGACCATTCCTATAAAATATAGTATATTTTTAATACAATATAAAAATATTTTGCATATAGTGATCGATGTAAGGATCCTATTGATACAAATAAAATAATTTGTCATAGTCATTAGCAAAGTACATATAAAACTAGACCTTATGTATAATTTGTAATTTTATTTTGGCATTGACAGTTGTGCGTCGTTGTTGTGTCAGATATGTGACTATTCAGCATACTGATCGTCATTGCTAATCTTTGTACATTAAACGGGATCGGACGCGTGTATAGATTTTTCGAATGTAGTGTTCGAGAATATATGCATACATACATAGACTCACGCCTGTTTTCCATAGGGTTAGGCAGAGACAACGGATTTCCACTTGCTACGATCCTTGTAAACCTCTTTGGCCTTATTCACTCTCATTAATTTTTTCGTACATGCACGTCGGTTTAGGGTACTTCTGACCTGGCCTTTCTTCGTTCTTAGGTTCGAGAATGACGTTCATTTACATTTGTGGTAAGCATTAACCCCGTGTAAAACTCTGCCCATGTTTTTTTTATCGATAAGCCAGGTTGGAAGTATTCGACTCAGAGGGGAAGTTAGGAAAGTGGGATTCGCGTGGCATCGTGGTCTGGACGTTGCGTAATGTACTGCGTGCAGTGGGGTTGGGGTTTGATGGCGAACCGTGGTGTAGAAGGTTGAGGAGTGGTGATGGATTAGGTTTGATGTAGCGGGGTGGAGATGCCGTTGGGTACTTGATGTTGTTGTTGAGTAGTGAGTAGTGAGTAGTGAGCGGGTACCTCGTAGACATGGTGCGGCAGGTCAGCCACAGCGAACACCAGCGTGCGCAGTCCCTCCGCAGCGAAGTGCTCCAGATGTGAGAGCGTGGCGTCGGCGACGGAGCCGCGAGCTGCGCCTCCTGCACCTCCTGCACCTCCTGCTAGACGAGGATATATCACGCTGTCCGCACCCTTGCAGTACAGCTTGATCTCACCTGCACACATACACACATACATACATCGATTATAATGTAGCCGTTTGATGCACGACTGTCGTTAAGGAACCACAGACGCTGGGGAAATCGAAGTAACACGCAAATAACGTACAATTGACAAGATATCGCGCACGTTTCTCTTCTCCAACGTAATATTTGCCGCGCTAATATCTAGAATATTTTATACCCACTAATGTATGTTACTACTCTGTAAGATGTAAATGTAAATTCTGTGAGCTCCCTACATGGTCCTTCGAGCCGGATCATGTAGAGTTGTCTATGATAATTAAATGATCAATAACATACACTTGTTTATTACACGTACTGACCGCAAATTCGGCCAGTTGAAGTATAAATAAGATACTCATTGCTGACCAAGCTATGATACTCGGTCGCACCGTACAGGATTGCAGGTAAAACAAGGGTATAAATCACTGTCCACCCCCACTCAGTACACTTTCACATCACCTGGAGGGACCGTATCTATATCAAATTAAACTAAACGTATTGTTGAAGTGACAGGAACTACACAACGCTAGTAGAAAATTATCGATTAGTATTAGTAATAAAGTTGCATCTAAAGGCGATATATAAGTGGTCTCGTAGTTACCTAATACAAATATAACGTTGAGGTACAATTTCTTTATTGATAAAGTTGACATTTGCGGGACCATATGGTCACAAAACATAAACTTAATAATAGGATTTAAAAGTGAGTTTCATTTTGTTTCTCTTTGTTTTAAGGCTAATCGACTTAGTCTCACCAAATTAGACTTAATTTTACAAGTAATATATAGTGTAAGTATATTATGAAGTGTATTACCTGTGGGCGTGCGCACAATGACGGACATGCGTTTCCTGGCGGAGGTGAAGTCGATGACGTTGAGCACGGTGTACTGCTCTACGTGTCCGTTAGCGTCGATGGTGACGGTCTGCGGCGTGCGCGTCACGAACACGTACCCGAACATCGCCGCGCCCAGCACTAGTGCGCGCTCGTCTGGAAACACATATGAGGATCATCTGATAGGGTGTGCCAAGTTGTGGCTGTTAAAGCATCGCTGACAGCAATGTAAAAATATACTGGATTTTATTAACGGTATCGTATAGGCCGATGATATGAAAAGGCCAGCTCGACCGTGTTATTATCACTCTCATATCAGACTGACCTAAACTGGTAATTTACTGTTGCATTGCGTACGATGCAACTCCCCCCCCCTACTCTCCCCATTCCTTTCCTTTAAGGTCGGCAACATATCTATGATTCTTCTGGTATTGTTAGTGTTCATGAGTAATGGATATCACTTACCATTATATGACCCATTTGCTCGTACGTCGACCTCTGCTATAAAAAATACTTCTACATGATCTGATGATGCCCATGCCCCATCCTGCCCAATAGCAAGTCCTACCGAGCTAACCTGGTGAAGCGGCGTGGTAGTTGACCTTCCCGTCGACTCGCTCCGGTATGACGGTGTGGCAGATGGCCAGCATGGTGAGGAACTCCCTGATGACTGGCGCCGTCGGATGGTTCCGCTGCAGGTTCTGATACAGGAGTGTGTCTTCGAGCTTCTCGTTGGGTCCTGGACGGTTGTAGATTATCTAGAGAGGAAATTTTTGTAAGTATATTTGTCTTTTGAAAAAATAGTGCTGCTCGGACCATTGTACATAAGGTAAAAAACCATCACAGTGACTCATTCCGATGAGTCTTGTTCAGAGAGAGAGTACTACCAAAAACGAAATACGTAGTTTCGGCTGACGGATCGCATGTTTTGTTACTACGAATTGTTACGGATCCGATGACGGATTCGAAGACGGATCCGATGTTCGAATTTTGACTATGACAACAAATTTGACATGAATTACATTTCTTCGTTCGGATGTTAAGCTCAATTACACGAAAACTCTGAACCTTTCGTTTGATATTCGTTTGGATATTCTGAGTTTTTAAAATTGCTCGATTCTTTCTGTTTGAAGAGTCGTTGCGAGAGGTAAGTGCTGAGCGAAGTCGGAAGCGTCTCCGACTGCGTCGGTCTGACAGAAACGGTGACGGATTCGAAGTAATTTGGTAGTAAGGTTAAATACGAAGTGCGTAGTTTTTTCGCTTTGGACCGACGTTTCGAGGATTGTTTTTGGTAGTACACCCTCTGAGATCAGCCAGTGTACCTATTATATCTGATAAATTCAGACCAACATAATTCTGGCGACATTATATGTACTTCTTATCAGGTTCAGTATCACCACACTACCAGAATAAAAGAAAACACGCAAGAAATGCAGATTGAACATAACTCTTATATATAAATTTCAAATATAGTACGTGCGAAAAGCAACAGTAAAGTTGCTAATTTACATAGTTTTTTATGTGGTGGTAACATCTATGAGTACAGTCGAGCTGGACCATCCATGCAGTAGGGTTTTTTGGTTGCACAGGTAGGTTTTCCTTTGTCGAGCATGCAGCGGGCAAGTGTAGACAAAACTGTTCGACTCTACCACTTACAAAATACCATACAAATGTTATGAAGCAAAACATAGATTATAGACAACCTCCGGTGGCGCAGTGGGCGAGTAGCCGGATGCGAAGATAGGCCGTTGGTTCAATTCCCGCATCGTTACAAATATTAATGTGATCCACAAATATTTGCTTCGGGTCTGGGTGTTGATGGTTGGCAAGTTTTTTTTTTTTTTTTATAGTATAGTCCGGCAAACGAGCAAATGGGTCACCTGATGGTAAGCGATCTCCACCGCCCATGTACGCCCACAATACAAAATAATTATGGGCGCGTTGCCGACCTAAGGAAAGGGATAATAAGGGATTGGGAAGGGGAGGGAGATTTAGGCCTCCGGATATCTCACTCACCGTACGAAACGCAGCAGCAAGCTGCTACTTTACGCCGGTTTTCTGTGAGCAAGTCCCTCGTAGTTCCTGATACCTAGTGTGGGGTCAGGCCTATGTTTGTGAGTGTTGGTTGTTGGTTGTTGGTTGTTGGTGGTGTAGATACCTCGGCTATAGAGCACTTGTGGAACTCCATGACGTTGCAGGTGAGGGTTCCGGTCTTGTCGCTGAAGATGTACTTGACCATGCCGAGCTCCTCGTTGAGGTTGGAGGTGCGCGCCATGGCGGGCGTGTCCGTCGCCTCGTGGTACATCTCGCTGTCCATCGCTATGAACTTCGCCTGAATCAAATATAACCAATATATATTTTTTGACTCCCTCGATGGCGCAGTTGTAATGCGTACGCGTTACGATTGAGGCCAACGCTGAGGTCTCGGGTCCCATTCCCGGATAAAGTGGTATTGGATTTTTCTATTACGAAATGCTCAGTATCACATAAGGGACGGAGATACGCTCGGCGAAATGTGGGTGTACAGGTTACACCTCCGCCCACAATACAAAAATTATGGGCGCGTTGTCGACCTTAAAGGAAAGGGACAATTTAGGGATTGGGAAGGTTTTGGGCCTCCGGATATCTCACACAACGTACGCAGCAGCAAGCTACTTTACGTCGGTTTTTTGTGAGACAGTGGTAACGACCCAGACGAGCCGGCCCATTCATGCTGTAGACAAAAGTGTCTACAGCGTGGCTCTACCACTCATAACTGTTATACTTTTCAAGATAAAAAATATATATGTTTTAAAAAATATATATACATGCTTATTAACATACCAACATGACAGTAGTGAACTGATAATATCAAATCTACATTACGTAGGGTTAAGCCATATATGATTATTGGTGTCATAGTCTCTACCTATGACTCAATACTCGATACTTAGATTAGAATAATCGATACTTTTGCAGCCTTTATCGATATTGGTTACTCAACACCGATTCAAAATATCGTTACTTAGCATCGATACTCGACAATGACTGTACACGGTATTTAATTTCAACGTATCAATGCTTTTGGCTTCGATTCTTGATAATAACTACACGTTATTTAATTTGAAAGTATGACTATGTTCGCTTTTGATTATCGATAATGATTTTACGGTATTTAAATTCAAAGTATCGATACTTATACCTTTAATACTCTACAGTCTACACTATAATGACTACACAGTATTTATATTTAAAATATCGAAACCTTTGGTTCCGAAGCATTTTAATTTCAGTTTGATAAGTTTGAACATAGCACTTTGGTATAAGAAAGTTATTTTTAATAATATAGTACACTTACCTGGAAAAACCTAACTATTTCAGCAGTGACTTGTAAAGATATGGGTATAAGATTGTTGTACAATATTAAAAACGTTAAAAAGTTGAATCCGAAATGTGCATTCTGCGCTTCTGTAACAATAGAAAAAAGAATCGAATATTATATATAACATTTGACGTTGATTATTGGTTTAAGAGAATGCCATTTGCAACTTTCTTGACGCTGAGACTGATAGTGATACTGATACTGAGATCGGAATGATATTTTGAACGTTTAAAATAACGAGAATTGACCTTCTGGACAATTGTTACATAAAAAAACATGTACAAAGGTGGACTTGTGGCGATTGTTGAATAGAGAAGGTTAAGTGATAATTGTTAAGTAGTGAGTGTGGATCAGTGAGTGTATAGTGGTGAAAGATGGACGGTGAGTATGGCGACACATAATTAATGGCAACTATAATGACAAAAATGCAGTGATAGCTCAGTGGGGAGTGGTACGGACTGTCGTGACGAAAGTCGCAGGTTCGAGACTAGCCCCAAGTACATATACCTCTGACTTTTCTAAGTTATGTGTGTATTAAATTGTTAATTATCGTTTGCTTTAACGGTGAAGGAAACATCGCGAGGAAACCTGCATCCCTGAGAAGTTCTTCATAAGAATTTCGAAGGTATGTGAAGTCTGCCAACCCGCATTAGGCCAGCGTGGTGGACTAAGGCCTGACCCCTCTCATTCAGTAGAGGAGGCCCGTGCCCAGCAGTGGGACGTGTATAATACAGGGCTAAGTATTATTATTATTATTATAATGACAAATAGTGCTATGTGAGTGGTGAGTGGTGGTGATATCTGCAGTAGTTACCGTCGAGTCCGATGTACCAGTCGTTGTGGTTGTGCATCCACAGCTCGTTGAAGCCGGCGCTGAGCAGCGACAGCGCCAGCAGGATCAGGAACAGCATCAGGATGTGAGTGTTCGTCTGACGGTCGATCGACGAACGTTTTAGCGGCGCTGCGAACAAAACACACATTTAGTTTACCATCACTGACTGCCTGAAATTTGTGCCCGCTCGCCCCATATCTCATCGTGGGACGGAGATACGCTCGGCGAAATGTGGGTGTACTAGTTACACCTCTGCCTACCCCTTTGGGGATAAGGCGTGAGTGCCTATTTACCATACCATGTAAAAGTAGATAAGGGATGATAGCCTAGATGAGTTCAGCTTAGATTCAATAATTAAAAAAGAACTTATTAAACGTAATGGATAGCTTTATGTATATTCCTTCAACAAAAGAGTTTATCGCCTGCCAAATCTATATATATAAAAGCGAAATACCACTGACTCACTGATTCATCACGATTTCTCAAAAACTACTGAAGCTGGGATCATGAAATTTGGTCAGATGATAGTTTGTGTAATGTAGACGTCAGCTAAGATTTTTGGAAATTTACATTTTAAGGGGGTAAAAGAGAGGTTTGTCCGTTGTATGCAACTTTTTTATGGAAGGAGTAACGACTGTGAAATTGAGTGCAAACATTGCTTATTAAAAATAATGAAATATGAGGGTCATATTTTTGGAAAATTCCACTTACAAAAGAGGGGAGGGGGGGTTGAACTTTGTATGGAACTTTTTTTATGGAACGGAATACGACTGTGAAACTATGCACAAACTTTGATAATGACAATGAAATATGTGATTCACATTTTTGCGAAATTTTATTTGGAAAAGGGGGAGGAGGGGTTGAACTTACCGCACTCACTCACTGATTAATCACGGTTTACCAAAAACTACTGAAGCTGGGGCGTGAAATTTCGCTAGATGATACATTGTATAATAGTGAGGCGTACTAAGAACGGATTTTGGGAAATTCACATTTTAAGGGGGGTGAAAGGGGGGATTGAATATTGTATAAAACTTTTTTATTGAACGGAATACGACTGTGAAACTATGCACAAATATTGCTTATTAAAAATAATGAAATATGTGATTCACATTTTTGTAAGATTCCTCTTGCAAAAGGGGGGAAGGGGGGTTAAACTTAGTATGAAAGTATTTAACTTTTAAACAACTTGGCCGATTGGGGTCATATTCACACCGTACATTTGTTTTGTGGAGACAATGGTTTATAACTATATATCATCACGCTACGAACCATGGGAGCGGAGCAGTAAACTATCTATATATAAATCTATGATCATGAAATTTGGTCAGATGGTGTGTAATGTAATAATAGGTCCGCTAAGAGAGGGTTTTTGGAAATTTACATTTTAAGGGGTTAAATGGGGGAATTTTCTATGAAGAGAAAAACAGCTGTGAAATTGAGTACAAATATTCCTTATAAAAAATAATGAGACAGGTGTTTCATATATTTATAAAATTCAACTCGCGAAAGGAGAGGGGGGGGGGGTGTTGTATTTTTGGATGACTGTAGATCAATCATGCCTTAACGGCGGTATGGATTTAAGAAAATTTGGCATACAGGTAGACCAAGAAAAAAATTAGAACATAGGCATCTTTTATCCCAGAAAAAGACATATACGCGGGCGGAGCCGCGGGCAACTGCTAGTCTATCATATGGTTTGTATACCTTTGGTAGAGTTCTTCATCAGCTTGGTCTCGTGTCCTGTATAGACGACGATGCCGTGTATCCACGTGGTGTTGCGCAACATCGCACCGCGCAACAACATCTGATCCAAACCCAGCGGTATCGTTCTGTAAATAATAAGGTACCTGATAAATATACATACATACATAGACTCACGTCTGTTTCCCATAGGGGTAGGCAGAGACAACGGATTTCCACTTGCTACGATCCTTGCATACCTCTTTGGCTTCATTCACCTGATAAATATTTGTTAATGATAGAGATTACACGATACAGAACACAAGAAGGTGAACATCAAACATAGTGGAATAGCTTTCTTTTCGAATGAATTTGTACTGTTAGCCTATATTGCTTTTACAGCTTCATCTGACAATAAAGCCGGCGCTTATGGCGCTCTAGCCAGAAATATGTATAGTGTATTTAGTAGCGATTAAGCACAGAGGCGCCTTTTAGAAGGCTCGGGCTTCAGCTTGGCATGCCATAAAAAATAAATTACGAAGAAATCACGTGCACCTATTGGTTGTTTTGGTGGATCAATAACACTACTCACTTGGCATTGGCTTCCTTCAACATTCCATTGAACTCGTACAGATGTCTATTAGGCGGCTCGCACTGTACCGTGGCGCGGAAGTCCGCGAGCGCGAGCGTGCCGTCCAGCCGGGCTGTCTCCACGTGCGCCTGACGGATCTTCAGGTTCGTCTCGCCGTCCAGGTTCGATGTTTCGATGAACGATATGCCTTGAGGTTCACTTTGAGGGAAACATGGTTATGTTGATATTTTTGGTATCTTTATATATATAACTAGGGGCTTTGCCCATGTTATTCCACAAAATATAAAATAAAAAAAAAACTTAAAGTCCGACGAATATGAGACATATCTTAATTTCTTCCCCACATTATTCTGCATCGATTGGTATCGGTCTCGACCCCATACCCCCAGCGGTTTCGGAGGAGATAGAGAGACAATCTTTTGGCAGCGGCGGCGGCGGCGGCGGCGGCGCCAGTTCCTTTTTTTTAGAATAAAAAGAGATTCTACTGTACGTGTGTAAACTGCTGGACCGATTTGAATGTTTTTTTTGTATGCGGTTGGGTGGCGCTCTGGATGGTTTAGATTCACAATTGGACCCGGTAGGTGGCGCTGTAATCTGGTTTTAACTATCAATTATATGTTGCTAGTGAAATCGCGCGGGGACAGCTAGTATATATATTATTGTTGATATATATTGTTATATTATGAACAGTATTGTCTCATTTCTGCCGTCAAGTGTGTAAGCACTGTTGTGTTCCAGTTTGAAGAATATTGAAACCAGTGAAATTATTGGGCATTAAGAGACTTAACATCTGATGTCTCGGAGTGACGAGCGCAGTCCAATGTCAATGTTATTGTAATTCAAAGTTCTGTGTGGTGTTGCTTGTGTTTATGGGCAGGCGTGTCGCTTACCATCAGGCGAGCGACATGCTCGTTTCGTCACTCAAACAAATAAAACAAAAAACTGGGTAAATTTTAATAGAATTAAATTAAGATATTGTTTCATAGCAGCGATAGCTCAGCGGGAAGTGGTACGGACTGTCGAAATGAAATTTCGTGAAGAAATCTGTATACCTGAGAAGATTCTCCATAAGGATTTCGTAGATATGTGAAGTCTGCCAAGCCGCATTAGACTAGCGTGGTTGTAATAAGGCCTTACCACTATCATTCAACAGAGGAGGTCTGTGCCTGATGCCGTGATTGATGGAATAGTTTTTTTATATTTAACAAAAACAGATTGTTTAACTGCCGAGATTTACAATTATTTATTATTTATTATGAATTCAACTCAAAATTCAATATAAGTATGACAAAAATTATGCATTTGAAAGGAAGGAAGACAATTATCATTGTTTCAATCCGTGGAATGCACAATGCCCAGCGACATTTACCACCCTACTTTCATTAACATTTTGATAATTTTAAAACTACTCAGTATTTTATAATAAACACAACCTTACCTAGAAGACATAAGGACGAGATCAGCCGGGAAGAACTGATTATTGAGGACCTTGCATATGTCGCCGACTTGCAGCTTTTCCCATCGTATATTCATCCATCGACCATCGCGTAACACCTCCACTTTCCGTCTGTTTGTCTCATCGTCAGCGCGATGACGTTTCTATAACAAAAACATGTTATATTAACACAAATGAATTATTTATTTATTATAAAAATTTAGTTTTTTATTTATTAATTTTGCTGCGTCGGCTGTTATCACTTCTTAGTCCCGGCGCACTCGATGTATGATCGTACTGTGTTAGCTATACTTAAGGATCAATATTGACTTTATGAAACATTCACTTCTAATGTATTTATATTAAAGAAAATTTTAGTTAAATATTCCTAGACTTATACCTAGTATAGTGTAAAAGTCATAATTATGTTAGTACCTAACTACATTTATTGTTCAATTTCTTTGTTAATACATTCACTGGAGATATTTTGAAATACTTCTATGATTATTAAACTTTCTTTCTTTATTTCTTACACAGGATATTCGCTCTGAGGATTTCACAACTTTCCCCTAGGCGTCAAAGAGGGCCACCGCGGAGTTTTGGTAAGTAAACCGGCGTAACTTATTTGTATTTTGGGACCGGCAATGTTAAAACATCTGGTGTTAAGTACAGTCCAGTACAATGTCGGTCGTCGTCCCTTGACGTGCGTCAGATAGGATTATCAGTCACCGGTCTGAAGTAGCAGGATTTACACCTGCTGACTCTGGAATGCGACTTGCCGGAACAAACCGCCAGCTGCATAAATAATTATCGGGCGATTCGACATAGGCCAGCGAGCCCCCAACATAACTGTTTTGAACAGTGTGGAACAATCATGCTGCACCGACTACGCTTATAAATAGGATAAATGCAGATATAAAAATAATAGTAAGCACCATACCCTCTATACAGAAAGGTAAAATAAACTCATAGATTGCTTCTTATAGTTTCGTACACAAAGGGTGCCAAAAGAACCATAATATTAAGACCTGAGATATCCGGAAGCCCAAATTCCTCTCCCCTTCCCAATAGCTTAATTATCCCTTTCCTGAAACGTCGGCAACGAGCCCGTGATTCTTCTGGTATTGTGGGCGGTGGAGATCACTTACCATCAGATGACCCACCTGCTCGTTTGCCGGCCTATGCTATTAAAAAAGACCTCTCTGTATCTTTTTGACATCAAATTGGTACTCAATGTCTCTACTCTTTATAATATGATCATTGTAAACATTCATTGCGTTGTTTCAGATTATAGATAAGGCATAAGTTTACACCAAGACATTTTTTTTTGTGTTTTTATAGTATAGGCCGGCAAACGAGCAAGTGGGTCATCTGATGGTAAGTGATCTCCACCGCCCACAATACCAAAAGAATCATGGGTGCATTGCCGACCTTAAAGGAAAGGGATAGTTAATGGATTGGGAAGGGGAGGGGGATTTGGGCCTCCGGATATCTCACTCACCGTACGAAACGCAGCAGCACGCTGCTACTTTACGCCGGTTTTCTGTGAGACAGTGGTAATGACCCGGACGAGCCGGCCCATTCATGCTGTAGCAAAAACTGTCTACAGCGTGGCTCTACCACTCGTAAAATATTCAATAATACATATTTATGTATTACTGAGTAATCATATTATTATTACAGCTATTTGCAAATTGCCTCACTATGACTGCACAGAACAGTCCAATCGTTTCTTAGTAGTAAACTGACATCATCGTATTTTTCCTTCAACTGTTATGTCATCTCTGAATGAAATGATGCTAAGCTTCCTTTGTGCCAACGGTCTTTGCGCTCCACACACGTCTAGTAACCGTATCGTCAAAATGTAGAGTTCAATTGGTACGTGTTGTAGGCGAAATTTAACTGTGTATATTTTTCTCTTTATTGTTTTGAGAGTTTTTTTTATCACGAACTATGGTTATGAACGTGTGTATTCCCCATTAAAAGGATTTGTATCTAATCTCTAAATATCGCAAATAATAAATTATTCTTAGTTAATATTCATTTAATTAATATTAATTTTCACTAAATTAGTTGTAAAATGGGAAAGTTACAAGTTCCACTGATATATTAGAATGTTTTATTTCGAGCTCTGCTCTGTAGTTGGGCAATATATTATAAATAATAATAATATTTAAATCCAATAGTTGTCGCAATACAGCCTCCGTGAGGAAGTGGCGAGTAGCCGGCTGTGAAGCGAGAGGCCGCGGGTTCGATCCCTGCACCGACACAGATGTTTGTGTGATACATAAATATGTTTCGGGTCTGGGTATTTTCTCCCCTGAGGCGTTGATGTCAGGCAGGCGGCCGGTTGTAAAAACTACAAGCCAAATCTTTCTGTAACATGCGTTAAAAGCATGTTGCGCCGACCCCACTCCTAGTGGGATAAGGGCAGGTGGAAGAAGACGAAGAACAGTGGTTGCAATACAAGCGGATAGCAACTACAAATTCAGGAGTATTCTAAATAGGTACCAAACGAGGGAAGAATAAATTCTGTGAGTCAAAACAATCACACAACTGTTTTTAAATAAAGCGTGAGGAGTATAAACTCCCAGAAGTCAAACAGTTCGATACTGGTTGACTTCGTCATATTTATCCTCATCTTAAGTATGCAACATAATAACATATAGATCTGAATAAAAGACTTCGAGTAAATTCAAATAACACTTTTAAAATAGTTTTTGCTCGTCGCTCCGCCCGCGTTAAAAATAGCCTATATTTATCCAGGTCATATAAGCCTGTGTGCTAAACTTTATGCAAATCCGTGCAGTCATTAAGCGGGATTGATTAACAAACATCCAAATCACAAACTAGCAAACGTCTAAACATACACATTTATAATATTCAATACATTTATTTTGGCATTTTTAGTTATTTCTGATTTCGTGTTACACGTGGATTTACAGCAGATATATTTTAGGTGGGCGTGGGAGATAACCTAAGTTTATTTGGCGTTCAAACATCAGTACCAAGAAATCAAGAGACCCTGCTAGGGATATTCCCTGTCTTATCATCACCTTTTATTAATTGAACTAGCCGGGCCCAGCATATTATGTTGCAGTAGCATAGTAGTTAGGATTCTATATTTTATTTTTAATTTTCCTGTCACAAACCATCACGGACGCGCGCACAATAATTTCATTGCAATCAGATATATGATATAAGATAAGGGGACAAAAACATTTTTTTATATAATTCGAATCTAGATATAAATTAGCCACGTGTCAGCAGTCAGCACCAGCTAACAGCTAAGCGCGCTAACAGCTAATAACAATAGTACCTATATTTATTGAAATAAAATTAGTTTAAACGGATTTTATCGCGGTTTAATTTTTATTTTATTCCCGACGTTTCGAAAGCTTTTCAGCCTTCGTGGTCACGGGAGAGACATGTCCGCGATAAAATCCGTATAAACTAGTTTTATTTCAATGTGTAATATTCGCGTATACCTAAGAAATCACTACCTATATTTAGTTACATATAGGAACTATTGTTATTCATTAGTACCTACATACGTAGCGATAAGCACCATAATAACATTGAGGAAAACGTGATTTACAACTATAGCTATAAAATAAAATAATTTAATGAAAATAAGCCTTTGAAAAGTTACTTCGTTTAGATTATTTTTTTCCGTTTTTTAGAAGAAGTTGACACCCGGAAGACTATCAGTCGTAGATATCTCGTAAATTTTTATGGCCGCTCTGAAGGTAATAATTTCACTCCACCTCCACGTCTCCTGCCATGCCTTAGTTTTTTTTAGTTTTTTTTTATTAGCTTGAATGACGAGACGAGCAGGTCGCTCGCCTGATGGTAAGCGCCACGCCTGCTCATAAACAGAAGCAACACCACACAGAACATTGAATAACAAACTAAAAGCACTGCATGACACTGGACTGCGTTCGTCACCCCGAGACATAAGGTGTTAAGTCTCATAATGCCCAGTAATTTCACTGGCTTCAATGTCCTTCAAACCGGAACACAACAGTGCTTACACACTGTTGCTTGGCGGCAGAAATAGACAAAGCGGTGGTACCAACCAAGCCGGCCTCTCGCAAACCACCTTGTAAAATGTATGTAGTATGTTCGGGACTAACTTTAGATCGGCAATAAAAATCGACGAGACCTCTAATAAAATAAACCTATATGAAAATTAAACTTTACCATATTTCAATGGTATAAGGGCAGTATATTTTTTACCCTACCGCATTACAGAAGAACCATTACGGGCAAAACTATCTATACTCTGATTTTTAATTAGATAGACTAAACTGACATTTGGTGGGTTGCCAGGTTATCGTAAAGTAAAAATAGTGTTGTATCCTGAGTTATCGAGTGTTTCGATATGAAATAATAAAAAAACTAACATTGTGATTCATTTTATTTTATAATAAAGTATTATTTTTAATTTGCATTGATCAATAAATAGAAAAATAAATTAAAACCGAACTTATTTAATCACTATTTATTTCTAAATAATCACAATCTGAGTCTGTTACACTTATTATAAATATTTGTCACATCATCAATAAGGTGGTCGAGTTGCATCATTTAGTTCTCTTATTTTATAACATGATTGATACAACTCGACCACTGTTGCGGTGTCATCAACTTTAACCCGTCACTAAATAATTCTTTAATTTCGGCCATTTTAAAACTTTTGTTATTTCTTGCGACATGCCCCTTTACCTGTGCCCATACTAATTCTATAGGATTCAATTCACAATGGTAAGGGGGCAGTCTTAAAATGGTGACACCGTACTCAGCAGCGAGCTCATCAACTACATTTTTTTGATAATTAGGCTTTTCTTTATTAACGATTTCCAGTAATTCTGCTTTTAATCATTGTATCTTCAAATTTTAAATTCATTGAGTTCAGCCACTCTTGAATTTGGATTTTACGCCATGCCGAATTGGGGTAATCTCTACCTTACGGGAGTGGTAAGGGGCATTGTCTAACACCAAAACGGAATGATTTTTTAATTTAGGCAGTATTCCCTTTAGCCAATCCTCAAAATGTTCTGCATTCATCTCATTATGGTAGTCACTGGAGTCTGTCTGTCTTTGACTTAAACATCAATAAACCCCCATCTAGAAAGCCTTCCTCGCTTCCAATGTGGCTAATTATAAGGCGCCTTCCTTTTCCTGTAGGAGCTTTAGCACCCGTTGTTAGGCCTTAAGGTCTTTTAAAACGTTGAATACAGTGGCAGTTCCCATTCCCAAAATATCTGCGGTTTTCTGAGCGCAGTGGCGCTTGTTAAGTTTTTCGTATAATTGCGTATACAATTTGTTTTGCTCTTCGTTGAAAACGTATTTAAATAAGTTTTGCACCGTTGTTTTCTCGGTAACATTCAGAGAAGCGCGGCGTCTCCTTTTCCTAGGAGACATAACTGCACTCGATGTGCTCGGTTGAGCGTGATCTATGCCAGTTAAAAAACAACAACACTCAAACACAACAAAGTAACAAGGAGAGATATAACAAAAACTTAACAGCAAATATTTAACAAGAAAACAGGCGTTAAGAGCGCAAGGAATATTTGTACAACCAATCGCGAGCGAAGAAGGGAGACGAATGACGCACAAAAGAGAGGATGCTTACCAGTATTGCCATATTAATAATATTAGTAATTAATATTAATAACTTCTGCAGAAGCAAAAGAACCCATACCTACTAACAAAAACATTAAAAATGTAATTAAATTCCATCGATCGCATTTATTGTATTCTTGATTTCTTATTTACTACAATAAAGTTAGTGTATTACGTTTATTAGTTTTGTAATATTCATTCCATTAATTTTATATTATTATTAAACATTTATTAACACAATTAAGTAAAATTAAATCGAAAGGTCATGTCACAACATGTCGATGAATCATTCATAATCAGCCATACTACATTAAAAAAAGAAAAGGTCGATCACAGTTGTCAGTTTAGTCTATCTAATTAAAAATCAGAATATAGTTGCTAATATTTTCTTCTAATTTAGATTTATATTGTACGAGGTTTTATTAGGACCTCCACAGTGCAGCTGTTAAGTATTTCATGAAATACTCCAGCAATGCAATCTGGCATGATAATAAAGTTATGTGACTCACGTCTCTCCACCCACCTTCCCGAATCATCTTTACAACCCATTTAACTCGACGTTAATGTTCGGCCCACTCGGTAACATCCGTAGTGCAATAGATTTTTTTTACACTGTACTGGTAAATTACTCGGGCCAACATAGTCGCCTCACTCTTATTATACTGGCAACCGAGTCAATGGGAGAGACTACATTGCTAGTAGCAGAATTTTAGAAGACTTCATTTACTTATGTCCTTTCAACTTATATAATTATATTTAGTTAGGGAGCGCGTATTCTAGATAATACCACCTGAACCATCCGTTTAGCGTTTTATTATAATCTACATACTATCCTGTAGTACCAGATGGGAGCAATTTTAAAGTGGTTCCAAAATATTATTGATGGTTAGATAATTCTGACAATACTGGACACTAAACTGATAATAATAATAACATCTTACATTAAGATACGATTAGGTATCTACTGTTGCGGGTATTAAGAACTACTTTTGGTTTCTCAACCCTCTAGTTAAGACCTGATTTGCAAACTTCACAATCATTTGTCTCAGCGCAGGGTTCGAACCCGTAGGATTAATTTTAGCTCACCGCACCACGATTGCTGTAGAATCATATGGATTAGTGGAACCTAGATATACACCCAACCAACAGCCACACACATAATCCTGACCCCACACTAGGTTAACCTGTATCGTGGGTATCAGGAACTACGAGGGACTTGGTCCCACAACACCCAGACCCGAAACAAACATTTGTCTCTGTGCGGGAATCGAACCCATGGCACTGCACCACGGAGGTATATATCCCTGGTCTTTATAGATTCGATGAGTCTCATTTCTCTTGTAACCTTACAGCAGTAGAACATAACTTACAAAGTCCTCCACAATCTCTTTTATAGCACTGACGGTGAGTATGAGTATGAGAGGTGTGAGGGTTGTCCAGCGTCCTGTAGGAGACACGTCCGGGATCTGCTGCAGGAGAGCGATCAGCAGGAAGAAGCAGTTCGAATACCGCCTGAACTGTTCGAAGAGGAACAACGGGACGAAGGACGGTACGCTGTAACAATACACGAAAAATAACACGTTAGTTATACATACATACATACATACATACATAGACTCACGCCTGTGTCCTATAGGGGTAGGCAGAGACAACGGATTTCCACTTGCTACGATCCTTGCATACCTCTTTGGCAGGATGCCTCTTACGTTAGTTATATATTTTTTTTAGTTTTTTTTTTATGCCTCCGTGGCGTAGATGTAATGTGTACGCGTTAAGATTGAGGCCAACGCTGAGGTCTCGGGTTCGACCCTCGGGTCGGGTAGTGGCATTGGGTTTTTCTATTACGAAATGCTCAGTATCAGCCCGGAGTCTGGAATTTGTGCCCGGTAAGGCGATAGGCTTGCCCCCTATCACATCATGGGACCAAGATACGTTCGGCGAAATGTAGGTGTACTAGTTACACCTCTGTCTACCCTTTCGGGGATTACAGGCATGAGTGCGTATGTATGTTATTTTTGTTATTGTAACTGGAAATGACTTCTTGACCGTACTTGATGGCAAGTTCAGTTCCGAGTTCAGATTAAAAATTAAATATGATAGGTCATCATTTGTCGCGTCACAACTTCTATAGCACCTTGCAGATTAACTGGATAAAAACTTCATGGATGGTGATAATTTTTTACTATCAGGTGACCTACTAGCTCGTTTGAACTTCTGCTATAGAAAATTAACTAGACCTGCAAATATACTGTTAGTTGTTGATCTTTTCTTTCTTTCTACCTGGCGTTATCCCGGCCATTGCCAGGGTCCGCCTTCCCACTAAGACGCCTCCACTTCGCTCGATCTTGAGCATCCTCTGTAGTAAGACCATTGGCTCTCATATCTGCTTCTAATACGTCAAGCCAGCGTTTTTTGGGCCGCCCGCGGGATCGTACTCCTGGTACGTTCTGGCACAGACACTTGCGACCGACGTACTCCTGTGGTTTCCTCAAAACGTGACCAAACCACCTTAAGCGACTTTCCTGGAGTTTATCAGCCACGTCGCGGACACCCAGGCTGTTAGTTGTTAATATGACCACTCAAATATATTCGCTTCAGATAATCACTATAATTAATCATTCCCATTTTATGTCTAGGACCACTCCACCTTTATCATTGCGAATATCAATACTGCATTCTAACTTCTAAGATGTATATTCTTATTGTAATATGTATTCACAGAAGCATTACTTTGATCATTTTGTAACTGATGTGCTAAACAACAAACACATGCGTCGATCTGATAATGAATTTTTATCACCTAACAGAACTTGTGAGACCAGAATATCCATTAGACTTATAAACAAGGCATCGTAAACAACAAACCCCCCTTGTCTTTGATTTAATGTAATTAAATATGCTTTTGATGTCGTCATGAAGGAGATTTTAAAGACTGAAGTGAAAAGTGAAGACTCCGGCAAATCACCAGCCTGGTAATTTGTAGATGTGGTGCGGATGAAGTCAATTGCACACGTCTCGCAAATAAACAAAAACACTTATAAAATCCATAAAATGTTATACATTATTTAAAATCCATATATTTAACCATTAACCCCACCTACAAGCCAGTTCTGAAGACAGTTTCACTAGGGAAGAAAAGGCGGGAAACTCCAGCGATGTTTTTTTTCAAGCTAGTTATAAAAAAAATACGAGGACCAGAAGTAATTACTAACAGAACCTAGGCCTAAACCAAGCATTGGATGGATACTGTGATAAGAGATAAAATTGGTATGACCCTGGCATGAATTAATAAAAAATTAAGTGAATACTCGTCACTGTTGTCGAACTTATTTCCGTATAGCAAAGAACTGCCTCGGTGGCGCAGTTGTAATGCGGACGCGTTACGACTGAGGCTGACGCCAAGGTCTCTGGGGCCCTACTCCCAAATGAAACATCCGAATCTTCGAACCCGACCGATACTTGACCGATGTTTACATTAATATCCTACTACGAAATAAGTTCGGATTCGCGCATGTCGGTCGGAGTCAAAGACAAGCTTCGTATGAGTTGTTGAATGAACGACGCAGATTAATAGTGTTGTCCCACTCATAAATTGGTTATCGACAGTTTAAAAGTGTCATTTCAATATATTTTATTCGCCAAATTACCGTAAAAATAAAGATAATTTATTAATTTATTCAACTTACTAATTTTCAATAATAAAAGTGAAATATCTGTTACGATTTTAAGATTTACTCAAAATCAAGGCAGAAACAACGAACGTCTTTGCTAAAATTACCAACCATTAAAAAAGTGAACAAAATACGCGGCGAGGATTTTTTAGAAATTCTCAAAAACAAGAATAAAAAACAAACATTCTCACTAACTTTCGACTGCGGTACTTATATAAGCGATAACAAAGTAGGTGATTAATCTCGTATTTTAAGATTTGTGCGTATTAAGTGCTGAATTTCGGCCATGTCTGCAGACGGACAGATGGTCGGTGGAGCAGACATGTGCTGGAGTGGAGACCATGGTTAGGCAAACGTAGTGTAGGACGCCCTGCTGCACGGTGGACCGACGACTTGAAAAAGATGGCGGGTACGGGTGGATGCGGGCTGCTCAAGACCGGGATGGTTGGCGCTCACTTGGGGAGGCTTACGTCCAACAGTGGACGACAACAGGCTGAGATAATAATAATAATAAAAGTGCTGAAGTTTCAAGTGGAAGTTGCAACATAACTCCGACTTGAACAAAAACAAACTAAGTAATAGGAGTATATTATAATAGGACAAAAGCTTTTTTGTGAGAAGTGCCCTGTGAGTTTATCATGTTTGGGTTTTGGAAGAGACTTATTTTAGATCCTCGGGTCGGGTAAATGTGATATTAGGTTTTTCTATTACGAAAAGCTCAGTATCAGCCCGGAATTTGTGCCCGGTATGGCGATAGGTTCGCCCCCTACCATATCGTGGGACGGAGAGACGCTCTGCGAAATGTGGGTGTACTGGTTACACATCTGCCTACGCCTTCGGGGATTACAGGCGTGAGTGTGAATGTATGTAAAGAACGTGAAGTCAAAAAGATAGCAACACGTAGCTTTTACATCTACACGTGAACCAAATACATTTCAATTCGGTTTATTATTAAAACAAATGTAACATACATGGCACATTGCTACGTGCTACGTGCGTGTACCGGCCGTAGTCATGAACAAACAAAATTATTACAGTAGGACCTTTTCACCTTGAAAATAGTTACGGCGTAATAGTAATGTAGGAATAGCAAAACCCGCTGCGGAATGCGCTATTTGAAAAATTAATGTTTTGGCACCAACGCCTCGGCAGCGTGTATTGTACGAAGCAATGTTTAATTAATGTCATAAGAAGATTATTTAGTGTGAAAATAAATATATGTAAATAAATACACCCAACAGTCACACACATAGTCCTGACCCCACACTAGGTAAACCTGTGTCGTGGGTATCAGGAACTACGAGGGACTTGCGGTCCCACAACACCCAGACCCGAGACCAATATTTGTGGTTCACACAAACATTTGTCTCAGTGTGGGAATCGAACCCACGGCCTCTCGCTTCGCTGCCGGCTACTCGTCCGCTGCGCCACGGAGGCTGTCAAAAAATGTGTTGTGTTCTGTGGTAAGGTGTTTGAATTTGCCTAGATAGTGAGAACTGGAACAAATATTTAACTAAACAAAAGCTATTATCAATCCAAGACAAATATCCAAACAAACTTAAATCCAATTAGGTAATTACAACAAAGAAGCTTACGGCTTCGCCTGTACCCTCGAAGGGGCAGAGGTACAAGTTACAACTAGCGCACCTGGGCTCGTCGAGTTTATTTCTGTCCCATAAAATGTTAGCGGCAAGCCTTTCAGGGCAATCTCGGGCAATTTATGTAAATTTTTTGAATTAGAAAAACTTAATAACAGTTTTTCTTGCCCGACTTGAGAATCGAAACCAAGACCTCAGCTGTTTCATAGCATACCACTGCTATTAGAACACTGAGATGTTTCTGCCGCCAAGCAGCAGTGTGTAAGCACTGTTGTGTGTCGGTATGAAGGACATTGAAGCCATTGAAATTAGGTATTGGGCATTATGAGTCTTAACATCTTATGAATCCAGAGTTCTGTGTGACGTTGCTTCTGTTTATGGACAGGCGGGGAGATTAAAATCAGTCGAGCGACCTGCTCGTGTCGTCATTCAAGCACATAAAAAAAAAAGATGATCAATTAATTTCACTTCAACAAATGCAATTAATGCTGATATCATTTGCAAAACAAGAGCCAGTACTAAAATAGTAGAATCGGCGTGGTGATACACGTCTGTACATAGAATAGATCCCGTCTCCCGTCTCCCATGGCCATAACATCAGTTGAAATACGGGCGCGGCGCCAAGATTCACACAACGCATCCCGTAAACAATGGCGCGTGTAAGCGTGTATATAAAACTGCGACCTGATTAGCCACGCACTGCGTGTGAGGACACGTTGACGTCCAACAGGTGGACTGAAGTTACGATTTCTGTGGCTCAGGCCAATGTAGACTTTGTTGAGGAATATATTAAAAATCTGGATTCTCGACATAAAATAAAACACGTGCCGTTTCGGTAATGCCTATGGTCCATATCGACCCATAAAAAAAAGAAGAAATAATAATAATACTTAACGATTCTGGACTATTCCATTATAAAAATATTGTAAAATTTATAGTTGCCCAGTGTATTTTGATGACGCTATGTATGCTATGTATACATTAGTTGATATGATTTCTATACACAAGTTTCTTTATTTTGTACTGACTTTCATTTCATTTCACATTCGACAGCATGTATATAGGGGATCCTCTATACTGGAATTGGCCGTGTAAATGCCAAGGGCCCTTTTTCATCTAAATCGGTACATTCAAAGATCTACAATGTGCAATTCATAGAAAAAATAATATTATAGACCACCAAGAGCCAAATGTAGACGGTCCTATGGAAATTCAGTTTTTTTTTATAGCTGCGGCCGGCAAACTAGTAGTGGGTCACCTCATGAATAATACATGAAGAATCATGGACAAGTTTCCGACCATAAAGGAAAGGGACGATTAAGAAATTGTGAAGCGGAAGGGGATTTGAACCTACGGATATCTCACTCACTGTATCAAACGGAACAAACTGCTACTACACGCAGCTATTGTTATTGACATATATGTCTATGCTTATGGCCGTTCCCTATATTCTGTCTGTCTCTAGTTTTGCTATACCGGCGATAGAAAATTTTATCTATTTTCCGTTTTACCGTCCCAATAAACTTACTAATGATAGGTAATCCTATTCTTCATTGCTGTCTACTGATGAGAGGACTGATAGCTGACAACAGATATACAACACTATGAAAATGACAGTTCAAGCGTCCCAATATTTTTTATGTGCTATCTGTCGATAAAGTTATTTAGTTTTTTCTTTATCGGTAGATTTTTACCGATAAACAGATATCTCGGCTGTAAAAAAACTAAATAAATAACGCATTTTGAAGAAATAGCCATGACTATACAAGACTTACATGGCACTTGCACTGCAATACAAAAAACTAAATAAATTATGTAAAAATCTAAAAGAAAATATAAAAAAAAACTAAAATTCCCATAAATAAAAATAATGCACCGTTTTGATAATAAAATTAAGTGCAAGAGACATATAAATATTTGTTAATGCGAACAAAATAATTCCCCACTTCAGTAAAATCCCCCAAATTCGCTTGGGATTTTTGTTCAAAGGACTTGTATTCAGAGCCGTAATGTATTGACAGTAAAACGTTTCGTTATTACATTGTGTTTGGCAACATAATAAATATTTCTCGTTATTATTATTTCATTTACAGTGGTAAAAAATAAGAATTATAGATAAATGTTAAATTAAAACTTATATTTCTAATCTAAATAATATCTTCATATTTTTTAACATAAATTAAACAATAGTTCCTCTTTCTCAGATTGTATGAACATAACGCACAAGAGGGCCCAGATAGACTGCCTATCTATTGCTATCATAGTATCCGACGTGCATATCTAAAAAATAGGGACGATTCCAAGCAGTAGATAGAACAATACGGATGTTTGACGATAGCTATCTATCGTGGAATTGAAGATTAATATTGGGAACGGCCATTAGTCAACCTAAGCCTATCTTTTAATTGAATTCCTGCGTTTTGAATAGTCCTACAGCTGAAGGTTTCACCAACACTTGAAATCATACATACTGCAGCCAGTACGGTGTTGTTTCTGGGTAGTGGAGTACAAAAGAAATCTAAATAAAATATTAAGCTTGCCCTTAAACGACCACGTTAATGTCTTGACTCACTATTTGAATATTAATAGGTACAGTATCGGCCTTTGCTCATGCCGAGCTTCGTCTGCCTTAAACGTAACAGAAGCTTGGACAATGTAATTTTGTAAATGGAATATTTTTACAATTTTATTGGGCATTATGAGACTAAACATCTTATGTCTCAGGGTGATGAACGCAGTCCAATGCTATGCAGTGTTTTGTAATTCAAAGTTATGTGTGGTGTTGCTTATGTTTATGGGCAGGCGTGGCGTTTACCATTAGGCGAGCGACCTACTCGTTTCGTCACTCAAGCTAAAAAAGGACATGAATTCTTGAGTGGGACACCAACATTTTAGGCCCAAAGCCAACCTCATCTGCACGTGGTACACTTTACTGATTAACGAACGAGACAATAGCGAAACACTAAGTGTTCCCACTTGGTGGTTGGTGTCAGCTGGTGGGCCGCTCCACATTATAATACCAAATTAACCGTAGCCGTAATGCGGATCCCGGCATGAGGCCGGAATGACGTCAGGCAGAAAGTGGAAAAAATAGGTTGAGTATTCTCACATTTTCTATCATAATCTAACTTTCTTGCTCATTCCTCAATAACTTATTTCTTTCTTTCTACCTGGCGTTATCCCGGCTAGTACAAGGGTCCGCCTTCCCAATTCCTAATTCCTCAATAACAATAACAATAACAATTAAACACATATTCGAATAATAGTTAAAGTCTGGATATTCACAAGAACTTGCAAAGACACCAATTTTATCATAAATGTTGTCTGGTTATTGTTAACATATAATTAATACTTCAGAAGATGGCAGCTTAAAATAAAATAACGTAAAAATAATTACCCTTTTTCTAGAAATTACTTCATACCAATTATCTGCACATCTGTCTCAACGTTATGATGAATCTCGCGAAAACTTCGTCATGGATCGTTAAAAGAACCACTGCGTAGTTTGCTTCTTAAATACCAAACCAATTAAACTACTGCTAGTTTATTACTGCTAATCGGATACAGATTTCAATTATTTTTATATAAACTTATTTTGATTATCTCACTGAAAAATAGGTATAATAAATAGCTCGTTCTTTTTTGTTAGCTTGTTCTGCCAATAATCATCTAGAAATTTGGTGATGTGTGATGGTATTCCTGTATGTATGTGACTTTCGAGTATATTACTATATACATATATAAAAAGAAAAGTCCTGACTCACTCACTCATTCTTTCCTTCCATACACCTATACTTCTCCCACTCTCAGTGATGTCGGCGCAACATGCTTTTTAACACATGTTACAAATAGATTTGGTTTGTAGTGTTTACGACCGGCCAGCCGCCTGCCTGAAGTCAACCTCTCTGGGGAGAACTCACTCACTTACTCACTGACTAATAATTTATGAGTGAGTGAGTGTTATGAGCATCGATACCTATATTATTTTGTAATGACCCGTATACGCTCAACCCAAACCCCTGGACCTAGAAGGAAATTTTGCACAGAGGCACTTTATGATGTATACAAAGAATAAATGATATTTCGGAATTCAACCCCTAAAGGGATAAAATAGGGGTCAACCTTTGTATGGAGAAACAATATTAATAAATAGACATTTCGACTGGAAACGATTTACGGAAATCAACCCCTTGGAGAGTTGCTTATAGGAGCGGGGGTTGTTCCGGATAAAGACATTCACACTGACGGAGCCGCGAGTGAAAGCTAGCTTATAACATACTCGTAAAATAAAATTAATTTTCATTAGTTTCACAGGCTATAAAAATGCTATTCCGACAACATTTACAATAGATACTATTACATAAAACAGATCTTACGCAATTCCATAATATATTGAAAGCACCGATAGTACATAAGCTGTGTAACAAACACAATTAATTAACAGAGAGTCGGAATTAATTTGATTGAAAACGATACCAAGCCAAGATAGTCGGGATCTTTGTAAGCGATATCCTATCAACTATCAACAAAGATATCTGCTGGAAATAATTCTGACCCTATATATCTCGAGCCCGCTGGACCGACGACCTAATAGACGTGGGGGGGAAGCGGCTGGATGAGGAAGGCGGAGGACCGAATGGTGGCGCCAACTTGGAAAGGCCTATGTCCAGCAGTGGACGAATTTAGGCTGATGATGATGATATATCATAGCCTCACTGTCCCACTGCTGGGCAAAGTTCTCTTCTCATTGAAGAAAAGAGGTGTTTGGACCGTAATCTCACCACCAATACCGTTTAGTGGGTCCATTGCCTCGTCCATTGGTCAGCAAGTCGTCCTACAAGTATCCTACGGGACGGTGAGTTTGGCTCGGAAGAAGTTATTTGGATCCCTTTGAATTTAAAGCTAACATATTCAAATATATTATTTAGTTTTAAACACACCGTTCCAAGTATTCAACATTAAAAGGAATATTTATGTAAGATAAAAAAAAAACTAGAAGTAAAAGGAATAAATTATGGATTCTATCCATATTTAGATGGATTTACTTTTTGGCAAAGTGCATAATGTAGTGGAGGTCGAGGAAATCTAAAGTTTACTCAAAGAAAACAACAAAAACGGGCATATTAATCTCGTACAATCCAAAGCGAACACCAACTTTTAGATACAATCTTCTTTGTTCTTCTTATACACAAAAAACATTATAATTATAAGCTCACTACGCTTTCGGGATATCCCCGAAGGAGTAGGTAGAGGTGCAACTAGTTCACTCACGTTTATCCGTGCTTATTTTCGTTCCATGATGTGATAAGGGTTGAGCCTATGGTCAACAGGATACAAATTCCAATCCTGGGCAAAATCCGTATGATTTTTCGAAATAAAAACAAACATCAATTGCAATCGCCCGACTTCGGAATTGAATCCAGGATCTCACGATTTTCAGCCTTAGTACACTGTCACTAGACCAATAAGGCTATTAAGAATACCTAAGATGACCACTGAAAATCAGCGCTGTATTGGGGTACGCGCCACAGCACAGCAGTACGCTGAGTGGTCATCTACATATCACAGTCACGACGCGCAAATGTCAAAACTATTAAAAGTTTTACTGTAAATATATTGTGATCTGTGACTAATAAATTGTCTTTCTTTGTGCTTAATTGTATCTATTATTTAAAGGACTGGTAGAATATTATACTTCTTCTAATCATTGTCTTCGAACCACACTGTCGCCTGGTTTCTGAAAGGCTGATCAAATCAACATTCAACTAACAGAACTTTGAGTTGACATCGCTGTCAATCAATTCGAGTTGCTGAAACGTTATTTAATGAAAAAAATATAATATTTGATCTCTCTTTAGTACCGTTTGACGCACGATTTTTCATATTAATTTGAAAGTTATGTAGCTAACATGTGTGTCAAATCAAAGGTGTTGACCACGCTTCTAGCAACTCAATTTCGACTTGACATTTGATTAGCCTTTCAGAAACCGGGCGTGTATCTTGTAGTCTAAATGTAATGCACATGAAGAACTCTCACCTATACTTAGCGGTGGATATCCTGTTGGAGACGAACTTCTGTGGCTGAGGTCTGTTCACGAAAATGATGCGGTTCTGTTGGTCGACGGGCGCGCCATCCGTCACGCCGGACGTCGTCGCTTCATCCTCATCTGTAAAGAGACAAATAAAGCTTGATAGCTATTATGGATCCTTTTGAGTCACTGCAAAAGGTTTTGATAGATCTAATAATATCATCCCTATACTCTTCTAGTACCGGACACGAAACTTCTCTACTTATGAAGGGTAAGGCTTGTCATCTATTCACTTTTAGATAAATCTAATTTATAGAATTATCTATAATTGTGATAACATTTCTTGCTAGACAGGAGTTCTTGCTAGGCAAGTAGTAATATTCAATCTAAATAATATGAAATGTACTGTTTTGACTGATTTGTTTTTTTTTGTTTTCTTTTTATGGCATAGGCCGGCAAACGAGCAAGTGGGTCACCTGATGGTAAACGATCTCCACCGCCCATGTACGCCCACAATACCAAGAGTCATGGGTGCGTTGCCGACCTTAAAGGAAAGGGATAATTAAGGAATTGGGAGGGGGAGGGGGTTTGGGCCTCCGGATATCTCACTCACCGTACGAAACGCAGCAGCAAGCTGCTACTTTACGCCGATTTTCTGTGAGACAGTGGCAATGACCCGGACGAGCTGGCCCATACATGCTGTGGACAAAAGTGTCTACAGCGTGGCTCTACCACTCAAAAATTAATTGGAGCACCTACGTAGAATGTACATTGTATGATTTCTGATTTCACCAGAATTTACTCAGAATTCCAAACCTTATTTCTAAAATAAACTGATAAACCGAATTCCAAAAGCCCTAAAGGCTGGTGAATATAGAAAACATAAAATATCGATTAACATGAAAAAATCCACCATCTGATTACAACCTTAAACTTGGTAAAGGTAAGTATTCAATTATTTAGACAGAAAGTATCGAGCTGTTTTAAGTAAACAAGACATTAAACATTCATAACTACTGATTACTGGTTTTTACACAGCAAGCTTTTACAAGGTGGTATGTCCTTCGTATGCGAGAGGTCGTCTGGATTGGTACCACCGCTTTGTCTATTTATGCCGCCAAGCAGCAGTGTGTATGCACTGTTGTGTTCCGGTTTGAAGGACATTGAAACCAGTGAAATGACTGGGCATTATGAGACTTAACATCACATGTCTCGGACCGACGAGCGCCGTCCAATGCTATTCAGTGCGTTGTAATTCAAAATTCTGTGTGGGGGTGCCTCTGTTTATGGGCAGGCGTGGCGCTTACCATCAAGCGAGCGACCTGCTCGTTTCGACATTCAAGCTAATAAAACAAAAAGCTGTCAGTGGTGGGCCATGCAAGAAAGAAAGAAAAATGGTTTATTGTCTCCAGTGATACGTATGCAACAAAACAAAACATAAATAACTTAATTAAAAGTAAGTAAAATAAAAAAAAAACTGCACGCCTTGCACCATGACAACTAGGTTGCCAACTCAGCATGATGCTGTGTTGCGGCACAAAACCATAACACAGCGCTGATTTTCAGTAGCCACCTAAATGAGAGTTCATTCGCGTGAAACCATTAAATAAACATGTTGAAGTATTCTGATAGTATCTGAAAAAGTTGATGCCCTTACGAAAGGTGCTCTTGTGCAGTAGTTCAGTGGCCTCTGACAGGTCACCAATAAAAAAAATCATTATCACCACAATACACGTTTACTTGCCGCGCCGCGCTGGCGGGAATCATATCGTAATGCCCAACGAAGCTCGAGGATACAGTCACCAGTCAGCATGCGTGCACAATTTAATTATTATAATACTTCGCTCGCACTTTGAAATAATTTTCGTACTAATATCAAACTCACTTTATTGATTGATCTATTCTTTTTTATAGCATAGGCCGGCAAACGAGCAAGTGGGTCACCTAAATGGTAAGTGATCTCATCTCTCATCAAGTGTCGCCCATGTACACGCACAATATCAAAAGAATTATAGTTGCGTTGCCGACCTTAAAAGGAAAGGGATAATTAAGGGATTGGGAAGGGGAGGGGTTTTGGGCCCCCGGATATCTCAATCACCGTACGCAATGCAGCAGCAAGCTCTATTAAAAACAAAGTCCCAAAAATCGTGCAGACTTTTTTGGAATTCGGAAAGCGGATTCTGAATCGACGATAGTCTCGACAATTCTAAATCAATTGCGAAATCCTTAACTTCTAAATGAACATTGACACTTGGTCGTATAGTACAGTTATTCGCGATGCTAGAACATGCTTTTTATACTGTATTGCGGGACTTTATTTATGTAGGTACCTAGATTTTTTGTCAAGTAACCGATCAAACCAGTTTTATAGTTCGATACTCAATGGCAGCATTATTTACATTATTTTTTAATTTTGAAATCGTAGGATTTTTTTAAGAAACAAACATTTGCTTCCACCTTTATCATACGGGCTGCCAAGTTGTGGAACAAGTCGCCGGAGTCTTTGTTCCCCGATAAATATAATCTGGGTGTCTTCAAGTCGCAAGTGAATCATTTTTTGCTTGGCAAGCGTGCTTCATCTTAAGCCACATCATCGCTTACCATCAGGCATGATAGTGGCCAAACTCGAACCCTATTACGTATAAAAAAAAACAATCAAGCAAGTCGCCTGATGGTAAGCATTTGTATGTCACGCGCGATAGCAGCCAAGAAAAACAAACAGACAACCTTATACCCATTCATAATATTAATATGAAAGATATTTTATTAATACATGCAGATGCCGTTCCAAAATTAGCACTGGATGCATCCGACCACGGCATTGATGTAAAGGTCGAAATCGCATTGAAAACGTACGATTTGTCATCTCTTTGTGTACGGTTAGTCAGGCCAGACGGCGCGCGCCTGGGTTTTCGTAACCCACATTTTATAATAAGTATTTTTCTTAATAATATGAAGTTTTGGTTTTAGTAAGCGTATCTGCAGCCCGACCGAACAAGCGCACCCGGAGGAACAACGTTGGGTTTTAGTCCGTGGGAGGATATAAACCGCCCCGGCCGGCCACTCGGTGAGACTACCCATAAAGGGTTTCCCAACTGAAAAAAGGTGGTAGATTACTTGAATGCCTAAGGCCATCTGGTTTGGTAACACCTCTATCGCCAAGCATTAAGCAGTCATCTACAGAAATCCAGTCACTTTTAAATATCTTTTAAATTGTTTTTTTGAGTACTTATTATCTTCTCGACTGCCTCGGTGGCGCAGTTGTAATGCGTACGTGTTACGATTGAGGCCAACGCTGAGGTCTCGGGTTCGATCCCCGGGTCGGGTAAAGTGGTATTAGGTTTTTCTATTACGAAATGCTCAGTATCAGCTCGGAGTCTGGAATTTGTGCTCGGTATGGCGATAGGCTCGCCCCCTATCACATCGTGGGACGGAGATACGCTCGGCGAAATGTGGGTGTACTGGTTACACCTCTGCCTACCCCTTCGAGGATTACAGGCGTGAGTGCGTATATATGTATGATATTATCTTCTATGAAAAGTAGAAAAGGCCGAGGAAAAGGTTATGCGACTCAAAAGATGGCCAATAGCAATCGACTGAACTGATTACAAACAAACAATCAATGAAACAATCATAAACATGGCCAATAGCAATCGATTGAGCTGTTTACAATGAAACAATCGAAATAAAGATCACATAAATGCCATCAATCGTTACAAACATTAACTGTTAAGAGTGATCTGTGCCCGAATTCCACGTTTAACAATCTACCACACCACATGCTCTAATGTACATAACACGGTATAGACAAATCGGTTCATATTGCAAGTCTTACTTGTGTGCATGTAAATAATTTAATGTAGTCTTGATTTGTGTGATAGTGACACGTCAACCGTTTTCATCCTATACATTTAAAGTCAGTAGTGCCAGACACAATAACTGTGTCTATACGCATCCATCACACACACATTGGAAGCGAGCAAGAATGAGTTGAAATTACCATATACATAGTTCTTAGTAAAGTTAAGACGCATAGACACAGTTTGAACAGAGTACAAAACATATTCGTCTTTGGTTCCTACCCTTATCGCTCTATGGGGGATCAGTAAATCGAGTTTTTATGCTAGTGTTTTACGACCAGCCGCGCCGCCTTGTTGGCGCCTGCCGCCTATTCTTTAAAATCTATGGTAACTGCTACATAATGGTCGAAATATTTAAGGGCATAGTACGTTTCTTCAACTACGTTCAGTAGTACTTTTAAAACTGCAATTATCTCTTATTTGAATTTTATGGTATTTCCAACAAAATTGCACCTACGCAGTGCAATTTTGTTGGAAATAGCATAAAAATCATGCCGGTGATTATACTCAACACTCGACTTCAGAATGTTGTAAGTAATTATAGTAATTTCTCACTAGATAAATTCTTTGCCCACACAAAACTTTAAATGACGATAACATAAAAAAATAATATAAAAATAGGTATGATAGGAAAACAATTAAATTACTGCTACAACGTTCCACTTTTCGACGAGTTCAAGGTTTTCAGTTCAGCGGACCTAAATATATTAAACTGGATGGAAAACATATGCGTAGCATGAAGCATCGTAGTTCAAAAACATATTATGCCTCATAACTTTCTGAATGTTGTCTACGTGACGTCAGAGCCGAGCTCAGTGACCGCAAAAATCAGGTCGCAACCTTTGAAACGTTAGTTGGTAAAAACTGTTTACCAATGGACTTTTTAATTTGATTTTGCTATGGGCGAGGAAAAAGAGTATCTGGTAGTGTACACAACCGTTTACAAGATTCTCCATGAGTCCTTGGCTCTTGCAGAGTCTTACAAAGTATTGCAAGTCTGCTCGTTGCTATGTTCACTTTTCAAATTTTGCAGACTGAACAAAACAAATGTTCATTTTTCTTTGTTTAACTTGCTGGAATGACGAAACAAGCAGGTCGTTCGCCTGATGGTAAGCGCCACATATAAACAGAAGCAACACCACACAGAACTTTGATTTATAAAGTACTAGCACTGGAAGGCAGTTAATTCTCATAATACCCAGTGATTTGATTAGTAGTGATTTATTGCAGATTATTTAGATAACACAAAACATCATTACCGCACAATTTTCAATGCTCATTCTCTACTCATCCAAATTAAACTCTTCATACATAAATCATAATTCCGCTGAAAAGTTCTAAATACAGTTTCATCAAACTGCCTTGTGTAATGGATGGACTACTTTCTGCCGACCAGAGAAACATCGTAGTTGTCAAGCAAATGAGTCCTCAACCGCGTGTATACGTAATGTCCGGTAGAAATTAACCAGTCTGTAAAATTCACTTTCACCATTCAAAACCGCATCAGATGTTATAATGCGGTTTGTCATGGTCTCTCTTTAAATGTAACACAAATAAAACTCTCAACGTTATTTATATAAACTGTATTAATATGAAGACCAATAACCGCTGGCTTGATGTATTAGAGAAATAGGAGCTCATGGTCTTAATACGGAGGATGATCAAAATCGGGCAAAAAGGAAGAACCTTAGTAGTAATGAGGCTCACTAAACTACTGGGGGTACCACTAAATCGGGATAACGGCAGCCAGAAACAAAGATATGTATGGTTTTCAGCCGACAAAAAATCGGAGTAGGTTCTCAATTCGACGCGTTTTTTTTGTATGTATAACAACGCATAGCTCCGTCAAATGTGGACCGATTTTGATGATTCTTTTTTCATTGGAAAGTGTATAGCTCAAAGTTAGTCCTATAGTCAAGAAGAAATTCCACCCTTAAAGGGGTGAAATGGGGGATGAAAGGTTCAAACTTTGTCATTTATCCACCGGTTTTGATAATTCTTTCACTAAAAACAGTAAAATAAAACCTTTGTAATAAAAATAAAACCGACATAAAAAACTAAACAGCTAAAAATATAAATAAACAATATTGAGTCGGTGCTATAGAAATGTAATCTTATAATATTTATTATTTACTATCTAGAAGAGTTTGTTCCTTTAGGATATTATGTAGCAATGAATGATCATCTTAATTATATAAAAAGTCATAAAGCAGTCAACGTAATTCATGTTTCGTTTAAAACTGTTTTTAAGATAATGTCCAAAAAATCACACTTCAATCCGCAATATTTGCCTTAAAGGTCGACTTCGCATATACGACTCCTTTTGTATTTTATGACATATAATATACTTCGATTATTTTTCGGATTATTTTGACAGATCGTGTTGCTGAGGGAGTTTCTTGCACCGCTTCTTCTCCACAGCTGTAAAACGTTCCGAAGCGGTAGTAGTATATCTACAATATAATTGACGATTTAAAAGATCTTGGAAAAGGCTATTTAAATAAAGAATATTTTGACTTTTGACTTTATTGGGGATATTCGGGCGGTGGTCGGTGGTAATAACTGATGACTTATCATCAGGTCATCTATTAACTGTCTACCGGACTTATGTCTTTTTTAATATAGTATGTATTATCAAGCTTATACCACGTCTCACCATGTTTGAGTAAATGCTGTTCATCAAATAATCTATAACACTTTCAAATACAAAAGTCACGATTTAAAATACCACCAGGAAGATGCCTACTAGGTGTTTTAAAAAGTTTTATTATAGATGGCACTATCATCTGTCAATTAAAGTTAAAGTGGTTGACGGAATCTACAGATTTTGTTAAAACTTAACACAAACGAAATGTGGTTTACGGCTAATAATTTTAATCGACCGAAAATCTTACTCGAAGGCGTGAAATGGGGCCCAAATACAATAAACGAAGAAGAACACAAGATTGATTAACCTTTGAAATACCTAATACCAACTTCCAGTTATTCGAGATAAGGTTTAATTTGAAATACAAAAGACAAAGTCGGAAAAAGTACCGTGAATTTTATTTACGTGGCCCAATTACTAACTCGTAAGCAAATAAAATAAAATTGAACAGTCTGTTCGGGGATACAGGAACGTGTTTTTAACGAGCTGCCGCCTGATTGAAATACGAGCTCGATCTACACGTATGTGTTGGACACATCTGCTTTATCTATTTGATGATAACGACCAATCCTTTTCTAGGTAAGTTAGTCTACACCAAAGACTTTAATGTATAGACTAGACAAGCTGTGCGGTACAAAGAAATTGCACACTTAGTTACGGTCAATTGACCGCAACTCATTTAGTCGCCCGCGAGAGAGCGACGAGAGCAGTTGTTGTTGTTTGAATAACTGCGAACGTTAAATTCGATAAACTAACACGAAATTGTTTATTGTGACCCATAAAACATTGTCATTATTGACGTGCATATATTATTCATTCAATTTGAAGTTATTTTACGGAAGTAACTACATTATTTTTTAGTTTTGATAAAAAAAACATTTATTGTGAATGAAAACTAATACCAAACGAATCAGCCGTCTCAATATTGTCATCTCGCTTACTCTCAACTCCTCTCGCTCCCACGCCTTAGACGTCATTCCCGCCTCGCCGGCCGCTTATGCAACACAATTTTACTTCTGAACAGCCCGTCTATGGTATTAAAGTCTTTGGTCTACACACGTATTTAAGGCCAACGCTTAGTGCTATGCGTAGATTTCTGTACATACAGAAAACAAACAGGTTTTTTGTCAAATCAAACATTTATTCTAACACTTTTTTCTGTACAATGATTGAATCCAGACATTTTTTTTTTGCATCTCCAGTATCGAAATACGTCTTCATTTTTTCACAACTGACGCAAAACGAAATGAAATGTTAAACAATTTCTAAAATACACTGCAGCGAACGTCTCAAGGCGGCGCGCGGCGTGAAGATGAAATGATAAAATTCAAGGTGAATCTGCACGATCCAGTCGGAAATGCATCTGCCGCGACCTCCAGTGCTCCAGTTTTAATGCTATAAACAGTTTACAAGACACTTGCAGCTAAAGGAATGCTATTAAATGCAAATGTACGTTAAGTATACACTTTGATAGTGTTCTAATTTTATGTATGCACTTATTGTTTAATTTTTACAAACATAGGAGATTTTTTATTCGCCCTAATGACGAGACGAGCAGTACGCTCGCTTTTGGCGCCAAGCCTGCCCATGAACGGATGCAACACCACTCAGATCTTTGAACTACAAGGTACAGCATTGCGCTTGTTACCTCAGACAAAGTTAGGTATCATAATGCCATTGAAATTTAACTGGCTTCAATGTCCTTCAAAGTAGAACACAATAGTGCTTATACACTGCTGATTGCCAGCTGGAATAGATTATACAATGGTACCTACCCAGAAAGACGTTCGCATACGAGAAACCTTACAACTAGGTAAGAATACTCGTAATAAAATATGCACTCATGTACCTCTGAGGTAGTAGACAAGAGATCCAATTTACAAAATTTCTACTACTTTGTTTTCCCTATCGAGGATGGCAAAAGCCTGAGCAGAGTGAAGGGAGGGGTCTATGCAGATGGCAACCCTGACACCAAAAGCAATATCGCTAATAAAAACCTTATTGCCACCATCTGTAGCGCAATAGGTGAGTAGACGGTTGTGAAAAAGAGAAGCCGTCGATTTGATCCTCCCACCGAGACAAATATTTGTGTGATCCATGATGTTTCGAGTTTGGGTGATGCGAAACTCTCGTAGTTCCTGATATCCACAGCCCATGATAACCATATCTTACTGTGGGATCGGTGTCATGTGCTATTACTGGGTGTTATCTCCAATCTGATTTATAAATATACACGTGCATATTAATCAATTCCGTGTACTCGTAACAAGTGGATGTCGCTCGTTCAACAAATCGTACGCTTAACGCTTGTTCGTAATTGTACCTACTTTGTGTGCGTCAGCAGTTTTCCTCAATGTGTTGCTACGTTGCTTTTAAATTTGTAAATAACTTATGGCAGTTTATGTAACGTGACATTTATTTTAGTTATTTGAATTACGCTTTTAGTTCTGTTTAACTACATTTTACTGTTGCATACATTCTTCTAGTTTAACTATCCTTAGGTATAGAGGTACTACTACTCCCTAGGCTTGACGAAACTACAACGAAAATGACGCTCCCCATTATAAGTCGGTCACATATTCATTCAGTCGTCGCGTAATTTACATAAAAACATGTGAAATTGCATATTCTTTTTTTATTATCTTGACTGATGAAGTGGTAAAAGTGGTAGAGCCATACTGTAACAGTCTTGTCTACAGCATGAATGGTCCGGCCCAACCTAGTTGTTAACTGTTTCACAGAAAACCGACATAAAGTAGCGGCTTGCTGTTGCGTTTCGTACGGTGAGTGAGATATCTGGAGGCCCAAATCCCCCACCCCCTCCGGATTCTTTTATCATCGCTTTCTTCTTCTGGTATTGTGGGGTATACATGGACGGTGGAGATGACTTTTTTTTTTTTTATAGTATAGGCCGGCAAACGAGCAAGTGGGTCAGCGATGGTAAGCGATCTCCACCGCCCATGTACGCCCACAATACAAAAGAATCATGGGCGCGTTGCCGACCTTAAAGGAAAGGGATAATAAGGGATTGGGAAGGGGAGGGAGATTTGGACCTCCAGATATCTTACTCACCGTACGAAACGCAGCAGCAAGCTGCTACTTTACGCCGGTTTTCTGTGAGACAGTGGTAACGACCCGGACGAGCCAGCCCATTCATGCTGTAGACAAAGTAGTCTACAGCGTGGCTCTACCACTCGTAAACTTACCTTCAGATGACCGACTTGCTCGTTTGCCGGTCTATGCTATAATGTAATGACTACATAGACAAGGTCTTCAAACTTAAACCCCCTTTTTGCGACATATATTAAAATCCGATAACATACCATGGTGTCTAAATCGAACCTATAAATAGGGTACATTTTGTACTTCGTTTTAATACATAGTACTATCTAAATGAAAATGTAGAGACTGTTGTACGAGGGTACTCTTTTCTATACAGGACGTTATTAAAACGTAACAGGGATTAAAAGCAGCATGACGTAGGTGCGTGAGTCATTCATGCAAATGAAATACTTTATTAAAAATACAATTTAATTATACACATTTTATCCTGTCTCAGCAAAGTGACTACGCTACACCTGATGGTAAGTTGAGCAAAAACGAAAATGTATATTGTATCACAATATGTAACTAAGCTTAAGTTATCCAGAATTTGACTATCTGTTTCGATGTACTGTGTATTATTAGCTTTCTAATATCCTAGTCCGCACTTTATTGAATATATATATATAAGGGCGCATGTTTTGGAATACAATCTGGTTTTAATGATTGTATAGTTATAAAGTTGTACTAATGTATTGATTGTACTCTGTTTTGCGTCTTAAATAAATAAATAAATAAAAATAAAAAATAAATAAAAATCCAAGAATAGTGTCGAGCAACAATAGACACTGTATCTATCATAGATCGGTATGCCTAATTGCTTCTTCACACTCCGTTTAAAGGATCCCATGTTTTAGGTAGGAGGAAACACGTTTGCCGGCAAACTATTCCACAGCTTGATGGTTCAACAGGAGTAAGATTTTGCGAACCTCTAAGTTCGAGCTGAGATGAAGGAGACCACGAAGCTATGGTTTCGCAAGCCAGCACGTGGTTCTGTTAAGGAAACGTGAGGAAGGAATTATCTAGAATATCATCTATTTCAACTTGTGCGCTCTCAACTCTCATTTGTGTCTTGGTCTGACGTAGGCACGCATGTCGATCCAGAGTGCGTTTGCAATATGCGCCGTTCAAATTACTAAAAGTCCGAGTACTGAGCTATGAGAAAGGTACAAAAACCCCACAGTGCACAAGTATGCACTCAGGGCGGCAAGCATACATCTAGCTTACTTTCCAAATTACAAAACCAAGTCTAAAAAAATTAATATCATAGTGGAGTATGATCTACACAACGTTAGTAATATAATTAAACTAACATGAATAAAACTTCAACGGGACAAATTAGAAGTCTCGTGCTAAATCACCATGATACAATCAAAAAGTATGCAAACAATAGCAAACAACGAATGACTGATGACATCATCTCGGCAGAAGGTGAGCAGTCATCTAAAAATATAGTGGGTGGTGGTGGTTGGCCTTCAAAAAAAAAATTAAAAACGAATGTACAAATATTTACTACATACTTATTTACGTACGACGTAGATGAAATTGCTATATGGTGCCTTCTATAATGTGAAGTGAATTAAAGAGCGTGACTGTATTTACCTTGATTTTGACAACATTAATAATAAATACACTCAACAGTCACACACATAGTCCTGACCCCACACTAGGTAAACCTGTATCTTGGGTATCGGGAACTACGAGGGACTTGCGGTCCCACAACGCCCAGACCCGAAACAAATTTTTGTGGATCACACAATCACTTGTCTCAGTGCGAGAATCGCACCCACGGCCTCTCGCTTCGCAGCCGGCTACTCGCCCGCTAATAATAATAATAATGGTAGTGGGGAGTATCTGATTCATGTTTGTACCCGACTCTGATGCCTTTCGGATGGTGAGTGATGATATATCGGGAGGCCCAAATCCCCCTTCCCTTCCCAATACTTCAATTATCCCTTACGTTTAATATCGGCAACGCGCCCATGATTCTTCTGTTATTGTGGGGTGGAGATCACATACCATCAGGTGACCGATTTGCTCGTTTGACGAGCATGACTGGGCCTTTCAGCGTACAGCTGTTTCATCATCTATCCCCAAACGACTTTACAACCCAATGATCTCATAAGCAAAAATATTCACATAGTAAAAATGATAAAGATAAACTTTACTATGTCGGAAATGTCCACATTAATAAATCGGAAGCGCTTATCAAACGTTCTGTGTTTACACGACCTAAAAACGTATAATAATATTTGCACGCACGTAAACGCGTACCTAAACGAGACGTGATAATGTGACGCAAGGACTCAACATAATTCCATATAGTTTGATATCGGAGTGAGCTAGCGTGCTAAGGTCAGACGGCTGACGGGTGAGGGCCGTGGAGCCGTTTCAAGGCCTCCATCATCTATGTATGAAGTACAAGGCTGTAAGATATTACAAGTACATTGTATACATATACATATACGCACTCAAGCATGTAATCCCCGAAGGGGTAGGCAGAGGTGTAACCAGTACACCCACATTTCGCCAAGCGTATCTCCGTCCCTTATGTGATAGGGTGGCGAGCCTATCGCCATACCGGGCACAAATTCCAGACTCCGGGCTGATACTGAGCATTTCGTAATAGAAAAACCCAATACCACTTTACCCGACCCGGGGATCGAACCCGAGACCTCAGCGTTGGCCTCAATCGTAACGCGTACGCATTACAACTGCGCCACCGAGGCAGTCATTGTGTCAGGCAGGCAGTCAAGTTCATTGTGTTTTTTTATTAGCTTGTGTGACAAAACGAGCAGGTCGCTCGCCTGATGGTAAGCGCCGCGTCTGCCTATAAGCCACACCATACACAACTTTGCATTACAAAGCACTGCATGGCTTTGGACTGGGCTCGTCACCCCGAGACATAAGGTGTTAAGTCTCATAATGTCCAGTAATTTCACTGGTTTCAATGTCCTTCAAGCCGGAACACAACAGTGCTTACACACTGCTAAAGATAAAGCGGTGGTACCAACCCAGACGGCCTCTCGCATACAAGGGACCTACCACATTGTACAGATGGACAAACATAGAAGACGCCACATTACGCAGTACCCCCGGCCACCCTAAGCGTAGGTACTCATCACACGACCCCATTGGTTTATTTAGTTAGGTATTTACTCAGTCAATGCTTGAGCATGTAATCACAATTTGTGTTTGGATTTTTCGATTCGAAAACATTACTCATCGATTTTTAGGTATTGTTGTGTCCGTACGGCGCGACAGTGCAGCGTGGCAGCAAAATAACAATTATATTAATTGTTTTTTTTTATTAATCAGAATTACGAAGCGTACAGGTTGCTCGCCTTTTTAGGGTACCATAGGCAAATGGGCAAAAAATAAACCCTTATAATTTCACCATGACCGTCTGTCTATGTGTCTGTCTGTCCGTATGTCAAAGCCATTTTTCTCGGAAATTTGCACTATATGGATGAAATTTGGATGTACATTTGCCTGTCTGGCATTTTAAGTGTTATTGCCATCGATCTATGAGTACAGGGTAATGTTATTGAACAACTATTTCAGTAATTATTGTACAGAGTTCACAGTTATTTTTATAAAACTATCTTTAGTTATTTATGTAGAGAAAGTTATGGTCTAGTTACCCATGTAGATATGAAAAAATGTGAGTTTCTATCTTCATAAACGAGTGACTTCATGGCAGACCACCAGGCCGTCAGTTTAATCTTGTAAGACACAATTAGTATTAATTAGCTACAACTCGCACGGGATCGCAAATAATTACATGAACGAAAACACTCTGTGGCGCAGTGGGCGAGCAGCCAACTGTCCAGCGTGAGGCCGCGGGTTCGATCCCCGCACTGAGACAAATATTTGTTTCGGGTCTGGGTGTTGTGAGACCGAAAGTCTCTCGTAGTGCCACATGACAAGACTCATATCTTACTGTGGGGTCAGGGCTATATGTATGACTGTTGAGTGTTATTTATTATATATTAACTAGAGGGGCCTATAACTAGATGCCGGTTAATACACCTATATCGACAACCAGCTGGGGCTGCCTAGATGATATAAATAAACTCAAATGGTTAATTTTTATTTTTTATCTTTTTGACAGTTTTATATATCGGTAGTAGTAGTATACATAATGTAATATCTATCTAGGGCAATAAAAAAAACTGTAACAAAAACCCTGTTGGGCGGTTTAACTGTGATATCAGAATCAATATTCAAACATAAAGTAAGTAGTACATGTAGTATTTTAATGAGTGGATGTCATGTCTTTGAATCATCAAGTAGTTTATTATAAATTTGTATGACCATGCAACATATACTTTTATGTTTTAAATTGAGAACCTACTTGTTTTTTTTTCGCATCGGCTAAGAAGTCTATTCATATTAAATTAGTTTGGTTACACAGTTAACTTCTATTGATGAACACAATAATGTTCTTCTATCCTTAACTACTGATAGGTAGATAGATAGGTAGATAGATAACATTTGTGTTATTAATTATCAATAAATCTACTATCTATCTACTATTATTACTTTTTATTTCTTAGTTTTGTCTAGGGTTCTATACCCAAACAAAGAAACCCTAAAAGGAAGGAAAGAAAGGAACCCTTTTACAAAACCTATACTATCTGTTTGTTGTAGCTAGGGCTCTTTTTTATATATACGCACTCACGCCAGTAACCCCCGAAGGGGTAGGTAGAGGTGTAACTAGTATACCCACATTTCGCCAAGCGTATCTCATACCGCCATACAGCGAGCCTATCGCCATACCGGGCACAAACTCCAGACACCGGGCTGATTTCAGCATTTCATAATAGAAAAACCCAACATTGAATTTACCCGACCCGGAGATCAAACCTGAGACCTCAGCGTCAACTTCAGTCGTAACGCGTACGCATTACAACAGCGCCACCGAGGCTGTCAGTTTTTTATCTTTTGAACAGTAATAGGAAGCCAATTGAAATTTTTACACACCATGTGTTTTTCAATTCTAATTTTAGATAATTGCTCCATTAATAAAATTTGTATTGTGGACGATATGGAGATATTTTTATAGCAGATGACAGGAAGAAGTCACCATGTGTACAATAGACGCTATCCAGTCAGATAAAAATATATTACAGGTACCATAAACTAATCATGAATCAATTAAATCACAATTAATTGTCAAGTGTTATCAATCTAAACTGTTAATGGAAAACACATTTTCATAGGCCATTAACAATTAATAACATTTATAGGTAGCCCCACTAATAGAAAGGTCAGATGATGACTGATAAATTAATTTTAAATACTGAGTGGTGCCAATGGTAGGACATTAATTTAAACAATTTCTAGAGTATAGATTTATATGTATATACAATATGTAACAAAATCCTTGTTGGGCATTTTAACTGTGATATCATAATCAATATTCAAACGTAATGAAATAACTCACACACAAAAATTGGACTATAAAATTATATAATTTAAACTTAAATAAATTTAAACTGTATTTCGATTGATTACCTCTGCAAGAGCGATGGCTTGGAGCCATAGCGAGATAGCTAGTTGCGGTTTCTATGTACATCAAATGTGCCGCACCCCGGGCTTCATCAATACACACAGAAATATTTTTTTTTAAGTATGTAAATAACATTTTTTTTAATATGTTCATGTTTCTAAGCTACCTATGTAAGTATAATATTTTACTTCTGTTTATATTTTTTTTATTTTTCTATTTTTATTAAGCTTTCTATATGTATATTTTATGACCCTAAAAGGGCCAACAGGGTTACATACTGTATTTATAAATAAATAGTCTGTTTATTTGTCCTACATTAACAAATCTTTTCAATAAACAATCTTAGTTCCATATGTGTAGATCCCGGAAATCAACCAATCTAACTATTTGGTTTGTTCATGTGAGTTCAACCTGTATTCTGATTGGCTAATTTATGCTATCTATCCAGAGTATTTTTTTTATTAAAAATGGCCATTATCTCTCGTTTATTTATTTTTTGAACCTTATCAACCGAATAGCTGAAATCAGCACAGAATATTTAATTGCGGCGGATATTTAAGGTCAGCAACGCACCCATGATTCTTTTGGTATTGTGGGTGTACAGGGCGGTGGCGATCACTTACCATCAGATGACGCATTTGCTTGTTTGCCGGCCTATGCAATAAAAAAACTTCAAATACTAAAAAGAAAAAATTCAAATAAAAATGTTACATGGTTAATACAGAACCCTCGGTGATTGAATGCAACCCACACTTGTTTGAGTTTTTTTTTTTAAATTATGTTAAGGCTATCTTTCATCAATTTTGGGCAAATATTGTAATGCAGCTGATATTAGAATTACTCACGCTGATTCATCTTGAGCACCATGGCTCGGTAGAACCTGGAGAAGGGCGTCATCACGTTATGCTCCTGGAGGAATCCCACCACGTATTCCCTCAAAGCCATCGCCATAATTACACTAGCACTGCATACACTTTAATATAGCACTAAATTTGACACACATTATCACCGCGCACTTATCCTACGGGAATTTAAAACTGGAATAAAAACAAATATGTACGTCAGTAAAAGACTATCGGCATTTTTCGCGCGGTACACTCGAGTACTGTTAACCGGTGCTAATAAAGTTTGTGATAAGTGATAATTAATACATGTTCGTTCGCATCGTATGAAAATTATTTTTTAAGTTTTAAATACATGTTGACATCACAAACAGCCGCTTCGCGAATCCACGATCGATCTTTCCATTTTCGCCGCCCACTTTTAGTGCTGTGCAACAACCTCGTACATCGAATATCGATATAAAATTCGATAGTTTTGGTAGTAACAAAGTATTGCTTTAGTTAATTACATTCGGTTCACACCTGAATGCCCATACCCTAGTGGTATATTGGTATTTGGTAGATAGTAATCATCTTCTACCTGCCCTTATCTCACTCGCAGTAGCGCCGACGCAACATGCGTTTCAGCATATGTTACAGAAAGATTTGGCTTATAGTTTTTACGACGTAAACCGCTCTGGGTAGATAGCAATGAACCAACAAATAGACATGTCAAATTATGTGGCGATATTAATATAGATATATCTAGAATTCAGTCACAGATTTAACACATTATGAAATATATATAACGGCCCACAAGTAATGCCTGTTCCAGTCATTGAATACAAGAGTTCCCAGTACCAATCCTGATAAAGATTTCTAAAAATACTAAACCCTTAAATGAATGTTGCAAAATTAAACACGGCTTTAAAATAAATTGTCAGTTTAACTATTTTCGAAAATAGTGAATACAATATGTATAAACATTTTAAGTGACATTAAGTAACTTTATTTTAAGTAACCTTATTAAAATCCAGAATCTTTCAGTATGCCTTAAGTAGGTACTTAATGTGTACGATTTATAAAGAATGATATAAATAAGATTATACCTAGATATGCTTTTTATCATTAATTAATCTAAATACATGAAAATAAACTAAATGCATAAAGACACTAACTATCGATATACAGATATAAACCCCAAAAAGCTAGAATCACACCTTAAATAGTAAATAAAATGAACGTTCAAATTTGATTTCTAATAATATTTTTGTAACTTGAATGAAATAATTATTTTATCTTCTCAAATATTATGTTACTCTCGACTCTTGGCAGCTCTAACAATGCCATAGGCGCCATCTTCCGCTCATATTGAAAACTAGTTTGACATTGATGTTAATTTATGTATTACCACATAGAAAAAATATTTTACAGCTACAGCTCTAGTCTTTTGGTGTAGTAAAAATATTTATTAGACAATCTTATTAAAATTAAATTAAACAATAACTCATAAAACGTATGCAAGTTTTTATTTTGTTTTTTGGTCCCTCAGAGCAACACAGTCCTAACTTAGCACCACTCAGTTAAAAAATAGAATGTGGTAGAGGCTAGAGCCCGGTAGAGGTGGTAGGTAGGTAGGTACTTACATATTTAAATAAATATAATTATTTTTATGAGTTATGATTAAAATCAGACGAAATCATGGACGCATTGTGTATTTATGAATATATAGGTTTATGAGTATATGTAACACATTAGGCTCGCGAAAACGAATTACTGATGGCTTTTCTACGATAGTTGGGTAGCACTTTAGTCGGTATTCATGCGTAAGTAATTTAATCTTTACCCTATAGGTTACTTTATAAACTTTCGACATGACTTGTATTGCTATGGTTTAAGTAGTCTGGTCAAGACAAAGACTTTATTGTACTTATATATATCACTAGACAAGCTGTGCGGTACAAAGAAATTGCGCACTTAGTTACGGTCGATTGACTGCAACTCATTTAGTCGCCCGCAAGAGAGCGACAAGAGCAGTTGTTGTGGTTTGAATAGCTGCGAACGTTAGATTCGATAAACTAACACGAAATTGTTTATTGTGACCCATAAAACATTGTCATTATTTGCATATATTATTCATTCAATTTGAAGTTATTTTACGGAAGTATTATAACTATATTATTTCTTGGTTTTGATCGAAAAAATCATTTATTGTGAATGAAAACTAATAGCAAACAAAACAACCGTCTTAATATTGCGATCTCGCTTACTCTCAACTTCTCTCGCTCCCACGCCTTAGACGTCATTACAATTTACAGCCAAATTCCAGCCTCGCCGGTCCCTCGCATAAGAAACACAATTTTACTTCTGAACAGCCTGCTATGGTATTAAAGTCTTTGGGTCAAGACTGTAAATTGAATTGAGTCCACGTCATGACCAGTACCTACTGAACAAAATAGGTATTGGAAACTAATAATGAGGTGTACCGAGCCACACGTCCACCTTACGCATGGCTTTAACTGTCCAAGCTTCGTTCTTGTTTATCAAAGCAATTTCACCTTTATTTCCTGGAAAATATGAATTACAATAGGCACTGATACAGAATTACATTCCTCTGAAACTCATATTTCCAGAAAGTTCGACGAGTTTAATTAACGAGTCAGTTAGTTAAATTACGAAATCATTGTTCAAACTTTGTTTTCATTTTAATTGTATCGAAACGGGTGTTTATTTTTATTGTACGTAAATTGGAGATTTTTCTACAAAGTGTTATACTTATTGCTTAATAAACGAGATAAGCAGGTCGTTCGCCTGATGGTAAAGGCCATGATTACCTTTATAAAGAAGGAACACCACTAAGAACTTCGACTAAGTTCCTATAGCATGGCACTGGATTGCGCTAGATACGTCGAGGCTTATGATGTTAGGTCTCATAATTTCACTGGTTTCAAATCGGAAAATAACAGTGTGTTCTGTTTATTTGTTTGTGCGAATGGTAGAGCCACACTGTAGGCTGTTTTGTCTACAGCATGAATGGGTCGACTCGACCGAGTCGTTACCACTATCTCACAAAAAACCGACATAAAGTAGCGGCTTGCTGCTGTGTTTCGTACGGTAAGAGATATCCGGAGGCCCAAATCCCCTTTCCAATCCCTTAATTATCTCTTTTCTTTAAGGTCGGCAACGCGCCCATGATTCTTCTGTAATTGTGGGCAAACATGGGCGGTGGAGATCATTTACAATCAGATGATCAATTTCAACCTCTTTTTCCGACCTATGCTATAAAAAACGACGACGAACAATTCCCAGGCAATTAATGTTATCAAAACATACATACCATAGATCTAGTTTTTTAACAGGTCTCTGATACATATACATTATACATACATACATACTTACATACATACATAGGCTCACGTCTTTATCCCCGGAGGGGTAGGCAGATATGTAGTCAATACACTCACATTTCCCCGAGTTTATTTCCGTCCCATGTTGTGATAGGGGGTGAGCCTATTCACCGGGCACAATTCCAGACTCCGGGCTGATACTAAGCCTTTACCCGCCCCGGGGATCAAACCTGAGACCTCAGCACAGCAGTCGTACCGCGTACGCATTACAACTGCGTCACTGAGGCACCTTGAAATTCCTTATTTATAGAAAACACTGAACAGTCACACACATATAGGTAGTCCTACGAACTGAGTATCTTGTGCCGTGGGTATCAGGAACTATGGTAGAGTCACTGTCTACAGCATTAATGGACCAGTTCGACCGGACTATAACCATTGTCTCACAGAACACTGACGTGAAGTCGTTAACTTGCAGCTGTTACGTCTTGTACGCCTAATTCTGTAGGCCTAAATCCTCTTATTTTTTTTAATTTCCCAGATAGACGAGCAGGCGGCTCATCTGATGGTAAGTGGTTACCGCCGCCCATGGACCTCAGCAATGCCAGAGCACAGCCAATCCGCTGCTTACATGGCAGGTCTCTCATATGCAAGAGTCCGTATATAATAGGCAATGCGTCAGGCCTATTTTTCCCGCCACGCAGCAGTGCGTTGCGTTCCGGTTTGAAGGACGTTGAAGCTAGTGACTTTACTTGGCATTATAAATTTATCGGTGGTTTACAGCGTGACGCTTACCATCAGGCGAGCGACCTGCTCGTCTCATTAAAAACGGTTATGTGCCTAAATTTGGAGTCCTTATGTTATCCTTTTTATATAGATATGTCATCGAGGAGGATTTCTGTCTACTAAAGGTCCCACAGCGGTTCAGGTCGATGCCTTATTGTCTGTCATAGACACCTTTCTCAGAATATTTTTTTTGTGATTCGATTTACCGTTTTCATTCTCAATCCATTAAGTACTCGCTGAATGCGTAAGCCCGCCTGTTTATCATGCCGTATTCGTAATCACATTAAAACTATAAAGCCCAAATACAGGACAAGACGCATCGCCATATCGAGGGTATGCATTTTAATATGGCTGGCAAGGGACCCTTGTCGACTGTGGTGAGGGCTGTGAATCTATGCCGCTTTATAGTAACTAATAAGGGTTTTTAGGGTTCCGTTCCACCGAGTGCCTATTGAACCCTATTACTAGCCTTCGTTGTTAAGAAAGAAAAACATTTATTTAGACAACCAGCGTACGTATACGGCATAAATAGGTACATACAAATACGCATATAAGTACAAAAAGAGCCTTCGTGATCGCGGGAGAGATCCGAGGTTGTCGTCTCAAAAAGTTAAGGATTACCTTAGATTTGACAAACCATAAATCCTTGCCAAAGAACACCGAATCCTACCTAGGATGATTCGCGAGGCTATTGAAATTAAAAAACACCCAAATTTCAATAGAGAAGACCAACCAGGAAGCTAGCACAAATCTGGGATCCAATTATACATCTAATTAAACCGGAACCCAAAAGACCAATTGCCAGACCTCAAGACACAGTGAGCTCTTTTTGCGTAGATCGGACTATAGTTTCAACTAACTTTTTTAAGTAATTAAAAAATAAATGTATAATTTTAAAATGAAGGTAGGCTATGTAACATTAACTTTTCGAGACGACCTACACCTTAGTCTCTCCCGTGACCACTAAGGCTGAAAAGCTTTTGAAACGTCGGGACTAAAATAAAATTAAACCGCAATAAAATCCGTATAAACTAGTTATACTTCAACATCCTATTTATTCATGTTACCTATTAAGGAAACAATGGAATTGAACAACATAGGTACCAAAACTACGATAAATTTTTAATCATTCCGGAAATTGGCTTCGAGAATTTACTCTATTTGATATCGCTATATTTCCGAATGTTCATAATGAAACATTTTAGTGAAATTCGTAAAGCCCGGAAAATTCAGTAGAGTTTATTTTTATTACTTCGGTGGCCCAGTTGTAATGCGTACGCGTTACGACTGAGTCTGACGCTGAGGTCTCGGGTTCGATCGCCGGGTCGGCTAAAAGTTATATTGGGTTTTTCTATTACGAAATGCTCAGTATCAGCCCGGAGTCTGGAATATGTACCCGGTATGGCAATAGGCTCGCCCCACATCACATCATGGGACGGAGATACGCTCGGTGAAATGTGGGTGTACTGGTTACACCTCTGCCTACCCCTTCGAGGATTACAGGCGAGAATGCGTATGTATGTTTATAATTAATAGATGATGAATACATGTTGGTAGGCCCTTCGTATGCCAAAGGTCGTCTGGGTTGGTACCACCGCTTTGTCTATTTCTGCCGCCAAACAGCAGTGTGTAAGCACTGTTGTGTTTCGGATTGAAATACATTGAAGGTAGTGAAACATGAGACTTAACATGTTATGTCTCGGGTTGACGAGCGCAGTCCAGTGCTATGCAGTGCTTTGTAATTCAAAGTTCTGTGTGGTGTTGCTTCTGTTTATGTGCCAATTAAAGTTGATAAAAAAAAACCCTGTATCTATGTAAATTGAGCTATGTTGTGTACAAATTATAGTTATATACTTTGGTACTAGAATATTATTATTACGAGTCCAGTCAATGAACTCCTTTTTATCCACGCCATCGTTCAATACTCCAAGATAAAGTACCTTTATCTGATCTAGTATTTGTCAACAGAGATTAGTCTGTGTTTGTGTTATGATAACGTTTAACAAAACATAGAAACCGACTTCAATTTTTAGTGGTAGTACAGCAATAGCATGTAAAATCCAATACATAAACACGATAGATAAACACAATCGCGACGAGTGTACTGTTGTCCGTCACTCCGAACTCCGTCATCAGATCTTAACTAAATTATATGGGACCACATTGCAGCTAAACTCTATCGAATGATTTTTTTTCCAACAAAATCGGTCCACAATTGGCGGAGAAATCGATGTACATACATAAAAAAGAACCTCCTCCTTTTTTCAAGTTGGTTAATGATACAATAATGAGGTGTGGTGTGGCTAAACAAGATGTACGTGATATATTATCACCATTATACGCAACTTTACAAACTGCAGACAAGGCAGTAAAGTGACTAATGATTTAATCGTAACATAAACATTCCATAAACTCATGCCCGTATCCTGGAATGGGCAGATAGGTGGCGAGCCTATCACCATGCCGGGTCAAATTCCAAACCCGGGCAACTCATGTGTGATTTTTCTGGATCAAAACACTCAATATAAATTGTGACAGCGCGACCTGCATTTCGAATGCTAACTCCATATTTCGAATATTTACACTTCGCCGATTATAATTAAGAGTATCTAATACACGAGCATGTTCTAAAAAGTTTTCGTATAGCCCTAAATCTGCCATAATACTTTTATTTTGATGATAAATCTGCCATATGAATTGTAACAAGTTGCTCTTGAGTAACTTCTAACGATTCATCCAATTGACGCTAAAGCAATTCTTCTTTGGTGGGCTATTTTACGAATATCCATAGAAAACTGTCAAACGGATGAATTGCGTAATAGGAATCATACGCAACTCCTAATATGAATTCACGATATGTGGCCATTTTACCATTTCAAAACTGAATCATATTATGATCTTATTGTGAATTGATCAATGCGGCCGTTTAAGACCCCCTGGGTATTTGAGCTTGGGATCTCACCAGATTTTCAGCCAAAGTACGCTGCACTAGATCAATAAATAGATTGTAATTAAACTTAATTCCTTAGAACATAGCTTCAATCCATGATAAAGTACATGTGTTTTATAGAAGCGATCGATCCGTGAGGCTTCACAAGGTTAAGACATTTGCAGTCAGCAGTCACTAGTGTACTCATTATCTCATTACAACCTGACGCTGTTGTTGATAATTCAATACAAGTCAAGGCTATAGAATCTATAGCTGAACTATGCATAATTGGTTTCAAAGAAATTTTTATAATTTGCATAGAATTGCAGTAGTATATTGGTCGAAATAACTTTCGGCAGACCAACTGCCTGTTGGTCAGATTATATTAATATGTACTACATACATGGAAGATTTTATGGAAATGGGATGTATGTGGGTAAAGAGCACACAAGAAGGTTTTCGAGTGGTAGAGCCACGCTGTAGACAGCATGAATGGGCCGGCTCGTCCGGATCGTTACCACTGTCTCACAGGAAACCGGCGTAAAGTAGCAGCTTGCTGCTGCGTTTCGTACGGTGAGTGAGATATCCGGAGGCCCAAATGCCCCTCCCCTTCCCAACCCCTTAATTATCCCTTTCCTTTAAGGTCGGCAACGCACTCATGACCCTTTTAGTATTATGGACGTACATGGGCGGTGGAGATCACTTACCATCAGGTGACCCACTTGCTCGTTTACCGGCCTATGATATATAAAAAAAAGACCGTTTGAGCACTTTAAAGGAAGGATATATCCAGTAGACATTAAAGATACGAATAAGTACATAGGCTACTTTATATCCTGGAATCGGCAATTCACGTGGGCGGATCCGTGAGCAAAATCTAGTTTTCAATACTTTTTAAAATTCCTACTACCGGCGGCGCGGCGGACACCGCTTGACTATAAACGAATGTGTCTATTCAGCTCCACAGAAGGGGTTTGAAGATGTTTGCCTCCAGTATACTTGTGCAAATACCGCGGTCGCATCAAATTAACCGCATGTTTCTTTTGTGCACAGTCCTATTCTGAAGCCTTATCCAATGATATAAACCTTGAATTATATAGGTACAGTCTCATCGGGCCTCGAGAGGAGTTACGCCGTCCACGACGCCTGGCATAATTCGGATTGGAAATTGGAATTTAACATACCTTAGGAATTGTTTTCCTTCTCCCAGGTACGCAAATTTTCTCATGATATTTTATTTTACGGTTAAAGAGGGTGCTAATTTACTATGAATAGATACACACATAAACTCGAAAAGTTAAAGGTGTTTGTATACCGGGGCCTGGAGTCGAATCTGCGACATCATTATTATTTATTCACACGTCTTCCGCTTTACTATGGAGGGAAGTGGGCACTTTTCTAACACCACCCTAACTTTCTATTTGGTTAGTTTCGTTGCAGACCAAAAACAATTTAGCATATCCAGAGACTTGGTGAGCTTCACGGCTTGGTGTCAAAAAAAATGCGTGCCACTGTAGACTCTGGTTTACAGGAGTTACTGCAGGGCCGAGTTCCTGGCGGAATAGTTTTACTATAAATAAATAATAATAATACTAGCCCTGTATTATATACGTCCCACTGCTGGGCACGGGCCTCCTCTACTGAATGAGAGGGGTTAGGCCTTAGTCCACCACGCTGGCCTAATGCGGCTTGGTAGACTTCACATACCTTCAAAATTCTTATGAAGAAATTCTCAGGTATGCAGGTTTCCTCACGATGTTTCCTTTACCGTTAAAGCAAGTGATAATTAACAATTAATACACACATAACTTAGAAAAGTCAGAGGTGTAGATATGCACTTGGGGCTGGTTTCGAACCTGCGACTTTCGTCTCAACAGTCCATACCACTCCCCACTGAGCTATCACTGCTATTTACTATAAATAATACCCTTAAAAAATAATATGTCAGTACTCGTAACATGTTACGGATTCAATAAGGAATATAGGTTAGGTGAATTTAAGCAATTTCAACAAAGAAAAGACAATTCTAATACAGGGTACCTAAATACCTATATTGTAGCATTGAAGATGCTAACAGAACATATAATCGAAACATTTAATGAAAAGCTGAAACTAAGTTAAACGGAATTTATAGCAAAATAATGGTAGGAATTCAAATTTGATCTAATAATAAGGTGTATGTACTTTTTATACGCAATAACAGAAAATTAACTTCAGAATGTTTGCCGGTTTGAAGTAATTTCAACCTTTACTGAAAATGCGAGCGGTGGCTTGAATTTTTTATTTTATTTCTCGGTTTATTGGCAAAAGAAATGTGAGCATACCTACAATGTGACTGTGTTTTAAAGCTATTGTTAGTTTTTTTCATTCAAATGCGCCGATAAATATTTCAAGCATTGTGATAAAGTTAATTAAAGATAAATACGGTTTAGCAGCAGGTAATACGTGGCCGGTAATATTGGAAAACACTTCAATCAGCTTTGCAAGTAAATTACAGTATCATTGAAGCAAGGAAACTGGTATTTAGCAATGATCAGCAATTGATCATATCTGTACAGGTAAAGGAAACCATGATACATTTGTGGGGTCTTCTTCCTTCGTTTAAAAGACAAAGAAAGTTTATAGAAAGATCGATAAACTATAATTTCTTTGAATTTGCTCTATATTCTTTAAAATAGTTGTTCGAGATCATATCTCTCCTAACACATATCTACAGATGTTTATCAAAAATAGCATTCCCGTGAGAAACTGAATATTTATTACTTATTGATTTCACAAGTACTTTAATGCAGTCTTATCACGTTATCTACTTCAAAAGAAATCCGCCTGTGTCGTCGTCTTCATGTAAGGTGTGAGATACTTTTCGAAGCGTTTCTTCATTTATCACGATTTAACAGATCGATTTTACACAGCCTCTCGGTTCACAGCCGACTACTGCGCCACGGAAGCTATCGAATCGAACCATGGGTATTCAGAACTACCAGGTTGTCGGTGTAGTTGCTCCTAATACATACACACTCACGCCTGTAATACCCGAAGGGGTAGGCAGAGGTGTAACCTGCAGCACACCCACATTTCGCCGAGCGTATTTCCGTCTCATGATATGATAGGGGGCGAGCCTATCGCCATACCGGGCACAAATTCCAGACTCCGGGCTGATACTGAGCATTTCCTAATAGAAAAACCTAATATCACTTTTACCCGACCCGGTGATCGAAACCGTGACCTCAGTTTCAGCCTCAGTCGTAACGCGTACGCATTACAACTGCGCTACCGAGGCAGTCAGTCGTTATTCCTAATATCCAAGTTATTTAGATTGTCGGATAACGACTTTGTTCTAGTACGCAGAACAATTTAGATACATCGCATTTGTTAGCTACCTAAAAAAAGCAAAATATTAGTTGTAAATTTAGTACACAGATGAAGAAACCATCTGTTATTTGATTTAGGTGTATATTATTGCCGTCACAAAATATTCGACTGACACATTTGCCTGATGTATGCTACCTTTTTTATTCAAATAAGGCTGAATATATTCATAGCGATACAAACACCGCACATGTATACTATGGCCAATAATCAATACACTCGTTTCGACTTTATCTTTTACTCTCGTACTTTTTTATGACGTGATCAGCCTACACATGGCACTGCAGACTTAAGCCTTCTCTACAACAGTGGGCTGACATTTTGAACCATTATTCGCCAGCACAATTTAAAGAAAGAAAAAACTATTTATTTTTTATCAGCAATCTACATGCAAAATATAACTAACTAGCCTTTGCTCGCGGCACCGCCCTTTCCGGGATAAAAAGTAGCCCATGTTACTCAGTGATAATGTAGCTTTCTAACGGCAAAAGAATTTTTGAAATCGGTCCAGTAGTTTTTATGTTTATTCGTTACATACAAAAATACAAAAAAATCTTTCCCCTGATAATATTAGTGTAGAACTAGGTACTAAATTGACTTAAATAATATTATTTAACGATGAAGCTTATAAAATTTGGGTCTTTTTATTATTGATGATGGTAAATACACAAGGTAATGACGATCAGTCTATGTGATGTTAACCGGATCACACCGAAAACAGGGTCTGCTATACGAGTAGCATTGTGGTGGATATAAGAAAGAAAGAAAGAAAGAAAGAAATGTATTTATTACGGTATCTCACACTAATACCTAAGACTAATACATCGCTTAGCTACAATACCTACTGCACATTACAAGATTAAAAATGAGAGAAAAAACTTAAAACACAATTTACAATTACAGTAGGCTAACGGGTATAATAGGCAAAGAATGCCTATTAATCAGTTGTGTGAGGCCGTAAATGGTCCCATCTCAGCTTAAATGCTACAACGTGTTAAGCGCTGCAGCGCTGGTTTTCAGATGGTAACCCAGGGTGCTATCACGGTCAGCATAACTGTATTAATAAACTACATAAATAGTAAATCTAAAATACCATAAATATTACTAAATTAAATTAATATAGCTACGAGAATAAAAAAAAAAAGTGATTAATATTTAAACTAATAATAAAATATTTATATTGGCAGCCTGTATGGTCTAAGGTTTTATTCTGTGAGCGTCAGTTCTTTCTAAGTAGTCTGTGGCTATGACACTTGACAACACAGAACAATGACAATGACAGTAACAAAAGCAATAGAAAACGTCAAAAAATAAATAATAGAGAACTATTATTTAAATTAGTCAGTGTTGGATAGTTCACAACGCAAATAACTAGAAAGTAATATATAAATAGGGATTATAGAATGAATTATGTAATAGTACAATTATGTATATATAATAATGGAGCTATGATATAAAGTGTAAGATCGCAAAAGATAACATGTACGAATAGTAAGGGACAATAACTATCATGATTCATGATGCCAGACGGCAGACACAATCCACCAAATGCCGGAATGCAGCGTGCGCAACCACAGGTAAGGTCAAAAGTTATAAGACAGATTTTTGCAGGGTAAGTAGATGTTGTCTATATTTATTGTAAAATAAGCGCACTGTTTTCAGGTCACGAAACGGTGGAGGGAGGTCGTTCCAGCATCGGGTTGCAGCAAATTTAAAGCTACCACGAAATGCAGCCGTCTTATGTCTTGTCATAGTCATGAGATATTTTGATGCCCTGGTATTATATTTATTGTGATAGCATGACCACGTCAGCTTATTATACAGATACACTGGTGATTTATTGAGTACTACACCAAATAATAAAGTTGCTAGGTGTAGTTTTCTACGTGCTGCCATCTTCATCAGGTTCCCCCTATTCAGGTATGGGGTGACATGGGAACGAGGCGGAACAACAAAACAAAAACGAGCACATGCATTTTGAACTCTTTGTATGAGCCTCTCAGTTCTTTTAAGCAGACAAGAGCCATACACAGTGTCTGCATAATTGAGCTTAGAAAGGACAAGGGACTCACACAGAGTAACTCGCATGTCCACACTTAGATAAGGGCGAACCCGATAAAGAAGCTTCAATCTATAAAAACAGTTACGGACCGCCTCAAGGATGTGAGATTCAAAGTGTAGGTTGCCATCAAACACCACACCCAAATTACGGGCCTCTTGGACAAAATCTATTGGACAACCATTGATTTTTATATCTGGCTTAAGATTATGGATATCAGCAATGTTATTTTTAGAGCCTAGAATCATAAACTTTGATTTTACAGGGTTTAACAATAATGAATTCCGACTAGCCCAATCAGCCACTCTATCTAAATCTGAGTTTATCCTTGTTACAGCATCATGACAATCTCGGGGAGGGAACGAAATGTACAGCTGAAGGTCATCCGCATAGAGATGGTATTTTGAATATAAGATATTATTACATATGTCGGAACTGTACAGGATAAAGAGAAGTGGACCAAGAATAGACCCTTGGGGAACACCTCTGGTAACAGGAGAGAGAGCTGAAGTTGCAATGTGACCTTCCCCATGACTAGTCAACTGAACATATTGTGATCTGTCACTGAGATAGCTGCGAAACCACCTGACAGTCGCTGAATCACATCCATAGTAAGAAAGTTTCGAGAGAAGGAGGGACATATTTATGGAATCAAATGCACGGGAGAAATCAAGCAGAACGAGCAACGAACCCATACCCCAATCTCTAGCCTCCAGAATGTTGTCCAACACGTCCAGGAGGGCCGTTGAGGTACTATGACCTTTGCGGAAACCTGATTGAGCTATTGGAAGTATACCTGATTGCTCCAAATACTGCCTGAGTTGATTGGACACTAGCTTCTCTAGAATTTTGGATAGACATGGCAGTATACTTATTGGCCTTAAATCTTTAGCTGCGGCTGGGTGGGTAATTTTGGGAATAGGTGACACTATGGCCACTTTCCATGCATTAGGGAAAGATGATGTGGTAATAGATTTATTGATAATGGAAGTAATAGTTTCAAGGGACTGAGGCAGAGTCATCAGTAGCATGTCCAGTGAGATGCCATCAGAACCCCGTGCATTCGATTTCAGGCTCAGGATCACTTTCATTACCATCTCAGCATCCACCGTTCTGAGACTGAAACGTCCAGTACCAAATCTGTTGCATTCGAAATACGAAACATCAACAGCACTCACTTCGCCATCCCCAGGAACATTTATAAAGTGTGCATTTATGGCATCAGGGTCGCCGCAGGACTGAGGCAGTTCACATGCATGTTTTTGTTTTATTGTGATAGTTGATTTGAGGTTACTCCACAGCTTCTTAGGGTTGTGAATATTTTTATTTATTGCAGCCTCAAAATAAGCAGTTTTTTCGCTTTTAAGTGCAGCTATCACAATATTTTTTAAGTCTCTGTACATAGTCCTGTGTGAGTCCGCCCTTGTAAGCTTAAACTGACTGTGACATCTATCGCGCAGCCGCATCATATCCTTAATGGTATCAGTAATCCAAGGGTAGGATTTTTCTTTCACCAGAGATCTCTTGAGGGGGGCATGTAAATCAAATAGAGCGGTTATATAAGCATTAAATGCATACACCATACCATTCACATCAACTAAGCTCATGATATGTTTCCAGTTTATTAAGTTCAAATCAGCATCAAATAGGTCAGGTAGTATATCTCTCATGGGTCTGAAAATAATGCACTGCGGAGTGTTCTTATCTTTTTTCAGCTTGACTTCCACAGATATCATAGCATGATGGCCCAAATCCGAAATATGGGATACTGTGACATTTCCCACATGTGCATCTGTACAGACAACATCAATCAGAGTCTCACTACACTCTGTGAAGTGAGTGGGTTCTGTGATTACCTGTTTGAGATTAGTGTAGTGTAAGAAAACATTCAATAACTTGGTTTTTATATCTGTCTCATTCAGAACATTAATGTTAAAATCACCTAGCAGAATTAGTCTGTCGGCGTAGGAAAATGATATAAGTGACTCCGTGACAGCATCAAGGAAGAGATTTGCATCCAGCCAGGGTGGTCTATACGCTGTACCAACAATCAGTGAGCCCTTCTCGACACTAACACGCAGCCACATCTGCTCCACCGACGGCGTAGCAGGGTGCGGGACGGTGCGGACACGGATACCCTGGCGAACATAGAATCCAAGTCCCCCACCACGACCGTTTCTTACAGTGCTAGGGCGAGGCACGTGTCGCAGTCGGAAATTGGGGACCTTAGGTGCGCGGGCATCTTCACCATCTCGCAACCATGTCTCATTTATTGCCATGAGATCTACCTGGGCATGCTCCATAGCAACAATAAATTCCTCATGACGAGTTCCGAGGGATCCTGCATTGAAAAGACCAACTTTTATATTGCGATCCTTAATCATTGATAATATGTGTTATAAAATAATATAATAAAGGCACTAATAAAATAAAAAGAAGAAATAGTTTAAATAAATTATCTAGAAGAATTACTCCAAAATTATTTTTATATAACATGGTAAAAAACAAGAAGAATAAAACGGATGTCTGAAAGATATATATTGTGGAAAAATAAATTGTACTTGCTCCAACGTGGCTGAACCTAAATCGGCGCGGCATATCTAACTCGCACAACTGATTAATAGACACAATATAAATTATTGATACCTGTGTAGAATTAAATAAATATAAAAAAGGAATATATGTAACAAGTTTTATGACCCAGACCATATTATTTAGGGCTAAAATCAAACCACTACTCAGCGACAGCACCACCTGCTCCAACCAAGTCAGTACCAAAAACACGCGCCAAGTCATTTTGTGTGCGGATACTATGCACGGGTCTTCCATCAGCCTGCCTAACGAAGATTCTGCCCCTTTTAGACCAGACATATCTCCAGCCGAGACGTTTGGCGGCCTCCCGAGTACAGTATAGCAGCTGTCTGTTGGTTCTAGTCAACCGCTCGTTGATATAGAAGCGCCGCGGCGGAGCGCTGAAGCCCAAGTCAGCAGATGTGGCGCCGCGACGCACACGTGCGCTTCGCAGCAGCTCATCGCGCAGTTCCCGCCGCGCCAACCGCACCACGATGCGTCGTCCCCGCGCTCCCACCGCCGCTCCGTCCGTGCCATCTGTCACGTTACGGGCACCTATACGCTCAGCGAAAACTATGTCACGCTCTGCCACCAGCGTTAAACCAAGCTTGGTGGCGATCAGCCCTACAGTATGGGTGACGATCTCCCCTTTCTCCTCAGGTAGATTAGAAATCTCTAGGTCAGAGGCCAGTGATTCCTGCTCCCGATCGTTAAGCTCGAGTTTGAGCTGAGTGACCGTCTGCTCTAATTGGGAGACCTTGCTCTGGGAGGAAGCTGAAGGGCTGTTTTCTATGGCTTCAATTCTACTCTCCAGACTATCGACTCGCTTAATACAGGCCTCAAGTGAAAGGCGATGCTGAGTGACTTCGCGTCGAAAATCCTTTAACTCGTCATTCATTTCCTGAATCACTGCTCGGAGCATCTGAAGTTCCAACCCGACGTCAATTTTCCCGTCCGAATTTTTGGTGAGTGGAAGAACATTTCCCTCCTCAACATCTACGTCCTCGTCCTCACTTGAGCCCTGAACGGAGGATATCTCACCGTAATTACTGCAAGTGGGCCTTACTGGAGTACAACTATTGTCTCCTTTTGGGATTTTCCTCTTACACTCTGGACAATGCCAGTCCTTGCCCAACTTAGAGGTTTCGGACATGCCCAAGCAGGCCATATGATATTTCTTGGCGCATTGGGTACATGTGGCGCCACCTTTTGCCGCCAGGAATTTTCCGCATGCAGAACACTTCGACATCTTTCAATTAATTTAGTGAAACTTCGCTAGATGGCGCTAAATAAGAAACCTTTAAAGGCCTTTATTGAAAAGTTATATAGCTCCTCGCGAAATAATTGTTGTGACAACCCTGCGACACTGTCCGATTGCTTCCGAACAAATAATTGTGAGAAGAGGGGTATTCCGTCGCCGCTGGTACTTCAAAGTGACCACTTTTCGAAAATTGTAAAAAGTAACCAAATGTTTAACAGCTGTATTTACCACTTAAACGATGTTATATTTAAGTAAAGATATCACACACATGAAATTTGTACTGTACACTTATGGTGAGTAAATTTTTAAACTTAAAAAACGACCGTGTTTTTATTTATTTAGTCAGCTGATCGAACAGCTGATCCGCGTCCGTGCTGGCCGTGACGTCACGTGATATAGTGCCACAATTGCAGATTGGCTTGAAGCAAACATCTGGTTGCTAGTTACAGCCGAAGACTAACCATCTGACCTTTGTTCGTAGTACTTTTGTGACGTAATATTTGCTAGGGGTTGCAGAAAATGCAAGCTAGCATCACTTGCCCAATAAGACTCACTTTTGCATGACTTTTTTTATAATAATACACTCAGCAGTCACCCATAGTTCTGACCCCACACTAGATTAACCTGTGTCGTGGGTATCAAGAACTACGAGGGACTTGCGGTCCCACAACACCCAGACCCGAAACAAATATTTATGGAACACACAACAATTTATCTCGGTGTGGAAATCGAACCCACGGCCTCTCGCATCACAGCCGGCTATTCGCCGACTGCACCACGGAGGCTGTCGAAAGACATATATATATATATTTATTTTATTTATACCACACTTGAGTAATTCATGAATATACCTTATTTTAACAATGCGCCTACAATTTTCTCCACTTACTTTCCATATTTCAATTACGAGTAAAGGTCATTGCCCCTTAAGCTGTAGGTCATAATCAAACTAATTGCCGATAAGAGATCCTTATGCGACTGATAACGTTCTCAAGGACATGGTTAATAACCGCAAGGTTCAAACTAAAACGAGCTATTTTCGGCAAAGCAAACAAAGGTCATGGTTTGAGACCCTTGATTATACGACTTTGGTATGAGTCCCTTCGTGAAATCGATGTTACATGATATTGGAGTTGTAAATCAGCTGATATAACGCGTCTCACGGATCCTGTATGGCAATCCCAAAGACTAATTTGACAGATACAAAGGGGAAGATTTTTATGTCAGAGGGCTTTGGCTGGCTTTGATGAATTAATACTGGATCTATCAAAAACTGACTAATAAATATCGAAGAAATATTTTTTATCCTCAGATTGCTCTAAAAATAATTTACGTGACAAATCTTTGAAAAATCTCGAAAAAGAAATGAAAATTAATCTGTGTATGTTACGTATGCACCAATAAACTATTTATTGATTACTAAAAATCCGCTTTTGAAACAGTTCCACAATGTTGCTTTTTTACTTGGTTGTAACATGAAAATGAAAATATTAGCTTTGTGCCAGCAATCTGTATTTATTTTGAATTAGCAATTTTGTTTTATGTAAGGCACCGATGTTTGCGAAACAATTTATTATTTTTGTATGATAATGTCGCTTGTTTATTGAGAGGAGTGTTCGCTTTATTGAAGATTTGTAAAAGGGGGATATCGGAATTGCAAACGTAAAATGCAGCGCAGTGTTGTTATAATATCAGTATTCATTTTCTTTGATCATGCTGGTGGAAGAGTCGCCGTCCATCGTAGTTATTATTTGTCTGTGCAAGCATCTGTGCAATTTGTTCAAAAAGACACTGTCAAGTTATAGTTTTCACGGTAATTTAACGCATAGACAAAGTTTTATAATTGTTCACAATTTTTTATGTAGTTTGCAACTCAGCACATTCAGAATTACTTAGATTTTACCAGGTTATTGATCATAAAGTTCACCAGATGCGAAAAGAACAGCAAGGTTTAATTGACGGAACGTTGTTTTTTGAAAATTAGTTCAAATGCGTGGAAGTAGAAGCCACTGTATGATGATGTTCAGTGTAGATCGTGGTGTTTGACTTCCAAATCAGATATCACTTTACTAAATAGCTTCCGGTAGAAAAAATAAACTAAGCACATACATATATAAATATTTGGATATAATATACAAATGAACGTAGCGATATAATAAGCCTATACAATATACTTAAGGCAGGAACACTCGTAGAACTGAAGTTTCAGAGCTCACGCTGTCAGTTCCAAATTAATATTACTTCACGGATTTTACGGTTCAAGATTCAAAAACGAACTCGCGCACATTTCAGACTGATACAAACATTTCTTCAACATAACGGTTAGAATTACTTTATTTCTCAAAAGAATTACAAAAAATTCACTTACTTGAGAAACTTACACTAATACACTATGTAACAGTTGTAAGAGCGTACACAATAGTAGTGTCACTTATATTTCTAAAGCTTGTATTGAAAGAATAACAAACATATAATTCACTTAAAAATCACAAATTATAAAATAAATAAGCGTCTACTATTCAAACTTACGATATTTGTAGTTATTGAAGAAGGCTGTCACGGCGTTCCACATTGTCAGCTCATCACAGTGCAGTAAAGTAGTAGTCGATGACGTGGGCCACGTAGAACAGCAGACAGGTGCCGATGTACATAAATACTAGTATTTGGACCAGCATGGTGGCACGGCGGAGGTTCGGTTCTGACTGACTCACGAATGGTCACGAAGCCCCGCACAAGGTTAACATTAATGCTGTTTACTTGCAGATCAGTCTGTTGTGTAATGTAAAACCTTCGGTTTACGACGCTAATTAGGGGTTGGGGAAATTCACGAATCGAGCAACGTTACGTCATCACGGTACATATACATATTATATGCATATGCACTCACGCCCGTAATCCCCGAAGGTGTAACTAGTACACCCACATTTCGCCGAGCGTATCTTCGTCCCATGCTGTGATAGGAGGCGAGCCTATCGCCATACCGGGCACAAATGCCAGACTCCAGGCTGATACTGAGCATTTCGTTATAGAAACCCAATATAAGTTTTTCCCGACCCGGAGATTGAACCCGAGACCTCATCGTCAGCCTCAGTCGTAACGCGTACGCATTACAACTGCGCCACCGGGGCAGCCATGACGGTGCGTATAAAAATACTCTTTATACATATGGGTGTTTTATGGTAATTATTACATTCTGACATAGGTGGTGCGTAAGAAACTATTTTCTTATCTGTGGCTTAAAAAATACGTACAAGTTTCTCATTATATAAGTTTCAGATTTTGTTATCTTGATATTCGTAAGTTGATTTCTTGATATGTTTGCACAAGGCAAATAAAATTTAAAAGATAAAAAACGACTTTAATTAAATAGCAGAATTTGTAGTTTCAAACAAGTAATAAAATGAAGCAGTGCAGAGTTAAACGTTAGGGAATAACCGAGTTGAGCGTCGCTTCACCAGCGAATGAAATGTTATTAAATATAATGCAATCATGCCTTTCTTGAGAATGAAATGGCGTTTCTTATCATATTTGAAGTAAATATTGGTTAATTTCGTTTTGAAGTAAATACTATTATCTGGTAGCGTTTTTTTATTTATAATAGAAGATAAGACTGTTTTTCCATCTTTGTTCAGAAATAATGACGTTCCTTCCTTTCTTTCATCTGCCCTTATCCCATCCCCTTATCTCGTAGTGGGATGGCGCAACATGATTTTTAACACATGTTGCAGAAAGATATTATTTGTAGTTTTTACGACCGGTCGCCTGCCTGACGTCATCCCCTCTGTGGGGAAAACATCCAGATCAGAAACAAATATTTGTGGATCACACGATTTTTTTATCTCGGCACGGGAATCGAACCCGCGGCCTCTCGCTTCATAACTGGCTGCTCGCCCACTGCGCCATGAATGTCAAGGTAGATAGATAGATAGTCAGTCATAAATAAATTAAAAAAAATATTTCCATTAAAATTAAATTAATAATATTGAATATGAACAGGTATACCAAGAAATAAATTTATTGAAATAAATAACGTTCAAATACTTTATAGCATGATTTTAATAAAAAGTTTATTTGTCAGAAGTGGGATTCGAACCCACGCCCACAGAAGTGGACTGCGACCTGAACGCAGCGCCTTAGACCGCTCGGCCATCCTGACTCTATGATGAGGTTATCCAAATAGACAATAGTTACCTATATGGCGATAAATCTGCCTAGTAGGCGTAGTAGGCGAGTAGCCTGCTGTGAAGCGTGAAGCCGCGGGTTGTAATCCACAAATATTTATTTCGGGTCTGGGTGTTTTCTCCCCAGAGAGGTTGACGTCAGGCAGGCGGCTGGTCGTAAAAACTACAAGCCAAATCTACTGCGAGTAGGATAAGAGCAGGTGGAAGAATATACAGTTCAGGAGATACAGTTCAATAATAAATATTATTTCTTTGATTCTTATGTATTCTGCACAAAAAATATTGGACTGGACTATTAAAAAAATATTGTAAAATTTATAGTTGCCCAGCGTATTGTGACGATGTTATGTATGTTATCTATACATTAGTTGATATGATTTCTATACTTACATAAGTTTCTTTATTTTGTACTGACTTGTCATAAGCGCTATTGTAATTGCCTCCATGATGAATAAAACTATTTCATTTCAACACTTTTAAAATGGCCCGAAATGTAATTGTTGACGATTTCCATGAAGAAACTAGCGTTTGATTAACGAGAGACAGATTCAACATTATACCTAATTACTTTTAATTGCTACTATTTCATCTTTTATTGATACCTCTTCTATCTTTTTCTTTATAAGATCACAAAACTTTTTAATAAATCGAAATAGCAGCATAATCATTAGTAAACAATTTTTTTAGTTCAGTTTTCGTCCTGACTTCTGACTCGTGATTGTGAAACTAAAATTAGTTAAGTAGGTAGTGTTATTTTAGTTCCTTACCATCCATTTGATAGAAGTAAACCATTTAAAGAGATACACTCGGTTAAATGTGGGTGTACTGGTTACACCTCTGCCTACCCCTTCGGGGATTACAGACGTGAGTGCATATGTATGTATGTAAACCATTTGTGAGAGGTAGAGCCGCGTTGTAGAAAAAATTGTATACAGCACGAATGGGTCAGCTCGACCGTGACGTTACCACTGTCTCACAGCAAACCGACGTAAAGTAGCAGTTTGCTGCTGCGTTTCGTACGTTGAGCGAGATATCCGGAGGCTCAATTCCTTCTCTCCTTCCCAATTCCTTAATTATCCCTTTCCTTTTAGGTCGGCCCATGATTCTTCTGATATTGTGGGCGTAAATGGGCGATGGAGACCACTTACCATTAGGTAACTTGCTCGTTTGCCGGCCTATGCTTTAAAAAAGTTTTAGTTCAATTCGTGGCAACATAATATTATTTGACACTTTTGTCTGTAACTCTAGCTCATTATTCAAATTAAACTATATTTTTCCCTGATAAACTTGACAAGACAAATAATTCTTATCAACAGTTATTTTTATTTAAAATACCTTTAACTCTGATTCGTACGACGAACTAAGATCACTTCTATCCCATTATCTGTTCTTAAAGTTCTCAGAAAGTTTTAAGTTATATTCTCTTAACTGAACAGTTCTATTTCGTGAAATTTTATAAGAATACTGAAGTGTTAGGAGTTAGGTACTTTGTTACAAATATTGAAAAACAAATAATCGACTGTAAAAATAGGAGAGAAAATATGTCAGGTCATCTTATACGCAATAACATCTTAAGGGACAGCCTCCTTGGTGTAATGGGCGAGTAGCCGGCTAAGAAGCGTGAGGCCGTGGGTTCGATTCTCGCAAATACTTGTTTTTTGTCTGGGTGTTGTGGGACCGCAAATACCTCGTAGTTGTTGATACCCACTGTACAGGTTAATCTAGTATGGGGTCACGACTATGTGTGTGACTGTTGAGTGTACGAGTATGATCAATTTTCTGTAAATGGTAGGGTCCCGCTTTTATACTCTTTTCTCTACAGTAAGAGTGGGGCGGCTCGACGGAGATGCTACCACTGTTTTGTAATAAAACTCGGTGAAGCATTTTTGTTCATGGCGTTTTGCAGATACACGAAAAAAATCCGTCCGCCCCTCTATCTAATCTATCCAAATCTCTAAGCACAATTTCCACATCACCATTCCATTACTTTAAGTTTACATCCATAGACGTGATTCTGACTTTAAATTAAAGAATCTTAATATCACATTAATCTTACTTCATCTAATATTAAGCGTGTTCATGAGCGGTGAAAGTCAATGATGCACTTATTAATTTGTCAGATTTCTGCTATAAAAAATAATTGTGCAGAGAGGAAGAGTAAGGTTACTTGCTCGTACTTACTCGCCGGCCTATGCTAAAAAAAAAGAATACTCCATACTATTCTCAATAAACAATTATAAAGAAGCTTGCTAACATCGACCATACCGACCGACAAAAGTCAAAATCATCATTATTATATTACACAGATTGATTTTCCTTTCAGCAAATGAAGTAACATTCGAGTACTTGAAAATAAAAAAAGGGTAGAAAGGTTCCAGGGCACTTTCTCAGATAATGTTACAAAAGAAACAAAAATATCGTTTTACATCTCAAGTGAACTCCAAAAAGTTAGCGCAAGCTGACAAAGATTATAGATAATACCAAATGGAACACGCTATACTCTTTGATTACCAATTTGTTATTAGAACCTCCTTTTTAAGTCGGTTAATAAGTATACACTTATTACTATCTTTTATGCAATTATTGTAGTTATAGATTTCATATTTTTATTTCTATTTAGAATGGAATCTCAATGACTTTGATTTCGGTAATAACTATAGATAAATCTTTGTGGTAACTCTGAGAGTGTTGGTACAAGACAATAGCTTCTTCTTTCTTTCTGCCTGACGTTATCCCGGCTATTAAGGTGAACCTTGGCATTAGCCAAGGTTCACCTTCTCGTACCATATATTTGACTGTATTTGGTACGAGTATTATATAGGATAGCGTCTGACTCCCATAATCCGCAACGGGAACCAAGTTTCGCCATTGCCTCATTCGATAATGAGCTGAGTGTGCCACGTGCAGGTGAAGTTGACTTTAGGCCTAAGATGTTGGTGGCCCATGGGATTATATATCATTTGGAAATTTTATATAATGTTCCCTGCTATGATTCGTTATACTTCTTATGCAAAATGCTAAATCACCTGCGATATAGATGAATACGCGGCTTACATTGCTCTCCCTTCCTTCCGCCTCCAAACCGGGCCGCTCCTCTCCTCTAACTCCTGACCCAGGTGGATTTCTATCTTTATACATTATTATATAATATATAACATGCAAGAAAAAAATAATACGAAAGACCACCTTTTGGGAAAACAAAACTAAAAGTTAAAAACCGAGGCCGCAATTAATATTTTATATATAATATTTTGGTATAAGCAAAGGTAGCAGGAACATCTTATCTCCCTCTCACGCGTGCACCGTAATGGCGGTGACGTCACATTACCAGTCGTTAGTCCTTTTTTTGTCATTCGACAACTATCACTTCCACAAGTTCTACTAGGTTTAAATGGTTGCCAATTCGTATAACGCGATTTGAATATCTCCTTAAGTCTATTTATGGGCTGATTTATAAAATTCTTTTAATGATAGGATCAAAAAGGCGTTGTAATATTGATATTTGGAGTTGGAGACAAATAACGAACTAAGGAGGTCTTAACCTCAGCCACAAGGACATTTACAACTGGAGAAGCCAGATGTAAAGTATCACGGATGTCAATATATGTTAAACTTGATTCCAAAAATAGGTATGGCAAAATGTGTGATTGAAATTCAATCTACTTAGATACTTACGTTTCTTCCGTCCATCGACGACAGTCGCATCAGGTACCATAAGTCTCCCATTATCGCTGACCTCATGGAGCGGGAGGTCGACGGTGTCAGGCGAGCCTCCTGGCCACGCCATCTCATCACCATCACTGATCACTGATCACTGTTCACTTATCACTCACTGATATGCTTATTGAACACTTTGAATGCACCCGTTGTACAGTCTTTTCGTTTAAATTACAAGATAACTGATTTATTAAAAGTCATATGTACCTATAATTAATAATAATTTCAGCTCTGTATTAGGTATATGCGTTTTGAATGGTAGACATGGGTAATGCTACCGAGATTTAGGGATACAAAGTCTCTTGACGGTTGACATTGGATTTGGACTGTAACGTACTTGACATTAGGTCCATTGTAGTTTGTCGTTATAGGATTAAAATAATAATAATATGCAGATTAAAGTATTCCCTATCTTCATGTTGCATTGTTCATATAAAAAACTACTAATTTAAGTACATAAATATAAGTTCATGCCTGGATCCGCGAAGGGAAAGGCAGAGTTGCAATTAGTAGACAGGCGTAAAGTAATCAGAAAACCGGCGTAAAGTAGCAGCTTGCTGCTGCGTTTTGTACGGTGAGTGAGATTCCCGGAGGTCCAAACCCCCTCCCCTTCCCAATCCCTTAATTATCCCTTTCCTTTAAGGTCGCCAACGCACCCACGATTCTTTTGGTATTGCGGGCGTACATGGGCGGTGGAGATCACTTACCATCAGGTAACCTACTAGCTCGTTTGCCGGCCTATACCATAAAAACATTTCTCCATCTCATTATGTTATAGATAACGAGCCTATCGCCATTACCTACATCACCTCAGCCTATTGAACATAAATTAAAATCTCATACGTTCCACTCAAAACAAACGTTAATTACAGGAGATATTTTGTACGGGTAAATGAAAATATAATTACGTATGACACAAAAACTTTCTATACCAGGAAGAACAACAAATATCCAGTACAATTTCCTCAAGGCAAGGTTAACAATACAGTCTTTGTTAATCTGATAATGAACGTGGGTACGCTACATCACCACACAGCCTCGGGACATTCATTTCATCTTCCAAGCATGACATTGTACAGTCAAATCCGTTGTCTAATATTATGGGTATACCCAAATCGAATTATTACGTAACGTTTACGTCAGAATATATGACTTTGATTTGACGTCACAGCATGACGGTATATGATATATCATGTACAGTAGCAATAGAGTCATAAAAATTACGTCATATTAATGTGAAATTTAATGTCAGTACCATGTCACAATGATGTAATCCAATATGAATTCATATTGAAGTCACAAATAAAGTCACCATTACGTCATGTCTGCGTAAAATAATGTATTTTGATGTATGATCTCTGTATGATCTCTATATGATCTATGTATGACATCATTTCATCAAGGTCATGTGTTCACTGGGTAGCTTGTGAGTTGGTTTTTAGGAGATAATTTCTGAACAGTACTTCAGCAATGATAAGCTACACTAACCTGAGTGATAAAGGCTGTAAATAATAAAGACATAAATGATAGAGCGGGTATAAATAACATGAAAAATATTTTCAAATGGGCAGAAAAGCGACTAACCGCGTCAGAAATAAAATGATATGATTCATTATTATCCACTAATTAGCTTTCTTGGCTAAGTTAATTGGGTTAATTGGGGTATTTTCCTAAGTTAAAAATCAATAGAGCTGCATGGTAGATTCTTAATAACAAATTAATTACAAATTCAATCAGGAACTGATTATGTCATAAGACATTACAATAGGTACATGTTTGTTATTGTAAATTATGCAGTATTGTATCATTAATTTTAGGAATCAGACTATACATGTACCATGTATTTCGAAATATATTTTTAAAGCATTTATTTGGTTACATTGCGGTATTCTGCATCGTCTTGATGACATTACAGTTTGTAATCTTTTGATAACTTAATATATCAAAGTTATGAATGAAATTGATAATTTCTTTTCAACGTATCAGTATAGTAGCAAAGTTGTTTACCGCGGTAATTTATCGTACAGTATAATTCTCGTCCTATTCTTTATTGGTGACGCTGTGCTATATGTCATTACTCAATATACCAACATTTAAAAAAATCTATTAACGTTAATTATTATCATTCATTTTCAAAACGAACTCTACTTTTAAGGTGAGAAGTACATAAACGGGACTAGTCTTTAATTGTACAGTTTAGGAGAATACGGAGTCGACTAAGGAGTCTTCGTGAAATAATGTTGTAACTTAGTTTCAAGTAGTTTAGTTAGTGTGTCCCTGTGTTACGGGCTAATAAATAGTACTCTCAGGAATTCATGGCGGAAGAAAGCCAAATATGCGTTAAGTACTAATTTGATATTGCTTTTAAATGTTATCTTAAGACAATTTTGTAAACATTAATGAGTAATAAACATGACTGCCTCGGTGGCGCAGTTGTAACGCGTACGCGTTACGATTGAGGCCGACGCTGAGGTCTCGGGTTCGATCTCCGGGTCGGGTAAAGTGGTATTGGGTTTTTCTATTACGAAATGCTCAGTATCAGCCCGGTGTCTGGAATTTGTGACCGGTATGGCGATAGGCTCGCCCTCTGTCACATAAGGGAGGTGATACGCTCGGCGAAATGTGGGTGTACTGGTTACACCTCTGCCTACCCCTTCGGGGATTACAGGCGTCAGTGCGTATGTATGTATATAACGAGTAATAAATTATTATGGAGTGAGTCAGTCTGGGTAGGAACAACCACTCTATCTATTTCTGCCGCCAAGCAGCACTGTGTAAGCACTGTTGTATTTTTGTTTGAATGGCATCGAAGCCAGTGAAATTACTTGGCATTAGGGGCCTTAACATCTCTCGGGATGACGAGAACATTGCAGTACCTACTTAGTGATTTAAGTTCTGGATGATTATTTACAGGCATGGCGTTAGCATCAGGCGAGCAATCTACCCGTCTTGACAGTCATTTGTTTAAAAATTCTTGATAAATTAAATAGACAAATACTAAAACAAAACCTAATAAACTTCGGTAAAAGCGAAAGAGGCAAAGAGAAAAGTAAAACTGTAATGTTGATGTACTTACTTGAATTTTTAATTGGCTTAGTAAGGGACCTCGGGCCTTGCTTAAAAAAACTCTGTAGGTAACTTTTAAAAATAAAGTTTTCTGTGAGAATGATTTAAAAGCAAAAATGTTTGAAATTGTATTTATGTTAGTAAGATATACTTGATTAAGTTTACTAATAGTTCAGTTGCTGTCCTAAGTCGATCTACCACTACTCTGAGTGTTGGGTTCGAGTTCCATATTGGTCACATATTAACTACTTAAACTACTACTTTACTATTGGAATAAACTATTGGAACTGGGTATGTCTCTAATGTAACGCCTGGATACGGAAACACTATTTTAACAAGGCAAATATTTAACGACTATGAGGAACTATTTTACAACTATATAAAAATATAGTTACTATTTTATAACGCTCCATAACATTTGAGATAAGAAGCTCTTAGATGTTTTAACACAATCTCAAATATTTGAATGAGGCTACAGTAGGTCTATTAAATCTTATGTGGTCGATAAGATTTTTGAAAAGAATTATCGCTGTAAATGATAAGTTAGTAGCCCTTTGAAGCTTGGAAATATTTAACAGACCGCTCACTCAGAATAACTCGCATTATACACCCCTTGAATTCATTTGTAACAAATAATATTCATTTCAAAAATACATTTGGAAACCACCCTAAGACAAAAAGACATCTCGCAAACACATGTTAACAACAATAATTTTAAGCAAGGTCTAACCGAATGTAGAAGTAGCCTCGAGAAATGTCAACAATACAAAAGGAACATTGCGTAATCTACACGATCTTGTGTTTTATCAACTTTAAATGCGATGTGTGAATTTTATTCAGGAATTGTGACATCTCATTTCAGCAATAACTTTTTGATATTTTGTTGTAAGATTGGTAAGTAGGTATGTTATCTGGAGACAATTTTTCCAAAGTAAGAATACAGGGAGAGGCTTTGGCTGACGTTGCGAAATTTTACACATTTGGTAACAAAATGAAAGAAAAACATTTATAACCTTGTTTCCTTTCCTATTTTTATATGTTTTACATTGTTGCGAAATGTTTCTATAATATTTGATTTAGTAAGATGGTGTATTAAATATTACACAGCCTTAAGAACTGAATTTAACAAAATATGTAGATGAATACTTTAATCTCCAGCTTCTAAATTTGCAACTTTTTAAACTTATTAAACCATTTTAATTCGTTTCGTCTAAGCCTGTTTGAAATTATTGTGCAAATTAAATGAATATTTAATATAGGTATTAAATTCTAATATCAGTATTACAAAAGTAACACACGCAGAAAATAAATTAATACAAAAAAAACACATTAAGTCATATTTAAGGGTCGTTACATACACCTGATAGTGAGTGTTTATGTACCGGATCTTATAAAAATCTAGACATCCTAAAATGTCAAGCTAATTTTAATCCCTCTGTTGTTGAGATCAATAATTTCGATGACATAATCTGTAACACGTTACTGTTAGCTGTCTTATACGGCGGTTAAATGTTATAAAACATTGAAAACTTGGCCGTGTGAAGGCTACAGTATTTTGGTGATTCGTGTCTTATAAAGAAACTCAGAAAATTACACATAATAATATTGTTTTTACAAATCACTAATTGCAACGAATGCTTTCACTCAACAAAACATAAATAAGTCAAATGACCGGAAGAAATTGATAAAGATCGTAAAGGCGGCGCGCACACCTCACAAGCTGATAACAACTGACGATGCCGGCATGATTACGACCGCTGTGATAAGATATCTCCCTACTACTAATACTATTTCAATCACAGGAGAGTGCTGCGTGGCGTAATCAAGGCTTCCGTGGGGGGTCAAAAAATATTTTTTTTGTGGCCGAGACTGAAAATATTGGTAAAATTTAACATAATCTATAGACCTACATAAAAGTGAAATACCATTTACTCATTCAATGATTAATCACGTAATCTCAAAAACTACTAAAACTAGGATCGTGAAATTTGGTCAGATGATAGTTCGTGTAAAGTAGGGGCCGTTAAGAAAGTATTTTTGACAATTTACATTTAAAGGGTGGGTAGAAATTTGTATGAAACTTTTTTATGGAACGGTATATTAAATTCTATTATCTTGTCTTCTGAAAATAAGGCAATGTTTTGTTTGTGTTACGGAATTCTAGGATTTTGACTAATAGCAAAAATAGTTATGGTATTTAATGACGATAGTCATACAAGGTGTTAGGTCCCTCATACAAGGGGGTAGGTCCCTTCGAGAGGCCGTCTGGGTTGGTACCACCGCTTTGTTTATTTCTGCCGCCAAGCAGCAGAGTGTAAGCCCTGTTATGTTCCGGTTTAAAGGATGTTGAAGCCAGTTAAACTTCTAGGTATTATCAGACATCTTATGACTCGGGGTGATGAGCGCAATCCAATGCAGTGCTTTGTAGATCTGTGTAGTATTGCTTCTGTTTATGGGCACGCATGGCGCTTACCATCAGGTGAGAGACCTGCTCGTTACGTCACTCATGTTAATAAAAAAACATGAAAGGAAACCAAACTTGTTCCATGTCATTGATCATCAGGGGGCACGGCCCTATTGCTCCCGCCTAGAATCTGTTTATTGGTGCGTATAAAATCAAAGAATTAAATAAGTATTTATGTCATTAATATCAAATTAAAAACCGTTAATAATCAACTGACTGTAAACCATAATGACTCATAGATATCGGTTAGTAGTGAAGTAAGTAAAAGAGACTTCGCTAGGACACCAGAGTTGTGCTGCCAACAAACAAACGGTTTCCTATCATTTTACGGAGTGCCCAGTACAAATGCGCAGATGCGGCGGCGTTCATGCTGCGTTACTGACGCGCGTGTCTGTAGCTGGAAGCAATGTTTGAAAGCCTATCCTAATCAACATCATTTGAAATTAAAGGGTATTTATTCCGCAAATTGACAATTTAAAATTACTTCGAGACGTTGACGCTTCATTATTTTGAAACATTAAGCACCCTGTTTCACAATCTTCAAGAACTAAACGTTAGGTACTTGTCAAATGAAATTTATGACTGCGAAATACAACTATTATTTTGTCAATACAGTATGTCAAATTCGTACTTCGTAATTCGGCTGTATTATACTTAACCAGTGGCCATTGTGGCCTAAAAACCAAGAAGAGGATGGTAGCAAACCATTACAAATATTACAGTTGTAATCGCAGTGAGGCATGGAGGTAGGCGTGGCATTCTCGCGTGTCCCTGTGAGGGCCTTCAAGCGCACCCTTACGGATATGGGAATGAGCCAGACTAGATTAGGATTAATGATATAGGTGATTTGGCTTGCGGTTAGTCTATCTTTAGGCTTTTAAAGCTCACAGCTATTAACATTAGTATGAAGAAAACTGGCTTTCCAAAAAACGCTGGCTTGACTTATTAGAGGGAGATATGAGAGCCAATGGTCTTTCTACAGAGGATGCTCAAGATCGGGCGAAGTGGAGGCGTCTTAGAGGGATGGCGGACCCTGGCACTAGCCGGGATAACGCCGGGTAAAAAGAAAGAAAAGAAGGAAACTGGATTTTCAAACTGATGTTTTGGATACAGGCTGTGTGAACAAGTAACAAATAAGAAATTCAAAGCACCGGGAATAACTATAAAGGAAATTCAATAGTGTTTTAAGAGCAGAGGTCGGCATACGAACCAGTGGATCTCCATCGACTATCAATACTCACAAAATCAGGAGAAGCATGTATGCGTTGTCGACCTTATAACAAAGAAAACAATGGAGTTTTTTTATTTGCTTGAATGATGAGACGAGCAGGTCATTCGCCTGCTGTTAAATTTCAGGCCTGCCCATAAACAGAAGCAACATCACACATAACTCTGTATTACAGAGCACTGCATGACACTGAACTGCGCTCGTCATCTCGAGACATAAAATGTTAAGTCTCATAATGGCCAGTAATTTCACTGGATTCAATGTCTTTCGAACCGGAACACAACAGTGCTTACACGCTGCTGTTTGGCGGCAGAAATAGAAAAAGCAGTGGTACCAACCCAGCAGGTTTCTAGCGTACGAGGAACCTACAATCTAGTAAATTAGATCTCCGATATTTCAATTGAATGTACAAAGCAACAACAAGGTTGTAACTTCACATCGGTTTTTATGGGATAGTGGTACCTACCACTCCGGTCGAGCTACTTTCATTCTGTAGAATTCCACTTAACCGAACATATCCGTTGAACGATCCTGTGGTCACTCCCTTGTTTACGAGTCCCGTACCTTGAATATTAAATTAAATTAAATAAGCGCATAATGAGTCCCTGACAGGCGCTGTCTCTGCCCGTGGGCACGGCTTCCGACGGCTTATCGTTTATTTATTGAGCCAGAATATCGTATTTCTATGTGGTTTGAGATTAGTAGGGGTAGAATATAACATAGTATATGGTATACATATTTTATATGCCGATGGATGCAGGTCGCTTCCAACAGGTCGGCCTCGAAGGCATTAGGGGAGGCCTATGTTCAGCAGTGGACGTCTTGTGGCTGATGATGATGATGATATGGTTTCATGCAATTCTAAAGAAATCTATAAATTGTAAAAGCTTAATACGATTCACTGAGTAGTCTTGAAATCTCAAGGCATATAAAACCGACAAACTTAAAATATCACAGGTTCTTTATATGAATTGAGCACCGAGGGTTCTGTACCCCCTTAATTTCAACTTTTAGTCATTTAGGTTTCGTTGGTACCTTTTGTGTATAGAACCCTAAAAATACGTCAGGAACATTTTACGAAAATCCACCAATAGGAGAAAAATTTAAAGATAAATTAATGAGGATTGAAAGATTGAATGACATTCATGAGTTTCTCAATTAGAGAAAATGGGTATCTGGTCCCTAAATAATATAATTTCCCAAACAACAAAACCTCTAAACAACAAAATAAAAGTCTCTTTTACGCGGGTGAAAGCTCGAGCAAAAGCTAGGAGGTAGAGTAGGTATGTAACGTTTCTTTAGTCAAATTCATATTTAACCGCCGACAAAAAGGGAGGTTTTATAAGTTTGACCGTTTCTTTGATTATGGCTATGTGTGAGGGTGTGTGTGTTATTGTATATGGCATCGTAATGCCATAAATAATGGCCTTTTTTAAGGCCGGCAAATGAGCAAGTGGGTCACCTGATAGTAAGTGATCTCAACCGTCCATGTACGCCCACAATACCAAAAGAATTATGGGCACGTTGCCGACCTTAAAGGAAAGGGATAATTAAGGGATTGGGAAGGGGAGGGGATTTGGGTCTCCGGATATCTCATTCACTGTACGAAACGCAGCAGCAAGCTGCTACTTTACGTCGATTTACTGTGAGACAGTGGTAACGACCCGGACGAGCCGGCCAATTCATGCTGTAGACAAAAGTGTCTACAGCTCGGCTCTATCACATACTATGTTATACATAGTTATGGTTCTTAGCTGTGTTTCAATAGATTTTTTTGTAATTAACGTCGGGTTTTTACGTTTAGCTTATGAATCTTTCTTCGTTCAATTAACGCATGTTTTTAGATGTTTGCACGAAAAGTATGATTTTTATAAACAATGGGTTAATTCGGGACTAAATGTGCTCTCACGTTTGTTTTCACAGCTTCCTAACCTCATCTGATTATAAAATTTTATTCTTCCAGACAAGAATACACTGTGTCTTTACTCGCTAGTACCATAACCTGTTAGGTTATTAGTCAGTAACTCAGTCCAGGAAGCAGACTGATGGCCAAATATAAAGGTTAAGGAAAAACTCGCTACTTACGGATATCTCAAAATAATCCTACTAAGGGATAATCCAGTAAACATCATGATAAATTATATCTTACTTATTTATATCTGACAAAATTAACAAGCACATGTTCGGAATTCCTCCAATTTAAATAATGTCTCTACAGTAATAAATTGTATTGCAAACAAATATTTCATGACAAATAATAACAAACATACATACACACTCACGCCTATGTCCCATGGGGGTAGGCAGAGACTATTGAGTACCACAAGCTACGATCCTGACACACCTCTTTCGCCTCTTCCACATTCATACATCTTCTTATACATTTTCGTCGGCTGAGGGTACTCGTGACGTGCCCTTTTCGGAGAATATCATTAATTTGATCCGAATATGTTCTTCTCGGACGCCCTCTTCCAACCCTACCATTCACATTCGCACGATAAATACCTTTCGTAAGTCGTTTTTCATCCATCCTCTCCATATGCCCAAACCATTTCAGCATACCCTTTTCGATCCTAGTCACCACATCATTCTTCAACTAATAAGTATATTCTAAACAGAAAAATATCCAAAGTTACCAATTTGCAAGCATGGTAAGATTAAACTAAAATTGAAATGTCAGCTTTAAAAAATAAAGCAACGCTTGAAATTCAATCAAAAGTTGAAGAAGTGTAGGAGCAAGAGAAATGAAGTGGATAAGCGCAAACGTCTATTAATTTCCGGCAATACTCCAACGCCAGGCGCAACTAAGGCGAGGCAGAGCATTCTGAAATATTCCGCCGTCATATTGCAGCATAGAATACTAGCTTTGTTATTGTTGTGGTTAATAAAAGCAACGTAAATGGTAATGTAACTATCACAGAAATAGTTCTAATAGATAACACAATTACACCTAGTTCGCGAGCCGAAATTGACAGGAAATTTATTCCCATTAGTAAGCATGGTAGAATGTATGTATTATTACGAAATGCTCAGTATCAGCCCCGAAGATGGAATTTGTGCCCGGTATGACGATAGGCTCACTACCTATCACATCATGAGACGAAGATACGTTCGGCGAAATGTGGGTGTACTGGTTACACCTCTGTCTACCCCTTCGGTGATTACATGCGTGAATGCGTATGTATGTATACTTGACGAGTGGCATATAACCAAAAAGGATAAGTGTCATAAGAAGTCCCGAGATCCAAAACACAAACTAATATTTGTGATACTCGTGACTGCATACTGAAACTCAATCTAGACACCGCTTATTACCTCTGAAACATTTATCCCGATTGATAAATTTACTGTATGAAACGAATAAAGCTGTCGTATAGAGTTCCAACAAATTTCTGTAGATTTCGCTTGTCGCTTGATGCTGCCCTCGAATTGTCTGCTTGCGAGTTCTAGACTAAACATTTTTACTGCATATATCGATTCTTCATTCTGACTACTATAAAATAGGTGCGCAGAGATTTTTTTATTATTTCGTATTATCCATAAGAATGTATAAAAACAATTTACCTATAGTGATTTCTTAGGTTTACGCGAATATTACATATTGAAATAAAACTAGTTTATAGGGATTTTATAGGGAGTTTAATTTTTATTTTAGTCCCGACGTTTCGAAAGCTTTTCAGCCTTCGTGGTCACGGGAGAGACTGAGGTGTAGGTCGTCTCGAAAAGTTAATGTTACATTGGCTACCTTAATATTAAAATTATACATTTATTTTTTTATTATTTAAAAAGTTAGTTGACACTAGTCCGATCTACGAAACGTCGGGACTAAAATAAAAATGAAACCGCGATAAAATCCGTATAAACTAGTTTTAAAAAATTTATGTTATAATAAATGTAAGTTTTGAATTTATAATTATTAGGATTCTGTGCGCCACTTTGTCACCGAAATTTCGAGAGACTCCGTGACGCAATTCAAATCAGAATCTATTTTGCCAATTACTTATTAGGTAGTAAGTCCCTCGTAAGCTAGAGGCTGTCTGTGTTGGTAGCACCGCTTTATATATTTCTGCCTATTGTTGGTCGAGGATACAGTGTTAGTTTCGCCGGGTCTTCTCAGGTTTGGGTCGTTTTGGATCCGGTGGTAGTTTTAAACCACGTGCCGTTTCGGTAATGCCTATGGTCCATATCGACCTTTAAAACAGAGAAAAAATAACAATAACAATAATACTTAACAATCCTGGACTAATATAAAAATATTGTAAACTCTATAGTTGCCCAGTGTATTTTGACGATGCTATGTATGTTATGTATATATTAGCTGATATGATTTCTATACTTACATAAGTTTCTTTATTTTGTACTGACTTGTCATAAGCGCTATTTTAATTGCCTACATGATGAATAAAACTATTTCATTTCATTTCATTTCAGTTAAACAGCATTATACCTAAATATATATTGGGATAGGCAAAGACAACAATCCATAGTACCTTGCTATGGCGTTTCGTACGATGAGTGAGATATCCGGAGGTCCAAATACCCCTCTCTCCTATCCTATCCCATAATTATTCTTATGTAATTATCCCTTTCCTTCCCGGATCCCGGATCCTTAAGTCGGCGTCAATGATTCTTTAGGTATTGCGACTTGTTTACTGTGTGTCATTTGCTCGTTTGTCGGTCTATGCTACAAGAAAAGCCTCCGCGGCTTAGTTGGCGCGTAGACAGCTGTGAATCGAGAAGCTACGGGATCCATCCCTAAGGCAGTTCAGCATAAATCCACAAGACATTATATCACGCGCGTGGAAATGTTGAAAATTTCGGCCAGATTTTGCCATTGCCTTGTTCGTTTGACAGCAGAGTGCTGTGCAGATGAAGTTGGCTTTGCACCTAAGGTCTTGATGGCCCACTTACACTGCAAACATACTAGCTTTCATACATAATTCATCGACAATAAGTACATGGTATTATTCTGAATTGTACATTTATTCTTATATTCGTGATATTGGATTTTTCTATCATGAAATGCTCAGTATCAGCCTGGAGTCTGGAATTGTGCCCGATATGGCGATAGGCTCGTCCCCTATCACGTTGGTCGGAAACAAGCTTGGCGAAATGTGGGTGTACTGGTTATACCTCTGCCTACCCCTTCGGGGATTACAGGCGTGAGGACGTATGTATGTATGCATATATATTGTTTACCCTATCTACCAACTACCTTACCCTACGTTACATTATACTGTACGTTGTAACTGATAGAAATGTATAGAAAGAATCCTCTACCCCAACGTTGCTCGGGGTATAGCTAGGTTACGAGCTGGATATTGACATCGTTAACTGTATAACACGTGATAAATTACTTTAACTATCCAACGTGTTGACCACATGTCGTAATTAATATTTAAAATAACAATTAAAGTTATTTGGTAGTAGGTATAGGTTAATAATAATACACCCAACAGACACACACATAGTCCTGATCCCACACTAGGTTAACCTGTATCGTGGGTATCAGGAACTACGAGGGACTTGGTCCCACAACACCCAGACCCTAAACTCCGGTTCGTATATTGTAATTCGTCGTTTTTTATTAGCTTGAGTGACGAAACAAGCGAGTCGCTCGCCTGATGGCAAGCCTGCCCATAAACAGGAGGAATAGCACACATGACTTTGAATTACAGAGCACTGCATGACATAGGTCTGCGTTCGTCACCCCGAAATATGAGATATGAAATCTCATAATGCCCAATAATTTCATTTGCTTCAATGCCCTTCAAACCAGAACACAACAGTGCTTACACATTGTTGCTTGGCGGCAGAAGTAGATAAAGCGGCGGTACCAACTCAGACGGCTTCTTGCATACTAGGGGCTTGTAATGACTTTTTGTGAGAAAATCTGAGAAATAAGAATTTCTAAAGAATATGATTATGTATGTAGATAAATAAATAATACGCCCAACAATCACACACACAGTCCTGGACCTGACCTCTCACTAGGATAACCTTAATCAGGAATTACGATGTACTTACAATCCCACAACATCCAGACCCAAACCTAATTTCGAATATCAACTCGTATTAGGGCAGCGTGGTAGACTAAGGCCTAACCCTTCTCATTGGTAGAGGGAGACTGTGCCCAGCAGAAGGACGGTAAATATCTAATAGGTACTGGAATTTGACGATCCAAAAGCCTGAATTATACCAGCGTGGTGGGATAATGACTTAAAGCACAACATAAACTGATCAATTAAAGAGTCTTTTTTTCAATACAAATGTATTTTTAGCATGGCAAACCAGGGGGGTGTTAATAGTTTGACCCTTTTGTCAGTCTGTGGCGCCATAATGAATAGGCCGTTTGAATGCATCTTTTTATTTCAAAGCTAATTCTGATAGTTCTTTTTCAATATTGAGGAAAAAAAAACATCAATTTCTACATTACAGATGTGTTTCTTATTGATGAAGGAGGTTTGTTAATATACCTATGAGTTCAGGACTGCGCTGTTTAATAGGTCATCCCCAGTCAACTGAAACAGGATGGTAAGCTATTTATGGATAGCTATAAATGTCACGATAGGAACAATTCAATACTTCTGTTCACACAGTTCACACCTGTTTATATAGTTAACGATGTCAATATCTAGCTCGTAACCTGGCTATACCCCGAGGAACGTTGTGGTATAGGATTCTTTCTACACATTTCTGAGTTCTGCATTAGAATTCTGACTATATGTACCAAACTTCCATTGTCATTGTGGAACTATGGGCCTAGGGGTACCTCGTTAAGCATACGAAATGTAACAGCAAGCTGCTATAGGAAGGCTGCTAACCATCTGGAAGGTCCTGGTATCCCTTGCTGAACACTTTTTGCTGGAATCGTGCGTCGTTCTTGCACAAGCTGCAGCATGTAGTGGCGTCACGCGCAATTAGGAGTAACAGCATGATATCATTCGTAGTGGCCTGCTTGTTAATCGGATTCCTTCCCTGGGATCTCGATGATAAGAGGCTCTGTCACTTTTTACTGGCGGGAAGCGGGATGCAGACGCAGAGCGAGATCAGCCCTGAGAGAGGTGTAGACCATCCATATCTCCCTTCCCAGAGCCGCCATGGAGTAGTGGCGTTTCAGGCTACAGAACTCGACAGCAGGTCTTGGCACAGGTCTAAGAATCATCATGACAGTGTACCCTGTCTTAGACTAGTAGTTAGATAGGCGCCACGGAGCGGTAACGTTTCGATTGACGCAGGTGCTCACAGGTCATGGAAGTTTCGCCGACTACCTCTGTTAAATAGTCGGCGTCGAATAGTCGGTCGTTCGGTAGTGTCAACATTGTGACAACTGTCCGCAGGATACGGCCCAGCATACTCTAGAGGTATACCCTAGAGGGTATGTCTGGGAGAGGTATGTCTGGGACGGAGAGCGCAGTGCTCGGAGGAGGAGATCTCTCGATGCCGTGGTATCAGCCATGGTCGCCAGCCGGAAGTCTTGGCGTGCGGTGGCCTACTTCTGCGAGAGATCACAGAGAAGGAGAGTGCCAAAAGGAATCAGGAACAATCCTGCCGCCAGAGGAAAAGTAGGAGACGCCAGGGTGACGACTGACTGACTGACTGACTGCCTCGAAGTGAGGCGGTAGCAGTAAAAATCATTTTTGTCCGCGAAATTAAAAACAAGACCATTCAGGATGTCAACAAAACTGTCTACAGCAAGGCTCTACCACTTATTATTTTTATAACAGTGATGTATTACATTTTATATTATTTTTTCTCTATACCCGGCTATTTTTTTACTACACCCTTTTTGCGCCATTTCGGTAGCCCCGTGCCGTCCATTTACTTAATGTTGAATTATTAAGTCCCTCTTGCTCAACATCTTTAATAAATCCTAAAAATATAAGCTTCCTGATATACTCGTATTATTTAATGACACCACGCTATAAAAGATTACTGGGCAAGATTTTTATCCATTATATTTTTCCCAAGTCGTAAAGGATTTTATGTGTTAGTTGATTCTAAATGCATTTGTGACGTTGTAACGTTATCTTTGTAACTGAACCCTAGGTTTATACGGGTATAGATACATATTCCTTGGTTAACACGTTCTTTATAATGGTATAGTTTGTTTAGAGTGAGAAAGAGCGCAATTTTTAGGTTAGATCCAGTTTGTTTTATAACATGTATTTATTTATTTATTTATTCATGAACATTACTCCTAACAGATATACATACAAGCGCAATAAGTATAAAATTGGAGTTTGAACACAGTAAAATTATTTATTTTAATCCTACCTACGGTAATTTGTGCCTAACTCAGCTGGTTATGCTGCTGGCAATGTTTAACGTCTCCAGATAACCCCAAAGGTATGTATCCACAAAGGGGTAGGTAGAAGTGCAACAAGTGCTGCGTCCACGGTTCACAGAGCTTATTTTCGTCGCATGATGTAGGTGGCAAGTCTATCGTCATACAGGACACAAAATGATTCAAATCCCATTAACAGGAAACATGATTGTACTTTTGTAGATGTTTACAAAATTAAAATAAGTTAAACAAGTAGAACGCCCAAAATACGCCCGTTTGAGAATGTAGAAGCCCTAGCATCTGAAAAACTTTAATTATTTCTAATCCTGGAAAAGGTTTCATCTTTAAAATTCCTTTCTACGGTCCTCTGTAGGCCTTATAATAAGAAAGAATTTACCTCCTTTTCAACTATAACCTTTAGCTATCAAACGGACGGTTTCCGTAGAAATATTTCTAATTATTTTTCTGCTTCAGTTGAGGATGAATGCGATATGAATGCGGATGAATGAAATATCCAGCTGTAAGAATAGCTTTTGGTCGCTATATCCACCCTTTTTACCTAATTAATTTACCATCAATTTTAACCCTACTTAAAACTATATGGTTCTGAATTCGATAGTATTTTTTATTGTTTATATAATATCGCTTATCTTCGGCAATGTTCGGTTTTTACGAATTATCCGAAGATTGACAAGGCGCATACTTTCAATTAGTAAGTACTGTAATTCTAATAGCGTTATACCCATTATTCACTTCAATGGAGCTTCATTTTATTAAGTCTGCGTGAAAGACGTTTTCCAAATATGTATTAGTTGCACCTTTCTTAAAGACGTTGTGACGTTAAAATTCAACATTATGACCTTATTCCAAAGCCTTTATCAAGGCCATCAGGATGCATCTAATTTGTCTGTGGATGTAGTTATTAGGCCATACGTCATTGAATTGGTTTACGTGCCTCGAGATTGCTCTTTGATTGCTCGCTGCAGCAGAATATATTATGAATTAATTTGTGATTCGAGTGATATACGAGGGGAGAAATCTTTAGCATATTTCACATTGATACGTGCTAGGTTTTATAAAGAGGTGTCACGTTATATGCTATAAACAAATAATTAATTTGTTCAAACATTTGGTTTCGGATTTTCGATTCTTTATATTTTAGAAACGTAACCTATTCAGGTTAGGTAAGTAAGTCAAATCGTATCTAAGGAATTACGAAATATCCAGTCTTTTCCTGTAGGTTTCTTAATACGCATGTTTGGCTACTTTTCATGGTACACATGTGTTCCCTGAGATTGGCACTTGTGCCCTATGTGGCGACATCGTCATCATCATGGGACAGAGATAAACTAGTCAAACCGTTGGTGTGCCAGTTGCACCTCTGCCTACTTACAGGATACTTCGAGGATATAGACGTGAGCTTTTAATGTGTATTAGTAAAGTATACTGCAAAATTAAAAGATTAGGTATTACTTACACAACAAATTTTAAATTAGACCTTTAAAGGTACTTTTTTGTTTTATTAGGATTTCGCTTTTGCATGCAAGAACCATGAAACATCGGTGTGGCCGAAGTCTTGTCGGAGTTTTGGTGTCAATTCCTTCGAGTACGATGCTTTATAGACGACTAGCTTTTGCTCGCGGCTCCGCCCGCGTGAATAGACTTGTCCGAAATAAAACGTACCCAAAACCGTCTCCAGGGTCCCATCTATCTCTACATCAACATTCATCAAAATCGGTTCAGTGATTTAGGTGTGAAAGATAACAAACAAATAGATATTTTTTTCATAAAAAGTATCCTATGTTACTTCTTATACCTCCACGAATATGTGTACAAAGTTTCATGATGATCGGTTAAGTAGTTTTTGCATGAAAGCGTAACAAACAAACTTATATTCACATTTATAATATTAGTATGATTTTCTCCAAGCGGATCGAACGACCAAGATCAACGAATTTTAACGATTAAATGCAATTATCATACTTAGTCAATGTTTATAATATTGCACAAATCCACCGCACTTTTATAAAATAAACACAACTTTCAACTAGTTTAGAAATTAATTAAAATAGGTGACCGAACCGCACTGTCAATTCGACCTTTATATTTATACAGTTTGTAGAATTAATTATTTCAATTTTCCTATCAGCAGCTGAGCTACTAGTAATTACAAAAGCTTTTTCTCCAATATCCTCTACTAATGCAAACATCTGTGTGTTTGTCCGTCCACGTCCCTGAAACGATCGGTTTTCGTGAAACTTTTCTTAAGTGTTTGCGGAGTACGTTTGATTTCATTGCAAGGGAAGCCGCGAGCTAACACTCCTGCGATTGCTGTTTACTTAAATTATATCTGTTCATAACATGATACAGTTTCTTCAATCACCGACAAATCCACATATTACGAGTATTATGCGTATTCATGTGAGTATCACTTATTGAATAATTTATTGTATAGCCGTTTCTACATGGATTTGGTTTGATTTATAAGTACGTACTGCCTGATATATGAGAATTGCCTGATATACTCTTCTTGGAAGTTTGATTATTTGATTACTTTCATCCTTGACAGCCTCTATAGCTCAGCGGACGAGAAGAGGGGTTGTGGGTTCCATTGGCGTACTGTGACAAATATTCGTGTGATCCATAAGTATATACATCTAAGCCATAGGCCGGCAAACGAGCAAGTAGGTCATCTAATGATAAGTGATCTCCACCGCCCACGAACGCCCAGAATACCAAAAGAATCATGGATGCGTTGCCGACTTTAAAGGAAAGGGATTGGTAAGGCGAGGGGGATTTGGGCCTCCGGATATCTAACTCACAACAACCACCCGGTCGAACTGGTAAATAAAACTGTCCACAGATTAGCTCTACCACCTTTCTATGTTCTAATAACAATTGCTTATAAAAATAATATTTTATACACATGTTAAAACAATCTTTCTGTGTATTCAGTTGTTTTAATTCCATACGTCAACAAACCCCTACGGCGCTGCAGCGCGGCGGCGGGGATGGTCAACATAATATTATTACGCAGAATTTTTATATAAACATTTAAAAGGTAAACATGAAATAGAAGTGAAATTACTGGGCATTATAAGATTTAACATATGCCTCGGGTAGTCGAATGCCATGCAATGCTTTGTAATTAAAGGTTCTGGTGATGTTGGAACTGTTGATGGGCAGGCTTAACATCAGGCGAGCATTCGTCATTCAAAGTAGTAAAATAATGCAGTGTATATTGAATTTCATACTATTTTGTGATAATTAATATGTTTACTTAATCAAAAACCTTATATAATAGATCTATACTCATAGACAAGTTATTTGATATTTATTAAACAATTATAGTTTTTTTTATAGCAGAGGCCAGCAAAAAGACTAGTGGGTCACCTGATAGTAAGTGATCTCCACCGTCCATGAACACCCACAACACCTGAGGGATCTGCGACGCGTTGACGATCTTATAGCGAAGGGATGACTAAGGGATTGGTAAGGCGAAGGGGGTTCGCGCCTTCGGATATCTCTCTCATGGTACAAAACGCAACAGCAAGCTACTTCCCGTTAGTTTCTGTGAAACAGTGATAATCATGCCAGCCCATTCATGCTGTAAACAAAACTATCCGCAACGTGGCTCTATCACTTATGAAATACCCAACAGTCACTCACATATTGGTCACCCATTTTAACAGTAATGAATATATTCCAAGTTCTTTTAGATCCCAAAGTGTATATTTAATATGCTTTCACGTGCCACCTTTAGAAAGTGTACCAAAAGTGCACAAGCCCTACTTTAAAGGTACAACTGACACGTAGTGAACTGAATCATTTATTTCACATCCGCTCTGTTTAACTTGACCTTAGTAAAAATGGCGGGAACAATATCTATTACAATGGTTTGTGAAAAAATCTGATATTGTAACTGTCTGTATGTTTGTTTGTTCGATCATCGCGCAAAACCACTGGACCGATTTGAATGAAGTAACACAGATTACCGAGATTGATTTTATCCGACTACAAAAAGGTGGAATCCTAAAGTGGTAGAGTCAAGCTGTAGATAATTTTGTCTATATTAGAATGGGCCGGCTCGACTGAGTTGTTATCACTGTCTCACAGAAAACTGGCGTAAAGTAGCAGCTTGCTGCTGCGTTTCGTACTCTTCCCAATCCCATACTTATCCCTTTCCTTTAAGGTCGGCAATGCGCCCATGGTTCTTTTGGTGTTATGGGCGTACATGGGCGGTGGAGATCACTCACCATCAGGTGCTCACTTGCTCGTTTGCCAACCTATGTAATAAAAACAAAACTCCATATCTGAAAGTTCTCCTCACGAACTTGGAAGATATGTGAAGCCAACCTGTATTAGGGCAACGTGGTAGACTAAAGCCAAATCCCTCTCAATAATACTGACGGCCTGTTTACTTATTTGACATGTTTGAGTACGACAGTAACTGTTCTTAAAATATATGAATGAAACATCTCTGTACAACACATTTACAACATAGCAACAAACTTATCCGCAACTAACTGGTACGACAAAGTTTTTTAATCCAACTTCAGTGACAACTTTATTTCCGACGCTGTTGGAACTTGGAAACTTCTCTTTCGCAGTGCGTTCTTAAAAGTTTAATTTTATATAATTAACATATTATAAACTTGCTCTATGCTATAATAAAATAAAACCCTTTAAACATTAGTATAATAATAATACTAGCCCTGCACGGGCCTCCTCTACTGAATGAGACGGGTTAGGCGTTAGTCCACCATGCTGGCCTAATGCGGGTTGGCAATTCTTATTAAGAACTTCTCAGGTATGCAGGTTTCCTCACGATGTTTTCCTTCACCGTTAAAACAAGTTATGATTAACAAGCAATTAATACACACATAACTTAGAAAAGTCAGAAGTGTATGCACTTGAGGCTGGTTTCGAACCTGCCGTCTTTCGTCTCAATAGTCCATACCACTCCCCGCTGAGCTATCGCTGCTTTTTTAAATTAAGAATACAACAAAAATTATGTATTATTATTAATATATCACTGTGATCATAGAGTATGATGATATTATTATTTATAGTATTTTATATCCACCTGCTTTTTTCTTCTCTGCTTTACCCAGGGTTGACTAGTAGAGAATACCTCAGGTATTAAGTCCACCTTTATACATTTGTATATGAAGGTACATTCAAATTAAAAATCATGTTACCTTTAGAACAACAATGAGGGATAATTTTGTAAGACGTTACGGAATTAAAAAATACGAGAGTAACAAAAAATAATTTAAAGGATATGAATTGCGAAAATAGCAATAAAGACATGTTCACTATTAGAATACTTACTTATTATTTAAGTAATTGTATATTTGATCAAATGTTAATGATTTAAACGATATGTTTGTATAGCGCGGTGGCGGTGGCGGTGTCGGTCGCGAGTCGCCGCTGTGTGGGCGCGGCGGCGGCGGGGCGGGCGCACTACACGCGCGGCCGGCGAACACTGCGCCCTGGACGCGGCCGCCCCAGACCTTACAGCTTTCAGCTTTATCTATATGCATTCGCAGCCGTGAACAAGAGATGCCAGCTTTATAAGTTTCTTATTGTCTTCATGCTAATTTGTACATGACGGGGCATTGTCCGCGATGTCTGTTAGAGAATTATCCCTTAGACTGTAACCATTTCTAAACATTTTCTTGAATCTATGTACATACAAAATATATGTGTTACGCTATACCTAATTCTCATTCAGTAGAAGAGGCCCGTGCCCAGCAGTGGGACGTTTATAATACAGGGCTAGTACTATGTACCTAATTAACACAGAGTTTTGAGCATAATTTTAATTGATCATAATATCGTTATGTAAAATTTATTTGGGTGCCGTATCTAAGGTGTGCTAACGGTACTTAACGGTAAACGAAATTTAATAATGAGTAAGCTTAGGCCATCAGTTAGACCTTATTTATTCTGGCACTGCAGATAAATTATTTATTAAATCCATGAAATTATTCATGTTATACATCATTTAGATTCAGTCAAATTTCAACTCTACCGCCAGTTCGGAATGCTGTTTCGCTAGAGAAGAACGGACAAGCAACTGTAACGTTACTATTTTCAAAACTGATTTACAATATTTGCACTATATTAGTACAATTTATTTTGAGTTAAAACAGCACAATTTACGCCAATAGGAATATTATAACATAAAATAATGATTATTGAGCAGGATCCCCATGATAAGTACCTACATAAGTATAAATTTAATCCAGTCCAAATTTAATGTCGCCTGTCAAGAAATATTGCGTCCCTCAACGGTCGACAGTATTATGCCGCAACAGTGTGTAAGCACTGTAGTGTTCCGGTTTGAAGGACATTGAAACCAGTGAAATTACTGGGCATTATGAGACTTAACACCTTATGTCTCGGGATGACGAGCGCAGTCCAATACCCTGCAGTGATTTGTAATTTAAAGTTCTGTGTGGTGTTGTTTCTCTTTATGGGCAGGCGCTTGCCATCAAGCGAGCGACCTCCAGTTTTGTCACTCAACCTAATAAAAATATACTGGTACTCCGGAATAGGTAAGCAGAGATGAAAGTGCAACATTTACACAACTAAATCATACAATAATCAGCAACTGTCACCAATCATAATTGTGATACCGGTAACTACAACACATAACTCGTTCATATGAGCAGAATGTGTTGGTTTAAGTAGGGCAGGTTACGACACGCGGCCCATGCCTGAGTTTTATGAGCTATTTCATCTAAATTATAACACTTGTTGCTACTACGAAGCATATTGCGATATTAAAAAGTAAACATTATAATAATGTAACGCAGAAGATTGATATTAGATGGGATAAGAAGACAGAAAAGATTAAAATCTAAAAGATGGAGAGCTTGTAGCTGCTCTCCGTTAAATATTCGAATTTGCTTATTTAAAGCCTCATTTAGAAAAATGATCGTATACAAGGAGAGTTTGAATGGTACATTTGGGAGGGGAACGCCTCGGTGAACTTTCTCAGATACAATCGGAGATATTCTCGAATACTCTAAACTGACGAGCATACATGAAGAATTTTATGACAGTGAAGACCAAAGAGGTGTGTCAAGATTGTAGCAAGTGGAAATCGGTTGTCTCTTCCTACCCCTATGAGAAACAGGCGTAAATCTGTGTATGTATGTTAGATGGATACAGTTTAACGCACAACAGAGAATATAACAGAAAAAAATCATTTACGAGGCTGACGCTCGGTTTCTGAAAGGCTGATCAAATCAACATTCAACTAACAGAACTTTGATTTTGACACCTGACGCTGACGCCTTGACGCTGTCAAATCAATTCAAGTTGTTGAAACGTTATCTACGCGTTTTTAGTGAAAAAAAAAAATGATATTTGATGCGTTAGTAGCGTTTGACATACGATTTTTCATATTAATTTGAAAGTTATAACTAACTAACATGTGTGTTAAATCAAAGGTGTTGATCACGCTTCTAGCAACTCAATATTGACGACATGACACATTTAAAAAAAAAAAAACAAAAATTCAAAATTCTAATTTCAAAGGAATCATGAACGGGTGGGGACTTTTGGTGTTTGGATATCTCACTCACCGTAGCTACAAAACGCAGCAGCGAGCTGCTACTTTACGTCGGTTTTCTGTGAGACAGTGGTAACGACCCGGATAAGCCGGTTCATTCATGCTGTAGACAAAACTGTCCACCACTCAAAAGGTGCCTTACATTTTCGAAAAGTATACGTTCGTGGTTTAAACGTCCTTCTTTTCATAGCCGATCTAACTGGAATTGCTGCGGTTATCGGTATATGAAATATACCTGGCTCGTAATCCGTGCAGCTTGCATCCGTATTACCATAAAATATGCTTACTCTTTGAAATGTATCTTCCAAATATTCAACATTGCTTCTTTCAAATTTAATTTTGTATGTGATAGTTCACGATATAGAAAGTTCGTGTGTAATATTCCAGTAAGTAATATTAAAGTTTCTTTATTTTGTACTGACTTGTCATAAGCGCTATTTTAAATGCCTACATGATTAAAAAACTATATCATTTTATTTCAGTACTTACTCGTAACTATACTTCATGAAGAGTTGCAGCGTACTTAAACTGTTAACCAATAAGGCACCGAATTCATTTCCCAGGCACGACAATCAAGAAGTGTCCCTCGTTGGTCGCCAGATTTATGCAAGCTTGTTTTTTTTTATACATACGCACTCACACCTGTAATCCCCGAAGGTAGGCAGAGGTGTAACCAGTACACCCACATTTCGCCGAGCGTATTTCCGTCCCTTATGTGATAGGGGGCGAGCCTATCGCCATACCGGGCACAAATTCCAGACTCTGGGCTCATACTGAGCATTTCGTAATAGAAAAACACAATATCACTTTAGCCGACCCGGGGATCGAACCCGAGACCTCAGCGTTAGCCTCAATCGTAACGCGTACGCATTACAACTGCCACCGAGGCAGTCATACCAAGTCATACCGAGTCACTGCCATAGAAGTCACTTAATATCCATTACAACAAATTACATGTCATCCAACCCACACAAGTCACTAAAATATACACGGTTGTATATTCTTTATAGCATTTAATTAGAATAACAGTTGATTTCCCGCGGAAACCCACCACAAGGGTTGGTATAACACATTTAACTGCGCCCAGTTCGCGCCAATTACATGCACATTATGGTGCGGTGTTCACGCTCGGGCTTCAAATGAAATATTCAATTTGGCCCACGTATGTACAGCTCTATTCATTTCATTTTGTCAACAATACTCAGCCATTTCATGTGGTTTGCGTACTTGTCCTTTATTTATTACGAATAGAGTTTAAAATTTCAATAATTAACCTTTACTTGTGATATACGAGTTCCTACATGACAACTTTGGGGAGCCAAACCATCCTCACCTGCTAGCTACCGGGCGAGGCTTTGGCGACCCATCAACCCGCACTGGACCAGCGCTGTAACGTGGTGGGTTATGGTCTAGACCCCTTAATAATGGACAGAAGTTGAGGGAGACCTTTGCCCAGCAATGGGACAATGTAGGTTAAAAAACCTCTACTAAAGCCATGATAACTTAGCGGAGAGTGGAACGGATTACCAAGAGGGACCAGCCCCAAGGTCACACACCTTTGGCTTCAAAATTACGTGTGGATTCCATTAAAGTCTTCGGTGTATTTATTGTTAATTACCGCTCGCTTAGTGGTTAATGGTAACATCGTGAGGAAACTTGCGTACCTAACATTTCGTCATAAAGATTTTGAAGATCTGTGAAGTCTATCAACCTACATTACACCAGCGTAGTGTATGCACTAAGGCGCATTAATTGCACCTCTGCCTGCCCTTTCGAGGGTTGGTTCCTACAGTCGTGAATTAAAGTTTGAAATATTTCATATTTAAACTTAATTTCATCATACATACATACGCACTCACGCCTGTAATCCCCGAAGAGGTAGGCAGAGGTGTAACCAGTAAACCCACATTACGCCGAGCGTATTTCCGTCCATTATGTGGTTGGGGGCGAGCCTATCGCCATACCGGGCACAAATTCCACTCCGGGCTGATACTGAGCATTTCGTAATACAAAAACCCAATATCACTTTACTCGACCCGGAGATCGAACCCGAGAACTCAGCGTCGACCTCAATCGTAACGCATACGCATTACAACTGCGCCACCGAGGCAGTCGGTCAGGTATTAATTTCATCATACTTTGATAATTAATGAGATGTCCTATTGACTTTGGCAATAAAATTTTGTCAGATTGTTAAGGTTAATAGTAGGTACTAAATAGTATTTCACAATGGGCCAAGGTGTTTTTGTACTTAATCACTGCAGACACGTTACATTCGGAACAGATAATTAGATTCCTCTTAATTATTAATCAAAATGTTTGACAAAACAAATTGACATTTCAATCAGTAAATTGCAAATAGCCAGATTGCATTTGAATATATATTTTCAATTTGGTCGCATTATCTAGGTACTTAACACGCGATGTTATATTCGACCCGGCTGAAACAACGCTCATGTCCACATCAATAACTAAGTAAACACTGATTGGCTGTAGGGTGATTAAACAGATTTGGGTACTAAATATGTCAGTTTATAATAGAGCATTTAGTAATCGGATACCCTGTCATCTACAGACATTGTACAACGTCTAACAACTAACTATAAATCTCTCTCGCTTAGCCATTCCCACAGGAGCTGCGCCAATTGTATCTAGGTTTATATTGCTTAAAGCCTAGCATTTGGGACCTTTCCATATCCGTTTAAATTCACTTAGGTAAATTGTTATTAACATAACATCGTTACTATCTATGTTTACTACAATAAAGTCATGCGCTTCTGCAATCTTCATTTTTTACGAACATACAACCAATATTCGGCTGTCTGCATCTAACTACTCACTCAAAAAGCAGCACATAATGTTTTAATTGGGCTATATTACTAGTACGTCATCACCTTTCTTTCTTTATTGCTACTTGGCAATCCCGGCTTAGCACCAGGATCTGCCTTCTTACTTCAACCGCCTCTTCTTCGTTCGATCTTGATCGTCCGTCCGTAGTGAGACCGTTGACTCTCCCTTAAGCCAGTGCTTTTACTTTAATTTTAGACTGCCTCGGTGGCGCAGTTGTAATGCGTACACGTTACGATTGGGGCCAACGCTGAGGTCTCAGGTTCTATCCCCGGGTCGGTTAAGTGATATTGGGTTTTTTTATTATGAAATGCTCAGTATCAGCCTGGGGGTCTGGAATTGTGCCCGGTATGGCGATCGGCTCGCCCCCTATCACATCATGGGACGAAGATACGCTCGGCGAAATGTGGGTGTACTCGTTATACCTCTGCCTACTCCTTCGGGATTACAGGCGTGAGTGCGTATGTATGTATGTAATATTTTGTAGAAATTATATTCATATTCATATATTAAATTTTAATCTGTAATTCTCATAGTTTTCTTTTAATATTTTTCATTAAGGGTATTTTAAATAACCTTTTCTTATTTAAAAGGCCCTTAATCTTCTCTTAAAATCTGATCTTGTAAAAAAATAATGTCTAAGCAAAGATTTTTTAGTTGAAGCCGTCAGTCGTCACTTTTATTCAGTTTTTTCTTTTTATCTTCATTACAGATTTAGAGGTAAAGGGTTTTTAATACTCGTACATAACGCTCTCTTTATTTATTTATTATATTAGGGGCATACCAGCCTCCGTAACGCAGTGGGCGAGTAGCCGGCTGTGTTTGATTCCCGCACCGAGACAAATGTTTGTGTGATCCACAAATATATGTTTCAGGTATGCGTGTTTCCGCCCCGAGGGGTTGACGTCAGGCAGGTGGCCGATCGTAAAAACTACAAGCCCAATCTTTCTGTAACGTGTTAAAAAGCATGTTGAGCCGACCTCATTGATGGGATGTGTGGGATAAGGGCAGGTGGAAGAAGACGATGAGGGGTATAATACAGATTTTCGAAACCCAATCCAATCCACCTGCCTGTTGACTTTCGACAACGATACGAGTCAAGCTATTGCGAACCACCAATCCGCACGTGACTAGTGTATTGGGTTATTAGTCCAAACCCTTACCTTCGAAAGGAAGAGATAGGTACCTTTACCTTGCAGAGAGATCGTCCAATATAAAAAAATATATCGAAAAAATAACCTTTGCAATTATGTATCTACACTTAGGTATAAGTTACACATGCTAAAACATTTCCACTCAAATACATCTTATTCGTTATTCAATAGATATAGTGTGGGATTGACAGCAATATATTAAATCAAGTTATTCAATAATCTCACTGTGTGATTGACACCAAAATATTGAATTATTTCATAGACACTGAACATGTTAAGTCTAAACATTTATCATCTTAATGAAGATCTTAAAATATATAATTCTACTGTACGTCTGTATGTGACTGAACTCTTCCAAAACGGTTGGACTGATTTGAATGTTTTTTTTGTATGCGTTTGGGTGGCGCTCTGGATGGTTTATATTCACAATTGGACCCGGTTGGTGGCGCTGCTGTAGTTGCGGGTGAAACCGCGCGGGACAGCTAGTATTATATAAGATATTTTAAATCGTGAAAAATTCTTATAGTTTTATAAGTAATAGAAATTCTTCTTCTTCTTCCACCTGCCCTTATCCCACTCGCAGTGGGGTCGGGGCAAAATGTTTTTAAACATATGTTACAGATCGATTTGGATTGTAGTTTTTACGACCGGCCGCCTGCCTGACGTCAACCCTTCTGGAGAGAAAACACCCAGATCCGAAACATTTCATAAGAGGCTTTTCGCGGATTGAACCGTCCCCCGGGGAACCGCAGCGCGAAAAAAAACAAGCAGAATTCAACCTTAATGACCTTTAATGACCTTCAACCCGCCCGCCAACTTTGAGATTTAAATGTATTTTAAAATAAAAGTTATTATGCCATTATTAAGTCATTGCCATTGGTTTTTTTCGCGCTGCGCGATCCCCGGACAATCCGCGAAAGTGTCTAAATTTCTAGATCGAGATACGACGTTCTGAACCGCGCAAAAAATTAGACGTATCAAGTGTCAACTAGAGATTATTATGCACAGACTTTTATAGCCCGCCTTGTACACAGTTTCGGTGGGGTAATTTTTTTGCTTGAGTTACGTTTCTTATATATATACGCACTCACGCCTGTAATCCCCGAAGGGGTAGGCAGAGGTGTAACCAGTACACCCACATTTCGCCGAGCGTATCTCCGTCCCACGATGTGATAGGGGGCGAGCCTATCGCCATACCGGGCACAAATTCCAGACTCCGGGCTGATACTGAGCATTTACGTTTCTTGTCATCTTATTTCGATGATGCATACGGTATCAAAAAGATTTTGTAGTACAAAAATCTATATTTTTAAGTGGCACGGTGTTACAATACAACTTTTTTGCAAATAGACTTTCCATCTATTTAAATTTATCATGAGACACATGTAACCCTGATTATTAAACAAAACACAAATATGAGTTCAAGCCTTAATCGAAGGAGAGAGTAGAGGTGCAACTAGTGTTGTCCCATGTTTGCGCAGAGTTTATTTCCATACCATGATGTGATAGCGGGCGAGCCTATTGCCATACCGAACACAAATTGTAATCCAGGTCAACTTATGTGTGGTTTTTTGAATCGATAACTCGAACACAAGTTGTGGTTGCCCGACTTGGGAATTGAACCCAGGACCTTATCTTAGCCTTAATATACTGCCACAAGACTAGTAAGACAGTCAATGGCTGATTAATAAGGCCCAAGTGTTATTTATCTCCATGGCGCAGCGGCGAGTAACCGGCTGCGAAGCGAGAGGCCGGAGGTTCGATTCCTGCACAACAGACAAATGTTTATGCGATCCACAAATATTTGTTTCGAGTCTGGGTGTTGTGGGACCGGAAGTCCTTCGAAGTTTCTGATACCCACGATACAGGTTAACCTAGTGTGGGGTCAGGAATATGTGTGTGACTGTTGTGTTTTTTTTTATGGTATAGGCCGGCAAACGTGCAAGTAGATCACCTGATGGTAAATGATCTCCACCGCCCATGTACGCCCACAATAGCAAAAGAATCATGGGTACGTTGCCGACCTTAAAGGAAAGGGATAATTAAGCAATTGGGAAGGGGAGGGGGTTTGGGCCTCTGGATATCTCACTCACCATACGAAACGCAGCAGCAAGCTGCTACTTTACTCCGGTTTTCTGTGAGACAGTGGTAACGACCCGGACGAGCCGGCCCATACATGCTGTAGACAAAAGTGTCTACCGCGTGGCTCTACCACTCAAAAATTGTCTGTGTATTTATTTATATTTTTATATAAGTTGGATAGTGCTCCATAGCATTGTGAATCGAAAACTGACGTCCAATAAACACGTCGATAGTGCAAGGCCGCAGCTTGTCCTCGATTAAAACCAATCAATAACATCAGATACGTATTAAATGAACTCATTACTTATTGCGGACCTTGATATTTCCACGTGAAAGAAGCCACTTAAACTCCTTGAAGTTTAATATTAGCTCTAAGTATCAAGTTATTTAGAAATCGTATAAAGTTACCTAAAACAGTGAAAGTAACATAATATATAAACTCACTTCTGAAGGGTAGGCAGAGGTGCTGGTTTATGTTTGGCTTGTTATGCTACTTTATTTGTATGTCGTGGAGGCAGGGCAGAGTTTAGGTATTAAGTTGTATACTTTTGTCTTTTATTAATGTGGATATTTTTTTTCTTTTGCTGGCATCCGTGAGACACACTCACTAGGCCCTGGCAGGATATCGGTGCCAGATTGATTCTTCTACCTGGCGTATGCTGAGCCTGTGGCCTATTTGGCGTTACTTCGGACACGGGCTGAAGATACATAAGGTGGGCGTAGGTCCTTCCCGAGCATAATTAGTTTTAAGTACCTGTGTATATTATATTTTATGTTTCAATTAATAGGAAAATAACCAATAAAATATATATATATATGTATGTAAGTAGGTTTATATATATTTTAGTATATTTGTATGTGCTTAACTGTTTTATGTGTTCATGTGTCCTTATGGTAATTGCCAAATAAAGTTATTTTCTTTCTTATTTCTTTCTTTCAGTATTTGGCAAGGAGGTAAGTCTACCGTCATATTGGGTGCAAATCTTAATCGCGGATAATGCACTTTATTTTTCAGTTTTCTTGTGTCTTTCAATATAATAACGTTTCTTAGGCTTACTCAATAGGTTAATTTCAATAAAGATTATAGATCTGAATATCTCAAGCCAATAAGAATAATATTTGAATGACACAGATTGGTTAATTTTTGGATTGATCTGAGAGTGTGGATTGAGAATAGTATTCAAATTGGCCGTTGGCTGCCTCAGTGCCCAGTGGCGCAGTTCTAATGCGTATGTGTTACAATTGCTGTGATGAGGTCTCGAGTTCGATCGATTTTTTTTTATTAGCTTGAATGAAAAGACGAGCAAGTCGCTCGCCTGATGGTAAGCGCTACGCCTGCCTATAAATAGAAACAATGCCACACAGAACTTTGAATTACAAAGCACTGCATGGACTGGACTGCGCTCGTTACCCCGAGAAATAAACTGTTAAGTCTCATAATGCTTAGTAACTTCACTGGCCGCAATGTCCTACGAACCGGAACACAGCAGTGCCTACACTGTTGCTTGGCAGAAATAGACAAAGCGGTGGTACAAAGCCAGACGGCCTCTCGCATGCGAAAGACCTTGTGTATTGGGTTTTTCTATTACAAAATGTTCAGTATCAGCCTGGAGTCTGGAATTGTCCCCGGTATGGCTATAGGCTCGCCCCACATCATGGGGCGGAAATAATCTCGGCGAAATGTGGGTGTACTGGTTGTAACCTATACCTACCCCTTCGGGAATAACAGGCGTGTGTGTATGTATATATATATATATATATATATATATATATATATACATACACACACGCCTGTTATTCCCTTATATATATATATGGCGTGTATAACGTAATCGTTTAAATACCGCAATCAATAAAATGAAAAAGGCTATCTAAACGCTGAACAGATTTTTCTTCAAACGTGGCTGAGACCCGTCTCTCTTAAATCAGATTTAAAAAAAATATTGAAATTATCCACCCTTTTGGGAATTACGATCCCATCCCTAGATTTTAAAGGTCTCAAACTTATAACAACATCAGTATACCGTAGATAGATTCAAGATTTTTTTAGTATTTTTTAACTTTATATACTTATTAATAAGATATAAATTCTATTCATACTATATTTTATTATAATGTATCTAGTTACTAAGTATGCCTCCACGTAAAAAATAAGACATGGTACTTTCTCAATGTTTATCTTCTCCATGCAATATTATGTCTGTATCCAGTGTTATAGACTAATTAAAAATAAATACAAATCTTTTCGCGTCAGAGGTTAAAATAGACGGATGATAAAATCCTACAGATCAAGCCTTTAAATCATACCGTAATATTATCCACGTAGTTTAGAAGATTCGGTATGTTATATTTATGATTTCATAGGTGGTAGGTCCCTCGTTTGCGAGAGGCCGGCTGGGTTGGTACCACCGCTTTGTCTATTTCTGCCGCCAAGCAACAGTGTGTAAGCACTGTTGTGTTCCGGTTTGAAGGACATTGAAGCCAGTGAAATTACTGGGCATTATGAGATTTAACACCTTATGTCTCGGGATGACGAGCGCAGTCCAGTGTCTTGCAGTGCTTTGTTATTCAAAGTTCTGTGTGGCGTTGCTTCTGTTTATGAGCAGGCGTGGCGCTTACCATCAGACGAGCGACCTGCTCGTCTCGTCATTCAATTATCCAAGCAGTAAAAAAAAAATGTTCACCTTACTCGTTAAACAACAAAAACTAGCCTTTATAACATAGAAAGTTCTAGATAACAAAACTGGCCTTGTTTGTGAACTCGAGGTAGCCATCATTAATATTTGAACATCGCTTACGAAATAGATAGAAAACACAGAATAAATCCAGTGATTTCCTTCGGCTGATAAAACATTGATATGGTAAAAAGTAGATATTACCTACGTACCTACTTACATTTTTCCATTACGAGCAATAGTAGATATTGAAGATATTGATCTTGCCTTGAATGAACAATTATTTCTGACAAGATGAAAGTCGCCGCTTCGAAACCAGTCCCAGATCATGCACTTCTGACTTTTTAAGTTACTATTAATTATAACTCGTTTTAACTGAGAAGAAAACATTGTGAGAAAACCATAATTCCTGTAAATTCTTCATGAGAATTTCGACGAGATGTGAAGTTTGCCAACCCGCATTATGCCAGCGTGGTGGACTAGGGTTAACCCATTTTATTCATAGAGGAGGCCATGGGTGTAGACATGGTCGGCAAAGTTGCGTTCTTGCTTCACCCTAGATGGTACCGTTGTGAGTAACTGAACATTAATATTCTTTCAATATTACTATGCCTAATTCAAAATACTGCGTAGTGCGCGAAGTTGACATTGTTTCTGCTGAGTAATTTATTTGCCTGGCTTTGCTTCTTTGGAAGTAAATCCTAGCTACTCCCTTGGCGGAGTACCACCAGCAGTAGGAAAAACAAGCTTTGGGAAAGATCTCGTCAATCTTTACGGCCGTTCTGAAGTCCAGTCATTTCTCCCGGTCTTCCGTCCCTTTAGTCACTTGAAAAAAAACAATAGCTAGCTGCGACGCCGCTCGTGAGTAACTTCAGAACAGCCTTTATGGCACAAATTCTACGACTGTTATCATCTCATTGGACTGGTGATCCTCGTGGTGACAGAGTACTTGGACTACGAAACCGGTGAGCTCTTGGGATCGACTCCTCGGTGAGGCAATCAAAAAGTGAGATTGTTCACACCTAAGTTGTTGAGGATTGAAATTGTGTTCGGTATAGGAATGGGCTCACCCCATATCATATTATCACTGGATGGAAGTAAGCTCTGCAGACCATGGGTATACTAATTGCTCCACTGCCTTCCCCTTCAGGAATAGTCGTGAGCTTTTAAATGTAATTACGGTCAGCGATTGAGAATGTGTATGTTTTCATTGCGGCTACTGCATTGCCAATTAAATGAATGAATATCAACACAAAGGTTTGCGCCTTTCCATGTAGGCCACCTAATTCCAAATTGAGGGAAACATTTGGGAACAAATTCGGCTGCATTTAATTATGCTGCGCGGTCAGTTCACCGCAATTATAAGACCAGAGGTCAATGTATTTTTAGTTTCGTTTATAGCTAAATGATCAATGGACTCAGAGACACCACTAAACTTTTTAATTCTCAATTAATAATTTCTTAGAATTTGATTATTTCCACACTTCAGAGTGGAAGTGTAAGTTGTACTACCTTACTGGGTACTAGGAATGGCTAATTGTCAATTAAAGTTAATTGATTCCTATGAGCGTGACGGTTGTGTTGTAAAATAATTTTACTACGTAAAAAAAATATATGTTATCATTATTAAACCCCGCAACAAGAGACCGTTTATAAATGAAAAGACTTTATCAGTAGTCATTTATATTAATAGTTTTTTTTAATATATGAGCCGATGGCTTACAATGTTGTTTACCTAGTAGCGTTAGATCTCTGACTACTTAGCATAATATACAATAGGTATTAGGTACCCAGCTTTATTTAAAATCTCTCGATACTCGCAATTCGCAATATAACTTCATACGCCTTTTTCTTATGAAAGTTACATTATAAGTACATGATATAACAAATAAGTAATGTATAATTTAAAGAAAATATACCTAACTTGAAGGCCGGGTCGCACTAAACACAAAAATAATAACAGCCTCTTGCGGTAGTAGGTACTCGGTAGGTTCGCCGCGAGACCCAAACAATACATATTTAAAACTTTTCATGTATTTAAACTTTTATCTGTATTATTAAGTTGTAAAATAAATGTATAAAATCGGGCGTGTGTCTGTGATCGTGTAACATTTGAACGCCTTTACCAATTGAGGTCATATTCAAACCACATTTGTTCGCGCGGATGAAACTGTGAGAGACAGTTGTATTATTAAAATACGTTTTGCGGTCCATAAAAATAGCAGAATCACAGAGCATTTCGGATTTTGAAAGCTGCGAAAAAACATATAATTTGTGATATCACAATTATACATGACAAAGGTCACTCCGGTATCCATGAAGAATTACTTGGCCAGTATATCACCAAGTTCGTACGACCGTCTCATGATGTGATACGGGCGAAGATTTCTCCATATCGCGCAAAATCCGATCAAAATACAGCAAGCCCGTTTTTCAATTATAGATTTTGGTTGAACTGAGAATTGATACTTGATCATTAAAGATTTCCCAGTCATATTTTAGAAAAAATTAAGAAGCTTAAATTATAAGTAGCTATCTGAAATCACATCTTGGCTAATACTCGGTTTCATAACTAAACTATCTATCTGTTTTCACTTATCTTTGCTTAGCTTTAGTTGATTCCTCACCCTTTCATCATGAGACATCATTAACAAGTTTAAGAAAATCGATGACGCAACGTAAAAATGGACTAGCATCGTGTCGTACATCAAGTAAAGTCAAAGAAACGTCGCGTCGGTGTTTTTTTTTTTATTAGTTTGAACGAGGAGACGAGCAGGTCGCTCGCCTGATGGTAAGCGCCACACCTGCTCATAAACAGTAGCAACGCCACACAGAATTTTAAATAACAAAGCACTGCATGACACTGTACTGAGCTCGTCACCCCGAGACATAAGCTGTTAAGTCTCATAATGCCCAGTAAAATATTTGTAAAAATATTCCATTTAGAAAATTACATAAGATGTTAAGTCTCATATTGCCCAGTAATTTCACTGGCTTCAATGTCCTTCAAACACTTACACACTGTTGCTTGGCGACAGAAATAGACAAAGCGGTGGTATCAACCCAGCCGGCCTCTCGAATACGAGGGACCTTCCACCTTGTATTAGGGTATCTCTTTCGCGCGCGAGATATGTCGTGTTACTTGCTAAGCCTGCAAGCGACAGCCTCCGTGGCGCATTAGGCGAGTAGCCGGCTGCGAAGCAAGAGGGCGTGGGTTCGATTCCCGCTCCGAGACAATAATGTTTGTGTGATCCATAAAAAATTGTTTCGGGTCTGGGTGTTGTGGGTTGACAAGTCCCTCGTAGTTCCTGATACCCACAATACAGGTTAACCTAGTGTGGGGTCAAGACTGTGTGTGTGACTGTTGGGTGTATTTATTTATTTTATTTATAAGGTAAAAGCATTTTCAAATATCATCTATTTCCGGCTTTAATTCTATCAAGAATGTGGCGTCGTACACTTTACGCTCGTTTAGAGGCCGTTGTCGTAAAGTATAGTTTTAAACCTCCATCAAATACAGCACTTGCTCTCTTTATAGTTTTCTAAGTTAATACTTACAAAGTAACTGGATATTGGAGGACCAATAAATAACCAGTTTCAATTCCTTCCTGAAAGGTCGGCAACTGACGGCACCCACAAATTCTCTAGTATTTGGTCTGCTAATACTTTTTCGTTCGAAAATAATAAATGTAACCAATAGTCACTCATATAGTCCTGGCCCCGCACTAAGGTACAAGTCTTGTGTCGTGGGTATCGGGAACTACGAGAGAATTTCGGTCTGACAATACACACACCCGAAACTAATAATAGGGTAGTTGACTAGATTTTTTTTATTATTTAAATCAATAAGTTATGTTACTCAAAATCTATTGTACAAAGAATTTTATAAATCGGACCAAAAATAAATAAGATAGAAGCCATTCAAATCCTGTAGAAGGGGTAATTGTCAAATGACAGACGATGCAACCTTTGACGTCACTGTGTAAAATGTTCATTATAGTGCACGCGTGCAAGCGAGATAGTGAGATATCCCTACTACGCACCCACTTTTCCTCATACCAACATTTAAAATCATAACTGCGGGCACATTTCTGAACCAATTTTGATTGTGTTATAATAAAATCGTTTCTTTTGCGTATCATTTTCTGTTGCTTATAAAATAATGTATAAAATTCAATATAGGAAACTACCCTATTGTGGATCAGACAAACATTTGTCTCGATGCAGGGGATGGGGGTCAAACCCGCGGCCTCTTTTTCACAACCAGCTATTTATTCTCCCGTTGAACCACGGAGGTAGTCCGTGAATATTTTTCATTTTAGCAAATTGTTGAAGGATATTTTATGACATATTTTTCTTTATATCATATTATAAGTAGTAAAAAAAAAGGAAAATTCTTGTAAGGGGTATCTTTTATCTATCTCGGACATATAAATCGGACGAAACATTGGTCGAAAGCGCGCTAAAGATTAAAAAAAACAGCACGTTACGTGATTAACGCAAATCAAGCAAAAATCATGTCAAATCAAATTTCAATCACCCCAAAAAACAGTAGTGAAGACACTATTATTATAATCAGGCACGAGGGCCATCAAATCCGCACCCCTGTATATTTTCGTCAAATCACCGGACGGTTGTGACGTAGTGACATGGCGTGGCGGAAGTGGGTGCGGACCGGGAGCCGCTTCCGGCCGGTTATGAACCCGTACGCCTTGTCTCTATTTTTGCGATATTAATGGACTTATGGTTACTCTGGGTCACGTGTACGATTAATGCGTGCAATTTGTTTGATATATTCAGTGGATATTCTAAAAAAATATACGAAGGATACGTACCATACGTCTCTCTTATTTATTTTACATACATACGCACTAACGCCTGTAATCCCCGAAGGCAGAGGTGCGGGTGTAACTAGTACACCCACATTTCGCCGAGCGTATCTCCGTGCCATGATGTGATAGGGGGCGAGCCCATCGCCATACCGGGCACAAATTCTAGACTTCGGGCTGATACTGAGCATTTGATTACAGAAAAACCCAATACCACTTTTACCGACCCGTGGATCGAACCCGAGACCTCAGCATTGACCTCAATCGTAATGCGTACGCATTACAATTGCGCCACCGAGGCAGTCATAAAAATATATATAAAAATATATATTTTAATAACCTATCTGTTGCCATAAAATAAATTTAATGTTAAAAACCTTATATCACCGTAATGTTTTTTTTTTATTACATTGAATGACGAGACGAGCTGGTCGCTCGCCTGATGATACAACGCCACACAGAACTTTAAATAAAGCACTGCATGACACTGGACTGCGCTCGTCACCCCGAGACATAAGGTGTTAAGTCTCATAATGCCCAGTAATTACACTGGCTTCAATGTCCTTCACACCGGAACACAACAGTGCTTACACACTGTTGCTGGGCGGCAGAAATAGACAAAGCGGTGGTACCAACCCAGCCGGTCTCTCGCAAACGAGGGACCTTACCACCTTGCTGGTTATCAAATGCTACCTCACTTATGACTAATTAATTTTATGCAGTAGCTTTGTTATTAATTTTATGCAGTAGCTTTGTTATTAATTTTATGCAGTAGCTTTGTTATTAATTTTATGCAGTAGCTTTGTTATTAATTTTATGCAGTAGCTTTGTTATTAATTTTATGCAGTAGCTTTGTTATTAATTTTATGCAGTAGCTTTGTTATTAATTTTATGCAGTAGCTTTGTTATTATAGGTAGATAATATTATAGATAGTAAGTACTATCTCCATAAGCGAATTTCTCGCATCGATAGACACACCTACTTACTACAGTATGGCCAACCCGTAGGCACAATCGACCGAGGTATTACCATTGTCTCACAGAAAACTGAGGCGCTCATAGCTAGTTGCACTCACTAATCAGTAAACGATAAGCGAGTTAAGCAACCCTTGGTGCGGTCAGTCTATGGATGGGTGACCACTTTGTGGTATTTCAACAGTGCGTCTCCGTGCTTCGGAGGGCTCGTAAAATGTCGGTCCCGGCTGTTATCAACTGATAGAAGTCGTTAAGCCAAGTCGGAGGCCTTCGGGTGGCTTGAAAAACTCTGACACTAGGTTAGGCCACTAACCATTCAATAAGAAGAATAAGACAGAAAACTGACAGCTTGCTGTTGCGTTTACGGTGAGTGGGATTACGGGAAGCCGCAGTTCTCCCTCCCTTTCCCAATTCCCACTGCTTTCCTTTAGGGTCGGCAATCGGATATCACTTATCACCAGGTGACTCAATTGAGAGTTTTACGGTCTTTATAAAAAAAAATCATTATGAAACTAACTGTATACAGTAGACAACCGTAGACAGAGAAAAATTGGCTGTGTGCGGGTTCTAAAATATTAATGTGCAAAACGTCTTCCGATAAGCGTTAGATTTTGTCGAAGCAAAATCTTTCTGGCAAGTATTAACACGATACGCCGATAAAGCGACAGCGAAGTCGTGGGTTCGATTCCTGCACCGAAACAAATTTTTGTGTGATCCACAAATATTTGTTTCGGTTCTGGGTGATGTGGGACCCTAAGGCCCTCGTAGTTCCTAATATCCACGATACAGGTTAACCTAGAGAGAGGACTATGTGACTGTTGGGTGTATAAAAAAAAAGTACTCAGTGAAAAACCTTTCTAATTTGCTTTTCACCATACTGCTGCTCTAGTCCCAATTTTATTTGGGGTCGATGTAGCATATTTTCTTCTTCCATAAATGCCAGGCAGCCGCCTATATCCTCCATCGCACATTCCATCCACTTTTTCTTTGGCCTTCCTCTACCTTTCCATCCATCAATATTCATATTCATCACTTATAGTAACATGCCCATATCAAGACATACGTTGTTGAAGCTAGTGTGCTAAGCATAATAATGTAATAATACTAGCCCTGTATTCTACATATACGTCCCACTGCTGGGCACGGGCCTCCTCTACTGAATGAGAAGGGTTAGGCTTTAGACCACCACGCTGGCCTAATGCGGGTTGGCAGACTTCACATACCTTCGAAATTCTTATGAAGAACTTCTCAGGTATGCAGGTTTCCTCACGATGTTTCCTTCACCGTTAAAGCAAGTGATAATTAACAATTAATACACACATAACTTACTAAAAGTTAGAGGTGTATGCATTTGGAGCTGGTTCGAACTTGCAACTTTCATCTCGACAGTCCATACCACTCCCCGCTGAGCTATCACTGCTTTATTTCTGTTTTTTGTGCTAAGCATAAAAAGCAAAATTCCACACTCGTGAGATTCTCTCTGGTGGAATAGATTCCTTATGCTTATGTAGCATTTCACAGGCGCCCTGACACGCGAAGTAGTGTCAGACACGGGTGTGACATTAGGTACAGATGAGTATTTAAAACATTTCACGGAATGTGTGTTTGTCATTCTGTTTATTGCCAAATGTGTATTATAATAAAAGCTTTTGTAATAACTAATGACTCGCTTTTTATTCTATGAAAAATGTGATTAAAACTCCACTCCTTAAACAATTAATTTATTAAAAGGCTCCATATTTAGTATGTATAAGCGCACGCCTGTATTTCTGAAGGGGTAAGCAGAGTAGCAATTACTGGACCAACGATACACCAAGCTTATTTGCGCCATTTCGTGAGTGGTAGAGCCACGCTGAAGTCACTTTTGTCTACAGCATGAATGGGCCGGCTCGTCCGGGTCGTTACCACTGTCTTACAGAAAACCGACGTAAAGTAGCAGCTTGCTGCTACTTTTCGTACGGTGAGTGAGATGTCCGGAGGCCTAAATCCCCTTCCCCTTCCCAATCCGTCCTTTAAGGTCGGCAACGCGCCCATAATTCTTTGGGTATTGTGGGCGTACATGGGCGGTGGAGATCACTTACCATCAGGTGACCCAATTTCTTGTTTGCCGGCAAGCTATTAAAAAAAAACTAAAGTTTGTCTTTCATTTTCGCCATCAACCCTTTAGAGAAGGAGATATCGCTTCAAATTTTAATGGTACCAGCGTATCGAACACAAACTCTATTTTCTACACAGTACACCAAGCAAATTAAGTTGCGTGCCCGCACTCATAAACTGTACGTTTGATAATACCATACTCTTCATTGTGGTGTGCTACTTCTAGACTAAAATTAATTTAACTGAGGCGCGGCAAAGGTCAGCGCCAAATAAAACAATATTAATTATTCCGCTTGTAGTAAAATTAATGAACGCCTTACTTTATTTTAGTAATATCCCTTATTTAGGCATGGTAATTTTGGACCTGACACGGTAAAATTAAGTACCATGGAAAAAGAAGAACGTCTATTGTAAGGGACTGTTGTATTACTTAAACCTAGTAACAGATTCACTGTGTTGCCTCCATCGAACTTAATACCTCGGGTAAGATATCAACTTGTTCTTCGTATATTTAGCACAATATTGTCATACATTTTGAGAGTGGTAGAGCCGTGCTGTAGGTAGTTAAGTCTACAGCATGAATGGGCCTGCTCGACCGAATTGTTAACATTGTCTCACAGAAAATTGACGTGAAGAAGCAGCTTGCTGTTGCGTTTGGTACTGTGAGTAAGATTTTTGGAGGCGCAAATAAATAATTAAAGGGGAGTTTTAATTAATAATTAAAGGTTTTGGTCGGCCTGGAAGGCATTAGGGGAGGCCTATGTTCAGCAGTGGACGTCTTGTGGCTGATGATGATGAAATAAATAATTAAATACACCCAACAGTCACACACATAGTCTGACCCCACACCAGGTGAACCTGTATCATGGGTATCAGGAACTTCGAGGGACTTGCGGTCCCAAAACACCCAGACATGAAACAATTTTTTGTGGATTACACAAGCATTTGTCTCAGTGCGGGAATCGAACCCACGGCCTCTCGCTTTGCAGCCGGCTACTCGCCCGCTGCGCCACGGAGGCTGTCAAATCCACCTTCTCCTTCCTAATTCCCTAGAGATCCTTTTCCTTTAAGGTTGCCGACCTTCACGTCCATGAATCTTCTAGTATTGAGGGCGTTCATAGGCGGTGGAAATCTCTTACCATCAGGTGACCCACTTGCTCGTTTGCTGCCCTCTGCTAAAAACATATTAAATTGTCATATCTTTAGAGTTTTGTTTTATGATAATATGTATAATGTGGTAAAATTTACAATAAAAAAATATTGACTATAAATAAATGAACTTCGATTTGATAAAATATTGTTCTTATTATATAGAAATGGATGCCGTAGATAAACGGATGGTACATAATTTATTCTGCCAAATTCATTTGAATACGAGAAAGATGATCCACTACACGTCAGTGATGGTAAGGAACTAAAATTACACAAATTAATTAAATTGGCAAATCCTAACACTAGTCTACAACTGGTTCTTCCAAGAAAACTGTCTGAACGACCTTACACTCCGGCGTTGAAGCTGATATTTGTTCCAGAAAAATAGTATTTACGCTTGATATACGTAAATGATGATTCAGCTCGACATTAAAGTTGTCGCGATGGAAGACAAAGACGTTTTGTGTTCAATAAAGCACGGATTGCTTCCTATTTGTCAAAATGTCAGTGAATATCAAGGGTGGGTGGAGTGGCGCCCACCGTGGGGCGCGAGTTTTTATTATCAAGCTAAAGGTCAGCGCGCAACCTACTACTTTTAACATGATATGGTTAATATATTAATTCTGCACTAATGTGATTAAATTCCACTCACTATAGTGGATTTAAAAAATCCTTATAATCTTTAAATGTCAATTTAATTAAGTGATTAACGTTTAATCGAGTACGTTTTGATTAAGAGATAATATTGTTGATGTAGTATTAACTGTTTGGAATAAGTTAATTTAATTAATTTTTATGCATACAGCGGTAACATTGGTCATTCCCCACCGTACCACCAAGCGTACTACTGGTTGTAGGTTCCACTTGGTAGTGGTACATAAGTTAATTATAGTATGTTCTACCACCCATTGGTTTAACGAATTCTAAAGTCTCTTTTTTTGATAATAAAATGTATGTACACAGTACACACAACATACATACATAAACTCACACCTTTATCCCGAAGGGTTAGGCAGTGATGTAAGTAGTACTTCACTCACGTTTTGCTGGGCTTATTTCCATCCCATGATGTGATAGGGGGTGAGTCTATCGCCATACCGGACTCAAATTCCAACGCATGTGTGATTTTTCAAATTGAAAACTCACACAAATTATGATTTATTCATTCATTGCCCTATCTTGAAATTGAACTTTGGACATCACGGTTCTCAGCGTCAGCACGCTGCCAGACCAATGCAGCGATTATAAAATGTAGCCCAGCGTAAAATGTCTATCACTCGACTCTTTCGACAGTTAGTCGATATTATGACCCCCAGTATGAATGATGAATGTTGCCAAACTGATAAAGTATCATCCGGGTGTCAGAGCACGCCCGAGTAATGTCGGATTTACATAACAATTTATAACGTCTATGGGATGAAGGTGCGCCTCTTTAACTGGGCTTATTCTTTATAATCATAGCTATTGATACAGGACTTCATAAAGCGTACGCGGTACGGCTGCTGTGCTGAGGTCCCGGGTTCGATCTCCGGGTCGGGAAAATTGATACTGGGTTTTTCTATCACGAAATGCTTAGTATCAGCCCGGAGTCTGGAATTGTGCCCGGCATGGCGATAGGCTCGCCCCTACTACATCATTGGACGGAAATAAGCCCGGCGAAATGTGGGAGTACTAGTTACACCACTGCCTATCTCTTCGGGGAATACAAGAATACTTCGTTACTGCGCCACCGAGGCAGCACAATCAAATAAGTGAAAAGTTGAAATGAACTCACCAAAGTCAGCTTTGCAACAACATAAACATAAATGATCATTTTGAGAAAATGTAATTTATCATAAAGAATTTAAATATTATACCCTAAATAGGAAATCTTTTTGCACCACCTCTATTAGAATCTTGCTTAGTTGCCCCTTTTTCATAAAAGACCCACCTATATAAGCCTGTAGCCTATTTGTTCTAAGGGGTAGACAGAGGTGCAATAATAATTAGTCTATATGGTAGGTGGCGAGCTTATCACCATATAGGTGAACTGTGCACAATTTCCAATCCTGGCAACTTATTTTTGGTATATGGTATACGTATATACCAGCCTTGACGCAATTGTCCGTGGTCTCGCCCACTGCGGGCGAGTAGCCGGCTGTGAAGCGAGAGTCCACGGGTTCGATTTCCGCATCGAGATAAAATGTTTATTTGATCCACAAATGTTTATTTCGGGTCTACGTGTTTAACTAACGGTCGTAATAATTACAAGCCAAATCATTCTGTGACATGTGTTAAAAAGCATGATGCGCTGACCCCACTGCGAGTGGGATAAAGGCATGTGGAAAGTTAGATAGGTATCTATCTATCTACCTTAGCCTTAAAAGCCTAGCCTTAAAATCATAACATATAAAAACAAATGTAACATTTCGAATTACTCGTTGACTATATGTTATCTAGAAATGTTACATATTTAATGGTAATAGGTATTTTGTTAACAGTATTCCAGTTTTCAACTGTTTTCCATAATAATAGGTAATATTATCTTTATACATTTTGATTCTAACAATATCTATTTAGTTATCCCTATTTTCTTTTCTTATATTATTTTTATGGATTTGTTGTTTAGAGTCGATTTGATGAGCTCTTTATTTTGGAGTGGTAGAGCCACAATAAAGACAGTTCTGTCTACAGCACAAATGGGCTGGCTCAACCGGGTCATTTCCACTGTCTCACAGAAATCCAGCGTAAAGTAGCGGCTTGCTGCTGCGTTTCATACGGTCAGCGAGATATCCAGAGGCCCAAATCCCTCCCTTTCCCGATCCCTTAATTATGCCTTTCTTTTAAGGTCGGCAACGCGCCCAAGATTCTTCTGATATTGTGGGCGTACATGGGCGGTGGAGATCACTTACCATTAGGTGACAAACTTGCTCGCTTGTCGGCCTAAGCTATAAAAAAACTATATGATTATCCCTGGTAAAATCCGTATAAACTAGTTTTATTTTAATGTGTAATATTCGCGTAAACATAAGAACTCACTATATAATTAAGTTTATTTTTCCTCCGGGGGTAGTTGTGAAGGAGAGTCAAAGTTTTTTTTGCTCTACATATATTCATCAAATTAAACTACATAAATATATTATTTATTTGATTTTATGTTTGCAAATATTAAGTAAACTATCCACCTGCCGGGTTCAGTGTTATCTCCTGCACCTTTTCTACAATTACTAAAACCAACACTACCATCACTTCACTTTTCACTATGGAGTCTACTTTGAGGGCCACTGTGGACGAGTTGAAGCAGGATTTCCAAAAGAGAATGGCTAGCTTTGAGAAGGATCTGCAAATGGCCTCAAGTACATCAGCCGGGACATCTGGTTTGGCTGCAGAATTTGCGTCGTTTCGTGCGTTCATTACTCAGGCACTCAACTTGCTGCAGCAACAAATTGATACTTTGGCTCACACTGTGGATACCATGGAGATGCAGAGACGGCGTAAAATGCTATTGCTTCATGGTGTTGCTGAGGCCGCAGATGAAAATACTGATCAGGTGATTGTCGATATGGTAAAACAGCACTTCGAAATCCCGGACTTCAAAGTTAGTGACATTCAGCGTTGTCATAGAATGGGTCGCCCGTCTTCTAAGAAGTCTAGGCCAATTCTCGTCAAGTTGCAGGACACCATCATCCGGGATAAACTTTGGTTTAGCAAAACTAAACTGAAGGGTTCCGGCATTACACTGTCTGAATTCCTAACAAGGACACGACATGACGTCTTTATGGCGGCGCGCGAAAAATTTGGCGTTACGAAATCCTGGACCAGGGATGGCATCGTATATGTGTTGAGTTCAGGTGGTGTTCGTCATCGAGTATCGTCGCTTGCTGATCTAGGCCAGATCTCTGAGGGCATTCCTAAACCGGCTGCTCCAATAAAGACTACGGTACCGATGAAAACTCGACGCGCCGCAACCTCAAAAAAGTAATGTGTCCCCTCCAGTGTCCAGGTATCATACACGGAACTTGTTTGTAAAAAGCTTGTCTTTTTTTTCTATTCATTATCACCCACTATTTATTACTTTAATTTTTGACATGATTTATTTGACGTTTAACCTCTAAATAACCTAGTCTGACAGTTTTTTTTTTTTTTTTTTTGTTTGTTCCATGTTCCGTTTAACTACATACTAGTGTTTCTTAACATAAAATCTTTGTTTTTTGCAAACATATTATTTCCGTGATAATTTCCCATTTTAATAACTCTAAATCCTCCCTGGGTCCTGGACACACATTCTATTTTTTTTTGTTGTTGGTTTTTAATTTTACGCTGTTCTATAATGCACACAACCGGCAGATGAATGATTTGTATTATTGTTTTATATAGCATTAATATTTTTATTAGTAGCTGTTTAATTATTCCACTTAAATATTGTTACTTAGTATTATATTATTTATTTACTAATTTATACATTATATTTTAATAACTATATATTTATTTACTATATATTTAGATATTTACTTTTTTTCATCAATGTCTGCAGTTGACCAAAATAGTGATGACGACTTTTTCTCAATTAATAGTGATGACAGTTTCGTAAGTGTTCCTTCGCTTAATGACACTCTTTTTTCTCAGTTCTCTGATGCTCCCAGGAATTTGAATGTAGTGCATATTAATGCTCAGAGTATTCCGGCCCATTTTCCTGATATGCTGGCTACGTTTGATTGTACGCATATACATGCTATCCTTATATCAGAATCATGGCTAAAGCCATGCCTGTCTTCTTCCGCTTATTCTCTTCCTGGATTCCACCTGATCAGAAATGATCGTTCGACGGGTGGTGGCGGCGGTATAGCTATTTACCTTCGTTCACACATTCCGTATTCAGTAATCAGTATGTCATCGCAGCCACCACCATCAGATGCTGGCGAACATTTATTTCTGGAGGTGGAACTCTCACATGTTAAGCTCTTACTTGGTGTGTATTACTGTCCTTCGCTTCGTATAGACTATTTTTCCTCCTTGGAAATCATTCTTGAAAATTTAGTTCCCTCGTACAGTCAAACCATAATCATGGGTGACTTTAACACCTGTCTCCTTAAGAACGACTCTCGCTCTTCCTCCCTTAAGTCCACTATTCAATCGTGCAACCTATCTATTCTTCCGCTTTCTGCAACTCACCACTTTCCTAACTGTACTCCTTCTCTACTTGATCTCATCTTTGTTTCCTCTTTAGATCATGTGGCTAAACACGGTCAATGTCCTGCCGAAGCTTTTTCTTATCATGATCTAATCTTTCTATCCTATCGTATTCGTCCACCCAAAGCCTCACCTAAAGTGCTTTTACAACGTAATTTCCGTAGTATGAATGTTGATAATCTTCGCAAGGATGCCGATAAGATTGACTGGAGTTCGCTCTTCAACACCGATTGTGTTGACGCTAAGGTCAATATGTTTAGGGATGAACTACTAAATCTTTATAACGTTCATGCACCGGTCCGGCCGACCCGAATTAAACACCTGCCATCACCCTGGCTCACGGATGACATAAAAGGTTTACTAATAAAAAAATCTGTGGCCATGTCTAAATATAAACGTCGTCCAAACGACACAAATTGGGAAAAATTTGTAGCTATCCGGAATCACTGCAGCAAGGTGTGTAGGTATGCTCAACGCCGATATATTCACAACTCAGTAGAAAACGGTGATCCAGCCAGAATCTGGAAATTTCTTAAGTCACTGGGAGTTGGAAAATCTCAACAAAGCTCTTGTCTGAATAATATTAATTTAAATTCTTTAAACCATCATTTCTCCTCTTCGTCCAACTTTGATAAGACGACTAAAGAAAAAACAATAAAGCATCTTTCTTCCTATCAGACTCCCGTTTGTATCCCTTTAGCCTTCAAACCATTTGCCGCTTGTGATGTTGAAAAGAGCATTATGTCGATAACTTCAAATGCGATTGGAAGCGATTGCGTCGGACGTAACATGATTCTGCCTATCCTTGACGAAATCCTTCCCATAATTTGTCATATTTTTAACCATTCTGTCTCCAGTGGAATCTTTCCGACAGCTTGGAAAGAGGCGCAAATCATCCCATTACGCAAAAAAAGTAACCCGTCTTCCTTTTCTGATTTCCGCCCTATATCGATTCTACCTTTCCTCTCTAAAGTCCTTGAACGTCTTATCCATTCCCAACTCAGTGACTTTCTTTCGGAAAATCACATACTTAATCCCTTCCAATCCGGATTCCGTCCTGGTCACAGTACCACTACTACTTTGATTCATGTTACGGACGACATCAGATCTGGCATGGAGGAAGGTAAGCTAACAGTGTTAGCTTTGCTTGACTTCAGCAACGCGTTTAATACTGTGGATTTTGACGTTCTACTTAGCATATTGCAGTCTCTCAACATATCTCCAAGAGCAATTGAGTGGTTTCGTAGTTACCTGTTTGGACGCCGGCAGCGGATATGCATCGAGGATAAATTGTCCTCTTATTGCAACACTTCTGCCGGAGTACCGCAGGGCGGCGTTTTATCTCCACTTCTTTTTGCAGTCTTTATTAACTCCATCACACATCAACTTCGCTCTTCCTACCACCTTTATGCAGATGATCTCCAAATTTATACACGAGCACCACTCGACAATCTGGCAGAAGCCATTACTACAATCAACTCAGATATGGTTGAAATATGTGATTGGAGTAAGGCTCATGGGTTAAAAGTCAATCCTACAAAAACGCAAGTTATCATTATCGGTAGCCCCAGGATGATAGCTAAGCTGAATCGGTCACAACTACCTTGTGTATCCTGTGATGGCACGAATATTTCATATAGTGAAAGCGTTAGAAACCTCGGGATATACGTGGATAAGTCACTTACTTGGGGTCCTCAACTTAAACAACTGAGTTGTAAACTCTTTGCCTCAGCTGGCTCCTTGCGAAGGTTACGAAATTTTCTCCCTACGTCCACTAAGATTTTACTTGCACAATCTCTGCTCCTTCCTATTCTTGATTATGCAGATGCCAGCTATCTAGACCTTACTGAAGAACAACTTAATAAACTTGAGCGTCTCCAAAATTTTTGCATAAGGTTCATATTTGGCCTGCGCAAATATGATCATGTTTCTGAGTTTCGTGCTAAACTCAAGTGGTTACCTATACGACTTCGCCGGAATACCCACATTCTTTCTCTTCTTTACAATATACTGTTTAATCCCCTTACCCCTACCTATCTCAAATCTCGTTTCCAATTTCTTCATGACACGCATACAAGGTGCCTGCGATCATCGGAGAACTTGAAACTAAAGATGCCGGCACATTCCACAACATTTATGGATAAATCATTCACTGTACACGCGACTAGGTTGTGGAATGCGTTGCCAGTTGCCACAATCTCTGGCAGTTTTTAAAAAAATGGTCAAGGAACACTTTTTGTTATAATTTATTTGACAATTGAGTGACATTGTTTTATTTAATATTCTATTATATTAGTAACGTATATTATACCTATTATATTTGATATGTATATAGTGTATATTTATGATTGTATGTACATACTTTATCACTATTTATTATTTATTATATATATATTTGTATTTATTTCAAATGTATTTTTAAGTTTTTTTTTCTATTGATTGTACGCCTTCGACTACCTTTTTCTCTTTTCTCCATCCCATGGTTGTCTGTAAGACATTGCCTTGAGCGATAAGACCGCCAATTGTACCTATTTATGTATTTTTTGTTTTTATCATACTGTGTATGTTCTGGTGTACAATAAAGATTTAAATAAATAAATAGAGGTTGAGAAATTAACAAAAAGGTAACCTGATGCTAAGTGATCTTTACCGCTAATGAACACCCACAATACCACACAAGAATAATGAAGATGCTGCCAACCCTAAATGAAATAAATATAAATAAGGTCATTTGGACCTCCACAAATCTCACTCAACGTACGAAATGCAACATCAAACTGCCGTTTCACGTCGGTTTTCTGTGAGACAGTAGGTAGTACTACCCCGGTCGAGCTGGCCCATTCATGCTTATACTACAGCGTGGCTCTACCACTTTAAGTTAGCAAACTCGAACGGATCCTGGCCCAATGGTCGCCTAATAGATACAACTCTAATAAACACTTCAGAAATTAGATTTCTAGCTAGATTTTCCGTATGTAAATACGTTGAATTTTTTTCAGAAAACTTTGCATAAAATGTCACTTTATTGAATTACTAGCTTTCGCTCGCAGTACCGCCTATGTGAGTCTATTTCTGGCATATTTCTTTAATTTTTAAGACATTATGTTTTCTACATAGGAATGTCGCTTATTATATACCAAAGTAACCTTTGCTCACGGCTCCGCACGCGTGAACGGCCTTTTCCGGGATAAAAAGTAGCTTATGTTATTCAGTGATAATATAGCTTTCTTACTTTATTTTATTTTATTTATTTATTAGATTCACCATCGATTGTTACATTTAAAAATTACAATAGGCAACATATCTTATCTAATATCTTAAGACAAAATGAACAATCCTTACAGGTGCATACAACATTCAAGTCAGCGTTATAACAATATTGTCAATAAATATACAATTAAAATTATAGAATTAATAATTATAAAAATAACAATAAACAGCATTATTAAGATTAAGATTATAAATATAATTTTCTACATGCTAATGTCAAAAAGTTCAATTATTTTGCACTTAAATTTATCTATAGAAAGGTAGAAGATGTCAATTTCGTCCATGGTATTGCATATGTTAAAAGTACGATTTATAGGAGACGTTATTTTAGTCCGGTAAAAAGATTTCGAGAAACTCTTTTTCAAGGGATGCCTTGGGATTTTTCTAGGCACTACCAAGCCAACCTGGGCTAACAAGTTTGGCGCGTCAATATTACCAAAAGAATTTTATAAATCTGTCCAGTAGTTTTTAAATTTATTCGTTACATACAAAAATACAAATCTTTCCTCTTTATAATATTAATAATGTAGATGAAACCTGCACGGGAAATGTTTTAGCATTTTGCACGATCAAATTAACAGACATTCAGACAGCAGAGATTATTGTTTATGTTGAATTGTATAACGAACTTCATATTATAATGTCTCGCTTATGTGAGGTCCGTTCAGATTTATGAAATGCCCACTGAATCACAAATTCAACGCGTGTTTCCAATAGATTTGTCACTAGCCTCAGGGTGCGTTATAAAGTTTCAGTAATAGCGCGTTTAATCTGGACACGCCAGAGGTTGCCAAGGGCACAGCATCAAATGACCGCTACGTGTCGAGCCGGGATTTTAGCACTGCATGTAGTACTTGTGCTGTAACTATTTAAGAGCTGTTTTGATTCCTTTGTTATGCTTTTTTATAGTACAAGCCAGTAATCGAGCAAGTGGCTCACCTGATGGTAAGTGATCTCCAACGCGTATGTAAGCCCACACTACCAGAAGACTAGTGAGAGCGTAGCCGACTTTAAAGGAAATGGATAATTAAGGGATTGGGAAGAGGAGCGGGATTTGCGTCTCCGGATATCTCACTCACCGTACAAAATGCAGCAGCAAGCCGCTACTTTACGTCGGTTTTCTGTGAGACAATGGTAACGACCCGGTCGAGCCGGCCCATTAGTGGTGTAGATAAAACTGTAAACAACGTGGCTCTACCACTCATAACAGTAGTTACGACTAAAGCTGTTCAGTGCAGGCTGTAGCCGAAATAAAACCTAAGATTGATATACCAATTGGATATCTGAGTATGCAAAGGCAGATCCTAAAATGTAAAATGGGGAGTTGTGGAACCACAAGTCCCTCCTAGTTCCTGATACTCACGATACCTAAATATTAAACCCAGTGTGGGGTCAGGAATAGTTTGGCGTAATGTTTGTAAGATACGCAAATATTAGTCCCAGTCTCGTGTGTTGTGAGTCGAAAGTCTGTCGTAGTTCCTGATACCCACGACATAAGACTCGTATCTTAGGGTTAGCACACTACTATATGTGGCTTTTAAATGTATTTCTTTATTTATAATAGTCACCTTTCAAATTCCTATCATAGATATAAGTCAACAAGTAGTCTACAAGGTTTGTTACAATAATCGATGAAAATATTGCACCATTTTCTGTGCCAATGTGTCAAACGTCCCCGTCAAGCATTCAGTCTTGTCCTAATTACACCTTTTTTCAAGCTAAAACGCTTTAAGGCCTGTCCACTTGGCCATCAGTAATGTGAAATCTAAAGGCTTTTGTCGGATCTTATTGAAGTTCTTGCCATCATAGCACTATTCAAGCGCATTGTGTCACTTTCAGGCTTTATTACTTTTTTATTCCATACCCAAAAGTTACCAACAGAATCCCATATTCAGCCTAAACTGCGCCGTATTAATGTGGCGAATATATTCTGACAAGTACTTCATACAAAATTAAAGACTTCCTACATAAGAAACATGCGCAATGAGAAACTTGCCGTACCGTAAAAAAGGTACAAGCTTCAAACTTTGGATGATAGATGTATTCTATGCACCGCTACACAAAAGTGTGGCTCTCCATACATGTAACTGAGGGAAGATATTTTTCCATTATACATAGGCATGTGTGGTATGATTAGATAGGTCCTTAAAAGCTGTATCGAGGTTGCTAAATGACTTTTTCTATAGGTCATTAGTTTGTGAGATATGCGTGTCCAAATTCGTAAAAAATTGTCCGTCGCTCTAACTTTATTTCCAGCGAGAAATGGTTTCAATAAACTAAATTGTACAGTTTTTCAGATATAAGACATATTCTGACTACGGAATCCTTCACTGTGCGTGGCCTGACACGCACTATTGTATTATTATACTATTGTATTAAAAGAGTCAACAGTGAGTACATTTTATATTATGCATTCAATTCCTTTTAATTCGGAAATCCATCCACGATTCGTCAAGAGGTGTCGGCGATCGAGATCACTTGCCTACCCACGTGACGCAGTGGCTTGACTACTGACCTACTATAAAACAATTTAATATAGTTCAGTAGATAACCCAGATATGATGATAAATGAAACAGCCACGTCGTTTTGCAGAAAGAACACTGCTGTTTGATTAATAACTGCACGGTGCCCTCGGGGATTCCTGTACGCACGCGTTTTCATATTTTGTACGACAGTTTATTAACTATTATCTACTTATTACAAGCCTGTATAATCTAGATGGTAGAACCCTCGTATGCGAGAGACCGTCTGGGTTGGTACCATAGCTTTGTCTATTTCCGCCGTTAAACAGTAGTGTCAGTTTGAAGGGCATTGAAGCCAGTGAATTACTGGGCAATTTGAGACTTAATATATCTCGCAAATGTCTAGGGGTCACGAGCGCAGTCCCATGGCATGCAGTGCTTTGTAATTCTAAGTTCTGTGAAGATCTGTGTTGTGTTGGTATTTATGGGCAGACGTGGCGCTTACCATCAGGCGAGCGACGTGCTCGTCTCGCCATTCAAATTTATAAAAAAATACAAAGGAGTAGACAGATGCGCAACGAGTGCCACAGTTTGCAAAATTAAACCATTCGATGTATTGAGGTCTTGAAGACAAAAAACTAACAACTTTAAAAAGAAAATTGTACTTACATAAACTCTCCCAGGGTCTGATGTGATGCTGGAAATATCCAACGACCCTCTGCATCCAGCTGTACACCGGGCTGGTGATAGAACGGAGCCGCTCGATCACTACGCATTCTGAAACAGTGGATGGTTTACGGTGTTTTTTTAATAGCAGAGACCGACAAACGAGCAAATAGGTCACTTGATGGTGAACGATCTCCCCCGCGCATAAACTTCCACAATACTTGAAGAAGTATTGTTAGGCCGCAGTACGGTTAACCGCGCGTGGTTTTTAGCAGCGTCATCTTGTGATTCATAGATATCAAATTCAATTCAAAGATATCCCATCCACATCTTTCCTTAACAGAACCACGCTGGCTTACGGAACTACCTACTGCTTTGTGCTCTCTTCCATCTCGGCTAGAACTAAAAAGTTCGCAAAATCTTACTTCTGCCGGACCATCAAGCTGTGGAATTGTTTGCCGGCACACGTGTTCCCTCCTTCCTATAATATGTGGTCTTTTAAACGGAGTGTGAAGAAGCAATTAGGCAGGCCGGCATAATTTTGTCGACCTACGATAGACACATTGTCTGTCGTTGGTCGACAGTATTCTTGGATTGCGCTGCACTTAAGATCAGGTGTAGCGTAGTCACTTTGCCGAGCTAGTATAAAAAAAATATATCAATACAAGCGAATTTTTTGGTAGAGCCACGCTTTAGACAGTTTTGTCTACAACATCAATGCGCCGGCGAGTCACAGAAAACCGGCGTAAAGTAGCAGATTGCTGCTGCGTTTCGTACGGTGAGAGATATTCAGAGGCCCAAATACCCAGCCCCCCCCCCCGCCCGCCTCCCCTTCGCAATCCCTTACTTATACCTTTCCTTTAAGGTCGGTAAAGCGCCCGAAATAATGTTAGTATTGTGGGCGTACATGGCCGTTGGAGATCACTTACCATCAGGTGACCCACTTGCTTTGCACCCTGAGACATAAGTTTTTAAGTCTCATAATGCCCAATAATTTCACTGGTTACAATGTTGTTCTGAACTGTCCTGAAGATTTTGGTACTGACACTGATTCCATCACTTTCAATAACTGGCAAGGTATAAAATAGGTACTTACTACCATCTTCATTGTTACTCGCCTCGTTCATGTATTTATTAGTAGGTAAATACCTACTGAAATTTATCTTTCATTGATTACATTATTTTGCATAGAAATTATTAGAAATATTATTATTATTTTTATTATTAGGACTGCCTCGGTGGCGCAGTTGTAATGCGTACGCGTTACAATTGAGGCTAACTCTGAGGTCTCGGGTTCGATCCCCAGTTCGGGTAAAGTGGTATTGGGTTTTTCTATTTCGAAATTCTCAGTATCAGCCCGGAGTCTGGAATTTGTGCCCGGTATGGCGATAGGCTCGCCCCCTATCACATCGTGGGACGGAGATACGCTCGGCGAAATGTGGGTGTACTAGTTACACTTCTGCCTACCCCTTCGGGGATTACAGGCGTGAGTGCGTGCGTATGAGTGCGTGCGTTATTAGAAATAAGTGCTTTCTGTAGGTACTTTAAAGAAGTAAATATTTTTCGGATAACATTTATAGAGAGAACTGAGAATTCATCGTACTGGTTGAGCGTACAGCGCCATCTTTCATCAAGGAATATAAACTTAGATTTTTCCCATAATCGTAAATACTGAGAAATCTTATCATTTGGAATATTGACATGATGATCTATCAACTACCTATTACTTGCGTATATGGGTATCTACTGATATCTAATCTAATACGATTGGCTGATATAAAATAGTGATGTTAACAACTTTATTTCCTACCGTTGCTGTAAGTAGTTAAGAACGTTAGTGTAAGTAAAAGTATGTAAAGTGCAACAACTGTAAGTTGGCGGTGGCAAGTTTGGTTACTAATTAAAAAAGTTACAAAGTCAGCCTCCGTAGCGCAGCGGGCGAGTAGCCGGTTGCGAAGCGTGAGGCCGTGGGTTCGATTCCCGCACCTTGACAAATGTTTGTCTGATCCACAAATATTCGTCTCGGGTCTGGGTGTTGTGGGACCGCAAGTCCCTCGTAGTTCTTGATACCCACGATACAGGTTTAACCTAGTGTGGGGTCAGGACTATGTGTGTGACTGTTGGGTGTATTTATTATTATTATTATTATTATTTATGGAAATTAGAAAATCTGCCAATGAGCGTTTGTAGCAGCGCCACTCATAAACATAAAGTTGTCTCTCTGTACCTACTTTTATCCATGGCAATATCCCTTTTGATTGCTTATGTTTCCGCGATTATTACACATTGAAATAAAACTTGTTTATACGGATTTTATCGCAGTTTAATTTCGGTTGGTCGATGGACTAAAATTAAATTAAACTGCGATAAAATCCGTATAAACTAGTTTTATTTCAATATCCCTTTTATTACCAAAATGCCGGTTTCTAGAAATATTGCCGCTGTCCTTTGAAATGTAAGAGTAAATAGGTATAAAGAGGTAGTTCCTCAGAAATCTAACAGGTTCCTCTCTAAGTAGATTCTATTAGGTCATGCAGACACTAGCCCAGGACACCCTGAGGCCCCTAAACACCGAAACTTGTATGTGTTTTTTTATTCAAAATACAATTCTATGCACATCAAAAAGTGTTTTTTGGTAAGGACCCGACCCCGAGCTCCAGGTTTCTAAACGCAAAGCCTAATACAAACTAGAGTACAAACATTTGATATAATTTTTATCTTCAGGTCACCTTAACAATAGCAATTCCTAACGGGTACGATGAATCATAAAACAAACGTATGGATTTTTTTTATCATAATTTACGGTATTTTTATTATGAGTGATATAAAAAATGTCTAACTTGTGTATCATTTTTTAAAGAAACGGTAAGTATTAACTATCTAATACCGAGAGATTATGTAAGCGCATTGCACTTATTGAGTTTCTAAAATTATAAAAGTAGGTAAAATGGTGAATTTGTCTATGTTTCAAAACAACTATTTATTCATTAGTAATTTGTTTACGTTTATCCAGGCATCACATTATTGAAGTGTCAGGCCACTTATAGCTATATAAACAATATTAAGTTGCATTTCAAAGAATTTCTAATTTCACCAATTAATTTTTTCACTAATCGCCAAATACTAATAAGTGATTTCTAAGGAAAAACTAAGCAACAAATTGTTCATTATAAATAAAAATAGCAATATTTCTAAATCATTACCTATAGTAGTCGTACAACAGCCAGACGTAAACAAACAGATAACAACTCTGCTATCTGCCTACTTACATTCATCGCAAACATTTTCGTAGCATTAGCATTTAGATTTATACATACCTCTATATTCTATGTTCTCGTAACCAGTACGGCGTAAAATTTGTCTCCAAGGAACCATTGTTAATGATTTTATTTCTCTTCACCACGAACCCATCACATTGTAAACATAACTTGACATTTACGCGCGCGGCACCGGTGCGCGGGAAGTGAAATCAACGCGGTTACTGGTGCGTCCGATGTGAAATGTGTTGTGAAATATCATATAATTATGTGTGCATGATAAATATATTGTGATAATATTAACCATCAATCATATGTAATGTTCGATATATTTCAACTGAACTAATGAATGAGTATTGAAAGAAACACAAGAGATAACAATAGAATTCACTTTATTAGAAGTCAATCTAGTTGAGAATAGGGCAGTTTCCTATACTGAATTTTATACATTATTTTATAAGCAACAGAAAATTATACGCAAAAGAAACCCTTTTATTAAAACACAATCAAAATTGGTTCAGAAATGTGCCCGCAATTATGACTTTAAATGTTGGTATGAGGTAAAGTGGGTGCGTAGTAGGGATATCTTACTATCTCGCTTGCATGCGTTCACCATAATGAACATTATACACAGTGACGTCCAAGTTTGCGTCGTCTGTCATTTGACAATTACCCCTTCTACAGGATTTGAATGACTTCTAACTTATTTATTTTTGGTCCGATTTATAAAATTCTTTCTGCAATAGATTTGAGTAACGTAACTTATTGATTTAAATAACAAAAAAAATCTAGTCAACTACCCTATTATGCCTACATTTGGTAGATTGGTGTGTAAATTTAGCTTTCACCCTGCTAGTGTGTAAATTTTGCTTTCTAGTTAATTACTCAGAGGAAAGGAATGTCTTCATCCACTAAACAAACAATTTAACATGTCGAAAGTTTTCGGATCATGTGTATCTACAATAGGGTAGGTGACTAGATTTTTTTTGTTATTTAAATCAATAAGTTACGTTACTCAAATCTATTGCAGAAAGAATTTTATAAATCGGACCAAAAATAAATAAGTTGGAAGCCATTCAAATCCTGTAGAAGGGGTAATTGTCAAATGACAGACGACGCAAACTTGGACGTCACTGTGTAAAATGTTCATTATGGTGCACGCATGCAAGCGAGATAGTAAGATATCCCTACTACGCACCTACTTTTCCTAATACCAACATTTAAAGTCATAATTGCGGGCATATTTCTGAACCAATTTTGATTGTGTTTTAATAAAAGGGTTTCTTTTGCGTATCATTTTCTGTTGCTTGTAAAATAATGTACAAAATTAAATATAGGAAACTACCCTATTCCAGTAAGTTGGGGACAGTGTCTGTGGTTCCATTTTCTGCCATTTCACAGTTAGGCTGGTCACTTACCATCTGGTGACCCACTTGCTCAGTTGCTGGCATTCCACTAAAAAGTAGTTACTATTATCAACGTGTGATCTTCATAACATTCCTACGTTCATTTTTTGCACGATTAAACCATCTGCACTTAGATACTTCACAGAGTGTAAATTAACCTAAACAAGTGCAGAATCTTTCAACTGGCTCATCAGTTAATAACCACTGTTACATTTATTTTTCTACGCTTGTCAAATAAATAAAGTAAAATTAGTGTGCCTATAATAAAAATATTGAATTAAATACATCAGCAAAATATTTAATTTAGAAATAATAAAAATTAATAATACAATATACTGACGAATCTCAATATAATCACGAAGAACTGAGCCGTTTTAAAACGATTTATTATTAAAATAATATTGGTTGTTCAGACGAATACAGAAATCAATGAGTTTATAATTGTATGCTGATGTGTAGACACAGTAGAGTTGGAAACAGATATCAAATGTAATGTTGTACTACTATCTGCCACACACGACAATACGCAATATAAAAGTACCGGCACGAATCGTGAGTGAGCACAGTTTTTTGAGTGGCAGAGCCACGCTGTAGGCACTTTTGTCTGCATCAAGAATGGGCCGGCTCGTCCGGGTCGTTACCACTGTCTCACAGAAAACGGTGTAAAGTAGCAGTTTGCTGCTGCGTTTTGTACGGTGAGTGAGATATCTGGAGGTCCAAATCCCCTCCCTTTCCCAATTCCTTAATTATCCTTTAAGGTCGGCAACGCACCCATAATTCTTTTGATATTGTGGGCTTACATGTGTGGTGGAGATCACTTACCATCAGGTGACCGACTTGCTTGTGTGCCGGCCTATGCTTTAAAAGAAGCATACTTCACCTGCACACTTCATTTATAGTTCTGATTGGCGGAATGAACAAGCACGTGGCGCCAACACTTCACGCAATGTTTTGTTTGTGTCGTAGTGGTAACCTGGACATGCATTAATGCTGTAGACAAAAGTGTATACAGCCTGCTCTACCAATTGTAACTTATCGTCAGTCGATGCTTGTAGTCTATTGGTCTCAACTGCCCCCACTACTATCCATCTGTGTTCACGAATCGTGCCGATAACTATACGCGACTGTACTACTACTGATTATTATACAATGCGCTAGGCTTCGTCTTTTTAAATCACTATACAAACTAATTAACTATTTAAACATTTATGAATATTGTTCAAGGAACTGGAGTTAACTAATACTGTTATTGATGAGCAGAGGTTCTGTGTCTTCAGCATCTGATGTCTCGGTTTCACTCGCCGCTGTAAGAGAAAGAACAATATGTATTAAAGTCCACAATTTTTATAATCACATCGGAACAAAGTTATAACAAAATATGTCTTAATGCCTAAACAATAAAATAACTTTTAATAAAAAAATACGTTAAACTTAACATATAAAGATTAAAATAAAAGGAATATATTCATGCAATTCAGTAATATTAGCACAAAAGCAAGAAGGTTTACACACAATAGCAAAGCCGGCAAGTTTTGTATTGAATGATAAGACGAGCGGTGCGCTCGCCTTTGAAAACATTAGCACAAATTTTATATTAAATCCGTCTTATGGGATTGCATTTTACATTTATATATAATACCCACAATGTATTGGCTGACCTTGTTAGTCATGAGTACATACAGTTATTTTTTTAGTTAGTTTTTAGATACAAAAGGGTAACAAGATGCGTGGAAGGCAGCAACGAAGTGAAGTGGGTAACTTTAGTCCGGCCAAGTCAAATGGGGCTTATATACTTCAATGCAAAATGGTACCGAAAATACATCATTAAACACATACACAAGCGTACAAAAGCTCCACTGACCTTAGCATCTTCTACTTTATATAATTGTTGAATAGATCCAGTGCTGAACGTTGTAAAGTTTTTATAGCATACATACGCTCGTGTGAATACTGCACAAGTGAATTGTTTAATTTTGTGTACAGTTTCTTCATTCTACTGGCTAGTTATAGGATTACAAAGGTCTCAATAAAACAAGCATATTGAAAATGTTCATACGCTTATATTTCATAAAAATACAACAGTCACATTAATATACAGCCAGCCTGCGTCCAGCACATTGTTTCGTAATCACGTACATATTTACATCTTAGCACTACGGTTGTATTATACCATATTCAAAAGTATAGAATTCTTGAGCTGTTACTTCATTCTAGCGACATTTTAATTCGATAGCATTGTCTCTTACACGAAGACTAGAAGCAAGGTTCTGCCTGCGTAAATTATAACACGTTGAAATAAGACAAATAATGCTACAGCCTTGTATTATTTATGACTGTACATATGCTATTTTAATCTTATAATAAAGATCTCAATTAATTTGACACCTATCGCTTTTTTATTATATAGAAATATCTTTGTCTAAAACGTGACATTTTCAAGCGTTTCTTGCACTTACGCTACAATCTATAACATTAAGTTTAGAGTATTCTAGCTGAAGAACAGTGAGTTAGTCGCAGCCAAAACCGAGTAATTTTCATTCGTATTCCAAAGCGTTAGGGCAGAAAATTGATTGAAAGTTAGTATCAAGAAATTGCAGACGCACATTGTGGTAGAAATCTAAAATATATACTTTTAATATAATTCATTTCGAATATATATAAGAGTGTGTATTGGCAAAGGTGATTTACAACTAGCTGAAATATGAACATATTGACCAAACATAAATTATTACTATGCAAATAACTACCAACACACCCAAAATCAAAGTCAACGCGATACATATCAGACGTTTTGACATGACAAAGTTGTAAAATAAAACATATTAAAAAACAAAAAACTATTTCAAATTGTATCGTGAAAACTGAATGGTTGCTAGCTTTTGCAAAATATATGTATATAGCGACATCTATTAGTCAAGGACCGAGAACTGTAGACGTATTTTACAACAATAAAAGTAATAAGTACGCGTGTTTAAAAAAAATACCGAGTTTTATTTATCTTGAAATAAAATTATAATACCGCAAAAACTGATGTTTCTAGTAATTGCTTATTCCAATCAGCAATCGATACCAACAAAGTTACACGTTCCAGGGTCAATTTTAATTGATAATTACAAACATTAATATATATTTTTTTAAAACACGTATTTGCAAAAGCAGCTCCCAAATTCCCAATTGTGTCCCTTCGGAGCGACACTAACACTCAAAAAGAATATCTGGAGGTCTTTAATTGCCGTTTTATACGATATTATCAGGACAAACATAAAACTTCTCATTTATAACATAGAAAGTACAAACAGTACAAAGTTATGCGTTTCGGCAGTCTTCCGGAAATACAAATGCGTGAAGATAACCTAATCGGATTATGTACTTATTTTCCATATGAGTATCTAACCAGGCTCGGAGGGACATTGATCGTATATCCGTAAAAACTAAAATTGCCGGAAGCGCACTACTGTAATCGTAGTACTGAAGATTACACTAATTATGTAAACTTTTTAGACTAACAGTGACTTTTTTATTAGCTTGCGTGACGAAACGAGCAGTAGGCTTAGTATGAGTTACAAATACGTTCACAGTTATCGAATTCGTATAAAATTACTACCGTCGAACTGTCAAACTAGTAATTCATATGGTAACAAAGGAAAGAATCGTTTGAAATTAAATTTCTTAGTCGACTAATATGAAATAAAATTAACCATATTATTAATTTTAAATTGTCATAGTTCCCACTAGTGGCTACAAATGTTTGACGTATGGAGAGAAAACGAAATTTTTCATCGTTTAGAAAAACTATTAAAACTTGTACTAGGCCTACTGTCCCCGCCCCAGACCCCTGATGATATTGACTAAAACGGTAATTTCAGACGTTCATGTTCCACTCATCCGTCACCAATCGGTTAGCACTTACTGCTCGTTTGCGCCTATGTGTATACGACAACTATCCGCTAACCGATGCTCATCTACAACAATAACAACTGTTTAGTAGAACCCGACCGCCATGACCGCCGCACCACACTAGCGTAGTAATACTAATGTTAAACTACTTATTTATAAATTATACAGGTTGTTGCAAATATGTGGTATCAATAGTAAACTGCACTTACAGGGCGAGTAAATTGTAACTTACCCGTACAGATCAAAATCACATAAATGTTATAGTTTCTGAATAATAGGGTAGTTTCCTATATTGAATATTATACATTATTTTATAAGCAACAGAAAATGATACGCAAAAGAAACCCTTTTATTAAAACACAATCAAAATTGGTTCAGAAATGTGCCCGCAGTTATGAATTTAAATGTTGGTATGAGGAAAAGTGGGTGCGTAGTAGGGATACCTAGTGAGGTGCAAGCGAGATAGTGATCTCGCTTGCACGCGTGCACCATAATGAACATTTTACACAGTGACGTCAAAGTTTGCGTCGTCTGTCATTTGACAATTACCCCTTCTACAGGATTTGAATGGCTTCTAATTCATTTGTTTTTGGTCCGATTTATATAATTCTTTCTGCATTAGATTTTGAGTAACGTAACTTATTGATTTGAATAATAAAAAAAAAACTAGCCAACTACCCTATTACAATTTAAAATTTATATCTACAAAATAGTTTTATGGACCAAAGACTAGCTGCAGCATATTAACTGATTACCTATGCAGTAAGCATTGACTTAGTATGTTTTAATAGATACACAGTTGAGTAACATTTTATTAAAAGGTTTTCAGGTCGCAATGCGATTTGAGGTCCCAATGCTAAATATTGTTAAAATAATAAGTTTAATTTTATTTAATCGACTTTATTGACTATTATTGATACCACATTTACGCAACACCCAATATATGTGCTTACATAATTTACAAGGTGTTCCAAAATAGTTTTATTTATCCTCAGACCATGGATAATATACAGAAACCAAGCGTGCCAATTTTTTATTATGTGGACTGATGTATCACGGTGCGTACTACAACGCGTTCCGCTGAATGTTCTTATATATTATCTGTAGTCCGTGTATGTGTGTATGTTTACTCGCTTTTCTATCAAATTATATTGCAAGAGGCGGGCTTACTTTAATTAACCTACAACTTGTAATAATATTTAGAAAGTTTACGGAATAAGAGCAACACAGGTTAAAAAAAAATATATATAAGATTGAGAACCAACGACTAAAAACGATATCTTCGGTTTTTTTTTATAAATCTCTTATGAGAAATATTCAAAATTATCACAAAAAGTAAGTAAATCAAATTATAACTATATTTTGGGAAATCTTATAAATGTCATAATTGCGCTAAAATAATATATTAATTAGTAACTCAAATTTTACTACAAAATAAATATTGCTAGTTTTAATATTAATATTACTACGCTTATAAAGGCTTGCAACATTATTTTTAACTGAAAATAGCAAGTCGAAAACTGACATTTAAATAGGGTACCTAACATATTCAAATCATTCAAAGTTTAAATCCATTCTGTTTCAATTCGAAATATAATATAATAACTAATAAACATAGTATAACTTTAGTATATTTATACATTTCTTCTTATCTTACTGGACAATAATTTAAATTGAACAACTATACCAAGATTATACTAAGCTTTTTATTACTAAGTGTTGCAAGCCTTACTTTTAACATAGTATAAAAATCATGCAGTCTTTCAAGGAATGCGCCTGTGCAGTACGGGATGAGACGCACTAGACAACGTGACTGTGTTACACCGTTTTCATGTTATGTTCTTGCTCGGTTTCATCTTTAACTTGTGTCTTTCTTTGATATAATATGCCTCTCGGATCAATGTATTTTGGGTGCGTTGTAAACTGTATTTGAATTCCATACTTTGCCGCGTGCGCTACCATATGCGCTAAGGGGATAATGGAAATAAAAAGCGCCGAGTATATATAGAATAAAGTAGTAAGAGACACTCTCATAGCCAGTTTTGTCTACAACATGAAATGCCGGCTCCACTGGGGTAGTAAGTACCAATGTCTCACAAAAACCGATATGGAAAGGCAGCTTGCTATTGAGTATTGTATATTCAGATTTTAGGAGAACTAAATCCCTCCCCATCTCCTTCGCAACCTCCACACCTTTCTCTTAAGGACTTTACGACCTTTAGGTCGCTACTGCCGGCAACTGATGTAAAACACTGAGGGTGGTTCGCCAACATCAAACTTGTTGGTAGACTGTATGATTTTTAGACTGTGTTACCAAAGTTTATAATGCTAGTATCGCGGGCGGACTCCGGTAAGCAGCTGTATTCGCTGTATACACCGCTCTGCATCTAACACCTGCGAATTTTACCATGTTTTATATTGGTATGCACCTGATAATCATATTTTACACTAAATAACCATAAGCCAATGAGATGAAATGAAATTGCAGTATATATTTGGCCTATTTGTTGTTAACGCCCCAATTCCGGGCTGACCACGTTGGCAAAACTTAAAATCCCACCTACGAATCGAGCCCACGACCTCACAGCAGATAAATACATGCTGACACAAGAGTAAGGTAATCATTATGAGTTCCCTATATATTATTACTACATACTTGCACCAGTGTAAACCTTTTAAGATTTATATATCCCTAAGCAAGTATAATTGGTTGTGTGTATTAAAAATATGTTATGCATTTATTTTATACACAAACGATTGGCATGTACTGAATATTATTGTTATATTTAATATGACCCAATACCTAATATTCGTTTTTTTATTATTTATGGTTATTTACAGTGCAAAAGTGAAATACTTGTCAAAGATCAATTGTATCAAACATTTGACCAAATATAGGACGAAGAAATTTGATGATTGACATTATAATTTTGTATTAAGAATGTTTTGATAAACTGCTGGTGACTAACATCACCTACACCGAAAAAAGCAGTATTACCGCGCATATTTGATTTTCTACGATATAAATATTGTTCATTTTATTGCGTTTTGTAACCTCATGTGATTATTAAGCCAAAGTATTTTAAGTCTACTTTTATTAAAACTCATAAATCAATCGACTGCCTCGGTGGCGCCGTTGTAATGGGTACGCGTTACGATTGAGGCCAACGCTGAGGTCTCGGGTTCGATCCCCGGGTCGGGTAAAGTGGTATTGGGTTTTTCTATTACGAAATGCTCAGTATCAGCCCGGAGTCTGGAATTTGTGCCCGGTATGGCGATAGGCTCGTCCCCTGTCACATAAGGGACGGAGATACGCTCGGCGAAATGTGGGTGTACTGGTTACACCTCTGCCTACCCCTTCGGTGATTACAGGCGTAAGTGCGTATGTATGTATGTCATTAAATCGATTTCTATAGTTCGCGCAGAAGCGATAGTCATCTTCTGCTGAATGTACCCGGACTATACTATATCTTTACAATGAACAACAATTTGGACGTTTTAGAGGCAGTTAATGATTACAACTCTACGTTGCGCGGCTCCATCGAAGCCTACACTAGGTAACGATTGACGCGCAAAATGTTGAAAAACCAAACTTGACGCGCGTCATCTTCATACGAAAAATGTTGCTCGATATGTTGAGCGTCATATTTTGCTTAATTTACTAGTAATTACATGTCTAACTACACTATTTCAACACCGAATTTTCAATAAAACTACTTTTATAACACATTCAAAATTCACTATTCGAATGACATAGACAATTTAAAACTGAACGAAACAACCCATATTTATAAACGAACACTTAACTTTTACAAAATATTTTGTCTGCTCACGTAAATACATCTAATAAGTGTCGATGCAAAGAAACTGAAATCGATAACAATTGAAACTCGACCTTATAATTTTAGACATAAGTCTGATATTTGTAGAACATAAGTTCTGACAATAGCGGCGCATTTTTTAGGGTTCCGGGAGAGTTTTAAAGGAACCCTATTACTACGGCTACGCTGTCTGTCTGACCTACATTAAAAGGGCTCGATCTTCTTAACTTTAATACGTTGCTGAAATTTTCACAGAATGTTAAGAAGTAATATTGCTGGTGGGAAGGTACTTTATTTTTTTAATTCCGACTGGATAGCGACCGCCATATACAACGTGTTATAGAAAGGGACGGGCAAATTTAAGCAATGTATAGTGTAGGGTATAAGTATTTTATCTCCCATAGTACCAAATCCGATTGCATTGCTTGGACAATAATTATAGAATTTTCTTTTTTATCGAATGAGTAACATGTCGACATCGACTTTCAACTTTGGACAACACTAAATGATAAACAATGATACTATAAACCTCCTTTCATTTAATTATTTTATATTTAAAAAAACATGGATGTCAAATGTCAATATTTATTTGACGCAGTCAGTTCGGCAATTTCTGATTTTATGAAGTATAAATGATTACGAGTTTTAAATTGTATTTGACTAAAAACAAGTATTATGTATTGGTAGGTAGTTTGTGTTGTTGTAACTAATAACAGCTTTTAAGAGGATCGTCGACTGTATTAAGCCAAATTCATAGTTGGAAGACCCGAGAATGAAGTCTTTATCATGCTTCTAGAGGATGGTACCTATATCGTCTTCAGCACACAGTCTCTTTCAAGCGTTAATTTGTGTTTAAATTATAAGTTACGTACGTATGTCAGTAGAATTACGTACATCTTATTAAAGTTTATTAAAAAGTGTGTGTCGTTCATAATAATGAATAGTGATGTCATCAATCTTATCGATCTTAATAAAAAAGTGATTAAAATTAAAGTGAAATTATTGGATGTCTAGGTTTTGAAAAGATCCGGTACATGAGTACTTACTATAAGGTGCATGTAATGACCCTAAAATATGACCACACCTTTCTGTAACACGTTGTATATGCTGTAAAACTAAATATAGCGGCTCGTTCAGGCGAGTAGCGTTCCGGAGCCAGCCAGTGTATATCCAGTAACTTCAGGCCAGCATAGTAATGCAGATCATCGAGTGACCCAAGTCTCTATTTAGACTGCATTGTACCGTAATATCAGATAAAAAAATATAAATAGTAAAAAAAATTGGGGATGGTATAGAACCCTTGGAACATGAGTCCGTCTAGTATATGGCCGGTTTTATTGTTGTACTAATATCAACCCTATATCTAATTATATAACGTTTATTTTCAATTGCAAGCGAAATTTGTATCTTGCAACAGTCCGTCTGACCCTAAATGTATTGAAATAAAGCATACAATCGTTTATATAGATTATGTTTGTAACAATTAACAATAAATAACACATCTTAAGTCAATACTAACTAGTGCATTGTGTTGCCAAGTTAAAAACTAATTCACCTCTACTTATTAACATTTTTAATCAGTGTTGCCACTTTGTACGTACATTAAATGATTTGTAAAAAGATAGAACGATTGATTTCAAATGTTTATAAAAAGAGGATAAATGTAAAACACCACAAATCACATCGCTTTACACAAATATGAAGCAAAAGTGAACATACGACATATTACTGAGTTAGGTATTACGTAAGCAATTAGAAATTATTGGCATTTTTTTTGGGTACCTACCCAAAGGGTGCTAAAGAAGTCTTATTACTAATGGTGTGTTCATATGGTCCGATTTAAGTGGATAAACTATATCAATAAAATCTGCATGGTTTTCTTGATCAATCCTATTGAAAGTTTGTTCAGACCGTTCAAATCGCATGCGATTTAGCTGTTGATCAAATAAAATCTTATCGCGTGAATACGCTACTACGAGTAGCCTCTGTTTGTGTTTACTCCAGTCCTACTTGCACTTCACCGGTTTTTACAAATGTTTTATTTATTGGCTTGAGTGACGAAACGAGCAGGTCCGAGCGACCTGATGGTAAAAAAAAGAAATACGACAAAGCGGTGGTACAAACCAAGACGGTCTTTCGCATCCGAGGGAACTACCACCTATTGAAATATGGATAATCAAGATAATTTACCAGCCTCCGTGGCGCAGCGGGCGAGTAGCCGGCTGCGAAGCGAGAGGCCGTGGGTTCGATTCCCGCACCGAGACAAATGTTTGTGTGATCCCACTAATATTTGTCTCGGGTCTGGGTGTTGTGGGACCGCAAGTCCCTCGTAGTTCCTGATACCCACGATACAGGTTTACCTAGTGTGGGGTCAGGACTATGTGTGTGACTGTTGGGTGTATTATTTATTTATTTTCTTATCTATGCGGGAGGGACCAGAGGGGTAGGTAAAAACAACAAACAAATACATACGTAACACCTGAACCAGTCTAAGACGACAAAAGCGTATGTTATCACGTAAAATAAACATTGTTTGCGCGTAATTAGATACTGTACATAATATACATAAATTAACACCTATATCGGCAGAGGCTCGCCGAGCTTAATTCCGTCCTATGATGTGATAAGATCATAATATAACATACATTGATACATACATAAATATACTTATAATAGCAAAAAGCACACAATGTCGATGGCAACACCGTGACCGACACCGTAAATAAAATACAAATATAACAATATAAATGTTTTTGGGCATATTTGGCAATAAAAACAACGATTACACCCCACAATTATACCACAGATATAGATCTTATAGAAGCCGCAAGTGTACCTAGTTGGCGTGCCAAAATGAAGCGACCTCTGGAGCACAAGATGTCGACGATTTAAGCTGGATTCGAATTTACTACATTAAGACGTCAGCTGAACACACGAAAAATTACTATTTGCGTGATGCAAAAGTATTGTAAAAAAGGTTCAAGGGTGTTTTTCATCATTAAATTGCTTTTGAGACGATGACGATGAGCTCTTACTGATGAGAAACAACCCTTGGAAACACTTTTGAAGAGTTTTTACAATACTTTACGGTACTAAAGGCATTTTTCGTGTCGTTGTGTGACGTCTAACTGCGGTAATGTTGAGTTCAGATTAAATCATATTACGCGTGCGTAAGATCTCATATTCTGTTTCGGCATTATATTTAATTATATGTTTGGTCTTTCATTTAATTTTTGTCACTGAGAACTACTAGTTCTACATTATCACGCGTTTACACGCGTTCCGAGAAGAAATCGTTGCGAACTAGTACGACATACGGCGTCTATTTAGATCATTGATCTGTATACTCGATGACACTAAGCATATGCTGAATAATAAGTAACGCAGTGCACCTAAACACAAAAGTTGTTAAATATAATTTTGCATTACAGTCTAGTCACAATGCCTGAATCTCTTACGGTGGTGTACATTGTCAAAGATTATAAAAGCGATACGCTGTTTCGTCATCCATACGTCATCATAGGACCAACGTAAAAATTACTCTATGAGAGTAACTATTACTTTAAAAGTCGCACACCATATCGAATCGACTTAAAATAAAACATTGAAATGTAAACTCTATAACGTGTTGCGTATAGTTAATTATTAATATAGAATAGGACGCGTAGACCTGTAGTTGCTGAATCATCGTATATTATTTGGAAATTGATCATTAAATCACAAGACATAAAGCACATATTTCAATGCTTTAGTTTGAGTCGGTATGGGGTTGAATCGATATGGTGTGTAAGGACATTTAGTCTATCGACTATCGATACGATGGGGCACCCTATTAATATTTCGGAAAAACTATTATGTGTTAATACAAGCATCTTCACTGTCAATACAAAACATAATGAATAGTCTCACAGTGCACAACGCGACATGAATGTGGTGTTGAGACGACCATAGACCATCGATAGATACCGCATAGACAACGCTCGCACGTTTCTATGTACTTATTTCGTACCGCACAGACGAAATTCGCTTCTCCCTTCTAAGTAATAAGATTCATTAATAACAGTCGATGAAATAACGTCACCATCGTTTTTATAAACGTTACTGTTTACATAGTGTGCGCGAACGAATAGTATATCTAATTAGTCCGATTTAACGACAAACTAATGGCCGTTCCCAACATTCTGTCTATCGACAGATTTGCTTACTGACAGTAAAATTTTGACACACTTTGTATGGAAGATCTGTCAAAATACTATTGATAGTAAGCAAATATGTCGATAGATAGAATATAGGGAACGGCCATAAATCGGTGCAATCCCGTATACAGATATGTGTGCATAGCATAAAGCTCACAAAAGTGTTGTTTTTAATACGGACATTATTTGCATGTTACCGCATAGGACAAACTCGCCTTTTTTCTATAGTAGGTATTGACTAATAAGGATGGTGAAATAACACTGTATCTATCGTAGATCGGCAGAATTATGCCGGCCTGCTTAATTGCTTCTTCACACTCCGTTTAAAGGATCCCATGTTATAGGGAGGAAACACGTGCGCCGGCAAACTATTCCACAGCTTTATGGTCCGACAGAAGAACGATTTTTTTACTAGTCATAATGCGGTATCTATCTACGGTATGTGGGTTCGAGTCTCGAGTCTAGTTGATGGAAGTCTGTCGCTTGTTATGTTTGGTGGGTCGTCTCGCGTGCGTACCGTTTCTATCGGCTGGTGGTTTGGGAAGTGTGATGCCCACCGCTGGGTACGGGATACGGAACAGCTGAATCTTCAGATGCTCGCAGATCTCCAGGCATATCTGACCGCAGTACCTTATGAGGTCCATGCACACCCATATCTGTGGGCGATAAATGTATTTTTTGATCGCCTGAATGGCAAGACGAGCATAGGTAAATTGGTGGTAAGCGCCACGCCTGTCCATAAACAGTAGCAAATCATTCACAACTTTGGTTTACAAATTGCATAGCACTGCACTGCGCTCGTTACATAAGACACAAGACACATAAAGCATCAAGTCTCATAATACCAAGTAATGTCACTAGCTCTAATGTAATTTAAACCGGGAACACAACAGTGTTTACCACTGTTGCTAGGCGGCTGACACTAACAAGCAGACTTTAGACGGCCATCAGGATTTTATTAAAGTAGAGAACAGCAAATGAGCTAATGGGTCTCTTGATGGTAACACCCAGACCCGATACAAATATTTGTGGATCACACAACAATTGTTTTATTCGCTGCGGGAATCGAAACCGCGGCCTCTCGCTTCACAGCCGGCTACCCACCTTTGGGTAAACGTTTTGGCCCTCCAGTAATCTCACTCACCGTACAAAACGAACTACCATAGCACGTCGGTCTTCTATGAGACAGTGGTAATGACGCGGTCGAACCGACCCATTCATACACTAGAAAAAGAATGTCTACAATTTTAAGTGACCACATTGAAATAAAACTAGTTTATACGGATTTTATCGCGGTTTAATTTTATTTTATTCCCGACGTTTCGAAAGCTCATCAGCCTTCGTGGTCACGGGAGAGACTGAGGTGTAGGTCGTCTCGAAAAGTTAATGTTACATTGGCTACCTTCATTTTAAAATTATACATTTATTTTTTAATTTTTGAAAAAGTTAGTTGACACTAGTCCGATCTACGCAGAAAGAGCTCACGGTGTCTTGAGGTCTGGCAGTTGGTCTTTTGGGTTCCGATTTAATTAAGTGTATAATGTGACTGACCTGGGAAGGTGACTGACCCCTGACATACAGCTACGCTAGTTTGGGGGTCAGAGACTATTTTTAAGTTGTATCACTGTATTTGATGTACAATAAAGATTTTTTGATTTTTTGATTTTTTTTGAATTGGATCCCAGGCTTGTGCAAGTTTCCAACCATATTTTTCTCTATTGAAATTTGGCCACATTGCTGATTTTCCGTCTTTACTAATCTAACTGGTATACTCACAGTGCATAACCACAGCACCCAGTACTCTGGCAGGGCGTTGTTGAAGTACTGGTTGAGGAACAACATCGCCGGCCCCAGTAGAGACCAGTCGTAATACTCCATTTCGCTTTTGGTCATGTGAGCCACCTGAAAACGTTTTCGACAAGATGTACATACATACACATATACATTTAAAACACGTGCCGTTTCGGTAATGCTTATGGTCCATAACGACCCATAAAAAAGAAGAAAATATAAAATAATAATAATAAGTACGTAACAATTCTGGACTATTCCATAATAAAAATATTGTAAAATTTATAGGTTTCCAGTGTATTTTGACGATGCTATGTATGGTTATGTATACATTAGTTGATATGATTTGTATACATAAGTTTCTTTATTTTGTACTGAGTTGTCATAAGCGCTATTTCAATTGCCTCCATGATGAATAAAACTATTCCATTTCATACATACGCACTCACGCTTGTAATCCCCGAAGGGGTAGGCAGAGGTGTAACCAGTATACCCACATTTCGACGAGCGTATCTCCGTCCCACATGTGATAGGGGGCGACCCTATCGCCATACCGGGTACAAATTCCAGACTCCGGACTGATATTGAGCATTTTGCAATAGAAAAACCATACCACTTTACCCGACCCGGGGATCGAACACGAGACCTCAGCGTTGACCTCAATCGTAACGAATACGCTTTACAACTGCGCCATCGAGGAAGTTTATCTAAGTTGGGTGAACTTAACTTGTGTTAACTTTGCATTGGCCAAATAACGCAAACACGCCAAGTGATGCGTCATAATAACATTATCATGTACTTGCTCGTGAAAAAAAAAACAAAAACCACTCACCACTAATCTATTAGTGACTTTGGCAGCGACCATTCCAAACGCCATGATATACAACGACGGGTGATTCTCGTACACGTGGGACTCGCTCTTCTGGAAGATGATGAAAGCAGGCACCACCACAAGAGAGAACGGGATCACTGGGGACAGGATACTTGTACCCTGGGAACAGAGTACTGGATGTACCACGTACGATGGGAGTACACGTCCTTGACTCTAGCAAATTATTCCATCTTCAGAAAATTATTAACTACCATCAATTCAAAAGTTAAAGTAAATACTTTTAATCGTTAATTTGTTACTTCAAAAGTTGGCAAAGTACTTGTGATTTTACAATTCACACATTAATATTAGTTGATAAATTATTTTAGTTCAAGTTTGGTTACTTTTAAAACAGGTAACTACTATTTAATAAAAAATAAACTAACGTACAAGATACATGCTAAATTAAGCATACTACACATCATTAGATACTTACATCATGCGCTAAATGCAAAACAGTATCATGCAACACAAATGCACATGCTCGACGCTAACAATGAGTGATTAATGCCATTCATAGAGACTTAACGAATATATCGAGCAAAGCGCCTGCGTGGTACAGTACTGATTTAATTCTAATAATTTAAATGTAAGTAACCGAACGGTATTCGTTAGATCACTAATGAATATCGATAGTTATGTCCTAACTTGTGCTATCTTCGACTTGCGTTTGACGCATCTGTTTTGGATCAACATGTGTACGGTATGCACGGTGAGAATTCCATTCCATAGTTGTCATACATGCGCTTTGTGCATGCAATGTAAACATGCGTCAGATGCAAGGAAAGTTGAAGCACAAGTATGGGCATAGTTGTTAACACAGCACACTACAATACGCGTGTTTGGCAACGGGCCCCTAGCATGACGCGACTGACATTACGAGCCAGCCTATGTCAAATTAGTACTGTACAAGTGCAGCGAATACGTGTTAACGGCACAATATAATTGAAAAGTCTTACTGCGACGGTTGAGCCGTTCTTTCCCACTCCACCTTTCATTATAACGTTTATGTACCCGGCGACTAGGTACAGCGTTAGCAATACGACCGCATAATTCGATATCAGATTGAGACCGATGTTTATCGGCAACTGTGTTAGATGAATGATGATAAACGGCATGCGGTTAAGTCCGGCGCACGGCGATGGTGTCGCGGTCGCGGTCGCGGTCGCACGCAGGACAGAAAAAGAAAAGAAAACACCAACATGCAATTAATAATGAACATTGTCCACAACGGTGAGATGTTTGCGTATAGGACCAATAAATCTGCAAGACGCCACATATTATTACAATCCTGCTGAACTAGCTTATACACCCAGTGCATAAGATACGTTTCGGGGATACCAATTAAAATACCAAACTTGTAAAACAGTGTAAGTGGCGTCTTTAGGCTTATTGGTTAGTAATATGAATATATTATAGACAAAGGATAAGTTTCACGCGTGATGTCTTCACTCATCGTGTTATACACTCGGACGATACAGTTAGTAAGCACCTTTACACACGTCCCGGTAATTTAGCCGGCGCCGGATTCCTCCACAAACATAAATGTACTGCTTTTTTATGGCATAGGTCGGTAACGAGCAAGTGGTTCACCTGATGGTAAGTGATATCCACCGCCCATATACGCCCACAATACCAAAGAATCAAGAGCGTGTTGCCGATCTTAAAGGGATTGGGAAGGGGATTTGGGCCTCCGGATATCTCACTCACCGTACGAAATGCAGCAGCAAGCTGTTACTTTACGTCGGTTTTCTGTGAGACAGTTGTAACTACCCGGACGAGCCAGCCCATTCATGCTGTAGACAAAGGTGTCTACAGCGTGGCTCTACCACTCGCGAAACATCCACCTTCACGTGCTTCCACCTTTATTCTAGCTTCGTGACTATCGCCAAGTATCCGGCGCCGACTGCAACCGGCACGTGCGAAAAGGCCCTTACGGATGGGTACGCCACAAAAATCCTGATATGTTTTTAAATGAAATTCGCCGATAAATTTACGATTATTTTCAAGAAACAATCTTAGTATGATTATCCGGATAGATCTGTTTTTACAAGTGATCTTCATATTTGATTGGCTCATTTCTGCGATTTATCCGGATTATAGTCTCCGTGGCGCAGTGGACGATTAGCCGGCTGCGAAGCTAAGCGTGGGTTCGATACCCACACCGAGACAAATGTTTGTGTGTACAACAAATATTTGTTTCGGGTCTGGCTGTTGTGGGACCGCAAGTCCCTCGTAGTTCCTGATACCCATGATACAGGTGAACCTAGTGTAGGGTCAGGACTATGTGTGTGACTGTTGGGTGTATTTTTTATTTATTAATATCATACTAAGATCGTTCATAGAAAATGACCGTTAATCGCAGAGCTATTCCAAGCATTTTGTAATAATATAAAACCATCGAAATAAGTAACCGTTTTGTGCCGAAACATTAAGTTTTTTTTTCTTTTATTTTTTTTTCAAAGTGTTGCTTGTGTCTCTCAAGTTAAATCCCAAAAACAATTTTCAGTTACCGAATTTTATTGTTACAATCCCTTTGAACATATACCCAAAAATAAAAATAAAACATTAATAAATCCCATGTTATCAAACAGAAGACCATGTCGGGTGCATTTATATATATGATGACAAGCCCAACATGCAATCCGCAAAGTTATATACGAGACGAATCAGTCACACCTACACTCAAACTTTGAAGCAATATGTAGGCCAAATGATCAGAAAAATATATTAGATATTCATTAAATCCCCATTTATACGGTGAGCAGGCAGAAGTAGCGAGAGTAACAGTTTTTTTTTATTAGTTTGAATGACGAGACGAGCAGGTCGCTCGCCTGATGGTAAGCGCCACGTCAGCCCATAAACTTCTGTTTCAACACAACAAAGAACTTTGAATTACAAAGCATTGCATGGCATTCGACTGCGCTCGTCACTTAGATACATAAGATCTTAAGTCTCATAATGCCCAGTAATATATACTGGCCAGTAATGTCCTTCAAACCGAAATACAACAGTGCTACACTGGCAGCAGAAATAGGCAAAGCGGTGGTACCAACCCAAATGATATCTCGCATATGAGGGAGCTACAACATAGTAAATCTGTCTTATGAAACCTCAACATGCCATTAGACTACAACAGTGTTGTGCAGCCTCGTAAATAAAATGTATTATATTTTCGCCTACGTCATACAAGAAACTCTCACCGTGTAAATGAGGCTTAGATGTGGTAGCTACAAGATTTAAAACATTTTCTTTTCCAATACATCGCTAATTTTGAATATATAAACTCTAAAGCTCAGCCGCGACGCGGACGGATGGTTGGCAAAGCGACTAACTTCGATAGCAAACAAGTCTCAACCTTACATCCTTAATCATACGGCTGAAAGCGCGAAAGAAAATACCATCGAGGCGTTTAATTTGTTTTGTTTACTAGTTAATACCAACCGTATATTTAAAGGCATAAGATTGGAGATAAATCGTCATCGAGTTGAGTCTCATCGTCGCCACTGCGTACGTCTGGCTGACCCTAACTGTTAATTCTAAGTTGGTTAAAAATATAAACATTTTCCTATTAATTTTGACTGAATCGTCATTACAATTTCACATCGCCCCGATGTTAAACAATGCACGTGAATATAGTATATAGACACATTGAGCGATGCGTCATTCGCTTACAGCGACTGTGGATCCGTTTTTGCCACATCCCCCTTTGAAGGTTGTGGCGAAGTTGATGACGAAACACATCTGTGCAGTGTTACACATGATGCTGGCTTGGAGGCTCAGCGGCACGTTGAGCACCGGGATCTGTGCCATCCATATCATTTTGTATAATAAGATTCAACTAAGAGTTAATAAAACCGACTTCAAAATCCGAATCAATGTGCTTTTGCTGTTAGGATTTACCCATTTATCTATGGTAGGGTATCATCAGATGTTAAACAAAGTATGGGACCACACTCGCACTCCTTATTTACATTGGGCGGAAATACCTATGCGTAACACATAAAACAATCGTATTGAGTATTTCCTCCTTTTTTGAAGTCGATTTTAAACTTAAGAATCGAGGGTCGGTGTAAAAATTTATCATGTTGACCTTAGCAAGCTTCTATGAGTTCTTCGAAAATTCTTTGAAAAGTTTAACGAACAAACAATAGATGCCGCACAATTACATATTACTTTGATTAACTAAGTATTATAAAATGTGCACAGTTGAGCCTTCGATTTTTATTTCGGCTGTACTGCATTTTCTATCATGGTGTTAATTTTACTGAATATAGTATATGTTAGAAACCTTATTCTAATCATGTTGGGATCATAGTCTTCTGCAGAAGAATTTCTGAAATTCATGCAAATGTTGCATTAAAATTTATCAGAGAAATCACTCTTGATATTATTATTGTCTTATTTTCATTCGATATTACTTTGTTCTAGATGATAGTCAAAATTTCGATATACAACGTGTTACAGAAAGGTGTGGTCATATTTTAGGGTCATTACACACTCCTTATAGTAAGTACCTGTATAGTATGTACCGGATCATTTCTAACCAAGACATCCTAAAATTTCACGTTAATTTTAATCACTCGTTTATTAAGATCGATAAGATTGATGACATCACTATTAATTATAATGAATGACACTCACTTTTTAATAAACTTGAATAAGATTTACGTAATTCTACGGACATACGTACGTAACTTGTAATTTAAACACAAAATACCTGAAAGAGACTGTTTGCTGAAGACGATATAGGTACCATCCTCTGAAGTATTATAAAGATTTCATTGTCGAATCATCCATCTATGAATTTCGCTTAATACAGTCGACGAGCGTCTTATAAGCTATTATCAGTTGCACGAACACAAAATACCAATACATAATACTTGTTTTTAGTCAAATACAACATATTTTTTGAACTCGTAATCATACTTCATAAAATCAGAAATTGCCGAACTGACTGCGTCAAATAAATATTGACATTTGACAATTGTTTAATGTTTTTTTAATTATAAAATAATTAAATAAAAGGAGGTCTATAGTATAATTGTTTATCATTTAGTGTTGTCCAAAGTTGAAAGTCGATATCGACATGTTACACATTCGATAAAAAAGAAAATTCTATAATTATTGTCCAAGCAATGCAATCGGATTTGGTACTATGGGAGATAAAATACTAACACCCTACACTATACATTGCTTAAATTTGCCCGCCCCTTTCTATAACACGTTGTATAGTTATCACTTTGAATTTTTACTTATCATATTGAGACATTGGCCTCAAAACACAAAACATAAGATAAGAATCTTTAAAATATCATTGTCATGTGAATCAACACATTATTTACCGAGTACCGATTGCTAAAAGAAATAAGCGATGGAATTGTGGAACTTAAAATTACTATCTCTTAACTAAGAATCTAATGCTCACTTTCACCAACCTCTCCTTAACTTATCGGGACCCCCAACGCCCAAAAAACATCAAATCCAATCACTATGATATGTATTGGCCGTTAGGATTCCCCTAAACTTAGGCAAGGTTAGTGAAAAGACATAACTCCTGTTGTGTTTACTAAAATAATGTTTACATCAACACCTAAATATACATACTTTTGGGAACATTTACTTTTAAACATACTTTCTACATTTGGAATAAACATCTACGATACTCTATAACAGCAGCTGGTCGTCAGATTTCTCTTAATTAATATCTTAAATTTACAATGACTGAAGACCCACAAAATGCCGAATTAAAAGACGCACCAGCCACATCAATACCTATCATTAAATCTAAAATTGATACTAATGCCTATTGTGACAACCAGATGGCTTCTATAGATCATGCTCCTGTACAGATAATAAGAAACGAAACTTAAAAACCGACCTCAAAAATGGAAGTAGCAAAATAATTAACATTAACATCAATTTCTCACACCGTAGTGAAGGACTTTCTGGAATCTATGCCAATGAACTGAAATTGCATTGAATCCCAACAACAAATATATGTATATGGGATCAATCTCGAGGTAAACACTATATAAAATAATCATTAAACAATCAGTCCACATTTGTAGATAAGACGTAACATACATGAAAATACAGACGAATTAAGAACGTCCTCCATTTTTGAAGTCAATTAATAAAAACAGTGAGCATAACCTAACACAGAATTTGTGTACTAATATTACATGCTATTAAAAAAACCCACATGATAAAGCGATGAACTCAAGTTAACATTAAATCGAAGCTATAACAAAAATCGAAGTCCTTACACACCGCTTGTAAATTTGGAAAAGTGAAGGCGTTAATTTTATCGAAGCGTGTGGAAGGACCATAGACATTAGAGCAAAGACTGTGACTAGACCAAATGCCAATAGAAACTATACTATGGTTGATAACCGATACATTACGAATACCCAATTTTCAGCCTGATATCGGTTGGTGGTGTGGGAGATATCATAATATATTTTAACAGTTGGTTAAATACAATACAGATAATTATTAACAATAAAAATAAGTAGAGCTAAAAAGCGCTGACGTTTTAAAGGAAGACATGAGAGTCAATGGTCTCACTATGGAAGATGTTCAAGACCGGGCGAAGTGGAAATATCTTAGTAGGAATTCGGACCCTGGCAATAAGCCGGGATAACGCTAGGCAAAAAGAAAACAGATCTTACCAGTTTTATCTAGAGTATGATTGGGCCGGCACAACCGACATGGTACCATTGTCTCACAGAAACCAACATGAAATTGCAGTTTTGCTGCTACATTTCGTACGGTCAGTGTGGTTGTAGGCGGTCTAAACTAAATTCTTAGATATTCCAAGATTACCTTCTTTAATAAACGTCGCCAAAGCACATACAGCTTTTGGCATTCGTTATATGGGCGGTGGTGATAATTTACCATCAGGTGGTTAATTTTTAACTCGTCTGAATAACGTGATGAGCATATCGTTCGCCTGGTGGTAATTACCACTTCTACACATATAACAACACCACATAGAACTTTGAACAAAGTAGTGCATGCCAGTGGACTGCGCTCATCAACCGAGACATAAGATGTCTTGAATTGACATAATGTCCAGTAATTGCTCGGTTGAAGGCCTCCTACTATAAAAAAAATTGATAATTTATATGTTTAAGAGATAGAGAAGCAGCTGACTTGCCTGCTGGTGGACTGTTCAAATCCATACCCATCAAGAAATCATTACTTGTTTCTAATATATTTGATCAATTTATTTAACTTACTCTCTTGTCTGAATAAATATTTTTTTATAAACTATTAAAAAAAAAATTAAATATTAGTTACAAAACCAATTATTGTTACATCTCTTATCAAGTAATCGCCATTAATCAATCGATTTTATTGGCTTCATTCATAGACGTAATTAATCCAGAAATGCGATTTCATTGCTGATTACTTACGCTCAATACAATGAAAGAGCCTTGTCTATCTGCCTTTCTGGATTTTGCGTAGTAGTGACCAAACGGATAGACCAATTACTACGCAGTCCTTTTATTTGAAAACTGGTTTAATCAAGGTGGTTCTTTCTTAGTGGTGGTTGATGAACATTAATGCTGAGCCATTTAGACATTGCAGATATTGTGACGTTGGGGGGGGGGGGGGGGGGGTCAGTTATGAAATGCAGACGCAGATGGATTCGCAGACGATTAAATCCAGTAATTCTCTACTCCCAAATTTGTGCTGACTTTTCGGACAAGATAAGCTACAGTGGGTAAAATTTAGACGCGAGCGAGACCAAAGAATCTGCCAGACCACCATCCGAAGTACCAGGGCGGTCATAAACGTTGGGGAATCTCACAGCAACAGTGGAGCCGTTCTTGCCGACGCCGCCGCTGATGATGGCGGCGGCCAGCGAGGCTACCGTGAGGAATGCACCCGCGATCGCCACCAGGGCCAGCAAATACCGGACTTCTAGTCCACCACCCACCTACGTACCGGTACATTGACAATAATTCGTAACACGTTCTCACCAATTACCAATACAAATGTATATATTAGTGTAACCAACACATAGAAAAAAAAACCTTGGTTTTCTCCAGCGCTATGATATGTTCTTTTAATGAGTTTTAAAAAAGTATTCTACGGAAGGTAGTGGCTTGGTGGATGTCCATGAACGACGGTCACTTACCATCATGTATGCCTTCAGTTCCGTCAGCTTTTGAATAGTAGTAAAAGAATCCTAGGTAAGAGAAGCCTAAATGCCATTATTATTAGGCGAAAAAATACATTTTAACTAATAGGTCATCTTTCCGGCGCCTTATAAGCTTACAATCAATATTTATCACAGACATTTCACATCCTTCCATTGATTTCACAAATAAAATCATAGACAAGTGTAAAGAATCACATCTATGGTTACCAGTTGTGAAACGAAATAAGGGTGTTTATACACTACATTTACGTAAAAATTGTGTTTTTTTGTTGTTGTTGGTGAGAACGAGCATCACAATCAGACGTCACATAACTGGACACTTCTCAAAGCGAGTATTCACGCTTCGTTATCTGGTTGTATCGACCAGTTTCAAAACACGTTACACCCGAACAATCGAAGCTCATGTGGGTATTTTTAAATTTATTTGTGTTATATTGACGTAGGACTTTGTGTTGTCACATAAACAGTTGTGTGCGACACACTTCAATATAATTTCAGTGATTTATATCTAAATTATTGAAATTCAATTCAGCTCGTGTTGTTAATGGTAATCTATTATCTATATTATAAAATTTTCTTCATCATATATTATGACGTATGTTATTGACAATTATATAAATAACACAGCATCTTAGTCACATTAATATCATTATTATTACTTCAAGTAATCAGCGATTGCAGTGACGCATACGTTGATTCACATTAATTTGTGATAATGTATTGCACGAGCTAAATTGACTCGTAGTGACGTCACAGTTGCATAGAGATCTCAAACTCCGTTAGCTATTTACTAGGCAACAATTGACGCAATATGTTGCTCAACATGTAGGTTAGCATACGACACGACGTGCTACTTTTGTTTATCAGCCTTGTCTAACCATACAAATAAAATGACGAACGTCATGTAACATATTCCAGATTGTCCCAACTCGCGTGCTGACAACAACGTTGCCAATCATGTTGAGCGTCGTTACGCATCAATTGTTGTCAATAGCTTAATACATAAAAATCACTAAACAATCAAAATTTTCAATGAAACTGTGACATCAGATAAAACCATTATTTAACGTCAACAAAAGAGGACATTACCTCAGTAGCCCAGAAGCTAGGTCCGAGTATGGCTGACACCAAATGTATGCCGATGATGGAGTACTGCGCCTCTGTGACGTCTATCCGACCCATCTTGAGCGTGCCCGTAACATAGGCCTGCCAGTGAGCGCAGTAGAATAATGTCATTGCGCAGAAGCACTGGAAAGAAATAAGTAACAATATTTAAAAAAAAAATGCTGGTTTGCAGGCACAACATACATAGGTGTACCCGACTGGATAGCAACCATCGCGTAAATGGTGTAAAACCCGGTGTTGATTGTTCCGCGATCAGCAAGAATACATCATCAACAAACTGAATTCGTCCACTGCTGGACCTATGTCCAATTCTTAGGCCTCAAACTTGGAAAGGCATAGTTCCAAGTTGGCGCCACCCTTGACGGTCCTCCGCCTTCCTCATCCAGCCGCTTCCCGCTACGTCTATTAGGTCGTCAGTCCAGCGGGCTCGAAGTATACATTCAGTCACAAAAGGTCGGCAATATTCTGGCAACCGCCTAGATTTCGATAGATGCAACTCCTCTCAATGGTAATATCTGGGCTACATTGTAGTTACCAACAGGCTTAGACTAGTCACTTTGCCGTGCTTAATGTGAACGAAACACAAAGAATCTCAAATGACGCCAACGAGCTGGAAAATGTCTAGAACGCTGCATAAAATGACTGATGGTTTTAGAAATTTCAATTTCCTTACGCTGGAGGTTAGTATCTCCAACTTTATTATTTTGACTCCCGCTTTGCAAGCTCTACGCAGCTCTTTGGAAAATGGAAAAAAATTGATTTATTTTTCTATTTGATTAATTTAGTACACCATATAGCACTCCTAGAGAATCGTCGAGCTACACTGCTCGGTGTAAACACTAAACTTGCTACTGTCGATCCTGCATTACAGGAGTTGCAATGGCTAAGGTGTAAACGGAATAGTATCTTTAGAAATGTCGAGGTTTGTGGTGATTTTCCAGCTGTAAAAGACACTTGATTGAACAGAGGTCATTGTACTGGAGTGAAACGTTTTGCTAGCTAGCTATTTCCAATAACACACCAATTAGTCGAATTTCAGCTTTATTTGTCGATTAAACTCATTTGGAGTTTACGACCCAGTATTTTTAGCAAAAAGAGAAAAGGATTTACATAACGATTGGCTTCAAAAACGGACGCAATAGGCAAAGTTCGAATTGTACTAAATATCAAATAGATTGCATATATTTGTTGAACCAAGCTATTGAAGATTTTGTGTCACATTAAATAAAAAGTCAATCATCTCAGCTTTTCTATTATCTCTATTCGGTATTTATTTATAACACATTGAAAATATATAACGTATAGAAAGATAGTTAATTGTCTGGAACGTGGTTGAATCATGTTAGTAGGTCAATAACAAGTTTACATCAAGAGTGTAAGCGCTCGAACATCTTATGTGGCGCTTGCTCTATTTTAATAGTCTTATTTATTTTAAATAGGCAATGGTTGGCATTGCAGCGATACTAATTTATGTGCGACATTTTTCATATGTAATGTTTTATCGACTTTTAAACACCAACAAAAATAGGGGTGTAGCAAATTTGAGCACTATGTCTGTTTATCTGTGTGTAGGATCGTAGCAACTGGCCGATTTAGATGTTGTTTTATTTATTTGAATGAAAATTTAATCGAGAGTACTAGCTCAGTAACCATGACCTGACGCTGCAACCAAGCCATTCGCAGTTTTTTCAACTCCTCGAAATATATCGTGAAGAAGAATAATAAATGTAATAAAATATGTAATGTTATAGAAGATATGTCGTGTTTCGGCTCATTGAATAGGTTTCAGAGTTTTTTAACGGTTAGGTTATTATTTTTAGTCCCTTTAAAATACTCTTATCTTAAATCAATGTTGTCAACTATCATAGAAACAATCTGTACCAATATGAGTATAAAGTACGCAGCAATGTGTCCGGCACCTGTCACGTCTGGAATCAAAATAGTTCAAGGCAAGATACGAATCATTTCAACAAATTGCAGTAATGACGGTATTTTTAATAGCTTTTTAATTTTAGGGATTGTTGTTAATGCGGAGCCCGGGTGATGTGATTTCGAGTTCCTAATTCAAAGAGAAGTTGCGTTAGTGAAGAAAATCTAGTATTATTGGAATACAGTATACGAATAAACCCTTTTGATCCAGATAAGCAATTTCCAAGGTTAGATTGTCAGTGGCAACGTACGTAGTGAGTAGCGGCGTACGTAGACTGTAAAACCAATGTCCTAAGATCGATCGCCAGAAAAAATTTGAAAAAATACTCCTTAATTACACAGGATATCACATTTGTTTTAACACTAGTTCCACCTACATCTTTAGGGATGAGGCGCCACATTACATCATGTTATTTAAAGATATTATACTTAACAATTTGACTGCCTCGGTGGCGCAGTTGTAATGCGTACGGCGTTACGATTACGCTAAAGCTGAGTTCTCTGGTTCGATCCCCGGGTCGGGTAAAGTGGTAATAGGTTTTTCTATTTCGAAATGCTCAGTATCAGCCCGGAGTCTGGAATTTGTGCCCGGTATGGCGATAGGCTCGCCCCCTATCACATCGTGGGACCGAGATACGCTCGGCGAAATGTGGGTGTACTAGTTACACCTCTGCCTACCCCATCGGGGATTACAGGCGTGAGTGCGTATGTATACTTAACAATGAACGAGGAATTAGTTTGAATGCATCCGTACATTATCGGGCATAATATAGCGGATAATGGCCCACTCTCCCTCTGATGATACGAGGTCACGCACGAGTCACAGCGAATTATTAACGTACACAGATGGGTCGGGTCATAAACTATTACTACGGAAATTCAGAACCATTGGTTACATGTCTTTTTACATCGTAAGAAATTTTTGTAATAAGACATTTTGACATTTTACCCGAGGATCGAACCTGAGACCTCAGTGTTAGCATTAGTCGTAACGCGTACACTTTAAAAGTGCGCCATCGACGCAGTATAATGTACATCGTAATTTTTTGTAATAAGACATTTTATTTTGACATTTTTCTAGGTAGGAGCCTCCGTTACTAGAGAGGTATTGGAACTTTAGTCTACTACACTGGTTTAATGCGAATTGGTGGATTTCATATACGATCAAAAATATTTTTGGAAGAACTCTCAGGTGTGCTGGCTTTTCACGGTGTTTTCATACATACACACTCACGCCTATATGCCATGTTTTCTTTCAACATTAAAGCGAGCGATAAATTAACAATGAGTACGCCCGTATACTGAGAAGTCAGATGTGAGTCTCCTGAGGGCTGGGATGGAACACGTGACCTCCACTAATTATTATTCGATCTGAGCCTTCACCAGACAGTTAGCAGTTCGTTCCACACCTCTGCTTTCAATTTATAAATATATCAAAACAGAAATAATCACAGAACAGAGAAAGTACAGTATTATAAAGGTAAACAAAATAAAAACGCTGAAAAGTCAAAAATAACTAATTCTATCTATTCTATTATCTTTAGAGTCGGTGCATGGGTGTCTGTGTCGCTACCGGTCAGATAAAATTGCACCGTCTCCAAAGAGAATAGAATAGATAGAATTAGTTATTTTTGACGTTTCAGTGTTTTTATTTTGAAGTCAATTTCTAAGTTTTATTAAACGTTATTTTATTTTTAAATTTTAAACCTACAGCAATAGCATGTAAAAACACAATCGCGACGAGTGTACTGTTGTCCGTTGAGGAGTTTTATTTTTTTACTCCGTACTCCGTCATCTGATCTTAACCAAAAATGGGACCACACGGGTAGCACCAGCTTTCATATAAAAAAAGAATCATCAAAATCGGTTCACCCAGTCGAGAGTTCAGAGGTAACAAACATAAAAAAAACAGTCGAATTGAGAACCTCCTCGTTTTTTGAAGTCGGTTAATAAAGTATAAATAGATTTCTTATAGTGGATAAAAGCGATTGAAGTTATCATTGTGCAAAATATTTCAACAGATAAAATAATATGCAATGATGACTAGCATAGTTTTTTCTTGTTTTCACAATCTCTTTGAGCTCTAAAACCAGAAATGAATTAACCGCCGAATAAAATGTTAATGTTAACAGTACTTTCACTTGTGTTCAAACGAGTAGTATGGTGAATAATATTAGTGAAAGGACTATCGCTGAATTGAAGTGTGCTGCTTTGTAATTTCTTCATAGTAGAAGGCCGACAAACTAGCTTATTTTATAGAAAATTATACCATGGATTGAGGATATGCTATCAAAAATTCTAGAAGAATCATATCGCGTTATTGACTTTATAGGAAAGTAATGGGATAATTAAAATCGGACAACTGGACTCTCACTCAATCACCATACGACAAGCAATAGGAAACTGCCTCTTTACTTCTGTAATCAAAACTCTCTACAGTAACTCTACCATTGATAATTTTATTGCGATTCTCATGATCCAACAATAATTCATAATATAAATTCTACCAAGCATATAATATTTTATACCATTTTGTGGTGTTAATAAATAATTACTTTGACGTATGTACGTGCTTGCACATGCCAGTACATACTGCAAACCATGACCTCGGTCTGTATTACCAAGATATACATTAATTACGCAGACATTTATGGCTTTATAAATATTGGCTTCACGCAATCATCTCACATGGAGACTTCGCAACGCTAATGTTAGGTTTTATATCAAGAATTTATTCTTACTAGAAGGCCTTTTTTGGCACGAGTAAAATCCACTTTACGGATACCGTCCCGACCGCGGGGGTGGGGGTGCCGGTAATCTCGAATTTCTTAGAAGGCCTAGTGTAACGGAGCAACTATCTTTAACGCATAGACCACATCTTTACAGTAGAAGGCCGGCAAATGAGCAAGTGTGTCACCGTATGGAAAGTTATCATCACGGAAAGGAGTGAATTGGGTAGACGGGAACACATGGGGATATTTTTTGAGCCTCTGAGGATCTTGATCAAACGAAATCCACCAGCAACCCATGATTGGTCATGCCGGTAGTCATGCTATAGACAATGTGGCGCTATACAGTTCACTATGAACATTGCCTTATCTGCGTCTGCGCAGGTATTTAATTGGCTAATTGATGGTTGATTGGTTAAAAGTTGATGCAGTTCGCGCATAGCGTACGTATAAGGGGTCGTCTTATGGCCGTTCCCTGTATTCTGTCTGTCGACAGATTTGCTTACTATCAATAGTATTTTGACAGATCTTCCATACAAAAATGTGTCAAAATTTTACTGTCAGTAAGCAAATCTGTAAGTAGACAGAATATTGGGCCATTAGTTGCTTTAGCTACAGCCAGGCTCTACCATTTTTTCCGACTCTTAATTCTTTTTTGCCTAAAGTAACAAAAAGATACGCCTAGCCGTATTTTTAAAAAGCAACGAGTGAAGAGGCAACCTATTTAGAGTATGTGCGAATTGGCTCGATCGAATTGGGTAAAATGTAGAGCGGTGGGAACGGTAGTGATTCAGACAATTTGGCGGTACTCCAACGCGATGTATCCTGGTATATATGACGTTCTGCCAACTGCCCGGACTGGTTATTATTCTTATATGTACACGTTTTCGTGGTTTGAGAGGTTTCCATTATCGATTCGCGACCTTCAATTGTACCACAATGTTACCGGGTAAGACAGAATCGTAGTTAGTGATATCTTTCTTCAGATATGACCCATATACATACATACATACATACGCACTCACACCTGTAATCCCCGAAGGGGTAGGCAGAGGTGTAACCAGTACACCCACATATCGCCCAGCGTATTTCCGTCCCTTATGTGATAGGGGGCGAGCCTATCGCCATACCGAGCACAAATTCCAGACTCCGGGCTGATATTGAGCATTTCGTAATAGAAAAACCCAATACCAATTTACCCGACCCGGGGATCGAACCCGAGACCTCAGCGCTAATTAACCTCAATCGTAACGCGTACGCATTACAACTGCGCCACCGAGGCAGTCTAGTAGTAGTATATGAACCATATATCTACAAATATCTTATACTTTGGGGCTTACATGGGAAGCAGACTTTTGATATCAATTCACAGGAAATAAATCTAAGACCCTCAGTTCTGTTTACTTACAGACTCTGGAATGAAGTTTCCTACACAGTGTTACCTCAGCGCTATAATTTGCCCTTCTTCGAACAAAGTTTGAAAGAATTTTATGTTCGACATGCCCTTAGCTATATCATTGACATGTCCATCGAAGACGGTAACCACTTACAATTAGGTGGGCGTACAGTAATACGATTTAAATAAGTCCGTATATTTGGGAAATTCGAACGCGTGATAGTGACCCAATACAGGCTTATTATTCATTAGTATAATATATTATAATACATTATACTGCCTCGGTGGCGCAGTTGTTATGCGTATGCGTTACGACAAAAGCTAACGCTGAGGTCTCAGGTTCGGGTCGGATAAAAGTCATATTGGGTTTTTCTATTACGAAATGCTCAGTATCAGCCCGAAGTCTGGAATTTGTGCACGGTATGGCGATATGCTCGCCTCCTATCATATCAAGAGACGGATATACGCGCGGTGCAAAGTGGGTGAACTGGTTACACCTCTGCCTACCTCGGAGATTACAGGCGTGAATGCGTATGAATGTATGTATATTATACTACTTTTTCTCTTGAGTGACTGACCGGATCTGGATGGCCAGGCATTCATTGCATATGCGTATTAGCTCATAAAAACCGTACATTAACTAAAACGTAGTTCGACTGTCAGTATGCTCGCTTGACATGAGCAAATCATTATCATGCTACTGAAATCACTCACGCAAATCGAATAATTACAGAGTTCACAAACCTTGCTTCATTTTTGCAACATTGTTACTTATCAAGTCGCCATGTATGCGGGCGTTGTACTCTCTCATGTGGTTATATTAGATAATATATGTTTGTAGCTTTACCCTTATTATTACATACGCACTCACACCTGTAATCCCCGAACGGGTAGGCAGAGGTGTAACCAGTACACCCACATTTCGCCGAGCGTATCTCCGTCCCGTGTGATAGGGGGCGAGCCTATTGCCATAACGAGCACAAATTCCAGACTCCGGGCTGATATTGAGCATTTCGTAATAGAAAAACCCAATAACACTTTACCCGACCCGGGGATCGAACCCGAGACCTCAGCGTTAGCCTCAATCGTAACGCGTACGCATTACAACTGCGCCACCGAGGCTTTACCCTTATTATTTATTATATTGTTTTTATGAGATAAACGTGTATTCTGATTGTGTCATCAATCAGACTTAAACCCGGTTTCTGGGCTAAAAGGCTGATCAAATCAACATTCAACTAACAGTACTTTGATTTTGACACCGCTGTCAAAACAATTCGAGTTGCTGAAACGTTGAATAGTAAAAAAAAAATGTCTCTTCAGTATCGTTTGACATACAACTTTTCATATTAATTTGAAAGTTATGTTAACTAACAAGTGTTGATCACGCTTCTAGCAACTCAATTTTGACTTGACATGAGATTTGAAATTCGATTAGTTAGTTTTACATTGATCAGCCTTTCAGAAACCAGGCGTACTTATGTATTTATTTGTGCACGAGCTTTTGTTCGTGGGTCTGCCTACGTAAATGTTTTTTTTATTGCCCACATAGATAGACGAGCAGGCGGCTCCCGTGATGGTAAGTGGTTACCGCCGGCCATGGACTTCAGCAATGCCAGAGCACAGCCAAGCCGCTGCCTACCGTTACAAACCGGGCCATGCCTTTTTCCAGAGTAAAAGAAGCCCATAACATCATCCAGGTCGCACAGCTCCACCGCTCTGTTATCTCAGGTGCCTACCCAGTTATAGGTACCCTATCCTTGCTATTATCAATGTTATTTATATCGCTTCAAACCCTACAAAAATAAAATGTACTGTTATATGAATAATAACGAATTTAGGTATTATTGTTATCATATCAATGAATCATTTCATTTCATATACTACTGTTGCATTTCGTACGGTCCGTGAGATTAACACACCATCAAGTGCTAATGGACTTCAATTTACTTAAATAAAGATAGTATTATCGTTTAAAAACATCATGCTTTTAATCATTTATCAATATAATATAATAGTAATACATACGCACTTACACCTGTAATCCCCGAAGGGGTAGGCAGAGGTGTAACCAGTACACCCACATTTCGCCGAGCGTATCTCAGTCCCACGATGTGATAGGGGGCGAGCCTATCGCCATACCGGGCACAAATTCCAGACTCCGGGCTGATACTGAGCATTTCGTAATAGAAAAACCCAATAACATTTTACTCGACCCGGGGATCGAACCCGAGACCTCAGCGTTAGCCTCAATCGTAACGCGTACGCATTACAACTGCGCCACCGAGGCAGTAATATAGTAGTAATAGTAATATAATAATACCTTCCGCATATCGACAGTCGGATCATGCATCAAGCGATAATTTAATCATGACCCCCACTGATAACGAATTTGGCAACAAATAAACAGTAAAACTATATTATCAATGTAGTGATAACGAGGAAGGTCAATATTTACTACTGAACGCTGAATATGATGTACCTATGTTTGTATGACTTATGTAACTGAGGTTCTTAGGTTTACCCGAATATTACACGTTGAAATAAAACTAGTTTATACGGATTTTATCGCGGTTTAATTTATATTTTAGACCCGACGTTTCGATAGCTTTTCAGCCTTCGTGGCCACGGGAGAGCACACGAAGGGCCTAAAATAAAAACTAAACCGCGATAAAATCCGTATAAACTAGTGTTTAGGCGTCAACCATTATTTCGTAATTTATCTTGTATTTATTGTAATAGCGAATAATTAAATTGTTAGTATTATTTGTCTATGATTACCCCGAGCCATCTAGTGGCAACATTTAGAAATTTTGTAACGTGTCGATGTTTCCTTGTCGGCCATTTTGGAAGAACACTTGCTTCCTCGTACTGTTACCAATAACACGCATTTTTTTACAAAAAGGGTATTTTCATTCATTCCAACATACACAAATTCAAAAGTTAGCTCAAGCCCCAACATTGGTCCTTCGTTGCCGAATATTCATTTGGACCTTCGTCGGCGAATATTCATCGGAGCAGCGTCAGAAATCTGGAGATTCGTCACTGCATCGGCGTGGGAACTTCGCCCCGTATCAACACGGATCCACACACGCCTCAGAAGACGGTCAGATCCATCCTTTCTCTTCCCCTATTTCATCGCTTGTGCTAATATCGTGTTATTTCCTGGTTATAGGTTCAACCACCGTGAGTCGCTCTGGGTCATCACGTCTCGAGTGGTAACTGTAAGTACGTAACTTGCTTTATATCAGGCCATTGCGATGAGTGACGACGAAAATAAAATCGTGGGGAAGCATTTGTCAGTTCCCAAATCACCTTTAAGGGACCGTAGTCCAACGAGTGCGGGTGATTTGAGAAAAATGAGGGGTTCGTTAAAAAGTCGGTTAACTTCATTTGAAAAGTATATTAGTAAATCAGAAGATCTTTCATTAACTAATGTTCAAAAGGCAGAAATAAACTTACGAATACAATCTGCCAAGGTAATATTAGAAGATTATTATAATATTCAAAATAAATTAGACAAATTAACCGATGAGACTGAATTAAGTTTAAATTGTGAGTATAGAGAATCATTCGAAAATCAGTATTTTACAATAATGGCTTCTGCAACATGTTTAGTAAGTGATAACATTGGTGACGATTCTCAATGTTCGAAAACGGGAAAATCTAAAAATAAACGTTCAAAATTGCCAGACGTTAAGTTACCTGACTTCGACGGTAGTTATGACAAGTGGCTAGAATATAAAAACTCATTTATAACAATGATACACACACGCGATGACCTAGATGAAACTGATAAATTTCAGTACCTCAAATCTTCGCTTAGTGGTTCAGCCCTTCGAGTTATAAGTTCATTAGAGTTTACACCTTCTAACTACTCACACGCATGGGAACTACTTGTACAGAGATTTCATAACAGTCGCTTATTAGTACATAACCACGTAAAATCTTTGTTTACTGCACCATCGCTTACCAAAGAATGTTCTGAACAAATTAGAAATCTTATAGACACTGTATTAAGGAATTTGCGATCTCTAAAAACCTTGGAGGAGCCTACAGACATGTGGGATACCTTAATTATATATTTAATAAGGTCTAAGCTCGATCAAATTACCAAGCGCGAATGGGAAGACCATAAAAGGTCACTGAAACTTATTTCCAATACAGGTTCTAAGTGTAATAAAATTAAACTAGAAGACTTATTAGATTTTCTCAGAAGTAAGGCGGATACTCTCGAAACAATACATTACAATAATACAAAACCTCATCACACTAAATCCACTTCAGATCACAAAAAACATCAAACACATAGTTTCGTTTCTACACGCAACACTAAAACGAATAAGTTTGAGAAACCTAAACAAGTATGTGTGATTTGCAACAGCAATCATGCATTGTACGCTTGTATCAGTTTTCTTAATTTAACAGTCGAAGATAGGATTAAACTTGTAGAAGTTAAAAATCTTTGCCCAAACTGTTTACGTGCAGGTCATACAGTCGTTAACTGTTTATACGGACCTTGCAAGCAGTGCGGGGAAAAACATAACAGTTTAATTCATATTAAAGGCAATAGCGTAAACACATGTACAACTATAGATACCCGAGTGGCTAGCGCATCGCCGCCGCATGAGCGAAATAACAAACCGGTTCCTGCGAACGAGTCGGCGATGCGTTCTACGTCACAGTTATATACTAGTACATTTCATTCAAATAACGACACCGGAGTGTCTGCATTAAATCGAGTTATTTTGGCTACCGCTTTAGTGGATGTCGCGGATAATAACAACACGTATCATACAGTTCGCGCCCTGCTCGATAACGGGAGTCAACATTGTTTCATTTCTGAAAGTTTAACAAAACAGTTAAACGTTTCAGTTATACAGTCCGCTGTTCGAGTCTCGGGTGTGGGACATTCGGTCACACAGTCGAGTCAATCATGCGATATAAACATACGCTCTAAGTTAAACGATTATACCACGAATATTCGTTGTATTGTTTTGCCGGAAATTACGGGTAGTATTCCGACAAATAATATTAATTGCAATTCAATTAATATACCAAAAAACATACGTCTTGCAGATCCCTCTTTCCATATACCATCAAATATTGATATATTAATCGGAGCGGACAGGTTTTGGGATTTATTAGATGAAGGCCGTTTCAAATTACCGTGTGGGCCATATTTACAAAATTCCAAAATGGGTTGGTTACTGTCCGGTCCCATTGATGCGAAGAATTTACGAATTGATCAGGTTGTCTGTAATATTTCTCAAACATTAGACAATCAATTGAGGAAATTTTGGGAGCTGGAGGAAATACGTTTTGATAATGATACCTTCACTGCAGATGAGCGTCAGTGTGAGGATACATTTATACGTACCACTAAACGTGACGATAACGGTAGGTTTTCGGTTCGAATCCCGTTAAAGGAACCTCCTAGCACGCTTGGTGATTCTTACGAAATGGCTAAAAGTCGGTTCTTAGCCTTAGAACGTAAATTACATAAAATGCCTAATTTCAAAAATATGTATTGCGAATTCATGCGAGAATACATTGAATTGGGTCATATGAAACTTTTACATAGATATGATTCACCTAACTATTTCCTTCCACATCATGGAGTGTGGAGAAATAGTAGTACGACTACTAAATTACGCGTAGTGTTTGACGCCAGCGCCGTCACGACGTCAAACAAATCGTTGAATGACATACAGCTGGTCGGACCAGCATTGCAAAATGATATTTTTTCTATTCTGTTACGGTTTAGACAGTATAGGTACGTAGCATGTGCCGACGTAGAGAAAATGTTTAGGCAGATATTAATACATAATGATCACCGAAATTTACAACTTATATTGTGGAGAGAAAACTCATCCGATTCACTAGACATTTATCAACTTAATACAGTTACATATGGCACTGCATCCGCACCATATTTAAGCATGCGTTGTATCCGTCAATTAGCCGAAGATACAAGTGATGACGTCATAGCTACAGTGATAAGAGATGATTTCTATGTAGACGATTTAATCACAGGTCATGATAACTTCGAGTCATTGTTGAGTATTTGTGAAAAAACGTCCCAAGTATTAAAATCGGGTTGTTTCCCATTACGCAAGTGGACTTTCAATCATGACTCAACAACTCACATCCAAAAACGGTTATCAATAGACGAACATTGTCAAAGTAAAACCCTTGGTTTGGGTTGGTCAAATGTCAGTGACGAGTTTCATTTTACTACAGAGTTAGAAAATACCGTTACAGTCACTAAACGAATTATTCTCTCTATAATATCTCAGATATATGATCCGTTAGGCCTTTTATCCCCAACCATAATAATTGCAAAGATAATTCTGCAGCAATTATGGTTACAAAAAATCGATTGGGATGATCCTGTACCTAAGGATATTTTAATGAGGTGGAATCGTTTTATTATTACTATTTCAGAAGTTCTAAAACTATTACGAATTCCTCGTTACGTCATGAGTGAATGTTCACGGAGAATTGAACTTCATATTTTCGCAGACGCCTCACAGGACGCATACGGCGCCTGTGCTTATGTGAAAACGTATGGAGAATCAGCACAATTTACTGTTAAATTATTGTGTTCCAAAAGTAAAGTCGCCCCAGTAAAAACAATTACTATTCCGCGGCTCGAATTGTGTGCGGCACTTGTGGGTGCAAAATTATATAAAAAAATTGTAAAATCATTAAGATTGCAAATTAATGAAACATACTTTTGGACAGACTCGACCATAGTATTAGGTTGGATTAGGATGTCTCCCCGTATGTTAAAAACGTTTGTACAAAATCGTGTCATACAAATTAACGAATTAACAGGTGATGCTTTATGGTGTCACGTAAATGGCAAGGATAACCCGGCGGATTACGTTTCACGTGGTCTTTATTTAGACGAATTACATAAATGCGATACATGGTGGTACGGGCCAGAGTTTTTACGTAATATTGAGTTAAATTACATAACGGATATAAATTTAGATACTTCTTTATTGCCTGAAATAAAATCACAGTCTCATATTACAATAAATGATAATTCAAGTACTGAATTATTTTATTTCAATAGATTTTCTTCGTTCAATCGAATGAGACGCACTGGTGCTTATATATTGCGTTTTATATATAACTCGCGGACGAGGAGTAAACAACTTCGTAAAACCGGTTTGTTATCTATAGATGAACTGAACCAATCAGAGCTAGTTCTAACGCGTCTCGCTCAGGTGCAGTCATTTGGAAATAATTATATTACATTAGTACAACGTCGTTCGGGCAAATTGACAGGACTTAATCTTTTTGTAGACGATAACGATATTCTGAGAGTTGGTGGTAGATTAAATAATTCAAGTTTCGATTATGATAAGAAGCATCCAGTGTTATTATGCAGTAAACATAGATTTACAGTGTTGTTATTTAGTTCGGAACATAAACGTTTATTACACGCGGGACCTCAGCTTCTTCTGTCGAATATTCGTGAGTGTTGGTGGCCATTGGGCGGTAGAAACCTAGCCAGGAAAACTGTCCATCAATGTGTTATGTGTACCCGGCTGAAAGGTGTTACTTTAAAGCCTATTATGGGAAATTTACCGGCTAAACGACTTGAAGCGAGTTTTCCATTTAAATATACGGGTGTGGATTATGCTGGCCCTGTCATGATTTTAACCCGAAAGGGCAGAGGAGCTAAACTAGTGAAAGGTTACATTTGTTTATTTATTTGCTTTTGTACCCGTGCGATGCATTTAGAACTCGTCACTAGTTTATCAACCAATGATTATTTGCTTGCATTAAAGAGATTTATATCTCGACGTGGTAAGCCAGCAGAGATAATTTCTGACAATGGTAGGAATTTCGTAGGTGCCGAAAGGCAATTTTTAACATTTTTAACTGAGAACTCTAAATACATATTTGAATACGCTACAGATAAAGGGATAAAATTTAGCTTCGCTCCCCCTTACTCTCCTCATTTCAATGGTTTGTGTGAAGCGGGCGTTAAATCCTGCAAGTACCACTTGAGACGTGTCATAGGAAACGCTAGTCTAACCTACGAGGAGTTCAGCACGGTATTGGCACAAGTCGAAGCCGTCCTGAATTCCCGTCCTATATCCGTTTTATCCACAGATCCTGACGACATGCTCCCTCTCACACCAGCTCACTTCCTGATCGGCCGTCCTCTGACTGCGCCCATGCAAGCAGATGTATCTGACACTCCGAGTCACACACTGCCCCGTTACGACCGCATCGAGCAGCTGAGACAGCATTTTTGGCAGCGATGGGCAAAAGAATATGTCTCAGAGCTCCAGAGTAGATCGAAGTGGAAATCCAACATAAGCGAGATTGAAGTCGGTACGGTGGTACTCGTTAAAGAAGACAACGTTCCCCCATTAACATGGAGACTAGCTTGCGTTTCAGAAGTATATCCCGGTAAGGACGGCGTGTCAAGAGTGGCAGATCTTCGCACAGCATCAGGCGTTATACGGCGTTCCTTCTCGAAGATATGTCCACTGCCTGTATCATCTGAGTGATGTCTACGCGTCGCGCAACTCAAGCATACAAGACTTCACGTTGGAGCCTGCGGCATCCAAGGCCGGGGCCATGTTTAGGCGTCAACCATTATTTCGTAATTTATCTTGTATTTATTGTAATAGCGAATAATTAAATTGTTAGTATTATTTGTCTATGATTACCCCGAGCCATCTAGTGGCAACATTTAGAAATTTTGTAACGTGTCGATGTTTCCTTGTCGGCCATTTTGGAAGAACACTTGCTTCCTCGTACTGTTACCAATAACACGCATTTTTTTACAAAAAGGGTATTTTCATTCATTCCAACATACACAAATTCAAAAGTTAGCTCAAGCCCCAACAACTAGTTTTATTTCAATTATGTAATTGAATATGCTGCATATTGCTTTACAAGGTGTTAGGTCCCTTGTATGCGAGAGGCCGGCTGGGTTGGTACCACCGCTTTGCCTATTTCTGCCGCCAAGCAACAGTGTGTAAGCACTGTTTTGTTCCGGTTTGAAGGACACTGAAGCCAGTGAAATCACTAGGCATTATGAGAATTAACACGTTATGTCTCGGGGTGACGAGCGCAGTCCAGTGTCATGCAGTGGTTTGTTACTTAAAGTTCTGTGTGGCGTTACATTTGTTTATGAGCAGTGGCGCTTACCATCATTCAAGCTAATAAAAAAAATATAAGTGGCGAATTTACACTTTTATAGCAGAGTCCTGCAACCAAGCAAGTGGATCACCTGATAGTAAGTGATTTCCACCACCGATGGACATCTACAACACCAGAAGAATTATGGACACGTTGCTGATCTTACCTCGGTGGCGCAGTTGTAATGCCAACGCGTTACGACTCGGGTTCGATCCCCGGGTCGGGTAAAAGTGATATTGGGGTTTTCTATTACGAAATTGTGCCCGGTATGGCGAGAGGTTCGCCCCCTATCACATCACTGGACGGAGATACGCTCGGCGAAATGTGGATGTACTGTTTATATCTCTGCCTACCCTTTCGCGGATTATAGGCGTGAGTGCGTATGTATTCTGATCTTACCGCGTTTCCGCGATTTTTGACCTCCGAATATCTTAATCACGTTGCTACTTCATGTTTTCTGTGAGACAGTTGGAATTGGTAACAATCAAGTCAAGCCGGACCATTTATACTGTAGACAAAACTGTCTACAGTGTGGCTCTATCATTTCAAATACTGAAGAAATGTAACAAAAATGAAATCGAAATGGCTTTGAACACAATAACCGAGAAATGAGAAGCGAATGAAACCGCTTATTTGTTACGCTATAAACTGCAATAAAGTGAAAGTTAGTCCACAGTTTATGTATTAGCACTTTTTGGACTATTACCTACTTCCTCTAACTATTTGTAGATTAATATCAGGTTCCAATTAAATGTAAGAAACTTTTTTTAGACATAAATAAATACACCCAACAGTCACACACACACCCCACACTAGGTTAACCTGTATCGTGGGTATCAGGAACTACGAACGACTTGCGGTCCCACAAAACCCAAATCCGAAACAAATATTTGTGGATCACACAAACATTTGCCTCGGTGCGGGAATTGAATCCAATCGCCTCTCGCTTCGTAATCGGCTACTCGCCCGCTGCGCCACGGAGGCTGTCGTAATACCACATAATATAACCATAAAGCTGTCTTCAAAGATATTGACGAGGTTTATAGCGTCGTCGTAGAACAGTTTAACCTTGATTTTCATTGCTGTAAAATGTTTTTGAATATTCGCGATTTAGCGTGGCGTGACAGTCTCCGTGACGCAGTGGGCGAGTAGCCGCCTGTGAAACGAGAGGCCGCGGGTTCGATCCCCGCACCGAGACAATGTTTGCCACAAATATTTCTTTAGGGGTCTGGGTATTTTCTCAGGCAGTCAGGCAGGCGGCCGGTCGTAAAAACTACAAGGCAAATCTTTCTGTAACATGTGGTAATAACATGTTGTGCCGACCCCACTGCGAGTGGGATAAGGGCAGGTGGAAGAAGAGAACCATGCATAAATTGTAGATACAAATCTTGCTTTATGTTGCAAACATACCGGTCAACCTATCTAATAATTCTACTCTTTCTTGTGTAACTTTTCCATTATATTTTCTGCAGCTGGTCTCAATTGTTGGCTAAATAAAGTTTTTTCTTTCTTTATTACCTTTGGCAATCACAATTATAATATGTAATAAGTACATACTTATACACTACGATTCTTAAATGTCCATATCTAATATCAGCAATTAGAAAATACTATTGCGCAGTAAAATCGATTGTACACGCTCTTTTCCGAGATTATTGTTTCGTAAATATAATCAATACATGGAATAGTAACAAAGTCGATTTCCCGCTATGGTATAAATGGCTCATTCCTTTATTCTGCGTAAGCACTCTGACGTCCGTATTCAAGAACAACGCTTTATAGGGGGTCACTCGGCTCTATAGTAGTTGATCAATTGAGTTGATTCAACAAAATCTGTAGGGTTTTTATTAATTAACTAGCTTCGACATTAACGGCCTATTCCGGGAAAAAAGTCTTATATAGCCTATAGCCTTCCTCAATAAATGGGCTATCTAACACTGAAATAATTTTTCAAATCGGACCAGTAGTTCCTGAGATAGCGCGTTCAGCCAAATAAACTCTTCAGCTTTATATATTAGTATAGATTAAGTTGAAAGTCAGTTCTGACGGTTCTAATCGTATGCTATTTAGCAGTCGATCAACCAAAATCATACCGTGGGAACCTGTTGGTCCGATTTTGTTAAGAACTATTTAAACTTACTTAAGCGTTCGTGCGCACTACGAGGTCTCGTAGTAATGTTTATAAAAAGTTTTAAATACTGAAGCTAGTTTGTGTATAAACTATGGACTGAAGAACTATAACTTGTCGTATTTAAGTGAGCCGACTCGAAGTCCGGAGTCTTGAAGTATGTAGTCTCCACTGTACGGTTCATAGAAAAAAACACTCGAAGACTCGCCTCAAGCAACCCTATCATAATACTTTCTAGCGATCGAATTCAAATGACTCGCGTCAAGCTTTGATGCATGTTCGAGTAAATAACTATGGTCTAAACTAGATATCGTTATTACTCGAGTTTTAAAGTAGACATTTTTTTACATTTACGAAACCGATTTTGATGATTTTTTCACTAAATAAAAAAAACTGAAATATATGACTGCCTCGGTAGCGCAGTTGTAATGCGCACGCGTTACGATCGAGACCAACGCTGAGGTCTCGGGTTCGATCCCCGGGTCGGGTAAAGTGGTATTGGATTTTTCTATTTTCAAAATGCTCAGTATCATCCCGGATTCTGGAATTTGTGCCCGGTATGTCGATAGGCTCGCCTATCACATAAGGGACGGAGATACGCTCGGCGAAATGTGGGTGTACAGGTTACATCTCTGCCTACCCCTTCGGGGATTACAGTCGTGAGTGCGTATGTATAAAAAAATAGTAAAAAAACATTTTAACAAAACTAAAACAGTCCAGAAACAAAAAAAGTCGGTGAAAAAAGTATTGCGATTGATACCACAGACTCAAAATTGGTTAATTTTATTTTTAGCTTTTTTGATCGGTTTTATTTTATGTTTAAAGTTTAATATGTTCAGTTGTTGGGTCTTCGATCGTAAATACTCCTTTAGGTAATCAGTTCAATACTGGTTCAAACCCTGCCCATTATAGAATTTAGCTAACGATTGTAAAATATAAAATTTTAAGTGAAATGGTCCAAATGGTTAGCTGATCACCTATCTATTCAACTCTCAGACGTTCCCAATATGAATATAAAAATAATAACAATTATAAATTATTTCGCTTACAGGTCAGTATATTTTTACAATACATTAATATTCATTTACTAAACTGGTTACAGCGTTAATAGTTTGTATAATATAAATAAATTTTAAGTAACCATTTTAATTTATAAATAATTCATGTAACATTTAATATTGTGAATAGTATTTTTACAAAGATTACAATAGATTTTAATCAGTATCCATATTATGGTGTAAATAATATAAAATTTGAGTTACTCCGCTTTTGAGGTTGTTTATAATTTACCTTTATACCTATAATGTTTTGTATTCCTCTTGTAAACAGCCTCTCGCTGTGAGAGGCATACTACCTTTTTTATGGTATAGGCCGGCAAACGAAGTGATCTCTACCGCCCATGTACGCCCACAATACCAAAAGAATCATGGGTGCGTTGCCGACCTTAATGGAAAGGGATAATTAAGGGATTGGGAAGGGAAGGGGATTTGAGCCTCCGGATATATCACTCACCGTACGAAACGCAGCAGCAAGCTGCTACTTTACGTCGGTTTTCTGAGAGACGTGGTAACGACCCGGACGAGCCGGCCCATTCATGCTGTAGACAAAACTGCCTACAGCGTAACCTACCTAGTCGTGTTAGTATACGCATAGACCTAAATACGCCCCATGGCTAAAAATATATCTAATTTATTCTTTTGACAGTTTCCAAGACGCATTGGGCGAGCTGGCTGCGAAGCGTGAGGCCGTGGATTCATTCCAATACAGAGAAAACATATTTGTGTGGTCTGGTCTGGGTGATGTGGGACCGCAAGTCCATCGTAGTTCCTGATACCCGCGATACAGGTTAACCTAATGTGGGGTCAGGACATGTGTGTGATTGATGAATTTATGTATTTATTTTTATTCTATGTAGACAAAATTGTCTACAGCATGACTACCATTCGTGCATATTTATCGGTTTATAAATAATTATAATAATGATACTTCACTAACCTGAAAGAACATCCACGTGGGATATTCGCCGAGCTTCACAGCGATACAAGCACCGAGTGCAATGAATATAGTCGATATACTATCGCATCCGTGGTCAAACAACTCTCCTAGCGGAGACTGGCTGCCTGTCCGCCGAGCCTGCTTGCCATCTATGGCGTCCAGGCTTTGGTATATAAATACTCCTAGAGCGCATAACGCGCATGCCCAACGTGGCGGTTCCTGCCGCGCGTCCGGGCTATACCTGCGAATTAAATAATTATAAGTATAATATCATTGACAGCCGTGGTGCAGCGGGCGAGTAGCCGGTTGCGAAGCGTGAGGCCGTGTGTTCGATTCCCGCACCTAGACAAATGTTTATCTGATGCACAAATATTTGTTTCGGCTCTGGGTGTGTGTGTGGGTTGCACCATCTGTTGGATAAGTTATTTTAACAAGTAATGTTTCATGGAAATTAACTAATTAAAATTAAGGTTGTAAAATTTGTTTTCAGTACTATTAAAATGTCAAAATCTGTAGCTGTCAACAACCATTACTTGTTACAGTAACAATAACCGAAGGATGGTGCTATTCACATTACTGTTTATTTGTAATAAAGCAATCTGCATCATCTTTGATAATTAAATGTGGGACCGCAAGTCCCTCTTAGTTCCTGATACAGGTTAACCTACCCACAATACAGGTTAACCAAGTGTGGGGTCAGGACTATGTGTGTGACTGTTGGGTGTATTTATTTAACTTTTGTTTAGCCTTTTTAGCGCAGCGGGCGCGTAGTCAGCTATGAAACGAGAGACCACAGGTTCCATTCTTGCACAGTAACACATTTTTGTAGGAAAAACAAATATTTGTTTCGGGTCTACGTGTTGTGGGATCATAAATCCCTTGTAGTTCCTGATACCACTATCAGGTTAAGTTTGTGACTGTTGGGTGAATTGATTGTTATTTATTTTACCCTTAACAATCAGAGTTAGGTAAAATTATATATGCAATATTGTTTTTACAATAATTTATTCATCCTTATTTTCCTGAACATAATTTATACTTTGTGTAATTAATTTGTTTTGGAATAAATATAATATAGAATTAATAATATATTACAATGTTTACCCCATAAATAGAGCGAAGTATTGGTACATTCTATGAATAAGACAATATAATTTATAGCATAGCAATGAACATCAATGACAGTCAATCCATTGTGTACTACTTCCTATAGTAGAGACAATGAACAATTGTACACTTATTCCTTCGAGTAATCATTGGATATGAATTAGGGATTTTAGAATTCCCAATAAATAATGATAGTACTTAATAATGAATAACAATTGAGCATCTTTTTAAAGATGTCTTCGTTTTGATCTTTATTTTTACATATTGGTATTATAATAATTTGGTGAAATCATTGAAAATCAATGGGGCCATAATCTAAAAATAGAATAGAATAGTACTGAATAATGATTGTATGCCTTAGACTACTTTTTTCTCTTTTCTCCATCCCATGGTTGTCTGTAAGAAATTGCCTTGAGCAATAAGACCGCCAATTGTGCCTTTTATGTTTTTTGTTTTCATTTAACTGTGTATGTTCTGGTGTACAATAAAGATTTAAATAATGATAGTTAACAGTACTACAATTATAATTGTGTGCTTTGTTACTGATTTTTATATGAATGATATGTCCCAAATCTCTTTTTCAATCGCCTAATCATCCCTTTTCTTTAGTCAGAAACTCATCAATGATTCTTCATGTATTGTTGTTGGATGTTCATGCATGGATGGTGGAGATCACTTACCATCAGTTGACCCACTGGCTCATATGCCATCCTCTGCTTTAAAAAAAACATGTGCAGTTATGGTGCAGGAGAAAAATAAGTACATAATCTACTAATATAAAAAAGGTATGTTCAAGGTCATCATGTTTTTATTTTTCAAAATAGAAGATTGACAAAGTGTAAATATAATAATTTTTATAGTACTCTATAATAATATGAGGTAAACAAATGACTAAAAGTTTTGATTGAAATATTTGTTTAGTAAAGAATGTAATATTTGTTTAATGATACAGAATGTTGCTTTGATGTCACTTTATTTATGATCAGGCCAAGGTACAGCTATCATTAAGATAAGAATGTGTTATAATTGACACTGGCAATAATAAGCAAAAGAACTTTAAACTTACATCAAGTAAAAAGTTCTATTGCTTGTTTTTCACAAAACAAGTTTTATTGACTATGACTTTTATCTAATCAAATGGTATGAGGAACTAATCAGTGATACAGTAGAATGGCTTATTACAGGGTTTCGGCACGAGATAACTTGTCAGTCAGGCACGCACTACTCAGACAGCTGTATCGACAGTATCGTCGTATATGATAACGTAGTGGCGCGACAAACCTTAGCCAATCGGAGCCGCCGTACGGACATACTATTATGCATGTCGACACGGTGAAAATATTGAATGGAACTCCACATGATGTTAGAAAGCATCAGCGGTTACCACACAACTACGAAATCCGCTACGTGCGGTTGTATTTGACACATTTTTTTTCCAGACACTTACCATACTAATATAAGTGTGGTGACTATATTTACAATTAGACCTAATATTGTGATGAGATTCGGAGCGAGCCAAAGCGGCGTTTTCGACACCAGCCAGCACCACCATGGCTGGAGCCATGCATCCAATATACTGGCACTGGTACAAGAGTATTTGTGTTCACTTAGTCTTTTTAACTGCGCCGCGTTGAGTATTCTCTCCTTATAGAACTGCATTTTGACACTGTCACGACATTACACTGAACTGTTTAATCAAATTTTTCGCTAAATTTTCGTGAGAAAATTAACATTAACCACTACACTCACATCACACCTCCATTTAAACCATAAACAAAATTATATTTTTTTAATTGTCAACATGTCATGACGCAGGACATTCACCATTCAGCCACGAGTACAAAATAAAGCATAGACAAATTACATTTGTGTCAGACTTATGTGTAATGATGTAAGATAAAAGTTGCTAGCCTTAGAATTTTAAAAAATATTCACATTTATCGGAATTACTTGAATTACATTAGCAGATACAGTCTGCAACACGGACCACGGATAAAGATGACTTTCGTATGATATTCAGCGTAATACACCAACGCGTACTAATAAATCAATGCGCATCGGAATGTCACTCTGCGTAGAAAAAAATAGCACTTTTGGTTTCTATACAAATGACGTTTTTTTTTTTATTTTTTTTTATTTTTTTTTTATCTATTGTATTATCCGCGATAATAGTTTCATTACTTGATTACTATTCAGAATATACAGTTTAGAAGGCCAATAAATAAACCTTACTTCATTTATCGTCACCGCCCATGAATGCTGACTGTTGACAATATCATCGCGATCGTGCAAAGGAATATGCATAGGCCTGGTTTTTTTTTTAAATCTACCGCAGTAAAATCAACATGAAAGCTCATTTACTCATTAAATCGGTTTTCTGTGAAAATGAGTTTTACAGGGACGACAGTGCGCAGTTGATGGCTCTGGTGTTGTATGCGTCTACAGGTTCCGGTAATTGCCTAGCTTCAGACTGCCAAATGCATGTTGGCCCAATGGCCAATCTGCAATCAGTACATGGTCGTCGTTAAGGGGAGTCAAAGGGAGCAATGGCCTCCTTCCCCTAATTAACCTCCAAAAAATAGTTTCTCATATTCGAATTCACATTGCACAGGCCCGTAAAATAGGGATGTCACTTGGGTAGGAGTGGTAGGAATCAGGGACTCTTATAAAATACTTTATTACAACACAAGCTTTATTTCAACAATAATTACATTTTTCTTACAAGATTGTAATACTTTAGTAGATAACTAGTATCGAAAGAGATTACAGTTTTTTGAATAATACAATTTTATATTGACAAATACAAAAACATATTTTTTTTGTTACAATTGAACATATTACTACGTATCTACAATTATTGTTAAATTTATTACCTAATACATTACTGTAATACCATATTTTATTTACCTTAAAATATATTTTGATACACGCGTAAGCCAATTAAATAGTTTTTTTAAATCTTTCATAACAATAAAACTTTTATTCATTCTTTATTTAATTAATTACTTTTATTTTTCCGCTCAAAATAAATAGTTACGTCCAATTTTTACGTTGAATTTATTGCTTCAAATTAGTTCACTTTGTACTTCATTTAAATTAAATCTATGGCTAAAATTATTGTATGTTCCTGTAGATTTAAATAAGATTAGGATTCGTTGGATGTAGAGCTGCTACCTCGTCTTGGCTTGGTTTTTCCGTGATTCAATTCTCTTCTGTAAGGTGGACAGTAAAGCACCGAGTACATTATGGCCTGGCAACCGCTTTCCGAATAGCAAGCGTTTGACGGAGTCATCGTATGTGAGCAGGGCTACCATATTCTGGAGAAGGAAACCTTGGCAGTATTCTAAGAGTTGAGTAGCACCGTAAACCTGCACAGGCAAAAACAAATGATAAATCGCAACTTCATTACCCTGTTTATTGTTATCAACAGATGGCATAGTCCTTCGCGGAGCGGCTTAAAAACTTTGATACTGGGTTAGGTTAGCCACTAACCATTCGATATAGAATAGAATTATCATCTTGGTCTTGTCTAAATACAATGTTGTATTAGCCTAATAAGTTAAAAAAGCAATATACCTTGGCATGAATATAAACCGAGACGAGATTATGTAAGTCGACGGATTTGGCAGCTCTCGCCTCGCAATGTCTCTGCAGCGGCAGTAGTTGGAAGAAGGAGGCAGCTGCGAGCACCTCTAGCACGTCCGTTTCAGGGATATCCAGCCCAGAGCACCCGCCAGAGTATAGGTATTTCATGACTTGCTACAGGATAAACAAAAGCTATCTATATAAATTTCTAAATACCACTCACTCACTCACTGACTGGTTAATCACAAAATTTCAAAAACTACTAAGATGGGATCGTGAAATTTGGTCAATTGATAGTTTGTGTAATGCAGGGGAAAGAAATGATGTCTGAATTTACATCATATGAAGGAGGGACTAGAAGAAGTTCAAATTGATTTATTTATTACAGTATCAATCAAATAAACAAAAATAATTTGCTGCTATTTAAAATTCGGCAAAGGTCAGTTCACTTTGCTAGTAACAGGATGCATAATAAAAATAGAAATCCATAGAAAACTATTTTCATTAAGTAGGTACAGTACCTACAAACAGAGGATACATACTTCAAATATATGGTATCTAATGTCGTTGATCTGCACGAGAGGCGGGGCAGTATTTGCTGGAGGTAGGCCCTCAGCAGACCCTCTGGGTGGAGCTAGCATGGCACGCAGTCTCGGTGATTCCGACACTAACACGATTTTATGCCCGTAGAACAGTCGACCTTCCACCCTGGGTAAAGTAACAGAAAGTATTATTATGTGCTAAAGAAAGATATTTTTTTTTGCTGGCAGCACTTTATTGGAATTTTTAATTTTTATCTATTGATTACCTTTGCTAAAGTCGTAGCATACAAAGAGGTGGCTTACTAACGCTTACTAAGGTTTCGTAAGGCTGAGAACCGTAAGATTCTGGGTTCAACATCCAAGTCAGGCAATCGCAATTTGTGTTAGAATTTATTGTCCTAAAAATCTATAAATTCCTTTGTTTATCTAGGTATGTACTAACATGAATGTTTGGAGGAATAACAATCAAAATCTTAATTACAATCAATCTATTTTAGAAAAAAAAAAAACTGCTAGTGCAGTCTGATGCTGAGGTATAAAAGTGTCGAATTTGACGCAAAGAATACCTACATTGCGGCGTATCTTGCTTTGACTACACATCCAGATGTAATGACAAGTATATATGTAATTATATATGTATTAGAGTGGTAGAGCCACGCTGTAGACACTTTTGTCTATAGCATGAATGGGCTGGGTCGGCCGGCTCATTACCACTGTCTCACAGAAAACCGACGTAAAGTAGCAGTTTGCTGCTACCTTTCGTACGGTGAGTGAGATATCCGGAGGCCCAAATCCCTCTCCCCTTCCCTTAGTTATCCCTTTCCTTTAAGGTCGGCAACGTGCCCATAATTCTTTTGGTATTATGGGCGTGGAGATCCATTACAATCAGGTGACCCAATTGCTCATTTGCCGGCCTATGACAAAAAAAAATTGTTTGAGAACATGCACAGTAAGTAGGTAACACGTACCTGAAGGTGACGTCAGCAAGCGATGGGTTGTTGACGTATGAGGGATCGACGCGAGCGGGCGCGGGCGCGGCGGGCGGGGGCTGCGACACCCCCGGCACCGGCTCGCGACCGTAGCACGCGCACAGGATGTCGCACAGTAACAGCACTGTGCCCTCCTTCTGAAACATAAGTCAAAAAAGTAAAAATAACAGTTAAAACCTATGAAAAATTTAATGAGACTGAATGAGGCCAAAGAGGTATGCAAGGATCGTAGTAAGTGGATATCCGATGTCTCTGCCTACCCCTATGGGAAACAGGCGTGAGTCTATGTAAGGTTACAAGGTGGAAGGTCCCTCGTATGCGAGAGGCCGGCTGGGTTGGTACCACCACTTTGTCTATTTCTGCCGCCAAGCAACAGTGTGTAAACACTGTTGTGTTCCGGTTTGGAGGACATTGAAGCCAGTGAAATTACTGCGCATTATGAGACTTAACACCTTATGTCTCGGGATGACGAGCGCAGTCTAGTATCATGCAGTGCTTTTTTATTTAAAGTTCTGTGTGGTGTTGCTTCTGTTTATGAGCAGGCGTGACGCTTACCATCAGGCGAGCGAGTTGCTCATCTCGTCATTCAAGCTAATAAAAAAAATGTATGTATGTATGAAAACCTATGCTGGCTATATCATTTCATAACCATAGCTAGTTAACATGGACTTTATGGGAAGATTCATGAGGAATGAAACCGTAGTTAAATGAAAGGAATTAAGAAGGGGAGGGCATTTGGGTATCCGGATATCTCACTCCCCGTACGAAATGCAGCAGCAAGCCACTACTTTACGTCGGTTTTCTGAGATAATGGTAACCACCGATATTTTAGATTCAACTTACAGAATAAATGATTTGATTTGATTTGCATTATATGAACTTGACTATCCAAATCCTATTAATAAATATAGGTAAAAGTTTTTTTTTTATTAGCTTGGGTGACGAAACGTGCAGGTCGCTCGCCTGATGGTAAGCGTCACGCCTTCCCATAAACAGAAGCAACACCACACATAACTTTGCTTGGCATTGGACTGCGCTTGCCACCCCGAGACATAAGATGTTAAGTCCCATAATGCCCAGTAATTTGACTGGATTCAATGTCCTTCAAACCGGAACCCAACAGTGCTTACACACGCTGCTTGGTAAATAGACAAAGCGGTTGTACGAACCCAGACGGCATCTCGCATTCGAGGGACCTACCACCTTGTGGCGTGATCATCACGCCTTAACAGTTAATCTGGTTGCGATAAAATTTGGCAGGTAGTCAAAGACCTGTAGGCCAATTCTCGTAATTTTAAATGTTCAAAATATCATTCCGATCTCTAGATCGATCGATCGATAGTCTCAGCGTCAAGAAAGTTGCAAATGGCATTCTCTTAAACCAATGATCATTTAAAATTATGAGAATTGGCCTACTGGTTTACGATTTAGGAACTTTACTTTTTATGATACCTAGTAAAACATTATCGTGGGCAGAGTTATTCAATATTATGACTTAAAAACTAGCATCAACATAATTATTACAATCTCGCCTTCCATGCGGAGTTGACTGTGTGGTGTCAGGATTATACTGAACACAAAGTCCAAAGATAAAGTTGAATCTATTACAGAGGACTTTGATCCGATAAAAACCAGATAGACGAAATCCTCTTCGCAACTCAATATTCATACGAGTAAAAAAAATCCTTATCTTGGGCAACATTAATTTTTTATACCTACATACATACATGTATACGCACTCACACCTGTAATCTCCGAAAGGGTAGGCAGTGGTATACACCCACATTTCGCCGAACGCATCTCCGTCCAATGCTGTGATAGGGGGCGAGCCTATCGACATACCAGGCACAATTCCAGACTCCGGGCTGATACTCAGCATTTCGTAATAAAAAAACCCAATATCACTGTTACCCGACAAGGGGATCGAACCCGAGACTTACGTAACCCGTAACGTATACGCATTACAACTGCGCTACCGAGGCATAATATACCTATTCATAATAAATGAGTGGTAGAGCCACGCTGTAGACACTTTTGTCTACAGCATGTATGGGCCGGCTCGTCCGGGTCATAACCACTGTCTCACAGAAAATCGGCGTAAAGTTGCAGCTTGTTGCTGCGCTTCGTACGGTGAGTGCTTCCTTGATTCGCAATCCAAATTACCCTTTCCTTTAAGGTCGGCAACGCACTCATGATTCTTTTGGTATTGTGGACGTACATGGGCGGTGGAGATCACTTACCATCAGGTGCAATTGCTGGTTTGCCGGCCTATGCCATAAAAAGTATGGATACAGAATAACATACCTTGCTGTACCGTAGAATGTTGAACAGCAGAGGAAGACACTCGTAAATGAACTGTTTGCTGTAGTGGCTGTCATCTGACGGACATACCTGCACACATATATGATGAATAAATATAAAGTGACATCACTAGAACTAGCACTGTAGATAGATATAACGAGTAAATGTTCTACTGTGTTAAGGATTTGTCACAAACTTCTCGATATTTTCAGGTGTCACGGTGTTTCCTCAGCGCTAAGACATGTCCTTCTTCAAACTAGACTTAAAAAAGTATTTCAAGGTAAGCTGCAGTTGGGCTGTGCTCACTGGCACTGCTTTAAATGCGACTCGGCCCTGGTAGATACCATCAGGCGAGCGTCCTGCTCGTCTAATCATTAGTCGTTTAAAAAAATATTTCCTATAATATATGCACAGCTAATGTAGAATCTATGGACGATGATAACCACGCACGACGCCCGCACTCATCTGCCTCGAAGGCCATAAAAAAATAAGAAACTGTAAAATGTTGGCTATGGCTGTTCTCTGTTGTTAGTTACAGCGAGGCTACCTGTAAAAAGTCCTGCAGCAGCTGATCAATGACGTGGTCGAGGGTGGCGTCAGCGGCGGCTGCTAGTGACAGCGTCCACGCGTGCAGTGACCACGGCACGCCCAACGCACGGAGCTCCAGAGTTATGTCTAACAAAAACAAAATTACTTATCCACACAGAGTCCTTCCTTCAAACAATACGATCATAGAAGTGAAATAAAATAAAAATCGGCATAAAAACATGATACCACTAGCAGACAATTTTATACTGGTAGAAATAGCATACGATCAATCACCTGATTAAAAGAATATAGCCAATAGCCACAATACCAGAATTATTAGAATTTTATAATCATTCAAGATCTTACCTAAGTGATCAGTCTCAGCAGCACAATACATGGCATCCTGCAGCGCTCTCTGTTGCTGCTTAGTGAAGGTGGGGGGTCGACCTCCCGTAGAAGGTCCCGCGGGGGGAGGTCCTCCTGCTGCTCCTTCAGCTAGCACCTCTTCCAGTGACAAGACGGCTCCAGCCCCTGATCCTCTTGCTCCTCCCCGTACTGCTGCTCGGAGACAAGCTCGGCGACCGTGGGTGCAGCATACTGCTACAGCACTTCGAATAGAATATATATTTTATTATGGAAAGTATGTATGACAATGGAACCCGATAGAAAAGTAAAAAAATCAAGCATACACATTATCGTGTAAAAATCCCTGTGAAAACATTTAAGAAGAAAGATTTTATAAACACTGCTTCTTGATTTGACTATAAGTTATTTATATATACAACTTTCGTAACATGAAATAAATTCAATTCAAATTAAATTATTTAATAGTAATATGAAAAGAATAAACATTACCTGTAACATCCATACTGAGCGGCTGCGGAATAACATAGAGCATCATTGAGCTGCGTCGATAGGAATGGATCAGCACCATGAGACAGCAGCAGTTGTACCAGTTCTAGATTACCAACGCCACATGCCACCTGCGAGAAATATCAATCTTCTAAGAGACAATTTATAAGTTGGTGGTGCAAATATTGGAACTAATTGAAAATGAACCTATAGAATGTGTCTAACACAAACAAGCATAGATTTATTAAATTCTTTTGTAGGTAATCCAGCTATCACCAGCTGTATAAGCTTAAAGCTTATACATACACTTGTTTAATCGCTGGCCTTTTGCTTTCTTTCTGCCTAACGTTATCCCGACTTAGTACCTGCACCAGGATCCGCTTTCCTACTTAAACTCTTCCAATTCGTCCGGTCTTGAGAACCCTTCATAGTGAGATCATTGTAAATACCTGCAACGGTGTGAGCGTGCACACGTCATCTCCCCGGGCAGGCGCGCCGTCGACCCTCGCTCCTGCGGCGAGCAGTCTCCGCGCACACTCCACCGCCCCCGCACCGCCCGCACCCCCCACACCACCCGCACCACCTGCTCCAGTAACCCCTCCCCCTGATGCACTGCACGCGTATACTAATGCTGTCCAACCTGCGTAATAACAACAACATACAAAATCCAAAAAAAATGAAAATTGTTTTTTTTATAGTGGGTCACCTGATGGTAAGTGGTCTCCATCGCTTATGAACATGAGGAACCTGAGGAATCATGGATGCCTTACTGATCTTAAAGGAAATGGGATTGGGAAGAGGAGGGAAGCTGTTACGTCAATTTTCTGTGTGTAACAACCCGGTCGAGCCAGTATATTCACGCGTAAAATTGTCTACAGCGTGGCTCTAAACCTAAACATTGACATGCTTGTAGCGGTACACAGGGTGCACCGCACAATGCAACGTTAACCGATCCTGAATCACGTTAGCAAAGTTTGCGCGACGCTTACCTACTATATATAACATCAACAAAGGGCCGCCGCCGGTACAACATCCGCCTGAATGAAGATCTTCCCTTTTGTTAGAGGAACATTCACAAGCCGTTCCTTTACATCCTTTCTAAACATCGACCCTGATGATGCAATATCTATGGGCTATGGAGCAGTTATTTCACCCACTAAAACTTCTCTTTGATCTGTAGGCTGGTGTAGGTTGCTGGATGGTTTTTTTATGGCATTGGCCGGCAAACGAGCAAGTGGGTCACCTGATGGTAAGTGATCTCCACCGTCCATATACGCCCACAATACCAAAAGAGTTATGGCTGCGTTGTCGACCTTAAAGGAAAGGGATAATTAAGGAATTGGGAAGGGGCGGGGGTTTGGGCCTCCGGATATCTCACTCACCGTACGAAACGGAGCAGCAAGCTGCTACTTTACGCCGGTTTTCTGTGAGACAGTGGTAATGACCCGGACGAGCCGGCCCATACATGCTGTAGAAAGTGTCTAAAGCGTGGCTCTACCACTTTTAAAATGGAAATGGAATAATAATGGTTGTATGTCCAAACCTGCGGTAGGCGGTGTGTAAGCTGGTGCAGCAGTCTGCGCGGGCGGTGACCGCGGCGACAGCGGCATCGCGCAGTGAGCACCCGCCGCGCCACCAGTCTCTACGTTAGGATCTGCACCAGCTTCCAGAAGCATCTGTATTGAAAAAGGCAATATTTTTAATCAGGACTTACTAGATTTTTATCGCAGAGGTGAGTAAACGAACAAGTGGGTTATCTGATGGTAACTGACCTAGGTTAGAGAATCATGGCCGCGTTTCGTGCCGACCTATTCATGTTGTAAACAAAACTGTTGTACACAAACTACAGCTGGTTTCATCACTTAAAAATTAAGGTAGATAAAGGTAATAGTAGATCTATTGTCTGTACAAATGTGTAAGCACTGTTGTTTTCTGGTTTGAAGGAAATTCAAGTCAATGAAATTACCTATGTGACATCAGACATGTAAAAAGTATTAAGAGGAAAATAAACATTACCTACCAAATATTATATTCAACAGTCTTATGGCTGAGTGTATTAGTGCTTCTCAGATCAGTGAAGCATTTTCAAGCAATTATATAATTTACTCCCAACAAAAAGAAAGGTGTTATTATTGACGTCTAACAAAGACGGTAATTACCTACTTGCAAAATATAAAAGCATATAAATAAGTTATTCATAATACTCACAGCAACAATCTGCTCATCTCCAGCTAGGGCCGCTTTCATTAGCACCGTGAGACCCGACGCATCCGCCGCGTCGAGTCCCCCTTGGGGCAGGAGTGCCCGCACACCCCCCACTAACTCCGGCCGCCCGCTGAGTAGCGCACGCTGGGCTAACCCTAGTGCGGCCCTGTTCAGCTCGTCAGGAGTGCGTGTGCAGCGAGACCAGACTGGTTCCACGGCTTCTTCCAAGCTTAAAGGAGAATTTTAGAGGTTAGATAATATATTTTCGTAATTGTGTTTGTTTTTCTGTTCCGGTACACGCGCAAGTGGGCAACTGATGGTAAATGAATTCCTCTGCCCATGAACACTTAAAATACCAGACGAATTATGTGTTGCTGACTTTAAAGGACAGGCATGGGGATTAGGAGGAGGGTTGGATTTGTATCTTCGTAAATCTCATTCGCCGTATAAAAGGCAACAGCAACATTCTTGTAGAATTGTGGTATTACTCGATTGAACCGGCCTATTCATGTTGTAGGTAAACACTGTCTACTACTCATGTAGATTAATTGAGCATTTGCTGTAGACAGCCCCGCAGCTTGCAATACGTTTTCTGTGTTACTGATCGCTGTCAGCGGTATAAAGGATAGTACACTAGTCTTACGTGGTCGGTCGCGGCGGGCAGTCAGCATGCGGCAACAGCAGCCGCGCAGCTTGCAGCACATCGTCTGCGTCGGGCACCGCGGGCGGGGGACGCAGCGTCGCGTGCGAGCGCACCACACGCACCCACTCACCGAGCGGCGGGAGTGCGCCCGCACCGCGCTCGCCCCACAGCCCTGCGGTACTGCAACCACCACCTACCAAACACAATACCATGTACTTCATCATCATCATCATCAGCCTGAATTCGTCCACTGCTGGACATAGGCCTTTCCAAGTTGGCACCACCCTTGACGGTACTTAGTCTGACATAATATAACCCAACTGTAAAGAAATAGCAGTAGAGCTAAAAATTATCGAAATTATGTATAACACTTTATCGATTCAAAAAATATTTTGAATTTTAGTAAATAAAAACCCCGACATCAAAAATATATCTGTAATTTCCAAACACCTGAATGATTTTTCTTCAAACATAGCTACAAAACCATCTCAATTAAACTAAATTTCAAATAAAAATAAACACCTTATTATTTTTTAGGGTTAAAAATGAATACGATTAAAACATGATTTATAAAACCTATCAATCTTTGAATAATGAGAGCCCAGTTTAGGTAGTGTGTTCCAAAATACGATATAATGGATTATGAAAGAAGAGTGAATGAAGTTATAAATATGAAAGAAACACTGGAGAAAAAAGAGCAACTTGCTGTTATAATAATCAAAACACTTATAATCGCTAACATAGAGAATAAAGAATCGAAATCTAAACGGAGAGAGACTGAGTGTGACAAATGTGGGATTGCGGGATAAAATAGTCCTTCAGCAAACTCATCGGCCGTATTATGAAAAGCAATAGAAACTACGTGACATCGATCATGTAAAATGTTACCATGTGCCATCGCGACTTTTACTGTTGTAGGCAAAATAAAATTGAAAAAATCATTCATACCACCAGTACTACTATGCTCCAATTGGGAACATCTCATGAAGTAATACAGCGCCCGTTCGGCAGCAGGAGATAATGGCGGTAACCGTGGATGTACTCGACGCAACACTGCGCGCAACTCTGAAGCTGATCCTGCACATGTGGTAAGCAGCACCGATGCTGTGGATCCTCCTGAGCTCGTGTTGGAGCCGGCTGATGTGCCTGAACCGCCTGACAAAAATCATATATTAAGTCATAGAATGGCGTAAAGTGGAGGAGGATTATGCCTTGTAGTGGGCGCATAAAAGCTGAAATGAATGAATTAATTAATTAAGTCATACATTATGTGGGCAGCTTTTATTCTTTTTTACTTTTTTATAGTATAGGCCGGCAAACGAGCAAGTGGGTCACCTGATGGTAAGTGATCTCCACCGTCCATGTACGCCCACAATACTAAAATAATCATAGGCGCGTTGCCGACCTTATAGGAACGGGATAAGTAAGGGATTGGGAAGGGGAGGGGAATTTGGGCCTTCGGATATCTCACCCACCGTACGAAACGCAGCAGCAAGCTGCTACTTTACGCCGGTTTTCTGTGAGACAGTGGTAACGACCCGGACGAGCCGGCCCATTCATGCTGTAGACAAAACTGCTTAAATATTCAGGACATAACTTCTGATTCCTACACCAACTAAATTGAATTACATTCATAGTTACTCACTGGTAACAGGAATCAAAGAATACAGAATGTGTGGACTCTTTTTTTAAGCACTTAAATGAATGCCATTTACCTGAACCGTTAGTAGTAATTCCAGAATCGTGACTGAGTCCTAATTGTCGATGTTCTGGTCGACCCATACCTGACGATGATCCAGAACCCAATGAACTCATCGATTCCCATCGGGACAATGATAGAGCACCTGTAACCCAATATTATTTGTATTAGGTATATGCAATTTTTGCAGGAGACAAAACACGGAGACATTACAATTAATGGCCTAGATCTTTATTCTAGACAAAAAAGTCATGACCACTCTGATTTAGTCTTTACTCCACGTTACTGTGTAAGACATCAGCCGAACACATGAAAAATAAATTGTCGCACCATAAAGTAGGTAAAAACTGTATCGAGGATGTTTGTCATCACTAAATTTCAACATCCAATATCTTATCTCAAGCTTGTTTGCAAAATTATGGATCAGTTTGTAAGGTAGTACCTATTAGGAAAACAACATTTAAAATGCATCACAAGTTAGAATACGCGCAAAACAACTTGGCCGGGCTGATGTTAGGCACCTCACCCTAAAGCCTCCTATCAGTCCCCGCTTTAGGTTCATTTAACAATAGCTGTAACACATATAAATATTAATAGCTGTAAATAATAGCTGTAACGCCGATCGTGATTTACTCCAGATCGTATAAGATAAATTTGATGTTTTGTATATATATCAAATCCTTCTTACCTGACGCTATCCTGCCAGCATTCAGATGACTGTAAGGCTGCAGCAGACCCCAGAGGTCAGCACAGTTGGCGACGGCGTGGTCGACAGTGGCGGGAGTTACTGGAGAACTACTACTGGCGCCTGCGATGAGCGCTATCTCTTCTAGCAACGTCTCAATGCCAGCACACAGGTATATTGCTGCGTATCTGAAAATGAGCATGGATTACAATCATACATATGCCTGTCTATAAACATCCACTTACTGTTGAAATAGTATACATTTTTGAACCAACTTCCTAACTCTTTTCGGTTTTGTTTATGAACATTGGCGATTACTTACCATGAAGTGGCTTTTGAATTGATCCTTTGCGGGACTCTGGATCGTTTGTCTATATCGTGAAGCTAGAGAAGAAGCCGGCTTCTGCTTGCCCTGGCTTTTATTTAATCGCAAGAAATAAATAACTACAAAGATGACACTTACCACCTATTCCTTGCAAGCACAAAAATATTAACCAATACTTTATCAAATGTTCATAAAATACCTATTTACGAATACTATACTGGAAAGGGAGAAAGAACAATAAGTTGAATTAAGAAATTTACTCGTGTACGAATGACGCGACGCGCATATCCAGCATCCATCTTTGGAACCGTCCTGGAGCTAGACTTGTTCTAGCTCTAGCTGCAGAGCCGAGCCGCCTCGCCGCACTTCCAGAAGTCGCGTACATCGTCGCTGCTCGTTGGCAACCCTAGAATATAAATATTATGAAGATTAAATAGGAAGAGGATGTCTCAAACAGGAAGAAATAGTTATAGAAGGAAAGTTATAAGCTTACCTTAATACAAGAATCAGCCAGAGCTGTGCTGAGTACGATTCTAAACGCCCCAGCCACTTCGTGTTTGGAGCAAAATCCGAAATTCTGCGACAGGCGCTGAGCTTCTCGTGATATTCGGACCAGAGCTCTAAAAACCCGTAGAAAAGGTTAGTTTGTAAAACGTGGGAACAAAACAATGCAAGCTTTAGATCTCAAGTACCTTTGTAACAAATATGCGAGTCTTGGAGGAGTATCGGGAGCCATCCGGGGCGCTATGTCTCGACATCGGCCTGTTTGTAAAGCACGACTTACTTCGCTTGCAGTCCATGGAACACAGCGAAGTTCTACCAGCCTAGAAGTAAAGTAATACAATCTTTATAAAAACCTTTAAGAATCCCTCGAGACAACAAAAAAATTGGTAAGAGGGTGCCTGATAGATTTTTGTATTCAACTGTATAACGATACACATTGTGAAAAATCCCCTATAGGTGGCTCATTCAGATGAGTCCCCTTCCGGGCTCAGTCAGTACATGCCCACTAATTTCAGACCGGCATAGTTCTGACCGTCGACGGACGCCATTTCACTCGACGGTTGATATTGATATGGTACATTTGACTACACTAGGTATACTTAACATCAGGGCCAGTGTAGTCAATTTGCCGAACCAAGATAAAACAACTCAAAATATTAAGCATGAATACAAGTGAAAGTAAATACTTACCTATTATGTGAATCTACCCAGACGAACTCGTCAGCGCTGGTGACGTTGGTACACACTGTGTCTAGCGAAGGTTGTCGTACTAAAGGTGCTCGTCTTCTGCGAGCTTCAGCTGCACTACCGCTTTCTGTAATTATCAAATAATGTGTTTTAATATCCCGTGATTCTCCATTCATGTTTAATATAGGAGTTGCAGGAGAAAGACAAAATGATCAGTGTAAGTCTGCTGACGTTGTACTCAGTTTATAAATTTGGCTTGTATGATGTTTGGAGTTAATGATACAGTTTCTATGAGTGGTAGAGCCACGCTGTAGACACTTTTGTCTACAGCATGTATGGGCCGGCTCGTCCGGGTCATTACCGCTGTTTCACAGAAAACTGGCGTAAAGTAGCAGCTTGCTGCTGCGTTTCGTACGGTGAGTGAGATATCCGGAGGCCCAATCCCCCTCCCCTTTCAATTCCTTAATTATCCCTTTCGTTCAAGGTTGGCAACGCACCCATGATTCTTTTGGTATTGTGAGCGTACATGGGCGGTGGAGATCACTTACCATAAGGTGACCCACTTGCTCGTTTGCCGGCCTTTACCATAAAAAATAATAATAATAATTTGCTATGTCGTATTTCATTTAGGTTTAAAGAGCTTACAAATACTTAAGTGAGTAGTGTTGCACTTTTAGGCCCTTCTTCACTTTTAGCAGCCTTAGTGATCTCCAAATTTCAATTTAGTTAGCGTTAGTTAAAAAAATATATACCTGTTGCTCCATTATTGCTGCCGCCACCAGCGCTGGACGCGCCGCTGGTGGCGGTGCTGCTGCTATCCCGAGAGCGGAGTGTCAGCTGCTTGATGGCAGACCTGATGTCCTCCAGCCCGCCGCCTCCGGGCCACGGTGACTGTAACTGTAGATATCCCATTTACACCGTACGTAAAATTCAATGGTGTCTTGATGCGTTAGTTCATAAAACTCATATGTCATAATTGCTATTATCAGCAGTGGATTTCAGTACACGGTGTGGTGATGTTAGGAATTCAGGAATCAGATCAAGAAATCGATTTCAACCGTTGACATATCTTAATGTTCTGCACCGTTTAAAAATATATTTAGGTACTAAGTATACAAGTAAAAAAAAACTTGGCGAGGTTGACCGGATTGATGGTGGATTGTTGAATTTAGACATAATGGCACGAGGAAAGATCCTACCTAAGTTACAAGAGATACTAGGTACTGCTTTATTAGTCTGATTGAAGCAACGAGCAAGTCGCTCGCCTGAGTGTATCCGCAACGCCGCGCCTGCCCATAAACAGAAGCAACACCACACAGAGCTTTAGACTATAAAGCACTGCATGACACTGGACTGCGATCGTCACCCCGAGACATAAGAGACTATCCCGCTCACACACCCGCCACTGTAACTTCTGTGCAGCAGGATCGACAGTGGCACGCATTTTTGTTGACACCGAACAGTGAGTCTCAGGAAATGCTAAATTATCTTTGTAAACCCCGAGACATAAGTTGTAATACCTTATTATGTGGTCGGTGCTTAGTCCTGCCATGTGGCGGCTGCCGGTTACGACGCGGCTCATCTCGGCCTGCCTCCCCACCGCCGCCGCTGTCCGACATCGATGCGTGACCTGACGAACGGTTCTCATCTGAGCTGCTGTTGCAGTCGCGGACGCCATTCTGCTGTAAAACATTCAAATCGTGGGCTCTTATTAAAAATTAGGGCTGCAGTACTGCTTAGGCCGTACATGTAGATTGTAGGTGAATGAAGGACCGCGTTGTTCCAGCAATGTAATTTATTTACTATTTAATCTGTTCCATGCTTAATTATAGTATTGTTACAATACTAAAATCCTTTTCTGTTTACCTACCTATCTAACAGTTGATAAACAGATTAACATGAATGAAATGACTCGAGGATATGAGTTTATTTATTATCCTTACACGACGCCGTGATTACACTGTACCTAATAAAAACAGTAGTAGTAATAATAATAAGTCGACCAATATAAATATTGACTGTCAGATTTGCTGGGTTTTAAGCAACTCAACATTTAAATTTACCTAATGGCGCTATATTTGATCAAATTTATTTTACAGATGTTATTATATAGATAGATCTACTTTTTTAATCGAATGGAAATTGGACAAGGATGTTTGACGACAGTCATAAGACTTTTACTAACAGTGATTTAAATAATGAGGCTGAATAACAGTAATAATGATTATATCATGAACAGTGCACAAAGCCACTGCAATAATTTAAATCTTTGAACAATGCTCAAAATTTTTATGAACCACTTAACAACGTGTGACAAATCTTAGTCGAGATAGTTGGTAGGTAGGTATATTACAATACAATTCCGATTATCATTTTTACGCGCTGTTAGACGCTACACTTTCTAAGTAATTAAAGTTATAGAATCTACAAAAGTTTCATCTATTTGATTGTTTTTTAGCTAAACCTATAATAATAACAATTGCTGAGAAAGTATTATAATTTATTATCTCTTTACCGGCCTTCAGCAACTATAATAAACCTGAATGATTTCATAATACACCAAAAATTTACTGTAATTCTCCAATACAATAACACACAGTTATGACGTCACACTACTGTATCTTGTATCATCAGTATCAGGAACTACAAAGGCTTTCGGTCCCACAATAACTAGACCCGAAAAAGATATTTGTTTACCGCACAAATATTTGTCTACGAGTATGTGCGGGAATTGAACTGGCGGCAATCTCGCGGCCTCTTATTTCACTACCGGCTCATCGCGAATACACCTCAGAAGCTGAGCTAAATAATAATAATAAATTCCTTGGATTCCTTCCTATGGATCCTTTCGGTGTAAGTTTGTAAGTATTGTTTTGTTTAAACCATATTCTTATTTTCACGTGGTAGTAGGTGACAGATCTCTCGTATACGAGTGGCCGCCTGGGCAGATACCGCCGCTTTGTCTATTTCTGCCGCCAAGAAGCAGTGTGATAGCATTACTGATTCAGTTTTAAGGGCATTGAAGCCAGTGCAATTACTATCATTAACATCTTATGTAATGGAATTATGAGCGCAATGCAGTGCCATGCAGTGCTTTGTAATTCAAAGTTCTGAGTGGTATACGTGGCGCTTACCAGCGAGCGAACTGCTCATCTCATCATTGAGATGTATATTAAAAAAACATGATACATTTTATTATGGGCTGGCAACCCTGGGTCCAACAGCTGATTTTCGCTGTCCTTGAATAATAATTAATTAATAATAGTTTTAACCTAAATAATATCGCAGATTGTATTTAAAGTTAAGTGTATTATCATTGTTATATCGTGTATTATAATAAGTGATAGTTATTGTGCGTAATATAGACCTCAAGTGCTAAACATAAAGTCGGTAGGTGGGTAATTGACACAAGTAAAATTTCGGAACTTATTGTTCTTGTATTTGGAAGTTTTAAATCGGTAATAATACTTTTTGGGTGAGTTATTGCTTTATTTTGCTTATTTCCCCTGTTTTACCAGTAAAAGCAGAGGTAAGTAGGTACGTAATACTTTGCTTATTGTGCAATTACCCAAGCACGTAGCTGTCAATCTTTTCCCTTGCATTTTTAAATAATACCTCTTCTAGTCTTAGTTTTTATATAAAACTTAGATATTAGAATAACCGCCTAAAAAATGATGACACGTAGAGGCTTGGCTCGCCAGGAGGAGTCCAAACTCCAAGTGGTACTGCATGAGTTGAAAATTGCAAGGGAGAGGTGCGATCTGCTGGATCGTGAGAGGGATGATAACGAAAAGGAGCTGTTGGAAATCCTAGATAAAAATGTAGTTTTAAAAAACGAGTTATCAGCATTACATACTCAGCTGATAACTTTAACTGATGAGCGGGACTATTTAAAAAATATTGTAGAAGGGTTTGTTAAATGTAGCGAAGAGTATGAGGCAGCCTTGAACACTATCACAGAACTTCAGTGTGAACTACGAGAAGCTCACCAACACATCTCGCAGCTAGAAGAGGCCACCCGTGCTGACAGCGAACAAAAAACCCAGAGCTTGTTTGATGAACTTGTGACTAAGTCCCCCGCTCTTGTTTCTGTTGCCCCTAGCAATACCGTCCCTTTAATAGACCTTACAAGAGATAATTCAATCCACTCAACCTCTGCAGGGAGAATTGCTGGAGCCAGCAGAAACAAACTTAAAAAATATATTAGGATTAATAGGTACATAAATAAGACTGAAAAATTAATAAATAAACAAAAAGTATTTCATAAATGTCTAAATAATACAAACAAAAAATTAGAATTAACTGAACAATTAGACTTATATGCCTTACAACTAGAACAAAATAGAAATAAGTATGAAGCGGACACACAGGTATTGAACTTGGAAATCTCAAATTTACACACTTCCCTGCAGTTAATGACCAGCAGGTATAAAAACGCTCAGAAAGAAATTGAGGATCACACAACAGCTATGACAGAATTAATTGAGCTTAGTAAATATAATGCTGAGAGGTTTGATTCCTTGCAGAACCATACAACTATTTGTTCCTGTAAGTGTCTTAGCGATTCACAGCTGGAGTGTGAAGCCTCTTTGCAAACACCACCCATGTCAATGCTGTGTGATAGTTTGCATACCAGTAACCGTTCCAACAGCTCCCAGATTCGTGAGAAAACCAATAAACTTTCTCATGACGTTGTCATTTTTTGCGATGAGATAGGCAAGGACATGGGTCAATTGCTTGCTATGGACCTGGGAAAATTAGTATTTAATAAATGTATGCCTAATGCCTCTTATGAGAACATAGTTAACAGTATTTGCAACAGTAAATTCTCATCTGATACAAAATTAGTATTATTTTCAGGTAACAGAGGCAATGTAAACAAAAAACAGCTAGTGCAATGTTTTGACAAATTGCAGGCGGTATCAGTAAAAGAAATTGTAATGTTTACATTTCCTTATAGTAGAAGTTTGCCAGCGGCGGAAAATACCTTAAGGTATAACCTTAACTTGACAATGCACACTATGTCGTGCAACAACAAAAAAATTCATTTAATAGACACTAACAATTATGTTAGTAATAAATATTTTTTGACAAGAGATAAATATTATCTTCCTTTATATTGTAAGAGACAGATAGCTAATGCGCTATCTTATTATTTTAATATATCAGCCAAGAATTTGGCTAATAGACATGCTTTTATTGAGCATAATAGTAATGACTTAGATTATAGTAATCTGAAAAATTTGACATTTAATCATTTAAATTAAACCTTAAGACAATAGAGACAACCTCTTGCTTTAATAATACAATAAATAAATGTAAGATTATTAAACTGGTACATCAAAATATTCAGGGGATCTGTAGTAAAACCCTTGAAATTGAATTATTTATGAACTGTAATAATATTGACATTTTATGCATTACAGAACACTGGCTTCAAAGCCATCAGTTCATATTTAATTTCAATAATCATATGTTGGGTAGTTCGTTCTGTAGAGAAAATGCCATTCATGGTGGCTCATTAATATTAATTAATAAACAATTTACATTTAAAGAACGTAAAGATATTGTGAGCCTCTCTGTTGAACGGATAATAGAGATAGCCTGTTTGGAGTTAGAGCAGCTTGTTGTATTGAGTGTATACAGACCACCAGCGGCATTATATGATTGTTTTGAAAATGTCATGGATGAAGTATTGGCAAAGATTTGTAAACTAAATAAAAGTGTAATTATATGTGGTGACTTTAATGTTAATTTGTTAGAGGAGTCTTCCTTAAGTCTTAGGATTAGGAATTTGTTCAATTCCTATAATCTCGTAAATGTTTTCTTGGAGCCAACTAGGATAACTGCCACTTCAGCTACATGTCTAGACAATATATTTACAAACATTATTCCAAAAACTGAACAGGTGATTAATCAACTAGACTCTGATCATTGTGGACAGTTAATTACTTTTCAGACAGAATGCAAAAATATGTCAAAACGAGTTATTACTGTGGTGCCTAAAACTGTAGGTCGGTTGGAGATCTTTAAAAATAAACTTTTAAGTAAACTGCCCTTATTATTATTCAGTGACAATCCTAACCAGCTGTACAATTCTTTTTTTGAAATATATTGTACAGAGTTTAATTCTACTTTTATCCCCAAAAAGATCTCAGTTACAGGAACTGCAACCTTCAGTGAATGGGCTACTATTGGTATATGTAAAAGTAGAAAAAGGCTTTATGAATTGTATGAGGAAAGACATTATAATAAGAGTGATACTTTTTGTCAGTATGTAAAAAAATACTCCAAATTATTTAAAAAGATTTGTCATGTAGCAAAATGTAATTATATAAGTTCCAAAATAAAAAGTAGTACTAACAAAATAAAAACAACTTGGGACTTAATCAACAAGGAGACTGGAAAAATAAAACAAAAATCTAATGACTATAACCTTGCTTTTGAAAATAAGATTGTTACATCAGATATTGAAGTAGCTACTGCTTTTGAAAAATTCTTCACTGACATTCCAATCTCTACCACAAAATCATTAAACTCGTCCCCTTCTGTTGCTGAATCATTATTGAAAAAAAATATAAATTGTTGTAATAATGATTTTAGATTCCGTTATATAAGTGACATAGATATTATAAAAACTTTTAATACCCTTAATGTTAAAAGAACAGCCGATCTTTGGGGTAACTCTGTTGAGATTACAAAATCTATAATTAATGTAGTAGCACCTGAACTAGCCATAGTTTTCAATCAATGTATCGACTGTGGCGTATTTCCTGATTTAATGAAAAATAGTAAAATTATACCATTGTTTAAATCAGGGAGCACATCCGACCCCAGTAATTTTAGACCAATTTCCGTGCTACCCACATTTAGTAAGATTTTTGAAAAGTTAATTTTTGATCAAATGCAGACTCACTTTAGCACAAATAATTTGCTGCATAAGAAACAATTTGGCTTTACAAGGGGTCGTTCAACCACTGATGCCGGGGTTGAACTTTTAGAAAATATTTTTAACGCCTGGGATGATTTCCACGACGCCTTAGGCATTTTTTGTGACCTATCAAAGGCATTCGATTGCGTTTCTCATGATACATTAGTCAGGAAGTTACGCCACTATGGCATTAGGAATACTGCACTGAATCTTCTTATTTCTTATTTGGATAATAGGATTCAGAAAGTTGACATAAATGGCCAGAGATCATTGGGATCTGTAGTCACAATGGGTGTTCCACAGGGTTCCATACTCGGTCCATTTCTATTTCTCGTTTATATAAATGATTTGCCTCATGTTATTAAAGACGATCAACGGATAGTGTTATTTGCAGATGATACCTCACTTCTATTTAAACTGAAACGACAGCAACCTGTTACTGACGATGTAAATAATACTATTTCTAAAGTAGTGAACTGGTTTAATGTTAATAACCTACTTTTAAACGAGAATAAAACTAAGTGCGTTAGATTTGTGACACCAAATGTTAAACCCATTAAGACTAGCGTTATTATAAATGGAGAGGAGTTGAGCCTTGTGAACACCACCAAATTCTTGGGTATAACTTTAGACTCTAAGCTTCAATGGGGACCACATATAAACCAGTTGTCGAAAAGGCTTACCTCTGCAGCTTACGCGGTCTACAAAATTCGCCAGTTAACTGATGTAGAAACAGCACGATTAGTATATTTCAGTTATTTTCATAGTGTAATGTCGTATGGCATTTTATTGTGGGGAAATGCTGCCGACATTCAAACTATCTTTGTGCTGCAGAAAAGAGCCGTTCGATCAATTTACAATCTAAATCGTGGGCACTCGCTAAAGGATTTATTTAAAGAAATAAATATATTGACTGTCGCCTCTCAGTATATATATGAGAACCTGATGTATGTAAAAAAGAATATTAATTCTTTTACAACAAACAGCGACATTCATATGATAAATACTAGAAATAAGAATAAACTGATATTGCCCATGACCAGACTTCAAAAAATTAGTAACTCTTTCAAGTGTCAAAGTATACGTTTCTACAACAAAATTCCAAGCCATATTCAACTATTAAGCCTTAATAAATTTAAATTATGTATTAAACTTAGGCTTTGCCAAAAAGGTTATTATAGTGTGAAAGATTACTTGGAAGACAAAACAGCTTGGAATTGAGCCGCTCACTCCTTACAAAATTGGGTGTACCTAGGTCTCTTCTTTTATATAATATATTGTTTAATATTGACTGCTCTATTGGCGCAATATTAGTATTTAAGGCAATACTGACATGTTGATTTTTTAAATTTTTATAACATTTATTATATATTTTGTTTTTTTTTTTTTGTGAGTGCGAGTGCCAAGTATGTCTGGTATACTCTTGGCCATTTCTTCAAAAGGCCAATCCAGGAATTTCTTTACATTACACTCGCATAATTCTGTAAAACAATGTCTGGACATTAAAAGAGGCCGTAACCCATGAGTTTGTTTCGGCATTTCTTCTCATGGCTAGCCCCGAAATGCCGTCTTAAATATAATGTAGCATAAAAAATGATTGACATGTAAAAGTGATATTTATGATCCAATTTACAGAATAAATGATTTGAATTTTGAATTTGAATTGAATTTATGATTGTATGAATAATTTGTTTACAAAAATACGGAAATCTAAAATTTCCTTCCGAGTCGTTTATGCTGTTCCATAATCATTAGGTATTGATAGATTATTCGCTTTCTAATTACGATGTAACATTACTGATTCGTTTGTGAATATTAAGTGCGTATTTTTTATCCCTAACTGTTCAAGTTCCGTAATAGTTATTGCTTTAACCAGTTTCCGTGTAATTAACTGTATTTTGTGATTACCTTCGAAGACTTCGGCAGTCTTACTTCCTAATTGGGGTACTAAATAAATGATTTAGACATAATAGTTTTTGCCTGCAGCTCTGCTTGTGGAATTTGGATGGTTGTTAAGTCTCCGACTCCCGTCATCGTACCGAGATGATAAGTCAAGTTATTTTTAATTCCAATCATAAGCTTTTGAATAGATTCATCTGAATCAGTCTCGTAAATTTGCGTTTGATAATATTGCAGTTTGATAATATTTAGAACAGGAAGGGATAGACTGTTTGAAGTAGACGATAATAATAAAAAGGACCTAAGCAGAGATGTTCTGCTAAAGTGACATAAACAATACCAATATGGAATGGCAATATATAATCAAATACAAACTTAGTTACTTTACATACTCGTATCTACTTAAAAACAATCATACACAAAACAATATCTAATATGTTATGTAATACTTGCCTGAATATAAAAACACAATAATACCATATTGCTATAGTGTATTCGGTAAATTACAGGGCATTGACTTGAGGCATGAGACTTTTTTTTATAGCATTGGCCGAAAAATGAGCAAGTGGGTCACCTGATGGTAAGTGGTCTGCACCGCCTATGTACGCCCACAATAAGTACCAAACGAATTATGGGTGCGTTGCCGACCTTAAAGGAAAGAGATAAGGGATTGGGAAGGGGAGGGGGTTTGAGCCTCCGGATATCTCACTCACCGTACGAAACGCAGCAGCAAGCTGCTACTTTACGCCGGTTTTCTGTGAGACAGTGGTAACGACCCGGACGAGCCGGCCCACTCATGCTGTAGACAAAACTTACAGCTTAGCTCTAACACAATAATCTTATTCTCTGTGTGACGAGACCAGACCGGTACCAGACCAGCATTGATTTGCAATTCAAAGTATTGTATGGTATTATGACTTTTGTTGTTGTTTGCTGACGCTTTCCATTAGGCGAGACATCTGGTAGTCTGACGAGACGACCAGGAGGCTCGCTGTTTCTTTTATTAGCCTGAATACAGGGTAATTAAAAAAGGTAGGTATAAGAAATTGAAATGATATTCGTTCATTCCATTCATCAAGTAGGCATGTAAGTAGCTCCTATGACAAAGTAAGCGATCAAGAGGAAGAGCAATTATTTACGCGTCCCGAAGGAGGGAGAAGGGAGATTTATTTTCTGTTAAACCCCAACACCATGAGTCCAGCCAGCACATTCATACTGTAGACAAAACTGACTATAGTGTGAATTTACTACTTCCAAAGTTTATTTAATTACAATACTTGATTAAAAAACATTACGTAAGTTGCGAATGCGCGCCATTTCTATCTGAAACCAAGATGGCGGCCATTGTCGCAGCAGATTTCGCTCTCGACTGTCAACTTTGGACTCTTCCCACAGATTACGCTTTTCCCTATCAAAAGATCGTGGGATTCTGTAAAAGAATGGTAATTTTTTATAACGTTAGCACTTTCGCTTCGTAACTTCAGTTAATTATTGTAATAACAAAATGATGTGACAGTGATAATTGTTACGGAGAGATTGCGCGAGAGTTGTAATTCCCTGAAGATTTTGGTTGTTATTAGAAGTTGTGTAACATGTGAAAATAAAATGTAATTCATAAACAGTAAGTTCAGTGCTTGTCCCCGGAGCAAGAATGAAAAAGAGATTTGGTATCAGTCATATTCACTTTTGTTTGCTTCGATACAGGACTTTCTCTCTACCTGGTTTTAATCCCATTTGGTGATGGAGTCAGCTTTCTTCTTGTCTTTTCTCGTCACTTCGCCTTGTCATAGACATCTTCCTCGTGAACTCCACGCTCTATGAGACCTTTCATTCCATCCTCACTACGTGGCGTCTATCTAAGTCGTCTCCTTTCGGACATGAATAAATGTCGTACTTGGTTTCTGATGTTGTCAGGTGGCATATTTGTGTATGCCCATATGCCCAGTAGTTTCATTGGCTTCAATTTCCTTCAAACCGAAACAAAACAGTGCTTAAATACTGCTGTTTGGTGGCAGAAGTAGAAAAAGCGGTGGTACCAGACGGCCTTTCGCATACGAGGAACCTATCACCTAGTAAAGCATCCGCTTTGTGTAACAGATATTGACGGATCATCCAATAAAGGATGTGAAAACATAAAAACGGGATTTTCATACAGGCGGCATCACGATCACAGTTTTTAAAAATGACTCAGGAAGTTTGATTAAGACTCTATTATCTATAATTTTGTAGTTATGATAAATTTTCACTGACATTGGAAAATGTTACTCGGTTAACTAGAAAGTTTGAGGTTTGTAAGTAAGAGCTTACGTGATGTAGAATATAAAATAAACGTTAGAAACGGCCTCCAGTGTAATAACGATGTACAATCACACTTGCTGGCTGGCGAACTTTATAAAGATAAAATAAAGAAAGAAAGATTAACTAATACCTATAATGAAACGCTTATATGCAACTGAAATAACAATGCATAGTATTAAATATAAATGCCTGAAATTATAAAAAAGTTCATGTCTTCGCAGTGAAAATAGATGGCCAGCCCAGTATGATACTGATAGGGCGAAGCACAACACGGTGCTGTTTTTTTATCGTTTTATTATATACAGAGGCTAGCAAACGAATAGACCAGCTATAAGCTAACTCCCATTAAATTTTAGACGAATTATGGAGTTTAGGAAAGGTGAGGGGAATTTGGGCCTCAAAATATCTTACTCACCGAAGCAGTAAGCTGCGAATTTGTCATTTTTCTGTAAGACAGTGGTACTATCCCGATTGAACCGGCCTGTTTATCCTGAAGACAAAAAGATCTACACGAAAAATTAGTAACCTGCTCATTTCGTCATTCAAGCTAATAACAAATCTAATATTGCCTAAATAAATTTACTTAGATGGTATCGTATATTAAAAAAACAAATAATTTCGAAGTCAAACCTTTAAAAAATGTAGTTATATTGCTTTCAACAGAGTTTGATTTGAATAAGCCTTGTGATTGGGGCTGGTCGACGACTCGACAATCGCTAATAGGATTAAGAGACGGCGTGCGCCTCGGCTACCGTCTTACGCACACCCACGTGAGTATTTACATCTTTAGCCTCGAAAGGTTCCATTAATTTGTAGAGCTCCAGCATATTAAACATTAAAGATTTACGAAACTATTTTTGTGGTTTCATAGTCATCATCAGTTCTATTTTTTTTTAATTTCTCTCTAATTTATAAAGTTTAATCTAATCAGTGTCATCCAGTCCGATTAATACCAAGTCACATGTTTTAGAGGCATCGGTGTCCTCTCTGCAATATTTTCATACATTAAAGTTATACAATATTTTCATACGTTATTCAACAGAAATACATTTTTGTCTAGAAGAGCACCGTACATACGGCCAGAGTGGTATATCCACGCTGTACATACTTTTAACAGCTCAACCTACCGTTGTTACAACTATCCATAGAAAACCGACGTAAACTATCAATTTGCTGTTGCATTTCGTACGGTGAGTGAGATATCCGGACGCCCTAATCCCCCTCCCCATTGTAATTCTTAATTATCCCTTTCGTTTTGAAGTCCCTAACGCGTCCGTGATTCGTCATGTTCATGGGCGGTGGAGATCACTTAACATCAAGTGACACACTTGCTCGCTTGCCGTATCTTGCTATATATAACAAACATACATAAGCTCACGTCCGTATCCTCGATGGAATAGGCAGAGGAGCAACTAATGCTGCACCCAAAGTTCGCCGAGCTAATTTCCATGCCACGACGTGATAGGGGGCGAGCTTGTCGTCATACTGGGTACAAATTCAAATCTCGTGCAACATATGCGATTTTTCGAATTAGAAACTTGACCAAGAACTGTGATTGCCTGGGATTTGAACCCAGGACCTCACGAATTCTCAGCTTAAGTACACTGCCTCTAGACCAATGAGGCGAGAGGTGAAGCATTGTATTCGTTAAAAATAATAACATGACCAAGACTTTCTTCAAATGATATAAGTACATGCTTTCTAACATCATGCGTGTACCCAACTACTACAGCTAATAATTATTTTAAAACGTCCATTCTTATTGTCACGCTCCACATTACAACTGGAATCCCGGTTTTATACACAGCCCAAATCATATAGACCGATAAGCCTCACTTCCTTCCTCCTCAAGACCCTGGAAAGACTGTGCGATCGGGATCTTAGAGACAGGGCTTTAACGTATCATCCTCTACACCATCAACAACACGCCTACTGTCCAGGCAAATCAACAGAATCAGCGCTTCACAGTGTCATCACACCAATAGAAAGTGCACTATCAACACAATCATCAACGCTTGTAGCCTTCATCGAGGTTGAGGGGGCTTTTGATAAGACGCAGTTTAACAGCATAAGCCAAGCACTGCTCAACCATGGCGCCGACCAAACCTCATCCGGTTGGATTGACAGCATGTTGAGTAAAAGGGCAGTGCAAGTAACAGTAAACGGCACCACACGAGCGATTGTGTCGAGAGGCTGCCCACAGGGTGGAGTCATCTCACCACTCCTGTGGAATCTCGTGGTGGATGACCTAATTAGGTCGCTCAACGAAGCGGGCTACTATACTGTAGGCTATGCAGACGATATAGCAATCCTCGTAAGGGGTAAATTCGAGAAAGTCCTTTGCGATCTCATGCAAGGGGCACTCAATATCGTCGAACGATGGTGTTCTGAACAAGGGCTGTCAGTAAACCCATCAAAAACCGAACTAGTATTATTCACGAAGAAGCGGATTATAAACAATCTCCACTTACCCAAACTCCAAGGAATAACGCTTACCCTGACTAAAGAGGTCAAATACTTAGGCATTATTCTAGATGATAAGCTGCTATGGAACAAGCATCTAGACAAAAAACTGGAGAAGGCCTCTAGGAGTTCTGCCAAGGAGTCTCTTACACTGCCAGAATATAAATTCTGGCAGTGTAAGAGACTCCTTGGCAGAACCTGGGGTTTACACCCCAAAATTGCCATGTGGCTATACACTGTGGTAATACCGCCAATCATCACATACGGAGCTGTGGCCTGGTGGCCCAGAACCAAACTGACCACTGCCAAAAACAAACTGCAGCACTTTCAAAGGCTAGCTTGTATAGCCGTAACGGGCTGCATGAAAACCACACCCACAGCGGCACTGGAGATACTTCTAGGGCTACCGCCCCTAGACCTATTTATCCAACAGGAGGCGGCCTCAGCGGCCATCAGACTAAAGTCACTCAACCTCTGGGGTGCAGCAAACGGGGCTCATACCGAAATCCTTGGGGAGGCTATATCCTACCAACCTTTAGTAGCTGCCCCCAATGACAAGATACCCAAACAACACATCTTCAACAAGACGTACAAAGTCCAGCTTATTGAAGAACAATACGACTCGTCTGGAGTCCACGAACTGCGCATATATACCGATGGTTCCAAAACCAGAACAGGATCGGGCGCAGGAGTGTACTCACCCGAGATAAATATTAATATATCAACAGCCTCGGTGGCGCAGTTGTAATGCGTATGCGTTACGATTGAGGCTAACGCTGAGGTCTCGGGTTCGATCCCCGGGTCGGGTAAAGTGGTATTGGGTTTTTCTATTACGAAATGCTCAGTATCAGCCCAGAGTCTGGAATTTGTGCCCGGTATGGCGATAGGCTCGCCCCCCTATCACATTGTGGGACGGAGATACGCTCGGCGAAATGTGGGTGTACTGGTTACACCTCTGCCTACCCCTTCGGGGATTACAGGCGTGAGTGCGTATGCGTATGTATATCAACAGCCTTAGAGGAACATAGTTCTATTTTCCAATGTGAATGCATCGCCATCACGTAGGCTGCCAGAGCAGTGACTAGACGGAATATCGAAGATCATAAGATTCGCATAGTGTCCGATAGCGCTGCAGTGCTACGAGCCCTCGATAGTAAAACCATCCAATCCGGGCTCATACTAGATTGCCACCAGGCACTGAAAGTGATAGGTAGTAACAACCAAGTCACTTTACAGTGGATAAAGGGGCATAGTGGCTCTCTAGGTAATGACGCAGCAGACGAGCTGGCCAGAAAAGGGTCGGAACAGAGGGTGTTTGGCCCTAGTCCAATAGTTCCACTACCCTTTAATCAGCTAAGGTCATGGCTACGCCACAGAACGCTTGAACAACATGCAGATCAATGGGCAAACACCAGTGCGTGCAGACAATCCCGGGAAACGGTGCCACACCCGGATGCACGTTTAACAAAGCCCCTGCTATCCTTAGACAGGACATCCCTACGCATAATCGTAGGCAATATTACAGGACATTGCCCACTTAATAAACATTTATATGTTCTAGGTATAACCGACAGCCCCCTATGTAGGGGATGTCTGTCGGCTGATGAAACAGCTTCACACGTTATCCTGGAATGTGAAAGTGTAGCTACACAACGGGCGGAAATCCTCAACACACCGAGGTCACTCCGAGAAGCCTGTGGAGACACCAGGAGGATCCTGCGCTTCTGGTCGGAGTTAGGCTGGCTAGATCTCTAGCCGGCACAAACGTCACGCACAATGGCCCGACATTCAACGGGCTAAGTGCGGAGAAAAGGAGCCCACAATCAAATCAAATCAAAAAAAAAACTATGGAGCAAGAATTGCTTGAAACTTCTCTGGTGTATAGAATTCGAAATGAAGTCATCAAGAGTATCAAAGTCATCGATATTGCTCGCAGAATTACGACGCTGAAGTAGAAGTGGACTTGTAATATTTACAGATGGACGGATGGTCGGTGGAGAAGACACCTGCTGAAATGGAGACCGCGCTTAGACAGACGTTGGTAGTATAGGATGCCTTGCTTGCTGACGAGTTGAAAAAGGTGGCGGGCAGCGAATGTATGCAGACTGCCCTAGACCGGGGTAGTTGGCGTTCACTTGGAGAGGCCTACGTCCAACAATGGATGGCAATAGATTGAGATGATGATAGCAGAGGTCAGTAGATGAGCAAATGTGTCACCTAATGTTATGTCATCTCCACTACCCATATACACCTAATACTAGAAGATTTGGTTGCGTCGCTGACCTTGAAGGAAAGGAATGGGGATTGGAAAGGGAGGTGGGATTTGGCCACCGGTGATCTCACTCATTGTTGAACCGTAATAGCGAGTTGCCACTTTACGTCAGTTTACTGTGAGACAGTGGTAATAACCCGGTTGAGGCGGACCATTCGTGCTTTAGATAAAAGTATCTACAGCGTGGCTCTGTCACTTCTACTTCAACCAAAATATGTAGGAACATTAATGAATCTCTATTACATATCAATGTTGATAGAAAAGGACACGCGAATTCCTTCAAAAATCGATTTAACATAAAAATTAAAACAAAAACACTAACCGAATCAGATGAGACGGACGCCATCCCAATCAGGAGTTTATTCCGTGATCGAAGCCATTAAACGATGTGCACAAACCAGCACCAATTTTAACTCGACTATATTCAAATCGATTTTTTAATAAAATGGGCTAGTCGCCGACCACTACGTAACAAACGTTCTTCGTGTATGAACGTTCAGAATCCCGTAACAGTGATATAAAGTTTGCGTGCGCGTGCGCAGTTACCGAATCTCGTCTATGCCAATTTGCGATGACCTGATGACATCGATTTATTTCTTGTTTTTCAAAATTAAATGTACCTTTTTTGTTGCAAAGCATTTGACGCTTCACGTTTGTTAGCTGGTCCTTCGGTTAACGATTTATTTCAATTTTGGCTTGCGTTGATTGATATCGATTAATTGAGCCGAGTGATTAATTATTCAGCTTCAATTTCTATGGGGCAAAAAATAACGTCAAGCAAAAACCAGGATCTCAACAGTCAAATGTTTAAAGTAAAGTTTAATCGCCATCTGTCACCATCTTTATACCATAAAAGTCAACAAATATCTACCTATTTTTCAAATTATCCATTTCTTAGGACAAACAGTACAGATACTTAAAAAATTGTTATGGCGGAAGATCCAATGAGGTTATTCTGTGTATCAAGAGTCAGAACTCTTTTTAGAAGTGACTATTTGACCAGGATGGTCCACTTAATCAACCCTCTTGTGTCAGAATATTGTAGTTGGTAAGTATTCTACAGTAAAAGGTTTTAGACGGACAAGACAAATGTACATGGTTTGGAGTTTAAAGGATTCTGATAAATGATAGAAACCGTTTTGTAAGATACGAAACTGTATAAGTAAGAATCCATATGAACACCTTAATGATACAAATAAACAATCAATTCGTAATATTTGATTTCCACCGAAGTATCGATATAAAATCAATAAAAGATTTTATTCCAAGATAAAGCCAGCCACCGCGACCACTTTACACAAACAAAGACGATAAATAACTGAGAAGCCGCTATTGCGGACTGGGGTGCCAAACACGTTAATCGATTCTTAAATCAGCTAATAAATTTCGAGATGGCCCACACGGGAATGGAAATTACACAGGCCGAAAACGGTAAACGTACATTCACACTATGCTACCAGTTTTAAGAAGGCCTATTTTGGAAACCCTGTTTTTACAGTCCTCTGGAACCAATTTTTTTTTTTTTTTTTATAGTATAGGCCGGCAAACGAGCAAGTGGGTCACCTGATGGTAAGCGATCTCCACCGCCCATGTACGCCCACAATACAAAAGAATTACGGGCGCGTTGCCGACCTTAAAGGAAAGGGATAATAAGGGATTGGGAAGGGGAGGGGGATTTGGGACCCCGGATATCTCACTCACCGTACGAAACGCAGCATCAAGCTGCTACTTTACGCCGGTTTTCTGTGAGACAGTGGTAACGACCCGGACGAGCCGGCCCATTCATGCTGTAGACAAAATTGTCTACAGCGTGGCTCTACCACTCGCAACTGCTTATTATTGCCAAATACAGCATAATTTCTAAAATAAATGTAGGTATTTCAATTAATAAATCGTATTTTGATGCCCTCCTATTTTGTTAAATCATTTCTATCTTCTTCTTCCACCTACCCTTATCACACTCGCAGTGGGGTCGGCGCAAAATGCCTACAGAGAGATTGGGCTTGTAGTTTTTACAACCGGCCACCTGCCTGACATCAACCCCTGTGTGGAGAAAACACCCGAACCTTCACAGCCGGCTAATCGCCCACTTCGCCACGAAGGCTGTATAAAAATCAATCCTATAATTTATGTATTACATTCCATTTTCGTTTTATAATTTAATGATTTATAAGGACTAGATATACTAAATTTGAAATTAAAATAAATTTTGACACTATTATGTACAGCAGGCCATGTCTGCTGAAGTACAGATACCGATAGTATCGGGATAAGGAACGCAGTGGCCGTGAGTTTAAATACCTAGAGTCTGTGGTTCTGTACTGCAGGAGCCCTGTGACATCGACGTCGACGTCAGAGCCCGTATTGACGTTGCATGTGCCAAATGGCAGTAGGTCACAGGCGTTACTTGTGACCTATAGATGCCGATGAGAGTATGGTTGAGAGACGTAGCCTGCACGTGTGCGTTATATTAGAGAGATTCACGTCGCGGAAGTAAAGATGCTGCGATGGATGTATAAATTTACACGACTAAATCGTATGCGTAACGAGTACATCAGCGGCAGCCTTAGTACCCGCGATGTGATGATAAACTTAAGGTGGTTTGGTCACCTTTTGAGGAAACCACAAGAGTATGACGGTCGCATATTCTGTGTCAAATCGTACCAGGGGCATGATCCCGCGGACGATCCGAATTAATCTGGTTTAACGTATTAGAGAAAGACATGAGAGCCCAACTCAATGGTCTCGCTACGGAGGACGAAGTGGAGGCGTCTTAGTAATAAAGCGAATCCTGACGCTAAGCCCGGATAATACCAGACAGAAAAAAGGATGCCCAATAATATTTTATTTATTAGAGAGGGGGCGAACGGGCTAGTAAGGCACCTAATGGTAAAATATGATATATATGATATGATGATGTTATTAATTTTGATGTGTGATTTGATCGAATGAAAAAAAGAAACAATTAAAAGACACAATTTAAATAATTTACCCTTGCTTTGATTGCTTTTAACGTTCCTCTCATAACTGAAAACAATCACCTAATAATCACTGAAATTGACACTTTATCAACCACCATTTTTAGAAACACAGATTTTTATTAAACATTGTAAACGCAAGACATTCTCGACCAAAATTTTGATACCCAAAAGACGTAAAGTCATTGATAGTAAATTAAGTCAACTGTAAATGGTTATCAAACAACAGCGACCGCAAAGTCGGTAATCTGTGTACACGGTCGATCAAGACCAACGGTGTACAAACTAGATGTAACCGCTAATGTTGCGGTCGTTGCCAATCTACAAGTGCAAGTTCACGTAGAAAGTCAGGTTGTAGCCTAAATTATTCGTATAAATATAATATAATACATTTTCTAAGAAAACAGAAACTAACAAATTCGATCCCCGGTTTGAGTAAATTTATTGAATAATTTGCAAATATATCTTTTGCAAATATATCTAAGGCCCGTATTATAGAACAACACTCAAGCGAGCTCTTTGCTAAGTGTCGATTTCTGTACACGTGATTGGTCCGTTTTTGTTTGGCGCTAAAAAAAAACCAATCGCGTGTACTGAAATCGACTCTTAGCAAAGAGCTCACTTGAGTAATTTCCTATAATATGGGCCTAAGAGTTGTGGGACTGTACCTAAGTCCTTCGCAGTTTCTGATATCCCCCCACACAATATTAATTGATTTTAGCGTCTGGTAGGTGTAATTACGGTGATTGTGTGATAAAGTTATTTATTATTCTATTGCACTACTTATTATCGGTGTCTCTCTTATTAATAAATTAATATTCACGGCTTTTATTCTAACATCAAAGTCTTTGATAGTCTTAGCTTTGCATCATGTATTATTTCTAAAAGTATTGGTATTCCTATTTGTCACGTCATAGGTACCATCGGAAGGGATTTGTGGCATAGCCCGAAGTTCGTTCACCTTGTGGTTTGCTGAACGAATGATTTCTATTAAACGAGGGGCAAATATAGCGTCGGAAATATTTTGGTAATAACTTGATACATTTCCAAGTGTGAAAGAGTATAAGGTAGCCACTAAATATTTTCTCTTGGGACTCAGAATTACGTCATTCAAGTGCAATGGCCACAAATTAATTAATAATGCGAGTTCACTAATGATGTCTAACTTCGCTTTCATCATTGAGATGTCTAGAAAGTTAAATATTTAAACAGTACACGGTTCACTTGATATACTATTAACTGTGAACAAATTATAGCAATTTTAACACTAGTAAATTATCAGAGAAAAAAAATATCAATCGTTTTACAAAATTAACCAGCTAATCTTAGTGTCATTAAAAATGACCTGCATTTGATTCCACTCATGTCACGTTTTCTGAGTTTTTTTCATTTAAAATTTTATGATTAAAGTTCAGTTATTGCAAATGGTACTTAGAATACCGTAGACAGTGTACTACCTAGATTTTATTATTTAGTTGCTCGCAAAGTCCTACAATCTGATGTATCACTGACGACAGAGACAGAAAAGAAACGAGTGCGTCATTCAAACTTACTTTATCTGTAGTTAAATTAGTACTGAAGCTTAGTTTTAGCTTCAGTTTTGTAGTTGATGACTTTTTGTAGATAGATTGTATTTGTGTATGTAGTGGTACCTGCGGCGGCGCGTGGTGATGGTCATGCCGCGGCTGCTGGTGGCGGCGCTCGAGCGCGTAGCTGCTCTGCGCGGGTGCTGAGCGAACCGGAGAGCTCGCCACGGTCAGCTGCGACACCGCGCTTACTGGTTTCAGCTGAGCGCCTGATGGTTCCGTGCACACTGGGGGTGGATCCTCGTGAGCTATAACATATAGTTACCATTACCAAGCTACAGCCATCATATAGTATTGTTCAGTGCGATCCAAGGTTGTGCTCTTACAGCGGCAACCAGAAAACCCAAAATTAACATTCAAAAAAGGCATCCGTCCGTAAAATCAGCTTCCAAAATTTTTAACATTGTTTCGTGTTGTCTATACCACGTAGTAATATTGGTTGAAAAAGCTTGAATCGTAAAGTGCATAACAAAACTTCAGAGCAAATAAAGTCGGTATAATGTTTTCAAAGCAGGTCGCTCACCTATTGCAAAGCTTGCTTGCCTTAAAACAGAAGAAAAACCACACAGAAGCTTTCTTTACAAAACGCTACATGACACTAGACTGCACTCGTCACCCCAAAACATAATATATTAAGTCTCATAATGCCAAGTAATTTCAATGGCTTCAATGTCCTCTAACCCGAAACACAACAGTGCTTAAATATTGCGGCATAAATAGACAATGTGGCGCGATGGATTGGTAATTCAAACCTATTTCATCGTAAACCTAGTAGTCTCCCACCTATTAAAACTACTAGAAGACCGAGATGCTAAATCGCGTATAATAAATAAATACCCCCACAGTCACACACATAGTTCTGACCCCACACTAGGTAAACCTGTATCATGGATATCAAGAATTACGAGGGACATGCGGTCCCACAACACCCAGATCCGAAACTGAGAATCGAACCCACGGCCTTTCGCTTCGCAGCCGGCTACTCGCCCGCTACGCCACGGAGACTGAATAGTCAATAACGTAATTCTAAAGCTAACAAAATCAAAGCTAAACGGTTAGACGACGATGCCTTAAACCTCGTAAATACCTTTGAAGACGGATTTATGGTTATATTACGTTTATAAGGCTCATATGTTTAATTGGAGCCTGATATTGCCTAGTTTACGACACATTAGACTTTTCCTTAATCATTTTGATTCAAATCATCTCTTAATGTGGGTCTAGAGATTTAAAACATGTTATCATCAGAGTTAAGTCAGTGATCTAGCAGTAAATACGAAGTAGCTGGAATTATATAAATTTCAGTATGAAGTAATAGCAAAATACGCGCAGTAATCCTCGAAGGGATAGTTGGTTTATGATTTTGGGTTTTAGATATGTAGGTAAATAATAGTAAAGGCTGGAATCCGGTGAAATTATTGGGCATTATGAGACATAAAATATCTCGAAGTGACGAGTGTAGTGCATGGAGTACTTTGTAATTCAATGGTTTCGCTGGTGTTGCCACTGTTTAAGGTAGACTTGGGCGCTCAATATAAATCGATTTTTAAGAAAAGAAATATTTTTTAATAAAGGAAAATTAGCCAATATTACTTACATTCTTAATCATTCCTATGTGCATATATATTAATGGAACTGTCCTTGTCCAGTTAAAGTGTTGGACATTAATGCAAAATATGATGTTAATAAAGTTACAATGAAGTCGCTAGCGGCGATGAATGAAGAATGAAAATATTGCGTAGCAAGTTTATTGTTCATTATTTTGTAGTAGCAATTGCTTATTTATCATTACACTTGTCATGAGCTGCCTGGGGCTTATTGGCTCTATAACAAAGAGCTGAGAAGTTTTATTGTAATTAACTAGTTGGTACAGAAGTATTTTAGGCTTGTTTTATATCTCAAGGGTAAAGCAAATGTAGTCAAGACACAGTAATTGACTACATTAATTAAAACAAACATACAAACTTTAACTCTGTCTAATGAAATAGTAACTTTGGGAGTTTATCTAACGTAGACAATTTGTAGAACTTCTGAACCGATTTATTTATTATAAATTGGAAGCTATATTATCCCAGAGTGCTATGGACTCTACTCATTATGATGAAAGAGAGTATTCGAGGAAAATGACGCGAGCGAGGGCGCGAGTAATATAAATTCTGGTAGCTTCTCTATTGGTTGAGACTCACGTTTGCCAGGTTCTGCAGGCGCGGGTGGCGTGGTGGCGCGGTGTGCGTGCGGCGGCGGCGACAGGCGGCGCGCGAGCGGGGCGGGCGCGGCGGCCGCGTGAGACACTCGCACGCGCAGCGCCCGTGCTCCGCCCGCGCCGGCACCGGCACCGCACCACGCGCCTTCCTCGCCTGGACGGCAGCCGCTTGATGGTCTGTACAATAAGTAAACAGTTCAGAAGTCTCACTAGAAACCATTGATTACTTTAAGTGATAATAATAAGTATAGACTATTATACCTAGACGCCTAAATTTTAAATTAATCAACTAAGATTAAACACTCCACGTACATCAAATCTAAAGTAATCAAACATCAAAGCCATCAAGATTAAGCAAGACAAGGAAAGACACACTCCGCCCACTCAAGCGATTTGCATAGTCCTACATGAAGTACAGCAGTTTCCACACGGTCCCTTTCACCGACATGTACACCTTCGCTAATGACTCAAAATTACAACACGTTGGAATGTGCAGATTACAATCATAAGTCTCTGTCCAGCTGAGATCTTGCTCCATTACTGTTTTGATCACCATTATGGTCTCTATAATGTTTAGTATATTTTTTATCCTGATTCAGTAAATGATTGATCTTGCAGATGGTGTAAACAAAAATCACTATGTGCTTTATTCTATGGTTTTTGATTATCATTATTGACGAGACGAGAAAGTCGCTGTCCATCAGGACATATCTCGTACCTGATGGTAAACGCCTGCCCATAAACAGAAGCAACATCAATCAGAACTTCGAATTATGGAGTACTGCATGGTACTGCACTGCACTCGACAACACTGGACAATAAAAAGATGATATACGATGACGTCAACCTATACGATAGTCATAACACGGTGCACGCGTGCAAGGGAGATAGTTAGATGCTCCACTACGCTTTTATATTATTACACGATTATTCAATATTTGAAATATTAATTGTGGTCTAATTATGATATTGTTTTAGCAATAGGGTTTCTTTTTGTATTTTCAATTGAGCGTACATTAATGTTCGAATTCAAGTTCATGCATCTACCTTATTAGCCGTTGCGAACTCACTTGTTCCACGGATATTTTCGTCGAGCAGTATCAATAAGATTACGTAGAGATAAAAATCCTCTGAATAGGCTCACGCACGTTCCAATCCACTTGCCATTAACCTGTAGCCCTATAACGGGCTGTATTAGCTCCAGCTGCGTGTCTAACCGGGAGCGTGTCCAGCAGACGGCCGGTACGAATCGGCCCGACTATCTCGCTTTATGCAACCGTACTGCGTGACACTTGCGCTGTATTAAGATCAGACGCAGGTTTGTGGGGCTCGGTGATTGAGGACATGCGTTTTGTATGACATTACTTGATGGATAGTTCTTGGAATTTTATGTTTCTATGGCGATGATAGAAAATGTAGTTATTTTTATATCAGTAAATCTCTGCGTTGTAGGTAATTGTATTTGATGTCTAGAGGTAAAATATATCTATTGGGATTCGATTTATTGTTGTAGTTTGAAGGTTTTTGCTGTAGGTGGTTGAAGCCAAACCCCTGCCTCCCCTTCCTGTTCCCAAACCCCATTCCTTTTCTTATAAGTCGGCAATGCTCCATGATTCTTCGGGTATTGTGGGTGTTAATGGGCGGAGAGTTCACTTAGCAATAGGTGACCCACTTGCTCGTTGGCCGGCTTGATATAAAAATGTTTATCTTTGAGGAACAATGTTTTATGCACGATAAAAATCTCACAAAAATATTATGTGACCTGCTTATGCATATAAACGGCGAAATTAATTGACTATTATGTTAAAATATCAAAATATGATTTGCATCAACATATCAATATTAGGCAATCAGATTCCCGCGACCAAACATTTTTAGCTTTATGAATATAAACTGCACAAGGATTTTAATGCTGCCGATTATCTTTATATGCAATTAGTTTAATAACATTTTGCAATGGGTGCAAATCGATTAGCGTTTTCGAAACTAAAAAATACGCTTATATGGCAGGAGTAGTGACCCGCGACTCGTGTGTTGCCATCCCCACATCGTTTATGTAACTCGATCAACTGTTTCTACACAGATCATCACAGAACGTTGTTTTTGTAACAATAGGTCGTTTCTTTAAATAAAAAGTGATGTCTTTGACTCGAAAACTGATGATTTAGTAAGATTGTTTAGGAATTTTAAATATTTGGGCTCGAAATATGTAGATTTTGTAAGCTTGATTTAATTGTGCTATTAGGTATATTAGAGGTTTTTCGTAAAGACAACTTCCAAATAACATTAATCGTGGGTCTATTTCAAAACAGGATAACGGATCAACCATAACTTAGTTTGTTGATGTGGTACTGTAGCATGTTATTTAGTTTGTAGCATATTTGGGGAAAAACAAGCAATCGTATTACAAAGTTATTTGCAGTTCAATGTCAAAGGCAATCATAATCATAACTTGACTAAAATCAACGGCAAAATCAACGCGTCTTAAATAATTTTCAAAAGCAAGTGCCAAAGCATTTTTAACAAAGTCGAATAAACAGTACAATGAAAACACTAGGGTATTGATCCTAAGCTGACAGTTGGAAGATCAAACAGACGTGACTGCGACAGCACACGACTTTAATCTCAAAGACAGGTGGGTGTTTTTGTCGACAAAAACTAGTTTACTAGCATTACAGTAAAAATGTTGAAATAGACAAGCGGAGGAAGTAAGAGATAAATGTTTTGATCTGAATCTAGAGTTTGAGGATATAATAACCGGTAGGTACAACTTGTTTTGATGTTAGGTTTCCTTTTACGTGCTTGTTTAATGTTATTCCGATTACCATTTCGGAAAATATATCAGATGGTTGATTTTATGGAATTCATTTTAATCCCTTGATTGTCGTTTACGAATTTATACTAGACATTCATTACGAGTATTATGCACGATCGCGTGCCGTGCATCGTCGTGTAAACTGGGATTAATTGTTAAAAAAAATGATGATTTTTTTTTTTGGTTTATATTTAAGATCACGTTTACAGATGACCTAAAATATGTTATCTTTATTATGGTGATCAAAATTATGTTTATATAAGTTTGATCTACATAAGTTTTCAACAACTTTGCTTATTTTTGTTTTTTTATACTATGCTCTAGCTAATCATTCGACAATGAACCTATTTTTAAACGACTTCAAAAAAAGGAGGAGGTTCTCAATTCGACTGTTTTTTTATGTTTGTTACCTCAGAACTTTGGACTGGGTAAACCGATTTGGATGATTCTTTTTTATTTGAAAGCTGGTGCTTCACAAGTGGTCCCATTTCAATTTGGTCCAGTTCTGATAATGGCACCCATGAGAAAACCATATAAGTCTTAAATTTTCATTAGTATGTGCGCGACAAATGGACGAATAACTCAATATCACGTCAACCGATTTCGATAATTCCTTTTCTATTGGAAAGAATGTACTTCAAGGGTACTTCGATGAGAGTTTGGTTAGGTTCTGATTATGGGATCCATGACAAAGTAACGGAACTCTTCAATTCTTAGGAGCAAATTAACGATAATCGGCCGAATCTCTTATAGGCTATCCGGATATATGAGTCACCTATCGTAACGTCGTTATGGTCAAGTAATTGTCGAATATGATCAATGGAACTACTTAACGGCTTATAGAAAGGGTGCGATCTGTGGCAGAATTTTTAACTTGCTGCATTGCAATATGATGCAAGCGTTCTAATTGCATTACTTAAGGTGTATTATGTTGGAAAAAAAATCACTTGATAGAGTTTAGCTACGATGTGGTCCCATATAATTTTGGTTAAGATCTGATGACGGAGTACGGAGTAAAAAATAAAACTCCTCAAAGGACAACAGTACACTAATTGCGATTGTGTTATTGTATTCGAATTTACATGCTATTGCTGTAACTCCCACTGAAAACACGATTCGCTATGATTTAATTGAAACAGACATACACCTTTGTACACGTACATCCAAGGTGAATCGTGAGAGCCAGCACCCTCGCTCTGTGGTAGTAAAATTTAGCAGTCCAAGAATCCGAGATGAGTTCTTAGCCGCGGCTATCACCTTCAACAAGCGAGCATCTAGCAAATCGGACAAATTAAACAGCAGTCACCTTGGAATAGCAGGAGAGCGCCGCCCTGTCTACATAAATGAGCATCTGTCCCCAGCAATGAAGAATGTACACGCAGCAGCTAGATTAAAAGCCAAAGAACTTAATTTTAAGTTTGTATGGGTTAAGAGAGGGATAGTTTATATGCGAAAAAATGACTCTTCTGAGTACAAATTAATAAGGAATCTTTGTCTCGACTAGAGTAAAAGTAGAACTATTATTACTAATTATGTTATAGAGTTTATGGTTTTATTTTTTCCAACTTTTGAGTTAATTTTCTTTTAAAATTGAAATATTGTAACCTGCAATAATTTAGAATACAATACAGAACTGACTTGTGGTCCGCACTCATGTGCGCATATTATGTTATGTTATGATCTCAAATTATTTTAATTTATCTTGTTATTACCAAAATGTTAGAGGCCTTAGGTTAAGCACTAGAAAAGTTCAGCAACAAATACAAAAAAAAATATTTTGACTTAATTATATTCACTGAAACTTGGCTTAATAATAGTACAAATTGTCACATTTTAAAAATAAAATAATATGTAAGGCTGAACTTTGAGTTATGTTATGTCGTACTTTATTGTTTTTTTTATTTGTAATTGATTTCTTTTTAATTTTAGTTTAAAGTTTAATATTTGATTGTTATATACTGTGGCACATGTGGTGGTTGCATTTATCTAGAGCTGCAATTAGTTTTTGTTTGTTTTGTAATGTATGTGTAGAATTTAGAATAACAATTATTGTTAACTCCGTTTGCAATCCTTATCTAAATAAATAAAATTTAAAAATAAAATAACAGTTAACAAAACTTAGAAACCGACTTCAAAATAAAAACACTGAAAACTCAAAAATTACTAATTCTATCTATTCTATTCTCTTTGGAGTCGGTGCAATTTTAACTGACCGGTAGCGACACAGGCACACAGGCACAGAATTTGTTATTTTTGACTTTTCAGTATTTTTATTTTGAAGTCAGTTTCTAAGTTTTGTTAACCGTTATTTTTTATTAATTGGTACATCAAACATGTTAGCAATGGTATACATACAGCGGTCTAAATAAAAATAATCACATTAACGCAGAAAGAAAGACTGGTATATGAGGAAATTACCGCATAACATCCTTCTGGTACAACTTAAATGAAGAGAAAGCATGCGTGAATGCAATACAAAAACTACCTTATCACTTTGTAATAAAGAGCACATCTATTGAGGTTACAGAAGTAAATAATAGGAAATGAGGAAACATAAAAGTGTGGGAATTACTGTAATATCAACGAGGATACCAAGACGTAACTACACTTTTTATAACATGCTTTACTTTTTATTGATGAGACGTACTTAGTAACCTTTTAGTTTTTAGATAACATACTAATTAAACCTTAAGGTAAAATTAACATTGGGGACTCCATGAGAACTATGCTTCCAACTCTTTATAAATTTCTAATGTATGAATATATGGAAAAATATTTTTGAACGATTTAAAAATATTTAAATTCTTCAACGAGAATAGTTGATCTTCAATGTACAATGATGTTATTGTAAACTAGGTTTTGTTCGCGGCTCCATCCGTGTGAATATTTTGGATAAAAAGTAGCCTATAAGTGACCTAATCCAGGTTATGATCTACCTATGTGTTCTATTTTCATCTAAATCTGTTTAGACTTTAAGTCGTGATTGATTAACAAATATCCAAATTGCCAAACTCATAAATATCCAAACATTCACATTTATGGTATAAGTGGGGTACATAAGTTATTATCACCTGTTCCATATATAATAATATGTGGTCCACTTAATTTAAGTACTAAATCGACAAAACATATAACATAAGCTCACGCCTTTATCCCCCAAGGAGTATGCAGAGGTGTAACTTATTTCCGTTCCATATTTAATTTGATAGGGGACGAGCTTATTGATGATTGATTCTTCAAATAGAAAATTCATACACAAACAGTGATTGCCCGATCCGGGAATTGAACCCTCTACGTCACGGTTCTCATCCTTAGTACGTTGCCACTAGGCTAATAAAGCGACTCGAAAGCGACAATATACAAAGATCAATTAATTCACTTTGCCTAGGTGAAACGGTAGTTTTCATTACAGTATATTATCAATTCAAACGCAGTATGCCTTAGTTGCCATATTTCAGTCTCAAGGGATCTTGCAGGTTGCTTGGACTATTAACGATATGGGTTGAAGGACCATGATCATTATACGGATCACGGAATATTTTAACTTCCTCTATTGCATTACTTTCTTAAAGAAAGGCGGGACAGATTGATGATATATTTTCATTCCTCATCACTACAAGCCTATGTCGGTTCTTTGCTGAACATAGGCTTCTCCGAAAGACCGCCATTGAGCCTGATCGTCGGCTCTACCCATCCAATTACTACCATCCATTCTGCGTATATCGTCGGTCTACCTAGCTGCAGGGCCTCCTATATTGCGTCTACCAAAACGTAGTTTCTACTCTAGAATGCATCTACTTCAACAATTGTTGATTCTACTTCTAGTATGACCAGCTACTTTAGGTTGCTAACCTTGTGAGGTATGTAAATAATTATGGTTTTCTTTCCACCGCTTGCTTAGCAAGGGTGAAAAGAGTCCGACTTTTTGAAATCACGCGTTTATTCATTGTTATTTATCGCTCGCGTTGTGATGAAAAACATAGTGAGTAAATTCACTAGATGGTAGGTCCCTCGTATGCGAGAGACCGGCTGGATTGGTACCACCGCTTTGTGTATTTCTGTGGCCAAGCAGCAGTGTGTAAGCATTGTTGTGTTTCGGTTTGAAGGACATTGAAGCCAGTGAAACTACTGGCCATTATAAGACTTAACATCTTATATCTCGGGACGAGCGCAATTCAGTGCCATGTCGTGCTCTGTAATCAAGAGTTCTGTGTGATATTGCTTCTTCTTAACATCAGGCAAGCTATCTGTTAGTCTCGTCATGCAAGCAAATAATAAAATAAAAAATTGCTAGCTGAGGATTCTTCATAAGAAGACCTGTGAAGTCTATGCTAATGCATCGACTCCATGCGGAGACTAGCGTGGTCCACGAAATCGCAAATCTCTCTCAATCTTAGAGGAGGACCATGATCAGCAGCGTGACAATGAAATACAGGGATATTATATTTAATTAATTATTATTTTTATTTAAAAGTGTTAATGTTCACAAGTTACAAAACACTGTTATTAACTCGTCTTCATAACAACTACTTATGTTCGTCACTAAGTAGCAAGTACTCGTCAGTCTACACGGCTATTAATTTCCAGTTTAATACTTAATCTGCGCATGTTTACTACCTGTGTAATGCCACAGTGTAAAATCGTACACTCTTTCAGACGGGGCGATCGTGGATTTCATTGCGGAGTAAGCTAGAGTACGTACTTAAGTCGCTTTGTAGCAACGATGCAGATGTTACTCGGGTGAGTTCCGCCCGATCGTGAACATCAAACGTATTGGCAGACCGTATGATTTTTAGACTATGTTAATACATAGTAAATGCAAGCTTCACGTGCCGTAAAAAATCTAATAAGCTATTACGAAACATTACTCCATCTACAGCGCCTTTTACCGGCCTTGTCCAAACGACATTTTTCTCACTTACGCTCTAATTAGCTAAGTATGAATTAAAAATTCTCTTGTAAAACGTATGCAATCCGACAGGTGGTTGCCGCGGGTAATATCGTAAAAAGTGTCTGTAAACACGCTTGCGTAACCACCATCGGAACAAGCGACGTGTGGTAATTGTCGTACATGCATGAACACAATGTGATGGGATCGTCATCCACACCACCGTGAACCATACTGCAAACAAATTTCGACTCTAATGCAAATACATTGTTCATAACTTGCTATTTAGTGTTTTGCATGTAATTAACTTAGTGTGACAAATATCGTCCTTGTCCATCCTTCACGGACGCTTGACTTTGTGTTGATACTTTTTATCAGATTTTATCTTTATAACTAATTTAATGATTTCAAAGATTACTGAACACCGATTTAAACAACGGGTAATTCGTGGTGAATCAGATGAAGATAAAACCAAAGAAAGTGATGATAATTAGTAAAATAACGAGTTGAAACGAACTGTTATGAAACTGTTGTATACTGTTTATAATATCACGTCTTATAATTGATTATGGAGGCTGAACGGTTCACTGCGAATTCCCAGGGAAGTGAAGCGCCCGTAAAAACTCAACAAAGCAATCGGTGGAAATATTTATGGTAGAAACAAAATATCTAAAGAATTGTGCAAGTACTACTTTTATTCCGATTATATTTAGTACTGGACGTCATGTAAGAAATATATACTTTTAGAAAGTTCTATTTTGAAAGTACATAGAGTTAAAAATACAGTAAAGGATTTTCTGTGTTTGCTTGTTGAATCAAACTCGCACGGGTTCTTTGACCACGACTCACTGATTGTTATCAAGGGAATTGCTAACCAATTAATGTGCATCTTCCCGGATGTTAGTGCAGGAATCGGATAAATAATGCTGAATAAAATCAACCGCCACAAGACTGTTATTAAACTAATGATAAGTAAATACCAAACAGCAATCATTTCTAAATATAGTCAGAATATTTACTTCAGATATTTCGCTCAGTAAATAAAATAGCATATCCTTAAATGGTATCGAAGCCAAATATAGACATCCACATGTTGGCAGTTCAATTCAATCGTTACGCAAATATTTCTTTAAAGTTTACGTAATAATCTAGTACTAGAGCGCCTAGTGACGCCTCCAAAATTTATTTAATTTAAACAAATAGATCTGGCACAAGATTATCTCTCTTCCTCAATATACAATTGACAATAAAAGCTCCCAGGTCACGTTAAATAACGCCTATTACGATAACAATGTAGATGGGATCGAGGTCGCGTCTAGACCTAACGCAACTTCCACTTACCGTTTCCTCCAGTCTTGAATGAAACTCCAGTCTTCGTTTTCGTCTTCATCGAGTACATTAGCCTCGTGGTGATCAGTACTGGGTCCTCCGTGAACCAACTCAACAAGTTGTCGTGCTCTTTCGAAATTTCCTTCAAATTCAACAACCAAAAAGCCATCAGAACCCATTGTGCCAAATACATCTTTCTTATATGTGGCATCGTTGATCGTGACTACTTCAGCATTATCTTCGGATTTAATTTCGGTATAAATTCCTTCAGATATTTGAACTTCAGAAACCATTGGCGTTCCTCCGCCTTTATCTACGTCCCTGTTTAGTCCAGAATGCTCGAGTTTATCTAAAATCCCATTAGCGTAGATTACTTCCTCTTTCTGCGCCTCTTTCCTGGCCTCTTCTTTCTTTTGTTCGTTGTGTTTACGTATTATGGAATCACCAAAATAAATAACAACTTTGTTATTATTTTGTGTTATTTTATTTGCCAAACCATTTTCCGTGAGTGGTAGGTGGGCTTTCTTATTCTTGTCTTGAGATATTCGTTGAGCCAATTCTTCGTAACATGGAAGACGATTGCTGTATGCCTTCTTCTCCCCTACAGAATCTTTTTTCTTTTCAACACTTTGATAAACAGGCGGCCGACAACAATCGTCGATCTGTGGTTGTGAGCTCCAAAGCTTAGGATCACTATAAGCATGGTCCAGCGGTGTCGAGCTCTGTGGAAGAGGAATGTACTTTTCGTGAACATTCTTCGAATTCGGAGTATCATTTTTTCTGAAATTGAGAACACTGCGACGTACTTTTCCTTCTGAGATATCACACGTATTGCCTTTCTTGTGGCGCGTATTTCCCAAGAGTTTGAAAAGCGGTTTGTGTTCCGACTGGGGTTTCACCCGGTCTGTACTCGGCGCGCGGCGCATCGCGAACGCCGCCGTCTCGTCCTCCGACATATGAGGATACAACTGTTCACAACTAGTGGACTTGTGTGTTGTCGTGCGCGTTTTGGCAGAGGTGAGTGGCTCCCGGCTCTGCCAATGTCGAACTGAGAGCCTGGCAGCACCGCGAATGAATTTCATAGGCTCCCATGCGTCAGCCTTCTTTAGTATGAAGTTGTCGCACATATTGTGTTTGGGCGGTTTCCTCGCGTCCGCGGCTCGGCAGGATTGCAGCTCCCGGCAGAGGAAGCACGAGCACCGCGCGGGGCACAGCATGTCGGCGCGGGTGTGCCCGGCGCACTGCCGCCGCCGGCGCCGCTGGCCGCTCGCCCCGCCGCGGTCGCGCCCTCCAACACCTATTGTTACCGTCGCCGCTGCCATGCCGCCCCGCTACACTGCCGAGTAATTGCCCGCACGCGAGTTTTCCACCGATTAATGTTACCGTTTGTGTGAAACTCGACTTTTTTAACGACAGCCAAGAAGCTCATTTTAAGAAAGTTGTAAGACTGATCTGATAAACATAGAAATGTCACGTGGAACTTTCAGAGAAAGAAAAATGAACTGCATTTAGCCTGTTATAGCTGTTGAAACTTTTCGTGATCCTTAACTTTAAACACTGAATTCGCTCTTCATAAATCTGTCAATGTTATTATTTAAATCCAAATGTATTATATCTCCTAGTTTAAAGCTCCTCATTAAAAACAGTCGTAAATATTTCATCTATGCATCGCTCAGAGGTCACGCCATAAAATAGTCTCCACGGCTTTCAGATGATGAAGTTTTAAGCAGCGCGCATTATCAACGGGACGGGCGTCAGTTAACTGTAACACGCATCGTAAAACGCTAATACCGATTCACTTGCACATGAAACTCGTCTACACGTTGAGGTGAACGAAACCATAAGTCGAACGCTAAATATAGAGCTCTTTTGAATGTACGTATTACTGTATCACTCGTAATGATACGCTGTAAGTCGAACGCTTCCACGCCACATATTTATTGTAATAAAAATGTAATAAATTTATTCGGTAATTTTTAAGTTGCAGATGTGCAGAGATATGTGATATGTGATATGATATGAGTCTGGCGTTGAGGAATTTCATACATTTTCGCGTGAGCTGGTAGCGGTTATGGCGACATTTTATCAAGGCATTCCGATCTTTTTTGTAAGTTTTTTAAAATATTCGGTTTTGTCTCACGGAGATCGATATTACTTACACCGGGACTTGAGATAACGAATCACATCAATATAATAAAAGTTTTTTATTTAATGTTTGCCCAATTTCCATCGAATTGCAAAAACTTTTATGAAACAAAAGGTGGTTCTTACATGTTACATGCTATTAAATAATTTATTTACATAGACTTAGATTAAGCGTGTCTCAGGATGTTAGGATTAATAGCATTACCTAACGTATCGTCGGTAATTTACAAGAGTCGTAGATCTTTCCTCTTAGAAATACACCAAGTGCATCGTATCTTAATAGAAAACATGCATGCGTGACGTGCATAATGTGTTTATATGATATATGGCTAAGGCATATGACATTATTCGTAAGTTCTAAGGGAGAAATAAATGTAGAGAATTATTTTGATAGATAAACACGGAAATAAAATAAATTATATATAAAATGGTCAAAGTTCAAGATTAATATCTAAATATTCCTTACATCTATATGATTTAATTGAGCATTACCATAGTCAGTTTGAGGTTTTATTATTAATTGTAGATAAAATGAAACACTTAAGCCATCCGTGTAATTTTTAAGTGAACATAAATACATGCTTTAAATGTATATAGAGTTATAGTTCGCAATCTTAAGATTAGTTATGAAGAGATGGAAGTAATATGATTATTTAATTTTAAATAAAAGGCATTTCAGCCGAAAATTATTTATGATAATATTCAACGTAAATTTACGGCATTTGACAGCCTCCTTGACGCAGTGGGCGAGGAGCCGTCTACGAAGCGAGAGGCTGTGGGTTCAATTCCCGCATCGAGGCAAATGTCAGTGTCATTCACAAATATTTGTTTCGGTTCTGGGTGTTGTGGGATCACAAGTTCCTCGTAGTTTCTGATACCCACGATACAAGTTTACCTAGTGTGGGGTCAGGACTATGTGTGTGACTGTTGGGTGTTTCTTCATCTACTTATATTATTTTGTGTGACAATCCGGCTATAAATATTATTTCTGGGGTGGTTATTAATCAACGTTTGCAAGATTAAAGCTTATATAATTGCTGATATGTTGTTTTTTTTTATTTGTTTGAATAAAAAAAACGAGACGAGCAAGTCGCTCGCTGATGATAAGTGTCACGCCTGCCTATAAACAGAAGCACCGTTATATATAACTCTGGATTACAGAGCACTGCATGACACTGAACTACGCTCGCAATCTCGAGACATAAGATGTTAAGTCTCATAATGCCCAGTAGTTCCACTGGCTTCAATGCCCTTCAAACACGCAGTGCTGCTTGGCGGCAGAAAAAGGCAATTTAATTTCATAGACAATTTCTGGGGTATTTATTACTAACTAATACGTAGTTAAAAACGTAGTTTTACAAGGTAGGTCCCTCGTATGCGAGAAGCAGTCTGGGTTGGTACCACCGCTTTGTCTATTTCTGCCGCCAAGCAGCAGTGTTGTGTTTCGGTTTGAAGGACATTGAAGCCAGTGAAATTACTGGGCATTATGAGACTTAACATCTTATGGCTCGGGATGACGAGCGCAGTACAGTGCCATACAGTGTTCTGTAATCCAGAGTTCTATGTGACGTTGATTCTGTTAATGAGCAGGCGTGACACTTAACATCAGTATCAATATAAATCTGTCTTTCTTTAACTGCTCATAGTGGAAAAAATTACAAAATTTGTGCAAAAATGACAATGAATTTTTTCAATTTTAAATGGTTCCAACTTTGTTCTCTATATACTGTCGTATAAAGAAAGAATCATCAAAATCGGATTACTCTGAGAAAATATGTGTGGTTGTAACATAAAAAAAATGAATATAAGCGTCGAATTGAGAACCGCTCCCATCTTTTTTCATTGATTAAAAATTAAACTACGCATATACGTTATATATGTTGCATATCGTCGCTTAGCTAACAACACCGCGCAAGTTAAATTGGCTTCGTTTTTAGGAGAGACATAAAACTGAATATTTTTTATAAACATGTTTGGTGTAACCAATGAATTACGCGGTGACAGAACTATCTGAATAATGTGCTTTGTATGGTTAATTTTAATTTTTGTGTAAATTTATTGGATACGCGGCAAAAACGATTTATCCAATGACAATATCACATGGCTAATTTTCAAATTACGCGGTATTGTTAGCTAAGCGACGATATCTGCTTTTTTGTATAGTGATTTCTTAGATTTACGCGAATATTACACATTGAAATAAAACAAGTTTTTACGGATTTTATCGCGGTTTAATTTTTATTTTAGTCCCGACGTTTCGAAAGCTTTTCATCCTTCGTGGTGACGGCAGAGTCTCTCCCTGAAATAAAAATTAAACCGCCATAAAATCCGTATAAACTAGTTTTATTTCAATGCTTTTTTGTATTTTTATATCTGTAGAGATATTGTCGAACGATGCCGCGATGGAGTCCGGAGGCGGACAGCGCGCGCAGCGACTGCGGCGTGCGGTTATCATTGCTATACGCGTTTCCGTTACGCTATCTGCCACTTTTGAGTGCCATTTATACATTCTATGTGTTCAATTAGATAAATTATACATTTCTCACGTTTGAAGTTTCACTATTAATTCTAACACATATGGAATTCACGTAGATTTTTGTAACTAAATGTGGCTTTTTTATAGCATAGCAGTGCTTAAAAGAATCATGGGTGCGTTGCCGACCTTAAAGGAAAGGGATAATTAAGGGATTGGGAAAGGGAGGGGGTTTGGGCCTCCGGATATATCACTCACCGTACGAAACACAGCAGCAACTTTATGCCAGTTTTCTGCGTGACAGTGGTAACGACCCGGACGAGCCAGCACATTCATGCTGTAGACAAGTGTCTGCAGTGTGGTTCTACCACTCATAAAGGGCTAAGTAACTAATTCAAAATATGGAGTAATATAAAGGTCATTGAGCTATTTACAGCTATTGACAGCCTCCGTGGCGCAGTGGGCGAGTAGCCGGCTGCGAAGCGTGAGGCCGTGGGTTCGATTCCCACACCGAGACATATGTTTGTCTAATCCACAAATATTTGTTTCGGGTCTGGATGTTGTGGGACCGCAAGTCCCGCGTGGTTCCTGATACCCACGATACAGGTTAACCTAGTGTGGGGTCAGGACTATGTGTGTGACTGTTGGGTGTATTTATTTATTTATTTACAAGCTCACAGACAAATAGTAAAACATGCACAAATAAACCCAATTATCTATAACTATTTGTAATTGTAAGCAATGATCTGAACAATCTGGAAAATTATAAACGTTATAATTTAAAAAGCTCCGTGTCGCAGTGCGCGAGTATCCGACTGTGAAGCGAGGCGCCGCGAGTTCGATTCTCGCACCGCGAAAAAAACGTTTGTGTGACCCACAAGTATTTGTTTCGGGTCTGGTTGTTTTATCCCCAGAGGGGTTAACGTCAGGCAGGCGAGCGATCGTAGAAACTACAATGCAAATCTTTCTGTAACATGTGCTAAAAAGCATGTTGCGCCGACCCCACTGCGGGTGGGATAAGGGCACCTGCCCTTACACCTTGTAAGAAAAGGAAGACTGCCTGATGCCCGACACGCTTAGTAATATAATTTTTAACCGACTTCGAAAAAGGAGGAGGTTTTTAATTAATCTGTATAAATGTTTTTTATTTGTATGGTCACGCATAACTGCACCTAATATATATGCACCAATTTAGATGATTCTTTATTTGTTTGAAATTTGAGTTGGTTTTATCTGAGATGAAGATCTGATGACGGTATACTAGGTAAAATTTGATACGATTACACAAAAAAAAAACAGGTAGAATTTCAAGCTTTGAATGAAAATTCGCCGGTTATTATTTTCAATCATATTATTTCATTCCATTAAACGAAATTGAAAATGCAGTTCGCGTATTCTTGATGCATTCGGAACGCCACTTCAGATATCAATTGAGAAATAACAGATGTGAATACTTGGGATCCAGACAAATACAGGTCGACCTTAATTGTATACAATTCAACATTCAATATAATTTTTAACCTCCGACAATAAAAGAGGAGTTTTAATAGTTAGACCTCTGTCTCTCTGTAGCATCATAGCGGGTAAATAATAGGACCGATTTGAATGAATTTTTTGTTTGATAATGGTACGATATGGTTTTAAGATATGTTTGAAGAAAATTGATTCAGTCATTTAAAAATTATAGAAGTGTTTCTAAAATATCAAAGGTTTTAACGGATAATCATATCTGCATAAAGTAGGTAAATAAAGTTTGCACATAAATGCTAATCATTCCATTCTCCGCAATAGGTCGGGTAAGTAACCCTAAGTATTTCCACCTTTATATGGGGGGGGGGAGATATGGATCCCACCCCTTCTTGTTACGCAGCTATATATTTATCCGACATGTCAATAGGGGTCACGCAAACACTAAAAAAATATTTAACCCAAGTGGTAAAGACGCTGTACATGGTTTTGTCTATAGCATGAAAATGACAGCTCCACCGGGATGGTACCACTGTGTTATTATAGAAAACCGACGTGAATTAACACTTTTGGTATTTTATTCTGTGTACTTATACAGTGACAAGGCCGGTGGATTCACCAAATTCTTAACTTTCTTAAAAAATCTGCACGACATCCACAATTCTGTGGCATTACCTACGGAATAACTGATGATGATATTTTACCACCAGGACATGAAGTGACCTGCTTGTTTGTTTGCATATCTCCGTCATAAGTATCAGCTTTTATGTTGACTAGACCTGTAATACAAATAATATCAGCCCTATATTATATACTGTCCCACTACTAGGCGTACGTACCTCTTATAATAATGCGAGAGATTAGGCCTTAGTCTACCATGGTGATTAGTTCAATCTTAACATAAGCTTATTTATGGAGACCTCTTAGGTATAAAATTCTTTTAAGATGTTTTCCTTCGTAATTATAGGTCCGTACAAAGAGTATAAGAGTCTCTACCAAAATATTTCCATTCATAACTATTATAAAATCTGTTTACATTAAGTATGGAATAATGTTACGAATTACATACACGTCATATTTTAATTACTAGAAACTTAAGCTCGCAGCGAAATTAAATAATACACAATGGACAAAAAGTACGTTAAAAAGAAATGTTGAATGACATGACGAAATAAAGACAATAGAGTTTGGTGGAAATGAGCTTGGTTGCATAAACCACGCTCCTCCCCTCTAGAAGGTTCCCATGTGACCGTAGCGGGAGCCGTGGGATCCGGTGAAAGTACCCATATTAACGATTTACTTTATTTTACTATTGTTTTATACTCTCTCGTGGAAAAAGACAGGGTTGGTGCCGTAGAGTTGTGAATAAATAGAAATGTAATAATGTACGATTAAAGATGCGCATCGGCAATCGTTGTTTTTTGCGGCTTAGTGCGCATATGCAAATAATCCCCAGTTTCGGAGCTAGTCAGTAAGTCAAGATAATAATAAATAAATACACCCAACAGTCGCACACATATTCCTGACCCCACACTAGGTTAAACGGTATTGCGGGTATCAAGAACTACAAAGGGATTGTGGTCCCATAACACCCAGACCCGAAACAAATATTTGTGGGTCACACAAACATCGGTGCGGGAATCGAACCTACAGTCTCACGCTTCGCAGCCGGCTACTCGCCCACTGCGCCACGGAGGCTATAAAGAAGAACTGAAGGTAGCCAGAGCGCTTTACTAGTGTTATTATTATTATTATTATTTTTATTACTTTGAATGTCGAGACGAGCAGGTCGCTCGCCTGATGGTAAGCGCCACGCCTGCTCATAAACAGAAGCAACGCCACACAGAACTTTAAATAACAAAGCACTGTATGACACTGGATTGCGCTCGTCACCCCGAGACATGAGGTGTTAGGTCTCATAATGCCCAGTAATTTCACTGGCTTCAATGTCCTGTAAACCGGAACACAACAGTGCTTACACACTGTTGCTTGGCGGCAGAAATAGACAGAGCGGTGGTACCAACCCAGCCGGCCTCTCGCAAACGAGGGACCTACCACCTTGTAAGTAATATAAATGGTAGTACGTATACTATACTAAGTTTAATGGGTCAATAGTAAATACGCCTAAAATAATATGGTAGTCACAGGGTGGCGACCAACTGACTCTTTCCGAAGTTTCTTAACGGATTATTATTTATTACTTGAGTATTTGGAATGATTATCCCCTCAGCCTACTACAATGGTAGAGTTATTTTTAGACGTTTTTATAAATGTACGGTGGTGACAATCCTAATTAATTTCCCCCTAAATTTACCAGATCATCTTAATAAAGATTATTCCTTAATTTCCACAACTGCTAAGCTTTGTTCTATGGAAGTCAAACATTAAACAAACTATAATAATAGATCATGTAACTACTACCTATATTTAACGCAAAAAGAAACAACTCAAAAAAACCGGTTAAGTGCGAGTCGGGCGCGCCCGTTGCAGGTTCCGTCGTGCCAATACTTTTAAATTGTTAATTTTGTATTATTTATTATTATATACGCCGTGATAACCCAATAATACCTACCATGCCTACCTACAGCTACTAATCATGATTCAGAAACCGACAAATGAACAAGTGGGTCACCTTATGATGAGTCGTTTTCACCACATATGAATATCCACAATACGAGAAAAATCATGGCTCCGTTGCCAACCTTAAAGAAAAAGGTTTTTTAAGGAATTGGGAATGGAAAGGAGATTTAGGCCTCCGGATATTCCACTCACCGTACAAAATACAACAGCAAGCTGCTACTTGACGTCGGTTTTCTGTGAGACAGTGGTAACAACGCAGTCGAGCCGGCCCATTAATGCTGTAGACAAAACTATATACAGCGTGGCTCTACCACTTAAACTCTCATAAACCAGTCTAAACTACAAGGTCTCTCATACGAATAAGGCCGTATGGGTTGGTACCACCGCTTTGTCTATTTCTGCCCCAGACACAAGTGTGTAAGCACTATTTCTTTTCGGTTTGAAGGACATTGAAGCCAGTGAAATTACTGGGCATTATGAGACTTAACATCTATGATCTATGTCTCGAGGTGACGAGCGCAGTCTTCTGCATAGGCAGTGCTTTTTAATTCTAAGTTCTGTGTGATATTGCTTCTGTTAATGGACAGGAGCTGCGCTTACCATCAGGTAAAGCGACCTGTTCGTTTGGACTGAAACAAATGGACCGTTTTGAATACATGTTTTTGTTTGAAAGCAGGTTTCGAGATCGTATTATCTATGTTTAAAGAAGTCAGAGTTACAGAAGTCCTAATTGACGTAGGGGATATAACTAAAAATCTAATCATAAAAATATTACGAAAAAAATGTGATATAATATCTACTCGTAACTATGCTACTGACCACAGTACTGACTCTACATAGTCGCAGGAATACCACATTTATTACATCTGTGCACATAAAATCTATATGCGGGTCGTTTTTACAAACGCACCATTTGTAGAATAGAATCCAGTCGTAAAAATATAAAGTAAAGTTTAATCGACTTCATAAAAGGGGGAGAGTCTCAATTCGGTGCGGTTTTTGTTGCTTTTTTATGTGTGTATATCGATTTCTCCGCCAATTTAGAACCGATTTTGTGAACTCATCGCGATTGCATTATTATAATAATAATAAATACACCCAACAGTCACACACATAGTCCTGACCCCACTCTAGGTAAACCTGTGTCGTGGGTATCAGGAACTACGAGGGACTTGCGGTCCCACAACACCCAGACCCGAAACAAATAATTGTGGGATCACACAAACATTTGTCTCGGTGCGGAAATCGAACCCACGGCCTCTCGCTTCGCAGCCGGTTACTCGCCCGCTGCGCCACGGAGGCTGTGTGTGACTGTTGGGTGTATTTATTTATTGTATTGGAATAAAACCGAGTTCAAAATATAACTGAAAAATCTAAAATAACAATTTCTATACGTCTTTTTGGATGCTTTTTGGGGTCGGTTTCTGGTAACATCGCTTTGAAAGCAAGGCAATAAGAGGCGAAAAATGTAACACGGTGTCATTTTTTTATATAATCCAGCAAGCTAACTATAAAAATTTAAATGCAGTACGGAACACTAACTCAAAAGAATGTTTTCCCACACTACACGACTTCAATGAACACGTTACAGAGAAATAAAGAACGAAAGTTACCATAAAAGATAAAAACTTCGCGTGAACACGCTATTATTTACACGTTGTCTTGAAAAATTAACTAATGAATGAGCCGCGAACATTAAAGTCGTCGAACTATGAACTCTAATGACCTTTGGCAAAAACACATGAGATTTCACATTAAAGTTACAAAAAGAGAATGAAACGCGGGAGTCGGTCTGGATGCATTATATAGTCATTTGGGAGAGTGGGCTGGCTACCGAAAAGGCGGCGGGTACGCTTAAAAAATCAATAGACAGGCGCAGATCGAGGATCAGGATCCAGGGGTCAATACTTCGAAATCTATACTAATATTATAAAGCTGAAGAGTTTGTTTGGTTGAACGCGCTAATCTCAGGAACTACTGATCTGATTTGAAAAATTCTTTCAGTGTTAGATAGCCCATTTATTGAGGAAGGCTATAGGCTATATAAAATCACGTGCGGGTGGAGCCGCGAGCAAAAGCTAGTATCTTATAAAAATAAAGAAAAAATACTTATTAGTCAGTTATTAATAATGTGATTGTAAACTAGTCCAATTTATAGTATTGCTATCCAGAGTGTCATCATGAGAACCTTTAAATTTTAGATATCATACGTATTAACCACATTATTTCTAAATTCTAAGGACTTTTACTCTCTGTGACATGATATTATTTACAAACGAAATCCTGTGGTCTTTGATATGTTAATCTCTATTTTTAAATGCAACAAAATGCCTATGTTCTATTTTATCTGATTTTCAGTTTTTTTTTTTTTTTTGTCACTGTTAGATACCTCTAAGTACTTACATAATTTTAGCGAACCATGTTTTTTTATTTTATTTTTATTTTTTATTCTTACTTGTTTTTTATACAATATTACTTAGTATAGATTTGACTTCCGTGCGTCACTTTAGGTGGTCACTGAAAATCAGCGCTGTGTTATGGTATATACCATAGCACAGCATCACGCTGAGTGTGCCACCTAATTGACACGGAGTTTGTATAACTTTTTCTTTATACTACTTATACCTTTTTTTATTTTATTTTAATAGACTTATGTTGTATGTACTCCTGTCAATAAAATATTTCTTTCTTTCTTTCTTTCTTCTTTCTAATATTTTATGATTCTATATTCTTAGAAATATTGTTCGTACTTCACTAATCAAAGCTGATCCTCTATTAAAACCAAACTTACTACCACCAAATAGTAGTAGTGTAGTTCAAAATCTTGCAGTGACCCCGAACCTCACGACCTGAATGCGGGCCTGCGACACCGTGTTCGAAACTGGATTTATCAGCGTCGCGGAATGCCATCGGTGTCCGGGGCTATCTGCAGCGGAGGCATCGACTTTATCGCGCTCCTGAGACAAATGCCCACTAATTGGTGTACAGTAAATGTGGTGCCAGCCCTCGGTGCTTTGTGGATGTTGGATTTACAATGTAACATAGATGTAAGGCGTACTACTACTTCATTTGTGGTCAATGATTTTTTGTGACTGTTTTAGTTAATTCATATGTTATATACTTTAAGGGAATCTTTATATTTTAGTCATAATTAAGATTAAAGATTCCCTGACAGCCTCCATGGCGCATTGGGCGCCGGCTGTAAAGCGAGAGGCCGCGGGTTCGATTCCCGCACCGAGATAAAATGTTTTGTGTGATCCACAAATATTTGTTTCGGGTCTGGGTTTTCTCCCCAGAGGGGTTGATGTCAGGTGGCCGGTCGTAATAACTACAATCCAAATCATTCTGTAACATGTGGTAAAGAGCATGTTGCGCTGACCCCACTACGAGTGGGATAGGGGCAAGTGGAAAGAAAGAAAGACAAGATTAAAGATTCATCTATGTGTGTTATTAAGCGTTGGTATTTTGCGTATGTAAGACAGCAATATTATGCTAAGTTTGTCATGGAAAGCAACTTATTATACCAGCCTGAAGTTACGGATATACATTCAAATTCAAATTAAAATTCAAATTCAAAATAATTATTGAATCCATAAAATGTTATACATCATTTAGATTCAGTCAAATTTTAACTCTACCGCCAGTTCGGTATGCTGTTTCGCTAGAGAAGAATAGACAAGAAACTCTAACGTTGCTCTTTTCAAACTGATTTACAATATTGATACTAAATAAATAATACAATTTAATTTGACTTAAAGCAGCTCAGTTTATGCTAAGAGAAACATTAAAACACAAAATAATGATTACTGAGCATGACTCTCATGACCTCGATGAATGACCATTGGCTGAGCCCGGTACGCCAGTCGCCTGAACGAGTCACTTTGACGAATTTTTGCTAAGTGACTCGTGGACGCTATCCAGTCGAGTACTAAAAGTTTTAGGTACCCACCAGTAACTTCACGACCACCAACCAACTAGTTATCCACGAGCGGCTTTACAGATATTGTTTTCCGAGACTAAAGGGGAAAGGGAGGCGTGGATGTTGGGTGAAGCGACTAACTATAGTCTGGCCATTTTATAGCATACGACGGCACTCTATTACGCCATGTACAATCGAATCATAGGCGCGTTGCCTAAGATCCTTAAGGCATTAACTGGCAAGCGCGGAGCAAAACTTGTAAATGAGTATGGGAATATGTAGGTTTTAAAGAGACATTTATCGCTTTTGTATGATATCCCGCGGATGATAACTTCTTAAGATTTTGCAATCTTCTTCTTTTTATCGAATGGTTAGTGGCCAACCTAGTGTCAAAGTTTTTAAAGCCACCCGAAGGTCTCCGACTTGGCTTAACGACTGCTATCAGTTGATAACAGCCGGGACCGACATTTTACGTGCCCTCCGAAGCACGGAGACGCTCTGTTGAAATACCACAAAGCGGTCATCCATCCATAGACTGACCGCACCAAGGGTTGCTTCACTCGCTTATCGTTTACTGATTAGTGAGTGCAACTAGGTATGAGCGCCTTTGCAATAAAGCTGTTATATTTTTTATATCAGATGCTGGTAAACTAGTGTGTCATCTGGTAGTAAGTGATCTCCACCACCCATGAACGCTCACAATACCAGAAAATCATGGACGTGTTGCGAACCTTATAGGAAAAGGATAATTAAAGAAAAGGGACAATTAAATTGGGAAGGGATATGGGCATCGGATATCGCACTCACTGTATGAAATGCAGCAAGAAGCTGTACTTTACTTCGGTTTTCTGTGAGACAGTGGTAGCGACCAGGTCGAGCCGGCCCATTCATGCTGTAGACAAAACTGTACACCATGGCTCTACCATTCAGAATAATCACTCTGTTTTATTTTCGTGCTCACTGAGCGAATTCACACAAAAATTGTTGCATGAATAGTGTAATAATTGATATTATTATTATTATCATTGTAATTACTCTAACGCATTAGGTAAACCTGTAATGTTAGCTGTAAGTGGACGTGATAAAAAAAATGTTGCGTAAATTATAACCTAAAATAACAGTAATGAGAATGAAAACAATCCACCATAAACCGTCTCACATCATTTACACCCTATAATTGGATGAACAAATAGATACATTGTAATTGGTTTGCTGGAACAATTAGAAGGTTCTTGAGTTAGTTAACACCATTGAGAACTTCCTGCTACAAGCGTTGGAGTGAGACGCTTTTTTTAGTTGTGTATTGTGTCTTTTGACTAACACGGGCATTATATCTTAAGGTACTAAGGCTCTGAGAATTTTGACATAGGGTGTTCCCATGATATTTTTGAGGAAGAGATTTTTAGTGCACTTTTTTATTTTAGAGGGCCATTAAATTATCAAATGGACTACTACATATTTTGAGTCTTAGGGCCACGTTACGGCTTGCTGCTGCGTTTTGCATGGTTAGTGAAATATTGACTAAAAGTGAAATTAAACTGTGATAAAGTCCGTATAGGTAAATTAGTTTTATTTCAATGAAATATCTGGATTCCGCAGAACCAAATCCATGAATACAAAGATTTAAAAAAAATGTCCCAGTTTGCCACTCACATAGTCGTGATCCCACAGTATGTTAACCTGTATCGTGGGTATCAGGAACTACGAGGGACTTGCGGTCCCACAACACCCAGACCCGAAACAAATATTTGTGGATCACACAAACATTTGTCTCAGTGTGGGAATCAAACCCACGGCCTCTCACTTCGGAGCCGACTACTAGTCCACTGCGCCATGGAGCCTCTTAATTGGACATCAGGTCCAGAGTTATCTAAACGTGGCACGATAAAAAGAATGCAATACAATAAAATACAGACAACATTAAATATCTAGGAATATAATAATTTCTTGTAACATTTCCTCCATGAAAGCAGACACCAATGCGCTAAGCAACAATTCATTAAAACACATGCATATATTTGAAATCCTTGTAAGCGGACCCACTGTCTGTATATGTGCCTTGTTTAATAATTGTTTTTGAGTGGTAGAGCCACGCTGTAGACACTTGTGTCTACAGCACGAATGGGCCGGCTCGTCCGGGTCGTTACCACTGTCTCACAGAAAACCGGCGTAAAATAGCAGCTTGTTGCCACGTTCCGTAAGGTGAGTGAGATATCCAGAGGCCCAAACCCCTCCCCTTCCCAATCCCTTAATTATCCTTTTCCTTTAAGGTCGGCAACGCAACCATAATTCTTTTGGTATTGTGGGCGTACATGGGCGGTGAAGATCACTTACTATCAGGTGACCCACTTTCTCGTTTGCCGGCCTATGCTATAAAAAAAACAGTCAAAGTGTAAACGCGTTAACTGGCAAATGACAACATACTGAGTTCGCATCGGCCTACGGTAAGCGTTTCCTATATATAGAGACGCGACTTTGTAAGGTAGACCGACAACCAAGCAAGACGGTAACTTGATGGAAAGTAATCTCCACGGCCCATGAACGCCCACAATGGCAGCAGAATCATGGACGCATTGCTGACCTTAAAGGCAAGGGATAACTATCGGATTCAGAAGGGAAGTGGCAATTTGGTCCTCTGGAATACTCACATCGGTTTTTAGAGACACAAACCGGTGCAACCGAGTGGTAACAAACCGGTTCAGCCCGTCCATTCATATATACATACGCACTCACGCCTGTAATCCCCGAAGGGGTAGGCAGAGGTGTAACCAGTACACCCACATTTTGCCGAGCGTATCTCCGTCCCATATGTGATAGGGGAATGTGTGCATCCATTCTTGCTGAAGGTAAAACTGTGTGTAGCATGGATCTATCACTTCTACGCGCAATTACCAGTGATACATGGGGACACACAATTAAAGTATCACGTATTTCGACCCAATGGACGCTAACGAGACTCTGTATATAATATATCCTACAAGTACTAGTGTAAACCTGGCTGCCAAAAAATTGCGGCCAAGTAAGAAATGGTAACTAACATTTTAAGATCTTTATATCTCTCTTTGAAATAAATTATATTTAATTTTAAAAACAAGTCAATTTCCGGTCACTTGTGACATTTAAATAAAAATAATTAATAAAATTTTGATCAAAAGTAGATACTTGCGATTTCCTCTATTAAGTTTTTTTATTAACTTGACTTACGACAGGTCGCCCGTCTGATGGTAAGCGCAACGCCCGCCCATAAATAGAAATAACACCACACAGAATTGACACAACGCACTACATGACATTGGACTGCGCTCGTCACCCGAAGTCATAAGATGTTAAGTCTCATAATGCCCAGTAATTTCACTGGCTTCAATGTCCGTCAAACCGAAACACACAAAGCGCAACAGCAAGCTGGCACTTCACGTCGGTTTTCTTTAAGACGTGGTATCAATCCGTCTGAGCCGCTCCATTCATACTGTAGAGATAAATGTCTACAGCGTGGCTCTACCACTTAAATTATAATATACTAAACACTTAAAATAAATTATATATGCGATATAATAAATATCGCCAAAAGATTTCAACGAAATCTAAAACGGCATTAATTATACAGCCTATCGACAAAATTTGCATAAACAAGAATAATGCTCGCTTAAAGTGCTGTTTTTATTATTATGAACAACTTCGTCAAAAGAGAACGCCCATTATATGCCCACTATAATTTATTTAATTTATTTATTGTCGTTCAAACGCGGCCTGCATTTATTTTGTTTAAGCTGCTTAACTTAGTTCACATATACGCCAAAAGATGGCGCTATAAGACTAATTTACAAGTAGAGCTTTTTATAGTTACATGGAATTCAAACTCTACACTACTCTACAGAATAAAGTTCCCAACCCAAAATCGATAGCTGTTGTTCACAACAGTAAACACGGAATCTGCGTCTAATTATGTTCCAGAAACCAAATGTAATTATTTGTAATCCTTAAAAAATGATGATGATGAGTGGTAGAGCCACGCTGTAGACACTTTTGTCTACAGCATGTATGGGCCGGCTCGTCCGGGTCATTACCACTGTCTCACAGAAAACTGGCGTAAAGTAGCAGCTTGCTGCTGCGTTTCGTACGGTGAGTGAGATATCCAGAGGCCCAAACCCCCTCCCCTTCCCAATTCCTTAATTATCCCTTTCCTTTAAGGTCGGCAACGCACCCATGATTCTTTTAGTATTGTGGGCGTACATGGGCGGTGGAGATCACTTACCATCAGGTGACCCACTTGCTCATTTGCCGGCCTATACCATAAAAAAAACCTGTAATCGCTGGTGGGAGTCGTCACTTGGGGGGCTAGAATGTGGCGTAAAACATGACATGAATGATCATGTCGTTTTTTGTAATTGGTCGATAGACCAATGTGTGAATTTATTACGATGTAAAGCTGAACGACGCGATAGAATGTTTCGTTTATGCATTCTAAGGGGGCTAATATTTTACGTTACTGTATAGCGAGCACCGTATAATAATAATACGAGCCCTGTATGTACACGTCCCACTGCTGGGCACGGGCCTTCTTCACTGAATACATGATGAAAAACCCGCCATAGTGGCGCCATCAAGCAAGTCGCGCTCCGGGATCAGCCAGTGTAAAATTTCAGGCTGGCATAAATATGCCGACCATCGAGAGACGCAATGGCTCTTCGACATAACTATATTAGGTCCGGTCTACACTGTACTTTACTACTGGGGCAACTCCCTTTATCATCTCAAAAGGAATACTCCAATTAAAAATGAGTAGTAGTACTTATTCCGTAAAGTTAATAGGAAACTAAGAACTTTTCTTAAAGCGTTTATAACACTACAAATCTAGGAAAATACATAATTCAATTCTATTGCCATTCATCTGCTTTATACGATAGTTGTTTTCAATTAATTATTGAAATATAATGCTAATTTGCTAAGCTTCATTCACCGTTAGGGTCCTTTCATACCGTGGTCATTGGCAGAGGTAACGGATCGCCTATCTTAGGCAGGTTGTTCACAGAAAAGTTTAAACATACATACACACGCACTCACGCCTGTAATCCCCGAAGGGGTAGGCAGAGGTGTAACCAGTATACCCACATTTCGCCGAGCGTATATCCGTCCCTTATGTGATAGGGGGCGAGCCTATTGCCATACCGGGCACAAATTCCAGACTCCGGGCTGATACTGAGCATTTCGTAATAGAAAATCCCAATACCACTGTACCTGACCCGGGGATAGAACCCGAGAAGAAGAGTTGACCTTAATCGTAACGCGTACGCATTTACAACTGCGCCACCGAGGCAGTCGTAAAAGTTTAAACGCAGGAACTCGAAAGGCGTTCCTCTATAATTTTATAATAGGATTAAATATAACACTGTCATAACGAAAGTGCTGAGCGGTAGGGCATGCAGTGTGAGCCCTGGTGATTTCAATTTAAATACATATTTCCATGTGCTTAACTCCCGTGATTATGTACTCTACACATAAATTATTAATCTACAAGACGCAAGTAACAATGAACAGTATGTCCTCACGAAGCTTCGGTGTCGGCGCCTTTGATATGCCACAATTGGTTAATTTACTAAATATATCTCAGTAAAGTATTTATTGAACATTTTAGGCCCAGAGCCACACATCTGCACGTAGTACTCTCTGCTGGGCACTGACCAATCTTACGTTTAACTGACGAGGCAATGACGAAGCTTAGTTCCCGTTGCGGGTTGTGGGGGTCAGACGGCGCGGCGGGTCATCCCGTATAATACTGTAAAATCTATGGTACGAGAAGGTAGACCATTTTTATAACGTTGAGAAACCTTTTATGGGTACCGCCCCACCGCATGGTCAGTCGGGGCGGTTATGTCGCGACTCCCACGGACAAAAATCCAACGGTGTTCCTCCGGGTGCGGTTGTTCGGTCAGGGCTGTGGGGACGCTATTGTACTCTCCCGCGGCCCCAACGGCGCTAACGCTTGTAAAGGAACTCTCCGGTCGGGGGGTGATGGGGGAGTTATCCACCCACCGATTTTTTTTTTGAGTGGTAGAGCCACGCTGTAGACAGTTTCGTCTACAGCATGAATGGGCCGGCTCGTCCGTTTCGTTACCACTATCTCACAGAAAGACGGCGTAAAGTAGCAGCTTGCTGCTGCGTTTCGTGCGGTGAGTGAGATATCCGGAGACCCAAATTCCCCTCCCCTTCCCAAACCCTTACTTATCCCTTTCCTTTAAGGTCGGCAACGCACCCATGATTATTTTAGTATTGTGGGCTTATATGGGCGGTGGAGATCACTTACCATCAGATGACCCATTTGCTCGTTTGCCGGCCTATACTATAAAAAAGGCACGAAAAGGTAGATCATAGATTAAGCCGGGATAATGCCAGGCATAATAGAAGGCCAGTCGCGGCCCTACCATGTGGCAAACGAAGCGGTCGCTCCAGGCGCCTACCCAGAGGCACTTCCGCCTGTCCTAACAATGAGTTCAGGTTTTACGTATACCGAATTAAGAACAACGGGCGTCATATTTGAATTTAGTTAAAATTTACATCGCGACGGCACTGCCAAGTAAACAACTTTAGCCACTGGCGTATACGTTTATTATGTGCGGACTCTATTACCGCGACTCTGCCTCGACTGAGCAGTGTGTAACGTGCCTCATGACCCGTCACAGCATGCAGAACATCAGCATCAAACTAATGTCATTTTACGAGATACATAATGTGATTATAAATCTTGTTTATGCTTTTTAGGAGTGCGTCAAATGTATTCATGTCGTGTTCAATTTATTTGAGGGCCTTTGAAAGTTTTTTTTTTATAATAATATGCAATGTAATGCCAGAATTTTAAGCAGTTTATTCTGCCGTTAAAAGATATAATAATAAAAATAATATATAAGTCTTGTTTTATATAGTGTTTTACTGCTGGGCACGCGTCAAAATTGTTGCTAATAAGAGATTAGACTTTAGTCCAGCACGCTAGCATGATGCAGGCTGGTATACTTCACATACCTTCAATAGTTTTTTGCTGAATTCTCAGGTAATTTTACGTGATGTGATTCTTCGCCGTTAAGGCGAGCGATTTATAATCCGAAAAGTTTGAGGTGTATGCCTGAGAGTTGGGATCGAACGGGCGATCGGTCTCTACATTCCGAAGCATTTCCCGCAAGGCTATTGTCACGTTTTTGAGAGGGAAATAGAGACTTCTTCTTCTTCGTCGGTCCCTCAGTGCTGAGCATCGCAACCACATAAGCTAAGCGGTCATAAGATGTCTGGACCGCTTGGTATATGCTGCCACCAACAGCCCTATCCACGGCATCTGGCCATCTAGATGGCGCTCTTCCCCTGAGGCGGTTCCCTTCTATTTGGCCCAATATTAACACTAGATTAAAGAGAGACAGATGTAAATCAATGACTGAGTGCTAAAATCCTGTACGTTTTTACACCCCTATGTTTTGCGTAAAGTAAACGTCATATTAGCTTCTTACCTCCTCGGCTTTGGTCTGAGTATCTCGTGGGGCGCGGGCTTGTGTCGCGGCGTCCACGCGGCGCATGCGCAGCCACGCTCGCGTTGTTCCCCGCCGACGCTGCTGATGCTGGTGCCGCCGCCAGCGCTCAGCGGCGTCGCGTCAGCGCGCGGCGTGCACGCATCCTCACTGAAACAAAAATTAACTTTATACTTATACTATTTTTTACAGGCTTATAGGCTGGCAAACGAGCACATGCTTCAGCAGATGGTAAGTGATCACCACGTACGCCCAAAATACTGGAAAATTTATGGACAAGTTCTCGACCATGGAAGACAGATATAATTAAGGAAGTAGGAAAGAGGAGGGATTTAGGCTTCCGGATATCTCACTCACCCTACAAAACGAGACAGCAATTTGCTACTTCACCTCGGTTTTTTGTGGCATAGTGATAACGACCGGGTCAAGCTGGCCCATTCGTGCTGTAGACAAAACTGTTAACAGCGTGGCTCTACCGATCTGCTTGGCGTTATCCCGGACTTTGGTCAACAAAAAAGTGCCCTTCCATAGTGAGACTATTGGCACTCAAATCTTTCTCTAAAACTTCTTATAATTCAATTCTTACATTGTTTATTGCAAAATCTCTTATAATAAACATATATACACACGCACTGACGCCTGTAATCCCCGAAGGGATAGGAAGAGGGGTAACCAGTACAACCACATTTCGCCGAGCTTATTTCCGTCCCATTATGTGATAGAGGGCGAGCCTATTACCATACCGGGCCCAATTTCAGACTTCCGGGCTAATACTTTTTCGAAATAGAAAAACCCAATATACCTTTCACCCAACCCGGGGGTCAAACCAGAGACCTTAGATCAGCAGCTGTACCGCGCACGCATTACAACTGCGCCACCGAGGCAGTATGTCAATAACGTCTTATATTTTAATGCCGTTAAACCAAATCGAACCGGACACAAACCAAGATGGCTGTCGGCATATTAGGAGGTAATTGAGGGCAGGTTCGTTCCCTAGAGGGACCACAACGCGCCCTCTATGCGCTGTCAAGTGGGCCGTGACTGTGCACAGAGACCACTGTACTCTTGGGAGTTAACTAACAGTGATTACTCACAGTTCAATGGGCTTGGAAAAAATAGTTCAAGTATCTGATGATAGATGTCGGTATATTAAAGTTAGAGCCGTATTAGATTTGATGACCATTGCAGTTTTTTTTAGAAAGACTTGGTGTTTGATAACGACTAGGTATAAAATACGCCTCATTGGTCTAGTGGCAGCGCGTTTAATTATTTCTCATAATTCAATGTCTCATAATGCCCAGTAATATCACTGGCGTCAATGTCCATCAAACTGAAACACAATCATGTTGATACATTGCTGCTTAGCAGTAGAATTAGACAAAGCGATAGTACTAACACAGACGATCTCTAGCATACGAGGGGGCTACCAACTAGTTGAGTTACCTGGGAATATAATTTGTACCCAATATGGTACAACTTTTAGGTAGGCCATCTATCACATAATGTAATGGAAACAACCTCGGCGAACCGAAGATACTACTAGTTATACCTCTGCTTACCCTATCAGGGATACATGCGTGAGAGTCCGAGTGTATAATCTTTATTCGGGAGTCGTATTTCCGCCAGTTTAATACAGAATTACTCGCCTATCTTCCTAATAGCGCGAAAGCAAAAAACCTGCTGCTACTTACGTAGGTATATTTTTTATTTCATCGTGATATCGTTCAATTGAGGTGATCATATTTAAGACAAAATATTCTGTTACTAGTCAGTAAGTAAAAAACACTCACCAAATATATTACATGTGTTAGAAGTTACGTGAGACGAGTATTATTTTATTAATACCAAACGACAGTAATCACTTCAACTCATAGTTTATTGGTTACATTTACAATATCACTGCTTTACTGACCACAATTCCATGTCAGGATTCTCTAGAGACCGTTCTCTAATTATAATTAAAACAACAAGGACCGAATAGTAAACCAGCAGAGCTACCGCGTAATGAACACTTGGACTATCGACTTATCTTAATGAACTGGAAACTGACAGACTGACTGCGGGCAAAAGACATTATAACTACATCGCACCATTATTATTTCAGTGTACCCAACGTTGCTTTCTCAATACACCAATAAAAAGAGAATAATCTAACACATGATTAAAAATAATACTTTTAAAAGTAGTAAATGAAAGTAACTTGCTAGTCAGTGAAGACCAGCGCGATGGACTAAGGCTTAACCCCTCCCTTTAGTCATACTTTAGTATGGGAGTCCCATGTCATCAATGGGACAATTATACATACCTACTCGTAGATATATCACTCAGGGCTAACCTACTACTATAAATGTGAAAGTTTGGATGTTTGTGAATTTGGTGGATTTAAAAAAAATATTGCTTAGGCTTGCAGCCGATTAAGTAGGTCACCTGATGGTAAATGATCTCCATTCTCCTCCGTCCATATACGCCCACAATACCAAAAGAGTCACAGGCAAGTTGCAGCAGCAAGCTACTACTTTACGTCGGTTTTCTGTGGGACAGTGGTAACCATCTGGACGAGCCGACCTATTCATGCTGTAGACAAAACTGTCTACAGCGTGGCTCTACCACTCAGAAAACCTCTTCTTGTTTGTTAGTCAATCATTTCATAACGGCTGAATGGTTTTAGATGAAATTTAAATCATTTGGACTAGAACATAGGTTAGGCACGAGTGGTAGAGCCACGCTGTAGACAATTTTGTCTACAGCATGAATGGGCCGGCTCGTCCTGGTCGTTACCACTGTCTCACAGAAAACTGGCGTAAAGTAGCAGCTTGCTGCTGCGTTTCGTACGGTGAGTGAGATATCCGGAGGCCCAAATCCCCCTCCCCTTCCCAATCCCTTATTATCCCTTTCCTTTAAGGTCGGCAACGCGCCCATAATTCTTTTGTATTGTGGGCGTACATGGACGGTGGAGATCGCTTACCATCAGGTGACCCACTTGCTCGTTTGCCAGCCTATACTATAAAAAAAAAACTTTTTATCCGAAAAGGCCATACACGCGGGCGGAGCTGCGAGCAAGGCTTATATCTATAGAGACTAAGAGTCACGCTGTAAACACTTTTGTCTACAGCATGAACGGGCCAGCACGACTATTGTGTCACAGAATAGATAATTGAGTAAGATTACTGGGAACCCAAATCCCCTCTTCTCTCTCCAATTCCTATTTCATTCCTTTAAAGTTGACAGCATCCATATTCCTCTGGCACAAAAAATATATTATTTTATCTAAGTGATCTTTAATTTGTATCATACATGAAGAAACTCAGCGAAGCCTGACCACTCGGTTCGGGATCATTGTTTTGAGTGTCACGGGTCACCAGGCAAGGGGCGCGGCTTCCTTCCACGCCCTGCTTGTAGTCCGGTTTATAAACGAAAGTATTATCGAGCTCGTTTCATGGAATCTTGTCTCGCCCGTTCTTGTAGAACTTATGTGTCGTCAGCCTATCATATTTGATATAATTATATGAGGGTCTAGCACGAATAACTTGCGAGAACGTATTCGTATCGAAATGTCAAAAAATTTATTGTACCTTCATACAAATGATAGCGTTCTTGATTCGAATACTTATTCGTAAGTTGTTCGTGCCCGCCCCCCTGGTTGCGCATCGTTTCCCTGATGATGAATTGTTTTTTTTATTAGCTTGAGTGATGAAACGAGCGAGCAAGCCCGATGGTAAGCGCCACGGCTGCCCATAAATAGAAACAACAACACACAGAACTTTGATGCATGGCATTTAACTACGCCTCTCACCCCGAGACATAAGATGTTAATTCTCATAATGGCTAGTAATTTCAGTGGCTTCAATGTCCTTCAAACTGGAACACTACAGTACTTACACACTGGTGTTTAACGGCAGTAGATTTGTTTGTAGGCCTTATTCTACAGTTATATAGGTAGGTAAGTGAAACTTTTTGATCGAATCTTCAGAAATAGGCTTCTAAACCAGAACCCTCCCTCGTTCTCCGTCGTATTCCGTCATCAGGTCTTCATATCAGATAAAACTCTTTCAAACAAATAAAGAATCATCCATTTCGATGCATATTTGTCAGAGTTATGCGTAAAAAACATTTGTACAGATAAATTGAAAAACTCCTCCTTTTTTCAAGTCGGTTAAAAGTTGTATTGCTACGCGTATCGGGCATCAGGCAGTCTTCTTCTTCCACCTGCCTTATCCCACTCGTTGTGGGGTCAGTGCAATATTTATTTTAACACATGTTACCGATAGATGTGTAGTAGTTTTTCGACCGGTCGCCTGCCTGACGTCAACCCCTCTTGGAAAAAATCGGGCACTAGGCAGTATCATATTAATATTATAATATGCATCTGTGTCTAATCAACATTACAATGGAACTTGGAGGTTTTTAAATGTAAATTAGAAATTACAATGGTATAGGTATTGTGCAGGATAAGAAATGAAAACACACATTTCTATTACTAACTTATATGCTAATCATTAATTATTTTATTTTATGTACATAATTTATAGGTAATTACACTGTCGTGCGTGTGGCGGCAGCACCATCGCTGCCGCGCCGCCCGCGCACCTCACTCCGCGAGCGACACTACAGAATCGGCGGGCGCGCTCCTATTGGCCGAGCCGCGCACGCCTACTCGCTCTCCCGGTGCCCCGAGTCAACAAGGATTCGGAAATAAATCAAGGGGTCCTGGCCGCTACAATTTAGTTCGCTCCAGTTCGCCTCAAGAAAGAAATAGTAACCTCAAGAAAGAAATAGTAACCTCAAGAAAGAAATAGTAAATGAAATGCAAGAAAGAATAACGATTCCTGCAAGAAAGAATAACGATTCCTGCAAGAAAGAATAACGTTCGAACTGCGAAACTGCGCCTGTATATTTTTTGGTTATTGAATATACGATTATTTGTCTATTTACTGGTTTTCACTCTCTCGCAATCCAGCAACCCTCACATTGTCTGGTCCTTCGAGCCGGATTAACGAGAGAGAGATGCCGGTAACTAGATCAATCGGGCGCAGAACCGCTTCGGCAACGAATACAACAAGCGTCACTGGTACCGCAACGGAGGTCACAGGTACCTCCGGTACTACGGGTACCACGGGTACGACGACTGACGTCACAGGTACCTCCGGTACTATGACTGACGTCACAGGAACAACGGGCACCGCAACGACAACTGAAAAGTCGACCACCGTGTCAAAAACACCAACACCCGCAAGAATTCAACCGGAAGAACCGGAACCGAAGCCCGCCGACCCGGAAACGCAGAAACCTATAGCCCGAAGCACACCACCGTCGAAGAAAAGCAGAAATCCTTCAAAATCGCGCCGATTGGCGGCGGCTCGGGCCGAACTAGCCCGACTCAAGATGGAGTTAGCTGCCGCCCGTATCGCCGCAATAGAAGCGGAGTCCGAGAGCGAAGAGGACGTGAACTCTGTCGTCACCGAAGGAGATCAGGAACTGCGAGTACACAGCTGGTTAGAAAACAGCCGACTACTCGCTATCGAATGCCAGCCGCATCAAGCTCAAGATACGCAACCTGAACCACAGCCGCCGGTGGAACCTGCAGCTCCAGCGATCACCGCCGCATCCTGGGGCATACCGACGTCTGCACCGGCGGGAGTCACCGCCGCACTCCCGCCGCCCATGCGTGCTTCAGCTACCGAACCGACGACGCTACTGGCATCGGGAATTTCCGCAACTCCACTCGTACCTACAAATAGATACGAAATCAAGAACTCGACTGCGCAGTTACTTCCGCCCACGATCTCCGCCGCATCGTGGCAACCGAACACTGCAACTGCGCCGCCGCCTCCGCCAGTGGTCACAACAGTGCCATGGCCTACGAACACGACTGTGCACCCGCCAACGCCAGTGATCACCGCCGCATCCTGGCAACCGAACCTCGGGCCTGCACAGCCGCAACAGAACACCGGTCCAAGATTGAACCCTACGCCTTGGGACCTCCCGGCTTCAGACTTACGTCAAGATCATAATGAAGCAATAGCAGTTCGACAATCAAGATCGACGGAAATTCAGGAACTTGCGTCAGCCATAACGCATGCAGTGCAGACCGCACAACACCGCCAACCGTTGAAGTACAGCGATCTACCGACATTCAACGGGGCTCACCAGGACTGGCTGACTTACAGAGCCACCTACTACGAGACGGCACATCACTTCTCCACTTTAGAGAACATGTCCCGGTTGCGCCGCAGCCTCCGGGGAACAGCGAAGGAAGCAGTCCTAGGACTACTTATCACCAACGCGGACCCGAGCAACGTGATGAAGACTTTGGAAACAAGATTTGGACGCCCCGACTCAATAGCTATGGCCGAAGTCGAACGCCTCCGATCTTTGCCACGCCTCACGGAGTCACCGCGGGAACTCTGCACCTTCGCGACAAAAGTGGAAAACATAGTTGAAACCTTGCAGGCACTCGACTGCATCTTTTACCTCTACAACCCAGAGGTTACGAAGAACATGGTTGAGAAATTAACCCCGACCTTGAGAAGGCAGTGGTATGAGTTCGCTGCCGCACAATCAAGGACAGAACCGGATCTCATGAAGTTTAGCCGCTTCATGCAAAGGGAAGCAGAGATCTGCAGCCCGTACGCCCAGCCAGAATCAATCGTCGACCGGACCCCGAACAAGCCGAACAACGAGGGACGAGAACGTCGTCAACGGGTTCATGCGGTCAGCGAAAACCGAAAACCGAACTGCGGACTCTGCAACCAAGAACACGGCATCGTAGAGTGCGCTCGCTTCAAACAGGCTGACACCGACGCCAGATGGGACATAGCGAAAAAACATCGTCTGTGTTTTAGGTGCCTTCGGTACAGATCAAAGCAACACAGCTGCAAACCGAAGAAATGTGAGATCGACGGCTGCGTTCACTTCCACAACAAGCTCCTTCACTCGTCTAGAAGCAAGAAGGAAGTCGTCGAAGAAGTGGCCAAGGAAGAAAAGGTTAACGCAGCGTGGGCTCCTAAGGTATCTTTTTTAAAAATAATACCTGTGAATATTTCAGGACCGGCGGGAGCCGCGGACACGTTGGCCTTGTTGGACGACGGATCCACTATAACGCTCGTCGACGCTGACCTAGCAAAGAAGATAGGAGCCGACGGCCCGGACGATCCTCTGCACATCACGACTTACGATGGGGAGACAGGCAGCGAACTCAAATCCCGTCGAGTCAGTTTCAACATAAAAGGAACGAACCAACAAGAGGATCAGATTCAAGCACGCACCGTGGATAATCTCCGACTGGCAGCGCAGCATATACCGAAGGCGGCGGTCGAGAACTGCGACCACCTGAGGGACATACTCTCCGAACTTCAGCCAAGCGACGCAACGCCGAAGATCCTCATAGGTCAAGACAACTGGCATTTACTTCTCGCAAAGGAAGTGAAAACTGGGAAGAGAAGCCAACCGGTCGCATCACTGACACCGCTCGGCTGGGTGGTACATGGAAGCCACACAAGAACATTGGGTCATCGAGTCAACTTCATTAATCACACGGAAGCAGACGACGACCTACATGAAGCAATGAAGCAATTCATCACACTGGACAACATGTACATCGACCCCAGACGACCCAACAGCGACCCGGGAGAGAAAGCGCTTCGAATCCTGCGACTGCACACAAAGATGACCAACGGGGGCAGATATCAAACAGCCCTACTGTGGAAAAGCGAGGAGGTAGTTATGCCTAATAACTATGACAACACGTTGAACAGGCTTCATAACATAGAAAAAAAGTTGGATCGGAACCCGGAACTCAGGAGAAGATACAACGAACAAATGGAGGCTCTTGTGACCAAGGGTTACGCCGAACCTGCACCTCCAGCGACAGGGAACCGAACCTGGTATCTACCTCACTTCGCGGTCTTCAATCCACTGAAGCCAGACAAGTTAAGAGTCGTCCACGATGCAGCCGCTAAGACAAGGGGAACATCACTGAACGACCAGCTGTTGACCGGTCCAGATCTCCTGCAGCCACTGCCGGGAATCATAATGAGGTTCAGACAGCATCCTATTGCAGTAACCGCCGACATAGCAGAAATGTTCATGCAGGTGGAACTACGAGAGGAGGACCGCGACGCACTCCGTTACCTCTGGCGAGGTGATAGGCGGGACGAACATCCGCCTGAACAGTATCGGATGAAGTCACTCATCTTCGGTGCATCGAGCTCACCTGCAACCGCCATCTACGTCATGAACCACAACGCGGAGAAGCATCAACACGAGTTCCCGGAAGCGGTCGAAGCGATCAAGACAAAACACTACATGGACGACTACTTGGACAGCTTCGCGACATTCGACGACGCAGTGAACACAACGAAGCAAGTTCGTGAAATTCACAGGGGAGCTCACTTCGAACTAAGAAAGTGGTCTTCAAACTCAACAGAGCTACTACAGGCGCTAGGAGAAACCGCCGAACAAGAACGCGCTATCACTCTCGAAGATGAGAAAACTGAAAGAGTGCTCGGCCTCATATGGAAGCCGCAAGAGGACCGACTCGCCTTCAATTTGGAATTAGCCCACATACCGCAGGCTATTTTATGCAATGAGAGGCCAACCAAGAGACAAGCACTTAAGATAGTCATGTCTCTATTTGATCCGCTCGGTTTAGTCTCTCCGATCACCATAGCAGCCAAGCAGATACTACAAGAAGTCTGGAGGCGCGGAACTACGTGGGATGATCCGCTAGAACCCGACTTGGCCGCGAGTTGGGCCAAGTGGATGACAAGCTTAAAAAACTTACGTTTTATTTCAGTACCGAGAAGTTACCCGAACTACAGCTCAGCAGCGTCCTTGCAGCTGCATGTCTTCACCGACGCTAGCGAGTCAGCGTACGCGACGGCCCTGTACTGGCGTGCAGTAAACGAAGAAGGTGAAGTCAGCGTGACACTCGTCGCCGCGAAGGCTAAGGTAGCCCCACTAAAGGTAACATCAATACCAAGGATGGAGCTGCAAGCCGCAGTACTGGGTGCCCGCATGGCTGCCGCGGTGAGGAAGGAACACACAAAGAAACCCGACGCAACTGTCTATTGGACAGACAGCCGCACAACCTTGGCGTGGATCAGAACGGGGTCAAGATCCTACAAGGCGTACGTCGCTCATCGGGTCGCTGCGATAGAGGAACATAGCCAAACAAGTGAGTGGCGGTGGATACCGACAAAGCTCAACGTAGCGGATGACGCCACACGCGACGTACCGGACAACTTCGGACAAGATCATCGTTGGTTCCACGGACCGGAATTTTTGTTAAAAGAACCGGAAACATGGCCTCCGGACGACAAAAACACCATTACAGCAACAGGTGAGGAGAGAACGTGTCATGTAAGCAGCCAACGGTCACCGCAACTCAAAGAAGCCCTACCAGACGTGAATCGCTTCTCTAAGTGGTCTCGGTACGTACGCGCAACGGCCAGAACTCTGCAAGCAGTGGAAATGTTTCGCCGAAGTTTACACAAGGTCAACTACAAGAGGAGCAAACGGAACCCGAGCGCGGACCCGAGTTGGCAACGTCAAGCTACCAAGACCCCAACGGTAACGAAGACACCGGTTTCGAGCATCAAAGATCAATATTCACTGATTTCAGCTCCATGTCAGCGACGGGCGGAGGTTCTCATCCTACGCGCGTCTCAAGAGGATTCCTTTCAAGAGGAACTTCAAGCACTCAGAAAAGGGAAAACGGTTTCGCTCAACAGTCGTCTCTATCCGCTGAGTGTAATACTCGCGGAGGAACAAATTAAGTTAAAAGGTCGAGTAGGTGCCGCCCCCGGGATCACAGAGGAATTCAAGAATCCTATGGTATTGGACGGCGATCATCGAGCGACCAGACTGTGGATACAACATGTGCATCAACAGTTGCATCACGCCGGCGTCGAGGCAATAGTGAATGAGTGTCGTCAACAACACTGGGTATTGCGCTTACGACCGACCGTTAAGAACATCGTACGTCAGTGCCAACGATGCCGACTGAGGACAGCGTCTCCCCCGCAGTCTATGACCGGGGATCTACCACTCTGTCGTCTGGCGCATTACAACCGACCATTCACCTACACAGGATTGGACTATTTTGGACCATTGAACATCACTGTGGGAAGAGCACATCAAAAGAGGTATGTGGCACTATTTACTTGCCTAACCACACGTGCTATTCACTTAGAATTGGTGCCCTCCCTCAACACGGCCTCGGCAGTCATGGCGCTGAGACGAATGATCGCCCGGCGAGGATGTCCAACGCAATTGTGGTCGGACAACGGCACGAGTTTCCACGGCGCCGAAAAGGAGCTTCGCGACGCGATCTACTCAGCCACACGGGAGGAAGCCTCGAAGAAAACGATAGAATGGCGATTCATACCTCCGGGAGCTCCCTTCATGGGGGGGGCGTGGGAACGCATGGTGCGTTCCGTGAAGACGGCCCTCGCATCGGTCCTGCACGAGAGGTATCCGACGGAAGAAGTCCTGCAAACTCTGTTGGCTGAAGCGGAGTACACAGTCAACAGTCGCCCACTCACCCACGTGTCGGTGGACCCACGTGACCCGGAAGCTCTCACGCCCAATCACTTCCTTTTGGGCGGACCGGGCCGAGTGGCCCCACCCGGAGAATTCACCGAGCAGGATTTGAACCTGCGAGCCGGCTGGCGCACCTCACAGCGCCTAGCCGACATGTTTTGGACAAGATGGCTCAAAGAGTACCTGCCGGAGCTACGCAACCGGCGGGAGCCGCACGGGAAAGGCCCCGAAATACAACTCGGGGACTTAGTGCAAATCGTGGATGGGAACCTACCGCGCAACATGTGGGTGCGCGGGAAAATCTGCGCCACGCATCCCGGACCAGATGGCATCATAAGAACAGTCGACATCACCACAAGGAGTGGAACACTGCGACGTCCAGTCAAGAAGGTCATCGTGCTCCTGAAACAAGAACCTGCACCACCTCTAGTTGCATCGCCAGCGGCGGGCGATGCACGGCGGGAGAAATGTGCAGGATAAGAAATGAAAACACACATTTCTATTACTAACTTATATGCTAATCATTAATTATTTTATTTTATGTACATAATTTATAGGTAATTACACTGTCGTGCGTGTGGCGGCAGCACCATCGCTGCCGCGCCGCCCGCGCACCTCACTCCGCGAGCGACACTACAGAATCGGCGGGCGCGCTCCTATTGGCCGAGCCGCGCACGCCTACTCGCTCTCCCGGTGCCCCGAGTCAACAAGGATTCGGAAATAAATCAAGGGGTCCTGGCCGCTACAATTTAGTTCGCTCCAGTTCGCCTCAAGAAAGAAATAGTAACCTCAAGAAAGAAATAGTAAATGAAATGCAAGAAAGAATAACGATTCCTGCAAGAAAGAATAACGATTCCTGCAAGAAAGAATAACGATTCCTGCAAGAAAGAATAACGTTCGAACTGCGAAACTGCGCCTGTATATTTTTTGGTTATTGAATATACGATTATTTGTCTATTTACTGGTTTTCACTCTCTCGCAATCCAGCAACCCTCACAGGTATAAATAACTAGATTGTTACAAAACCTACTGTTTTAGAAGTAACCGGTACATAAACTATAGATAATGGTGTACCGTAAAAGGAACAAATTCCGTAACTGGCAATCGTTTAACTCCGTGTAATTATCAATAGCTATTAAATAACGTGAAACATTGGCAATTAGGATAACAGTGCCAAAATAAATAGAGTACCTCGTATCTGAACGATAGAAAATATTAACAAAGTAATTAATATCAAAGTTTGTGTAGATAACAGTTTCCATTTATATTTTAAACAAAATGATTACTACAAATTACTTTGAGTATACAACGTGTTACAGGTGTAGTCAAATATAAGCAGCGGATAGTGTATGATATTAGTATTTGACCGCCCGTAGTACCAAATCCGATTGCATTGCTAGGAAATAAATAACGCTTTTTTCCAAATGATTGTCTTTACGACATACGACTTGCAACTTTGGACAACACTAAATAAATAAATAAAATACACCCAACAGTCAAGTTTTTTTGTATCTTGGTCATCATTGAGGCTCTTATGTGACATTACGTTTTCTCCGAAATTACAATTACTATTTTCATTTAATTTACTATAAGTACATATCTTCAAAAAGAGTAGCGATAGCTAAGCGGAGAGTGGCATAGACCGTCGATACCAGCCCCAAGAGCATGCACCTCTGACTTTTCTAAGTTACGTGTGTATTCATTGTTAATTATCGCTTGTTTTAACGGTGAAGGAAACATCGTGAGGAAGCCTTCATACTTGAGAAGTTCTCCATAAGAATTTCAAAGGTATGTGAAGTCTGCCAACCCTTATTAGGCCAGCATTACAGCACCCCTCTCATTAAGTAGAGGAGGCCCGTGCCCAACATTGGGACGTGTATACTACAGGGCTAGTATTATTCTCAAATATTCTCTCATATCTTCAAAAACACAATATATATATTAACTTAAGTTCATTGTTCCAAAGAATTTAATGTATACTACTAGACAAGCCGCGCGGTACATAGAAATTGTACCACTAAGTTGCGATCAATTGACCGCAACTCAATACTCCCATCTCACTCTCAACTAGAACCCCCTATCGCGCTCCCTGTTTGTGAGCTGTCAAACTCCCGCGTTATGTGACGCTATTTTACTTCTAAACAGCCCGTCTAGTAGTATACATTAAAGTCTGCACTGTTCATATAATTCTGTAAAGAAAAGGTGAACAAACTTTTCACCTTACATAACCTCACATGACAAAAACTCACAAAATACTTCTAAGTACTGTTGAGTTCCCGCCGTTTTGGACGCACGGATAAAACCCTAATTTCGTCAAATTACCCCGTAATTACGGCCAAATATTTTTAATTTAATAACACATTATACCCGGGCTGAGGAGAAGGAAACTGCATGTACTGCCTACACTTATAGTACGATCAATGCAGTCTTGTCCAGGACATTTTGGGAACTAATTGAAGATTTTTATTAAAGAATCTATGTAAAATACATTATGTATATTTGTTTGGCGAAAAACGGAAAACGTTATTACAAAAAGTTCTGAGAGGCTCTAGAGTTACTTTAGTCTTCTAAAACTGAATGAATTAAGCTGGGACTCATGAAGACTTATAATACAACGGCTGCATAGCTAAACTATATGTACAAGCAAATCCGTGCTTAAGAGACTCCAAACACAGGAATTTTAACTTTATAACATATAAAAATAGTAAACAATATTTTATTATTTATTAGAATCACAAACAACTGTTATAGAAGACCTTGAATTAATTAAGGAAACCTACAGAGATCACGTCTGATCTCTACGTTATTTTAAAGCAGTTAAAATCTAACGTATTTATTCACCTTGGAGTTTCAATATTATTTTATATAAAATAGGGTTTAGTGGCAAGTTTTATTGAATCAAGCATAAGTACTATGATTTAAATGTAACATGAATATTACTAGATATAGATATTACCTACTATGGCTATATTTTTTTGTAATTTAATTTTTAATTTTTTTTTTAAATAAATACATCCAACAGTCACACACATAGTCCTGACCCCACACTAGGTTAAACCTGTAGCGTGGGTATCAGGAACTTCGAGGGACTTGCGGTCCCACAACACCCAGACCCGAGACAAATATTTGTGGATCAGACAAACATTTGTCAAGGTGCGGGAATCGAACCCACGGCCTCACGCTTCGCAACCGGCTACTCGCACGCTGCGCCACGGAGGCTGTCATTTGTTTGCATTATATTATATACAAGCTGTCCTGCGCGGTTTCTCCCGCAACTACAGCAGCGCCACCTACCGGGTACAATTGTGAATCAACCATCCAGGGCCCCACTTACATACATACAAAAAATAACATCAAACTCGTTCAAGCCGTTTTTTGGACTGCACTATACTTAACATGAGGTCCAGTGTAATGATATTGCCAAGTCGGGGAAAAAAAGAACAGGGCGTTCTGTACCACTTCTCTTACTTTTTTTAAGTTTTCACAATTTGTTAGGAGATATCCGTCATAATACATATTCTGTGAAAATTTCAATCTGCTTACAATTACGGTTCAAAAGATAGAAACGTATAAAGATAGGGCACTCAGATAAGCTTAGTAAGTAATAGGGTTGTGTCAGCACTCTTTGTGTACAGAACCCTCGAAAGTAAAATCACAATTTAAATCCCTATGAACAAAATAAACGACCAAACCTACGGCACAGGTGGACCCAGATCACCGGTAGCCGCAGCTGTCATCAATAATGAGTCTCTGCCCTTCGGAGTACCGCCGCTGGCTCTGCTCATTATATACGATTATTATTTATCCACGAATAGGATTCTAGCCATTTGTGTCAAGGATATTGGTTTAGTTCTATATAATATTGGTTTCATTTGATTTGATACCAAAGAAAAAAAACAATTTTTTGAAGTACACTTTATAATAGTTCTTTTGTAGAGATCTCTGAATCCATATTATTGATTGTAGTTAGTTTCTATGTTCGGTCGGGGTTGGTGAAAATATAACTAAATCGATTTTGATGCAAATGTTATTTTTGACTTTTCAGTTGTTCATCGACGAAGCACATTTATTTAGAATATATTATACTGCATGCATGCATGTGATGAAAACAAACAATCATAAAATAATATCCGCCCAAACATGAAAATAGATGTGTAGATGAACTCTTTTGATGTCTATTTTTAACACTGTTACATATTATTTACAATAAAATAAATTCTGTCTAGAGTTAAACTACACTGCAACTTAATGAATGCGGATAAATGGTATCTTACTTGACTTGTATAAATTATTTATGTACCTATTATTTTTTCTATTTCAGTTAAAGCCGAGACGTAGAAGACTTTTTTATATAGCATAGTACGGCGTACGAGCAAGTGGGTCACCTGATGGTAAGTGATCTCCACCGCCCATGTACGCCCACAATACTAAAATAATTATGGGTGCGTTGTCGACCTTAAAGAAAATGGATAATAATTAAGGGATTGGGAAGGGGAGGGGGTTTGGGCCTCCGGATATCTCACTCACCGTACGAAACGCAGCAGCAATCTGCTACTTTACGCCGGTTTTCTGTGAGACAGTGGTAACGAGCCGGACGAGCCGGCCCATTCGTGCTGTAGACACAAGTAACTACAGCGTGGCTCTACCACTCATTTATTATGAATATATATATTATGCCTCGGTGGCGCAGTTGTAATGCGTATGCGTTGTGACTGACGCTCATAGCTAGTGAGGCGCTCATAGCTAGTTGCACTCACTAATCTGTAAACGATAAGCGAGTTAAGCAACCCTTGGTTGCGGTCAGTCTATGGATGGGTGACCGCTTAGTGGTATTTCAACAGAGCGTCTCCGTGCTTCGGAGGGCACGTAAAATGTCGGTCCCGGCTGTTATCAACTGATAGCAGTCGTCAAGCCAAGTCGGAGGCCTTCGGGTGGTTTGAAAAACTCTGACACTAGGTTGGCCACTAACCATTCAATAATAAGAAGAAGAAGACTGACGCTGATACTGAAGTCTCAGGTTCGATCCCCGGGTTAAACTTATGTAGATTAGTATCCAGGATAAAGTGACATATTGAGCCTTTTTATGAAAGGCTTATTTCAAAGGACTATTTTTCCATCGATTATTGGATTGTAATTACTATTCAGCGATGGCTAACAGTAACAGCGGAGTAGTCGAATAACTACTAAATTACAAGCACTAAAACTAAATCTAACCCTAAATAACATTGTCATTTTAAACTATTTATTTTTCTACACATACAACACCTGCCCTCATCCCACTTGCTGTGGGGTCGGTGCACCGTACTTTTTAATACATCTTGAATGATTTGGCTTGTAGGTTTTCGACTTCAACCCATCTGGGGAGAAAACACCCAGATCCGTAACAAATATTTGTGGATCACACAAATATTTGTCTTGGTGCGAGAATCGAACCCACGGCCTCTCGCTTCACAGCCGGCTACTCGCCTACTGCGCCACTGAGGCTATCGCGCGCACGGGGAGAGTAATTATTCTATAAAATATTCTACATCATTTAGATGCAGTCAAATTTTAACTCTACCGCTTGTAGGCAATACTCATATATTAATATAACGAAAAGTAACAATGTAAGAACAAATAGTTTGACTCACCATTGATCACTTTTTACAAATACAGTTAGATATCATACGTACTCACGCCTGTAATCCCCGAAGGGGTAGGCAGAGGTGTAACCAGTACATCCACATTTCGCCGAGCGTATCTCCGTCCCACAATGTGATAGAGGGCGAGCCTATCGCCATACTGGGCACAAATTCCAGACTCCTGGCTGATACTGAGCATTTCGTAATAGAAAAACCCAATACCACTTTACCCGACCCGGGGATCGAACCCGAGACCTCAGCGTTAGCTTCAATCGTAACGCGTACGCATTACAACTGCGCCACCGAGGCAGTCCAACATTTAGACATATAGGCAAATTGTTTATAATGGCTGCTGGTATACGCGAGGTCCGCACCTGCGCTGTCACATAATTAATTAAACCTCGCCTGGACATTAGTTTTCATTAGATTAGAAAGTTTAAATAACTGCTACAATCTGAAATCAATGGAGGTACTACTACCGGCTCGCAGGCTCTAAGAATATCAAGAATTTTGTAGAATAACTTAAGGAACCTTTCGTACCACTTCGAGGATATATATGCGAGAACTTGAGTGAGACAGCAACACACTTTGACACTTTTGTCTACAGCATGTCATACATATATACATATATGAAGAAATGCCTTTAAAGTGTATACTGTAACATTTTTGAAGCGTAAAACTCAATCACAAATTGTGATAGCTTCTGGGATTTGAACCTAGTACCTCACGCCTGTAATCCCCGAAGGGGTAGGCAGAGGTGTAACCAGTACACCCACATTTCACCGAGCGTATCTCCGTTCCATGATGTGATAGTCCCACGATGTGGCGAGCCTATCGCCATACCGGGCACAAATTCCAGACTCCGGGCTGATACTGAGCTTTTCGTAATAGAAAAACCCAATATCATTTTTACCCGACCCGGGATCGAACCCGAGACCTCAGCGTCAGCCTCAGTCGTAACGCGTACGCATTACAACTGCGCCAACGAGGCAGTCTCGATTATTATAAGTAGGTACTAGATTCTATAAAAAACACCTAACAAAAGGAACAAAGAATCATTTAGCATTGATAACAATCAGTAACCGATCGCCAGGTATCGGAATCCACATGAAGAGCCGTTTACCTGATAAAAGCATCCAAAAAGATTCAAGTTTGAACGCCGCGCCGGTATTTCACAAGTTGTGACGTTTTAACGGTCCATGTCGCCTTCCGACTGTTAATTTTCAACATCAGTGAATTTGCACGCCTTTGAATTAAATTTAATTTTCTGTCTCATGATTTGTAATATGAGTGTCTGTTTTACTTTATACATCTTTACACAAATAAATAAAATTGAAGTGTCTGTTTGTAATATTAAAATAACCGCTTTTTACTACATGCGTATTAATGTATATAAGGTACATATAACAAAATATATTTTTTTACAATTTTTGTCGGTCTGTCTGTTTGTTCCAGCTAATCTCTGGAACGGCTGGACCGATTTTCACGGGACTTTCACTGGCAGATAGCTGATGTAATAAGGAGTAACTTAGGCTACTTAGGTACTTTTTATCCCGGAAAGTGACATTGACACAAGCGGAGCCGCGAGCAAAAGCTAGTATAGAAATAAAATCTTTACTTTAAAGTATTTGCGAATGGTTGCGTAATGGGAGAACGTTGTTATAACTTTGAAGCATGGTAAGGTTTGACAATTAAGCCAAGATTTATTCAAACTGTGTGCTGAGGTTAGTTTTTAGAGTTTATTTAATTAATTACACAGCGTAGAAACGAAATTAACATATGGCTATTTTCAAAATGTGATTTACTTTAATAACCATCAGACAGCTATAAGAGTCTACATAAGATTTCCTATTTCAATTATTGCTTCCCTTTTGATGTTTATTTGATTTCATGGATATCAAAAACTACAAATCAACAATGTAGGATCTGCGAAAACGCAACTATTCAACACAGCAGCGTAAAAAAAGTTAAAAATGTTACCTTAGGCGATTGATTATGAATTTTTAAAATAAGTGTCCTGTATTCTGTTTTCCATTGAACTAATGTAGGTAACGGATTTACAAAATTTGAAAAATGAAACATGAAATATTTTATCTCTGTCTTCTGTGCATGAAACCCATCACACGGATATTTATTACTAAATATTTTTAAGCATAATAATTTGTTATTTATATAATAATCATATAATTTGTCGGATGTTGCAGATAAGACCTTATTGTTGTTAAAATAATATAATTGTGTGGGTTTCGATACTTACGTGATTAGAATACATACGCACTCACGCCTGTAATCCCCGAAGGGGTAGGCAGAGGTGTAACCAGTACACCCACATTTCGCCGAGCGTATCTCCGTCCCACAATGTGATAGGGGGCGAGCCTATCGCCATACCGGGCACAAATTCCAGACTCCGGGCTGATACTGAGCATTTCGTAATAGAAAAACCCAATACCACTTTACCCGACCCGGGGATCGAACCCCAGCGTTAGCCTCAATCGTAACGCATACGCATTACAACTGCGCCACCGAGGCAGTCAGGCAGTGATTAGAATATATAAAAAATTATTCCAAATTAAATAAATTTACAGTTTAAAGAAATACTTACGTTAATTTACTGTAGATATGGTAAATACATATTACGTAATTTGTAAACGAATATAACTAATGTGTAACAGTAATAGGCAGATAGGCGTGCTCGCTCGCTCTTTTCGTGCGGTTAACATTTATAAGTACTACATAATTGAATGGACACAAGCCGTACTTCCTGTGATGTTGATTATTTTCGTAAATTGATAAACAGTTGTAATGCGTACGCGTTACGATTGAGGCTAACGCTCAGGTCTCGGGTTCGATCCCCGGGTCGGGTAAAGTGGTATTGGATTTTTCTGTTACGAAATGCTCAATATCAGACCGGAGTCTGGAATTTGTGCCCGGTATGGCGATAGGCTCGCCCCCTATCACATAAGGGACGGAGATACGCTTGGCGAAATGTGGGTGTACTGGTTACACCTCTGCCTACCCCTTCGGGGATTACAGGCGTGAGTGCGTACTGATAAACATAGGTATATTTTTTTCAATATACTGTGTGGCTAACTGCAACTACCACCTTTATAAGTAGGGTGTCACTGGCACGCCTCGCTGCGATTGTGGAGCCCTTCTCAAACTACCCGCCACATTGTTGAGGTATGCCCGAAGAGAAACTTTCCGGGAGGACTCACAGTCCTTCTTCAGGTGTCCCCAGTCGCTAGATCATGGATTGCTGGGCTGGACTTACAATTGTAATTCAGCTCAATATACTAGTCCTACACACCATACGGAATAATAATAATGTGGAATTATTTATTACATAATTGATAGTAATTCTATGGAATAAAAAAATAAAAATTCAGATACTACATTGTTTATAGGGCGTGGCGTAATGGCCCCATAACATCCGCATTTCAATACAAATAGTTTCGGATACATGGTGGATCAATCAAGGGAACTGAACTGGAACCTTTCCCAGCAGTTACTCGGTCACCGAACCACTGCTCATGCTCAATAATTATTATTTTGTGTTATATGTTAATGTTAATAAACTGAGCTGCTTTAACTCAAATTAAATTGTATTAATGTAGTATCAATATTATAAATCAGTTTTGAAAAGAGCAACGTTAGAGTTTCTTGTCTGTTCTTCTCTACCGAAACAGCATTCCGAACTGGCGGTAGAGTTAAAATTTGACTGAATCTAAATAATGGATTACATTTTATGGATTCAATAATACATACATACATACATACGCACTCACGCCTGTAATCCCCGAAGGGGTAGGCAGAGGTGTAACCAGTACACCCACATTTCGCCGAGCGTATCTCCGTCCCACGACGTGATAGAGGGCGAGCCTATCGCCATACCGGGCACAAATTCCAGACTCCGGGCTGATACTATTTCGTAATAGAAAAACCCAATACCACTTTACCCGACCCGGGGATCGAACCCAAGACCTCAGCGTTAGCCTCAATCGTAACGCGTACACATTACAACTGCGCCACCGAGGCAGTCAATTTCATTGGATTCAATAAATAATTTGAATTTGAATTTGAACTGAGGTCGTTCAAACATTACTAAAAATTTGGATATGTAAATAATAATAAATAAATAATAAATACACCCAACAGTCACACACATAGTCCTGACCCCACACTAGGTTAAACCTGTATCGTGGGTATTAAGAACTACGAGGGACTTGCGGTCCCACAACACCCAGACCCGAGACAAATATTTGTGGATCAGACAAACATTTGTCAAGGTGCGGGAATCGAACCCACGGCCTCACGCTTCGCAACCGGCTACTCGCCCGCTGCGCCACGGAGGCTGTAGTAATAATATTTAAAACACTAATCAAGTTGTATTTCTTATTTTCATTATCGTGTCTGTCAATACTCTAGTAAGAACTTAATCGAAGACTAAAATAGGAAAGGAACGTTATCTAAATAAGTATTCATGTTCCCTAGTAGGCCGCTAGAATTGCGAAATAAGTATTACGAATGAAATAGTACGCTTTGACAATAATAGGTTTTTACGATTTATGTGGAGTATTTGCTTTACTAGGAGTCTATAGTATACTCAGTCAACGGGCGAGCCTATCGAAATGTCAGTCACAATCTCAGACAACTCATTATAGGTATTTTTTGTGTGAGTCCCATATCATGGGCGGATATCAAAGCTCGGCGAACAGTACTACCCCATCAGAGATACAGGTTATGTTATGTCAAATACTTAAATATATTTCTACTTATATTAATGTAAGAAACGAACGATGAACCAAGTTGCGAGGAATTGCAACTTGAGTTAATGAAATTCAAAGGTCAAAATACTATACAAGATTCAATATTGCTTACATCTCACAAGAATTTAATCCTCAAAATACACCGTAATAAATCTCCTGTGGATTATAATTGGCCGCAGAGATTGGTTGTCATATCTTTGGATTAAAGTGCATTTGAGAAGTTTTTAATGCCCATACACCACAGAAGGCATTCAGTACAGCGGTATTTTACGTCGCGCCGTGTAAGAAAGTGAATGCTTCTGGCTTTGTGCGTAAATGTTACTGCAGTAAGGATGGCAGTTTAAGTAACACTAAAACCGAGTAAAAACTTAACACAGAGAGATTAATAATATTTCGTATATTTTTATAGATAAATTTAAAATTTATTTTTCTTTTTTTGTTGTGAGCGGAAATAAATTAATTTTCTTTCTTTCATTCTTTCCTCTATTAAAATAATTTCTTACATGAATGACAGTTAAAGATCTTTACATAGTCGATGTAGGTACCGGTGACGGCTAACTAAAATTGTATGGAATAAACACTTTTTACCCGCGGAGAAAATCCCTTTTACGGATACCTTCTCAATCTTGGGGGTGGAGAGATGGTCATGCCGGACTCACCAGCCTCGGTACTCTTTTACCGTTCATTTAAGAAATTTTCTTTATTTATAACTTTTCCCTAACTTAAGTAGTAGATTAGTAAATTATGAATGCTCATGTTGTTTATTCCTAAAAAGTAACAAGAAACAACTGACAACTGATATAATTAGATAAGTTATCAAGATAAGATTAAATAAAGTTAATGTTTTTAACCTGTACATTTTTTTATATCAAGGCAAGTGTGGCAACCCTACGCCATGGCGTGCGCGTGCGCAGCTCACGACGCGCTTTAAGGCGGGGGGCGTCAGTCAACTGTCAGGTAGGGTTATCTCTATCGGGTGCGAGACTGATGCTCCCACTGATACCGACTCGAAAACCAGCTGATCGGATACTTGAGTTTTAAGGAATTTCGTTTTTGTAACAACATTTTATGAGTTTTTTTTATAGTAAAAGCCGCCAAACGAGCAAGTGGGTCACTTCTATAAGTGATCGCTGTCAATGAATACTCAAGACCCAATAGAATCATGGATGCATTATTGCCCTCAAAGAAAAGGATTAAAAACTGGGAAAAGGATGGAAAATTTGGGCCTCCGGGATTCTCATCAGGTATACTGGTTTCCTCACAAGTGTCTCCTTCACCATTAAATCAAGCGATAATTAACAATAAAACTAACTTACAAAAGTCAGAGGTGCTCTTGAGGCTAGTTTTGAACCTTCGACTTTCGTCTCGACAGTCGTTTCCAGACCCAACTGAGCTATCGTTGCTATCGATATAAAAGAAGCAAAAAATAACCCAGTCGGCTAAACTACAGTGAAATATGGCGCTCATTATATGTTTGCAAAGGTACAATTAAAAGCAAAGGTATGCGTACAAAAGTGCCGTCTCATCAGATATTAATGGCAGAGTGACGTCACGAGTAGAGATGTAAATGACTGAAAGAGATTGACCGTCGTTTTCGGTCAGATTGCTTAAAATGTAATAGCAGTCTGTTTCGGTAATTTTCCAGTCGATGTTTTTTTATTGTAGTAAGCAGTAGTAAGTATAAAAAAGGACATATTATGCAAGTTATTTGACAAATTCGGAAAAATAAATAAATACACCTAACAGTCACATAGTCATGACCCCACACTAGGTTAACCTGTATCGTGGGTATCAGGTACTACGAGGGATTTGGCCCCACAACACCCAGACCCGAAACAAACATTCAACTCAGTGCGGGAATCGAACCCACGGACTCACGATTCGCAACCGGCTAATCACCAACAGCGCCAAGGAGGCTGTCATTTAAAAAATATTTGTATCTTTTAAATCACTGATAAAATATTCTTCTAACATAGCTATATGCTTAGTATTCAAACAAAAAAAACCCATTTATATCGATATATTCGTATAGGTGCTACGATGCCACGGACAGGTACAAACTCACACGCACCCACACTCACAAACAAACACTCTTATAACACCCCTCTTTTTGTTGGTAGTAAAAAAACAACATTAAAATATGTTCAGCGATTTTATCTTGAACGCGTAACATACAGACAGACTCACTTTCATGTTTATATTAGTTTTAATAAATGAAACCAGTATATACGTATTCGTTCCAAGTCACCATTTAATCGATTGATCGAATCTGACCGAAAGACCAATAATTTTACATCTCTAGTCACGAGTCGCCAGCAAGCCTAGAGCTACACATTCCCATATTTTTTTGTACTAGTATGAATCGTTAAGACCAAGGAACATGTTAGTTAACAACAATGTTAGTAGTGTACGATGATCGGATCTCGATCGGAATGATCATTGTAATAAACAAAAGCTTTTAGTAGAGCAGTGACTTAAGAACGCACTTTGTATGTGGTATTTGTGTAGAAAATGTCCCTTTCGCACACATTCTTCATTTCAAACGTAATAGTGAAAAAGTAATGTTATTTTTAATACCTACGATACAGATAAACTTAATGTGGGGTCAGAGCTATGTGTGTGACTGTTGGGTGAATACTAGGCAGGTCCCTGGGTAGGTCTATCGCTTTGTCAATTGCTGCCGCGTGTGAGCAAGGCATGGCAAGAGCATGGTTGTGTTTCGGTTTGAAGGACATTGAATCCAGTGAAATTACTGGGCATTATGAGACTTAACATCTTATGTTTTGGGGTGACGACTGCAGTCCAATGCCATGCAGAGCTTTGTAGCTCAAAGTTCTGTGTGCTGTTGCTTCTGTTTATGGGCAGGCGTTGCGCTTACCATCAGGCGAGCGACCTGCTCGTTTCCTCAACCAAGCTAATTAAAAAAAGTACAAAATACCAGCCAAGTTATGGAAGACACACGAAGTGTTTATGACCTGAGTATTGCAGCCAAGATTTCCCAGTTCATGGATGTATGTGCCACCAGACCAAGAAGTCGGTCTGCGATACAACAGTCTGTTGCAATATTTAATTAAAGTATTGAAAATAAAATTTTATCTTATACAAATCGCAGTTTAAATTAATGGCCACTTAATTTATTTTAGTCAACATTTTACGAGACAATAAAATCAGTCCGAAGTGCATTGCCCAACGCGACGCTTTCTCATGTGTCAGTTTTAATAGCTACGTTAATGTATCAATTCAAGAAAAATAATATGTACGCGTCTGTCTTTATATTATTACGTAAAAATATTTTCTAAATTAGTAATCAAAGTAAAGTGTGACGTTTAGAAAAATATCGTCTGTTTCAACGAATGGACTACAAACTCTACTGACGCTATTAATTTATTATAATAATAAAATAATAATACTAGACATGTATTATATACGACCCACTGATGGGCACGGGCCACCTCTACTGAATGAGAGGCGTAAGGCCTTAGTCCACCACGCTGGCCAAATGTGGGTTGGCAGACTTCACATAACTTCGAAATTCTTATGAAGAACTTCTCAGGTATGCAGGTTTCCTCACGATGTTTTTCCTTCACCGTTAAAGCAAGTGATAATTAACAATTAATATACACATAACTTAGAAAAGTCAAAGGTGTATGCACTTGGGGCTGGTTTTGAACCTGCGACTTTCGTCTCGACAGTCCATACCACTCCCCGCTGAGCTATCACTGCTATGCTATCTATATTAATTTATTAAATCGGTTAAAATCACGTTTACCTGTAAATTAGAGAATTTATTTAATCTAATAATTAAAAGAAGTAAACCACTAAATGTCAGCCAAAGCTTGTCTAAATACATTAAAACGACATCTAAATTGGTGCATTCATTGTCAACTATGAATAATACACACTATTTTCAAGTTTAGTGTGCACAAACAAAGACAAACAAACAAAAATCTGTTTACGGTTTTATTATAGGTATGTATAGATTTATTTGGAATCATATTTATGCCCGCAACGGATTAAAGTTACCACTTTTATGAACCATAATGATATTAACCTGATATAAAACCACTGAACAAACATTTGGTTGATTATTATTGATCTGACCACTTTCTTTAATGGGACAGACCACAGAACAAACTCATAGGTAACCTTTATACTTATACGCACTCACGTCTCTAACCCTCTAAGGGGTAGGCAGAGGTGTAACCAGTACACCCACATTTCACCGAGCGTATTTCCGTCCCTTATGCAGTGCTTTGTAATTCAAAGTTCTGTGTGGCGTTGCTTCTGTTTATGAGCAGGCGTGGCGCTCACCTTCAGGTGAGCTACTCGTCTCGTCATTCAAGCTAAGAAATAAATTTATAAAAATATTTTAGGACATTTAAAAAGATACATAATTTTGGCTTTCAATTTTATGTCAGGCAACATTCAGATATGAATTTGAATAACATTCCAAATAGATAAGTACACGTTTTTTATTGTAGGACAACAAAAGCCAAGCGTTAGACATGCTTTAATAGTAATTGTATAGTAAAAAAACACGCTATTGTTACTTCTACCGACATGCTATGTATACGATACATTATTACGGTATGAGTTAATTAATGGGTTAAATGACTTGTCTATCATTCTTTGCTTTTTATACTCCAGTTAATAGAACCTGAAACTGCTGTGAATAGAGACTAAGACGGGTGATCGACGTGCGCGGTGCGAGCCATTACTGTGGTTTTTAAACTTTGTTACACTGTACGATCTGATAGTAAACAGTTCAGCTGGTGGGAGAGCTCGCTAAAGTGTCTGTGCTTGCGGCGGCGTCGTGTGCCGGTTCGGTCACTTCCCTGTAATATGGTTGAGGAGGCCGATGGCTGGCACATGCGTCATACTCGTGAACGGATGCTGCTTGTGTGGACTGGTGGACTTGTGGCTCAAACTGTTATTTATTGTTATAACTTTTTGACTAAATTTTTTCGTCGTGGTCATGGGAGTCGTGCTCAATAATAATTATTTTGTGTTATAATGTTCCTTTTGGAATAAACTGAGCTGCTTTAACTCAAATAAATTGTATATTGTAAATCATTTTTTAAAAGAGCAACGTTATAGTTTCTTATCTGTTCTTCTCTAGCGAAACAGCATTCCGAACTGGTGGTAGAGTTAAAATTTGATTGAATCTAAATGATGTATACATATTTTTATGGCTTTAATAAATAATTTGAATTTGAGTATTTGATAATAAATTTTTGTACCTGACCGGATAGTGACCACTTTACATTGTGAAAAACCTAATTGCGTTTCAGAGTCAGCCAGTAACTTGACTGACTTGATGACTTGATGACTTGCCGCTCGCCTGATAGTAAGAGAGAAACCTAGCCTGCCGGAACACAACGGTGCTTATACTCATGCTTTGCGATAAAAATAAAGTGGTTTTATTCGAGGGACTCTTGCATACGTGAGTATTTATCTTCAACTCCACATCTTATATGCATACTATCTAACAAATTTTATGTTAACATAATGTTAACACATGTGCATGAGCATTTCGATTGGAAAAAATTACACTTAACTAGGGTAGAATTTGACCCCGATATGACGATAAGCTGAACGGAAATAAGCTCGGCAAATCGTGGATGCACTATTTTCACCTCTACCTACCGCTTCGGAGATACAAGCGTTAGCTTATTACGAGTACTTTAGCACGTGTTTTCAACAAGCCACAGATAATTTAGTAAAGTGGCGCTCGCTCCCACAGCGCGTTTACTGCGCTGCAGCGCTGTCACAAAACCTCTTGCATTACAAGTAGCCGGGTTAATTAAAGTCGCATAAATAGGCAAGTTTACAACGGGTGCTTGACGCAAATTGCCGCTGGATTCCATCGCAATCGTTGAGATCAGCGACGTCAATTATATTGAGGGCATGACTCCGGACTTTCTGAACGATAGTGAAGGTTGGTATGTGATGATGAGGTAACGGAATGAAGATTATTTTTGAAGTGAAAACTTCTTTAGTCGCGTAGGGCACACTCATGACGCCCAGCGGCCGTGTGCTGTGCGCGTAAGACACTTTGTTGGATGAGTGAAATCTCGTGCGTTCGCGTCCCCGACATGCATAGCAGTATATCTGTAGCTATCTGCAGCTGACGTATTGTGCAACATTAGTGCTGTGTATATCGTATAAGTGAAATTGAATGGATTTAGTGAAAAGTTCAGTGTGTAAATACTGTGCATTGTTGAAATAGTATTTTTGTTTGATTATTATTTGAATCGTTTAATTGTAGAAGAATTGTGCAGTACAATAGTGAGTACTAAAAAACCATATAATTGTTGCTCAGAGTGTCAATAGATGTGAAAACCAGATTGATGTTGATAATTTAAATTCTAACATTATGAAATTTCAAATTTTAATATTAAGAGTTCTAAGTTTTCATTTCTATCGGCAGTCTCTACAACTGCCATTTTTTTTTATTAGACTTTATGACTAGACGAGCAGGTCGCTTGCCTAATGGTAAACGTCACGTCCACAGAGCACAGAGGGCCAATTCTGCTATTTTAACTGACACTGCGAATGAATTTTAACCGAACTGAGATTACATTTTAAATTAATTAAAAATATGGCATTCTGCTCCTTTAAAAATTCGATATCATCTCAGTTAAATTGCATTTAAACTGTCAATTCGATCAACTTTCAATGTCTTTCTTTTGTTGAAATTATGGCTTCGCATTATTATGCATTTCGCCAATGACAAGTGTTTTACCGAATTTTACGTATCAGCTGCCATAGACTAAATTCTAGAAATTAAAAATAACCTAAGCGACAAAATCAATGTTACTAACTCACAATAAAATACCCACAATATGACTAATAGATTAAAAAATTACGTAACTGGAGGTTATGATTTTTTAATTAATTGATTTGACTAATTCTATGTATTTTATTTATTTAATTAATTTATCTATTCCACGGCATAACTGAAGGAAAACGGCACAACAGCACCACTGAGGCAGTCCTTTCCGGAAATAACCACAATCGCGATTATTTTATTGAAATTTGAGATTCTACCGAATTACGGTTTTGCAACACTGCTGAGGACATATTTATAATAATTATGAATTGTGCGAGAGTTTTGGCGGGAATTTTGACAGTGCGATTGATCTCATAATTTAATCTACACTAATATTCTAGAGAGGAAAGATTTTTTGTATTTTTGTATGTAACAAATAAACTAAAAAATTACTGGGCCGATTTCAAAAATAATTTGGCCGTTAGAAAGCTACATTATTATTCTAATATTTTACTGAAATAACGAGTACACAAAGTCGAACAATTTTGACTACTTTTAGTTGCTTGCAGTAAAAGAGAATAAAGTTAAGAATTTATCTGCAGTTAACTCACAGTCACTTCACCTCAGTGTTGCCAAGTCCGATTTTTGAAAATACCGTGGTGTCCACATTAAAATACGGTATTTGCGCCAAAAATACAGTGCTTGATGGGAAAAAATACAGTGTATTTTACAGTGCAATAAAATGTCGTACAAAAAAGGAAATAATTAAATTATTAAGTAAAATATAATTTTTTTTTAAACTTTATATCCTAAACTAACTTAACATTTTATTTGTATATATCGATCGCTGCAGAAATGGATGGCTGCGATGATGATGATATCGGTTTAGTTTTTTTAATGTGTTTAATCAAAGAGTTTTATGTATACTACTAGACAAGCTGCGCGGTACATAGAAATTGTAGTTTAATAAATTAATTAAATTGTAGTATAGTAAATTAGTTGCAGTCAATTGACCGTAACTCAATATTATCATCTCGCTTACTCTCAACTAGAACCCCTATTGCGCTCCCTGTTTGTGAACTGTCAAACTCCCGCGTTATGTGACGCAGTTTTACTTCTAAATAACCTGTCTAGTAGTATACAATAATAATACGAAATTTTGACTGTCAAAAAATACTGTGTCTCCATATACGGTATTTATAAAAATACGGTGTCCAGTAGATGGCATGAAAATACGGCAGATCTGCTGTAATTACAGTGCACTTGGCAACACTGCTTCACCTTCAGTCACATTTCGTTCTCAATTAATATTTTGACGTTTGTCTATAGACGAAATGCATTTTATATAGTTAAGTGTCAAAATTGTTACCAGAATGCCGTTTTGGTTCAGTCAACTTGTATTCTACTTTCGATATCATTGCGTTCTAAGTTCTTGAATATTGGTTTAGCAGAATACCATTTGCAACTTTCTTGTCGCTGAGATTAGATCGGAATGATATTTTGAACAATTAAAATTACGAGAATTGGCCCTCAGGTGTAAGGTGTGGTGTGTAATATGTGCCCATAAACAGAAGCAACACCACTCAGAACTTCGAATGACTATGTACTTCATGACACTGGACAGCGCTTGTCACCCACATAAGATGTTCAATCTTGTAATTTCACTGGCTTCAATGTCCTTTAAATCGAAACAACAGTGTTTACACACTGCAGCTGCTTGGCAGCAGATGTATGCAAAGCGGTGGAACCTACCTAGACGTCCACTCGCACATTAGGGACTTACCATTCAATAGATTTTTAAACAAAATTAGTACAACTTTTATCATAATAGAAAGACAGTAAATAAGCAAATAAGCATCTGATGGTAAGTGCAGACCGCCGCCCACAAACAGAATAATTGTGACATCTTTTGCCGGGAAAAAATCAATATCAGAGAGACAAAGTACCCCACTTTTACGAGTCGTAGAGCCACGCTGTAGACACTTGTCTACAGCATCAATGGGCTGGCTCGTCCAGGTCGTTACCATTGTTTCACAGAAAACCAGCGCGGCGTAAAGTAGCGTACGGTGAGATATCCGGAGGCCTAAATCCCCCTCCCCTTCCCAATCCCTTAACTTTAAGGTTGGCAACGCGCCCATAATTCTTTTGGTATTGTGGGCGTACATGGGCGGTGGAGATCACCTGCCATCAGGTGACCCACTTGCTCGAATACCGGCCTATGCTATAAAAATAGCTTTTTTTCACACAGAACGGCAATTTTATAGGTAAAGAAGTATTATAAACTGTAAGGCTAGAAGTTGCCTTATTTGAGCATAACTTTCAATTTCTAAGGATTAGTTCGAAACTCAGTAGTGTAATGATGCGAGCTTCATATACAGTAGTGCTTTTAACACATGCACATGTGCATGCACTGGCAAGCGCTGAGCAAAACTTACAAATAATTATAGGTTTAAAAGACGCGTTTATCGCTTTTGTACACGGAATAATAACTTTTAAAGGTGATGCAATAAAGCTGTTATATTTTTTTTATAGCAGATGCTGGTAAACGTATCAGTGATTCACCTGGTGGTAAGTGATCCACTGCCCATAAACACTCGCAATACCAGATTAAGCATGGACGCGTTGCCGAGTTTAAATTAATTTAAAATATTCAAGGGTTCGCCTTCACATCATGATTTGATGGCGGATTTGGAATGATGTGGGGCGATCTGCACTCTGACCGTCACAACCCGCAACGGGAATCAAGTTGCGTCATTACCTCGTCGTTAATCAGCAGAGTCTATTACATGCAGCTGAGGTTGGCTTTGGGCCTGAGATGTTGGCCTTCATACACTCCGCAGAAAGAATAGGCTACTACGCAAAATTTAAAATAAACCTTATAAGTAATTTAATATTCGTAAGTACTTCTATAATAATAAAATAATAATACTAGACATGTATTATATACGTCCCACTGATGGGCACGGGCCACCTCTACTGAATGAGAGGCGTTAGGCCTTAGTCCACCACTCTGGCCAAATGTGGGTTGGCAGATTTCACATACCTTCGAAATTCTTATGAAGAACTTTTCAGGTATGCAGATTTCCTCACGAAGTTTCCTTCACCGTTAAAGCAAGTGATAATTAACAATTAATACACACATAACTTAGAAAAGTCAAAGGTGTATATGCGCACTTGGGGCTGGTTTCGAACCTGCCACTTTCGTCTCGACAGTCCATACCACTCCCCGCTGAGCTATCACTGCTTGTTAAGTACTTCTACAAAGGTTTAAACTTCAGCTACACCGGCATATACTAATGAGCTATAATTACCATTCCAGTTTGATTACAAACTAAGTAGGAATGTCTGTACCGCAATTATTCGGCACCTTAACGCCTGTCAAAAAGCGGCAACGTATTTCTTATCAACAAACAATAATCCACTGTGATATAATTTATTAAACTGTAATGTTTTATAAACAGGTCGCAGTATTTAAATTGCTGCATTCTATTCCGCAAATTAGCTGTCTGAATTCAGGATATGGGTTGGAATTCGTTTGTAATTAGGTACAGTACCTACGCTAAATTTATTGGTATTGTTATTTCAGGTTGCTTTGGCCGATATTTTTGGCTAGGCTGTAACTTGCCGCCAATACCAAATCAAGTAATCAAAACGCTATTACAATAAAATTCTTTTAAACATGAGTTGCTGTGGTGTTCTATGTTGATAGTATTTCTATCTTCTATTTTATTAGCCTGAATGACGAGACGAGCAGGTCGCTCGCCTGATGGTAAGCGCCATGCCTGCCCATAAACAGAAGCAACGCTACATAGAACCTTGGATTACAAAGCACTGCATGGCACTGGACTACGCTAGATACCCTGAGACATAAGCTACTGACGCCTTACCGGCTGAACGGTTCTGAATGTAATTTGGCATACACGTAGTCCATGACCGGAATTAAGACATAGGCAAAAACTTTAATGTATACTACTAGACGGGCTGTTTAGAAGTAAAATTGTGTCATATAACGCGTGAGTTTGACAGCTCACAGACAGAGAGCGCGAGAGGGGCTCTGGTTGAGGGTAAGCGAGATGGTAATATTGAGTTACGGTCAATTCACCGTAACTTAGTGGTCCAATTTCTATGTAACGCGCAGCTTGTCTCGTAGTATAGGCTTTGGGGAATAGGCTACTTTTTATCCCGGAAAAGGCCGTTCACGCGGACAGAGCCGTAAGCAAAAGCTAGTAACATTTATTATACCACAGAATACATACTCAAAAGTATATTTACCAAAACATCCACCTCTTGACCGCTACTAAAACGAATGTATCGTTTTATCCGTACACCCTTTATGATATAAATGAAACACGGTATATGCTTCACTAGTTTGATATATTGAGTTGACCTATGATATTATGCAAATGATAGATGTGCGATGCGGACGCGTTATGATGGTGAACTGATTGATTTCACAATATAAATGCGTGTAATGACAAAATACTGTATACATCTCCTCCGTTGACGTCCCAAACATGTTTTGACAGATCCCAACGACTCCATCACAGTCGCTATCGAAGCAGCACTTTCCTTGCCCAATCCGAATCGCAATAATAATACGCGACCCCGACATAGGACACGCCTACGAGTCCGAAGAGCTCCCACAACTGACCGTCGGCACAATGATGTGCAGAGGCGACCCTAAACTATACTCCCCAGTGATTGCTCAAGCTGAAACCTGAGCCTTCTAAAAGGCGCCTCTGTGCTTAATCGCTACTAAGTACATTATACATATTTCTGGCTAGAGCGCCATAAGCGCCAGCTTTATTGTCAGGTGAAGCTGTAAAAGCAATATAAGCTAACAGCACACATTCGAAAATAAAAACAAAAAACTGAGTCTATAGTTTACGTGAGTGTGTTGACTGTTTGCATGTGCGGTTACACCGTACAACTAACATACGAGTAATCTTGTATTAAAGTCATTAACTTTGTGATATGAAATCAATCCATGTCTCAAAAGGTTGTACGTGTTGATAAATAGCCTCGCATGTTTTATTCTAATGTGTCCAGCTGTACAGCACGAGATGCTTTTATCCGCGCCGTTATGCGAGATTATGAATCACTATGCTACCGGTCTGCTGCCGCCGCGCTGCACCGCGCCGGCCTGTCGCGATCTTAACATTTTTCGAAAACTTTTGTCTTTTCTTTCCTCGGTGGCGCAGTTGTAATGCGTACTGTTACGCGGACTCCTTGATATAGGTTTTTAAAAAAAGGTTTTAATTACGCTAAAATAAAAAGGTATATATTCAGTAATAAACACACTTGGAATTACAAAAGTAAATAGCTCCGCGGACAACCGTGCTCTAAGAGAGATGAAAGTAGACTGGCTAACTCCAGGGCAGCCTCCCATAAATACCCTAGACTACTGCTGACCACTCTGTATAAAAGGGACAGGGAAGCACTAAGGCTAACTAACTAGGGGTATAACACCTCCCCCTTTAAGAGGAGACTTTAGGGATGATTCTAAAGTCTCTGTTAAATTCTAGTTCTGATTGGAATATTATTATCAATTTCATGATCACTATTATTTTCAATAGTTTCGATATTCAACGATTTTACAGAAGTTAATTCAGGCTGAGGTGGAGTTCGCGTGGATTTCATTTTGAAATTAAAATGGGGAATATTATTTAAATTAGTTCTATTTGGACGATTGTCATTGGATCTATTTCGGAAATACTTAATAACTAGATACACAACAAATAAAATTATTAAAATAAACACAATTATAGTAAGGGTGGAATAATGTGTCCCATATTTGACAATATGTGGTTTTGTCTCTATGGTTTTTAACTTATCTAACAGTGAATCTGTGATAATCTGGGTTTTTGAATTAAGTTCATCTAAATCTACATTTTGTAAGTTAACAGGGGACACATCATTTATTACATTGTTAAACTTATCTAGATTACAGCAAGTATCATTAAGAAGGTTAAAGTCAGGAATATGATTTACCGGTGACGTAATATTTAAGGCATCGAATTTGGGTAACAGAATTGTACTTTTGCAGTATCCCGTACAACCATCAGGAATGGAGAGTATACCTGTGCCCACAACATTTGTTTCATATAATTGATTAGTTATACAATCAATAGAAATTTTATTTGACAGTGATTGAACATAAATCCATTTATTATTTTCAATGGGTTTCCAGATATCAAGGTTCCCAAAGATGAACTTTACTTGGCACTGTGAGGGAATTTTACTGATTACCTTTGACATGAATTCACTTTCACAAGTGGGTCTAGCATCTGATGCATAGACATTTGTTACGTCACAAATAAATGTTCCTGGTTGTACTGTTTTACAATTAGTTAGATCATTGATGTTACAATAATGAGTCTTGTCTTTGGTCATTGCAATATACTTGCTATCGGGTATGATTAAGCTAAACGCCTTTGGATCTCTAGGATTATAAGGTGTAGGTAAAGCTACACTATGGAATAACATATAGTTTCTTATATCTACTAGTGGTACTTGAAGTAAAAATATAACTTTATTATTTGAATAGTAACATATTACTTTGGATATACTTAATACTAGATGCAGTGAATTAATATCTAAAGAAACAGGTAATTCTAAATTACTAGGTAAATGTCTATAATTATCGGCAAGCTCTTTGTATAGCTGCTGAGGAGTAATTATGGCCGGATGTAGTGTATTCTGGCCGCTGAATAGGATAGCGTTAGTTACGTCTTCCAGTTGGAAGGACAAGGTAAGTATGGAAGTTTCCAGGTATACAAAGATTTCATTTACATTTGCGAGGATCTGCAAACCATTGGTTATCTCGGAAATATTCTTTAAACTGAGTGAGAGATTGTCGATAGCTTCTTTTAACTTGATTTCATTATTTCTAAATGTAGTTATAGTTTTGTTATAATAAGACATAACGGAAGTGGTAACTAAGATATTTTCTTTCATTAGCGAAGCTAGTTCCTTAACATCGCCTTGTACATCTGAGATTGCTTCATCATATTTTAAAGCATCGTCCTCGTCAAGGGTGCCGAAAATGTGTTTCAGCACGGTGCCTACACCACCAAACCAAGCACTGCGTTTTACTCTGTTACTCGACAAGTATGAGATGGATTCGAATTCCTTATTCATGTCATGGAAACGGGCTGTTAAGGGTTGAAGCAAGTTACGACATTCTAGGGGTGCGAAGTCAGGAAACCTCCACGTGGTGCACCCTGGGCAACGGCGGTCAAGTTGACCGACGGCTGATATCCTGACAACAGGTGGTTGACGGTCGTCGCACGTTGTGGCGGCCGTCGTCATTTGTAGGGGCTCTTGTTTCGGGCCGCCCCCGGGTTCTGTCTCGGGGGTGTCGACGGGCTCGGTGTGCGCTCACCCCGCCGCCGAGCAGGACTGCGGTCACCGTCGGAAATCGTAATCCGGTCACGGAGGTCCGTGGTTATGTCTCGCGCTCCTGATCGGACCGAGGGTCTTGGCTTAACCGCCTGGGCCGCGAGGTAGAAAACCTCTATAAAAAGTTACCCCGAATCCCAAGCGGCGGCGCACCGCGAGGGGATGCATGGCCGATGGGTAGTTCGGTCGTTAGTGCGAACCCCCGCCGGAGTCCAGCCGAAACTCCGATAGCGGGTTACGCCTAGGCTTACCCAGGTACAGGGGTCTCTGCCTGGGTGGACAGTATATTTCCCCCATACTCGTGGGTTTAGTTATGATATTGAAATCAAAAACCAAACCAATCGTCGTGGTGGAGAGGTTGTCTGTCCCGGGGGTTGCTAGCAACCCAAGACAGACGGAGGAGGGGCGTTTGCCCAAAGGTGAGGTTGCCGAGGTGGCGCCCGTCCCGGTTCTCGAGTCCGAGGCCGGGCCGAGTAGCGCAGCCTCTGGCACGAAGAGGGGTCGCCGAGATCGGGATCGCAATGTGGTCTCGATCTCGAGCGATAGCGACTCTGAGCCGGCGGAGAAGTTGATCGCGCAGTCTGCGAGTCCTACTCCTGCCGGTGAGGAAATTGTCGCCCAAATGGAGGTGGCCGAGGCGCCAGTCGACGAGCTGGACTGGCGCCTGCGATTGGCCGAGACGATCCGGGACGTCTCACGCAAGTCCCGGAATTTGAAGGGGACGGAGCAGCGGAGGCTGAATCTCGCCGCCAACGAGTTGTTGGAGAGGGCGGGGGAGTCAGGCTCCGCTGAGGTAGCCCGCTTAGAGGTGGAGAAGGCGGCCTTGGCAAACGAGGTCGCCAAGCTAAAGGCTGCCCAGGCGGAGCAGGCCAGGGTCCTGGATGAGGTTCTGGCGACGGTCCGATCGCTTGGTGGGTCGCAGCCGGTGGCCCAATCGGAGGGTGCGTCTGGAGAGACGTTCGCTGAATTTCAGCGACGTCTCTTCAACATTCTGGACGCCCGCTTTGAGGCGGTGTATATGCGGCTGCCTGCTGAGCGCCCAGTTCGGCCTCCTCTGGCCGCTGACAGGGCCAGGCCGGAGACGGCTGGGTGGCCGCCGCTGCCGGTACCGCGGCCTCGAGCCGCCGTTGGGCCGCCGATAACACCTGTGGCCGGTTCCTCCAAGGACCCGCCCCTTGTTGCCGGTCCGCCGGTTGCTGGAAAGGGGAAGGGGAAGGGGAAAGGAAAGGGCGGGAGCGGAACCTCCGCCATACCCGCCCCAACAGAGGCTCCCCGACCTCCACCCGTGGTCGTGGCCCCGTCGGCCGTTGCGGCAACCTCCGCCGTTGCCCCGATTCCCCCCCCGCGATCATCACGCACGGGGGGGAAGAAGAAGGGGCGAAGTGCTCATCCAGCTCCGCCTCCCCGCGACCCGCGCCCACTGCCTCCGGCCCCCACGTCGATGGATGAGGGCTGGACTGTGGTGGCGAAGAAAGGGAAGCGGCCCCAGCCCGCGCCGAGAGCTGCGGCTGTCGCTCTGCCGCAGCAACGGCCCCAGCCGAAGCAGCCCAGGCCCGAGCCGAAGATACGGCTCTATAGTAAGGCGGCCGTCACCCTAACGGTGACGCCGGAGGGATTGGCACGGGGCGTCACGTACGCCCTAGTCCTCCGGGAGGTGCAGCGGAATGTGCGCCTCGCCGACCTCGGCATAGCCGAAACGCGGGCCCGTCTGATGGCCACCGGCGGGTATCTCTACGAGGTACCCGGGCCGGAATCGGAGGCAAGGGCCGACTCCCTTGCTGAAAAAGTCAGGGAGGTGTTCCGTGGAACGGAGTTGGAGGGGGATGTTCGTGTCTCTCGCCCCTTCAAGTCCGCGGAACTGCGGGTCTCCGGGTTGGATGCGTCTGCGTACCCGGAGACCGTCGCAACGGCCCTTGCAAGGGCTGGAGGTTGCTCGGTTGAAGAGATGAAGGTCGGGGAGATCCGCCCCGACCGTTCTGGCCTTGGCGCGGCATGGGTGCGGTGCCCAGCCAAGGCCGCGAGTGTTATTGTTGGGGCGAAGAGGGTCCTGATTGGCTGGGTGGCGGCACAGATCCGCCTCCTTGAGCCTAGGCCCATGCGGTGCTTCCGGTGCCTATATAATGGGCACGTTCGGAACCGCTGCACCGATGAGTGTGACCGTAGCGGAATCTGCTACCGCTGCGGTCAAGTGGGCCACAAGGCCAAGGGGTGCTCCGCGGAGGCGCACTGCGCAGTCTGCGCAGCTGCGGGAAAACCCGCGGGGCACCAAGTGGGCGCCAAGGCGTGTGTCGCCTCCTCCCGTCCCCGCCGTTCTAAACGCGGCGGGCGCGGTGGGGTTGTGACCCAGCCGGACCCGACCCACAGCGTCGCACCGATGGAGATCGCCCATTAATATGGCGCAGAGATTCCTCCAGGCGAATATTAACCACTGCGCCAGAGCTCAGGATTTGCTCGTTCAGAGCCTGGCGCAGTGGTCGATACAAGTGGCTGTGGTCGCCGAGCCGTACTTTGTTCCTGTCAGGGATGATTGGGCAGGGGACCTGGACGGTTCGGTGGCCGTCATCACTCGGGGCGCTGCCGGCTCCCCACCCTTCGAAAAGGTAGCGAAGGGTTCGGGATGCGTGGCGGTTCTGTTGGGGGGGGTCTGGATTGTGGGAGTGTATTTCTCCCCCAACAGATCCCTGGCCGAGTTCGAGCTCTTTCTCACTCGGTTGGGGGCCCTGGTGGTGCAAGGCAGTCAGCCTCGCCCCGTCCTCGTCGCCGGCGACTTCAACGCCAAGTCTCTGGCTTGGGGTTCGTCGGCGACTGACGTGCGCGGCGAGGCCCTGGAGGAGTGGGCGATCTCGTCCAGCCTGGCCGTCGTGAATCGCGGATCGGTGGACACGTGCGTGCGGCACAATGGCGGTTCGGTGGTGGACATCACGTTCGCCACCCCAGCACTAGCCCGCCGTGTCCGGGATTGGAGGGTCCTGGTGGACGAGGAGACGTTGTCGGATCACCGATACATTCGGTTCGACGTCGCCTCGTCCCCTACTGCCCAGTCTGGTGGTGGACCGACCGCTCCGCGATCGGACGGCCCGCGTTGGGGTGTGAAGCGCCTCGACGTCGAGGCCCTGAAGGAGGCCGCTCTGGCTCAGGCGTGGCTCCCCGTACCGGAGAGGCCGGTACGGGTCGAGGAGGAGGCGGCGTGGTTCGGGGCGGCGATGTCGCACGTCTGCGACGCAGCCATGCCCCGTGTCCGACGCCGGCCTGAGAAGCGCCAGGTGTTCTGGTGGACGGCGGAGCTCACGCGGCTGCGTGTTTCATGCGTGGCCGCGCGCCGTTGTCTCGCCAGGCACCGTCGTCGCCGGATTCGTCTGCCCGGCGACGAGGACCAGGAGCGGCTGCTTCACGGCCTCTACAAAGAGGCCAAGAGAGCGCTGCATGTGGCGATAGCGGGAGCAAAGTCTGCGGCTCGAAGGGAGTTCCGGAGCACTCTCGATAACGATCCGTGGGGGCGTCCGTACCGCGTGGCGATGAAAAAGTGTCGCCCGTGGGCGCCCCCGCTGACGCAGAGTCTCCGGGGCGACCTAGTCAAGGAGGTCGTCGCGGCTTTGTTCCCGGCCACCGAGGATGTCACTCCTCCACCGATGGCGCCAGGTCCAGCGGCGCCATCGTCGTTGAGTTCGGCAGGGGTTGTTTCCGAGGTTTCGCCCGCAGAGTTGCGGGCGGCAGTGGTTCGGCTGCGGGGCAAGAACACCGCCCCAGGGCTCGATGGTATCCCCGGCAAAGCCTGGGTGCTAGCCCTCGAGTTCCTGGGTGCGAGGCTCCGCGGCCTTTTCTCCGCCTGTATGGAGCAGGGCGTCTTCCCGTCGCGCTGGAAAACCGGGAAGCTCGTCCTGCTCAAGAAGGAGGGCCGACCTGCAGAGTCGCCATCGGCCTACCGGCCCATCGTGTTGCTCGACGAGGTCTGCAAATTGTTTGAGAGGGTAGTTCACGCTCGCCTCGTCGAGCACCTTGAAGGGGTCGGGCCGGACCTGGCGGATTGCCAGTACGGGTTCCGGCATGGCCGATCGACCGTGCATGCGATTTTGCGGGTCAAGGCACAGGCGGAGGATGCAGTAGCCCGGGGCAAGGTGGTCGTGGCGGTGTCTCTCGACATCGCCAACGCGTTTAATACGCTGCCCTGGGCCTGCATAAACGAAGCACTGCGGTACCACGTGGTGCCACCGTATTTACGGCGTCTGGTGCACTCGTACCTATCTGATAGGGACGTGTTGTATCCGGGCGCCGACGGGTGGCACCGAAGAGCAATGGCCTGCGGTGTTCCACAGGGCTCAGTTCTGGGCCCGCTTCTGTGGAACATCGGCTACGATTGGGTGCTCCGTGGTGCCAATCCTCGGGGCGTCGCTGTCGTCTGCTACGCGGACGACACTTTAGTGACAGCGACGGCGAGATCCTTCCAGGATGCCGCCCTGCTCGCCTCTGTGGGTACAGAGCGGGTGGTGGGCAGGATTCGGCGACTGGGCCTCACTGTGGCCCTGAACAAAACCGAGGCCCTTTGTTTTCATGGGCCTCGGCGGGGGCCACCTGTAGGGGCCCACATCACAGTGGAGGGGGTGCGGATTTCCATCGGCTCCACCATGAAGTATCTAGGATTGGTGCTAGATAGCCGGTGGAATTTCCGTGCCCATTTCGAGAAGTTGTCGCCGAAACTGGTGCGGGCAGCAGGTGCGCTTGGAAGCCTGCTGCCGAACCTGGAAGGTCCCGGCAACCCCTGCCGAAGTTTGTATGCGGGAGTCGTGCGCTCCATGGCCCTATACGGTTGTCCCGTTTGGGCCGGGTCCCTGAACGCTCGCTGTGTCACTCTACTGCGTAAACCGCAGCGCTTAGTGGCACAGCGGATCATCAGGGGCTACCGCACGGTCTCCCATGAGGCGGCCTGCCTGTTGGCGGGTACTCTCCCTTGGCAGTTGGACGCCCAGCACCTCTCGTCCGCGTTCTTTTGGCGAGAGGGGGCGTCCCAACGAACACAGAGATTGGCTCCGAGGGAGATTGCGGCCCGATTTCGCAGAGCCGCCGTGGAGGAGTGGCATGCCAGGCTGGAGAGCCCAAGTGCCGGTGTGAGGACTGTCGCGGCAGTGCGTCCTGTCCTTGACGAGTGGTTAGACAGGCGCCACGGTGCGCCCACATTCCGGCTGACACAGGTACTGACGGGTCACGGTTGTTTCGGCTCGTACCTGTGTCGCATAGCCGGGAAGGAGGATTCCGCCGTGTGCCACCATTGTGGCAACTGCCGCGAGGACACGGCACAACACACCTTGGAGGAGTGTCCAGCCTGGAGTGACGAGCGCAGCGCTCTCAGAGCAGTCGTCGGAGGAGACCTGTCGCTGCCGGCCGTGGTGTCTGCCATGGTCGGCAGCCGGAGGTCTTGGCGGGCGGTAGCCTCCTTTTGCGAGTGCGTCATCTCGCAGAAGGAGAGCGCCGAGCGGGATCGTGAGCAGAACGATCCCGCGCGCCGCCAAAGGAGACGTAGGAGGCGTCGGGTGGACGACTGACCGGCGTCTCCCGCCCTGTGGAATGGGGGCGTTTGGAGAATTCCACCACGGTATCCCCTGCCTGTCGTAAGAGGCGACTAATTGGGGCCATCGGGGGTCGTAGGCGCGCAGCCGGGGGCTGTCGTAGCGCCATTATTGTACTGTTGTACATGCGACCCCGGGATGGACGGCAGCACGGGTGGTCGGCCTCGTGTCTGCCGTTGACGCCGAGGGCGTCCTTCGGTGTGCGGGGGCTTCTGAGCCCCCCATAAGGAGACGGGCCGCAAGGCGGCACCGCGCAGGGGCGGTTCCGGTAGCAATCCTTAGATTTAGCTAAGGATACCCCGGGGCCGCTCCACATGCGCCGAAGAAGGCCACCGCGGGGTTTTAGTTGGTATGCCGGTGTAGGTTGTATATAGTGTTAGGGACTCGGCCCAGTGGTCGCCCGGATTTAACATCTCTTCCGGGTGGCGTAGTGCTGGGTCGTAAGACCGGTGAACCCAACATAACCGTTCCGCCTTCCCCCGGGGCGGGGCGGTAGCAATAAGTCGCTTTCCCCGCGACAAAAAAAAAAAAAAAAAAAAAAAAAAAAAAAAAAAAAAAAAAAGTTACGACATTCTAGATCTATTTCTCTGATTCGAGTTTGACTACATAATTGTTTAGTATCATCTAGAGCATTTTTAATGTTCTCAATATGTGGACCAAAATGCGAAATATCTACTGGAATTAGAATTTTCAACTGGGCATTATTAATTTTTAGAGTTCCTAAATAATCAAAATAGAGGCCCGCACTTGATGTTATTGGCTGGACATAATCTTCGTGAGATTGACCCCAAGCTGAACTGCAAATAATAATTGCCATTAACACTAGATTAAAGGTAAGTATTATACTATCTTACAAATTCTAATAAAAATATAAATTATTTACAGGTTCATCTGGATATACCATCGCGGAGTAAATACGAAGTAAGTATTATATTAACTTATAAATCCTACTTAATAGAAATATTATTTTAATTATAGGGTTGCCCCGACGTCGGCTGGCTTTACTTGATCAACATGGTGCGTAATATGACGTCGGTTGATCAACAAGGTAAGGGTGTTGTTGCCATTTACTTTGACAACTTTGTAGGGCCCTTTCCAAAGGGGTGAGAGTGCCTTGCGCATTCTCAGGTGATTTTTGAGATATACATGATCACCGACCTTATACTTGACTGGACGAGTATGAGTATCATACCGGGATTTGGAGGATTCTTTAGATCCTCTTATGAACTCCAAGGCTTTTCCTCGGGAATATTTTAAGCGATTTTGGAGCATACGGACATAGTCTGGATATGTGGCTCCTGGGGATTCCTCATAAATGGAATTTGGAATGATCGGTTTGCTTCCGAACATAAGTTCATAAGGTGTGAAGTGAGTAGTGGAATGAACGGTAGTGTTATAAGTGAGCATGGCTGTGTAGACATAACGGGGCCAATTTGTTTGATCCTCATTGGTAAAGGATCTGAGGTACTCTTTGAGTGTCGAATGACTTCGTTCCAGAGCACCTTGAGTTTGAGGATGATACGGAGAGGCCCATAGATTTTTTATTTTAAGAAATTCACAGGTTTTCTTAAAAAGATCGGATGTGAAATTGGTTCCCTGATCCGTAAGGATCATTTTAGGGATACCAAAGATTGATATATAATGGATTAAGCACTCACTTGTTTCCTCCGCTGTAGTGCTTCTAATTGGATATGCTGAAGAGAACTTAGTTAGGTCATCTTGCACAGTGAGTATATATTTTAATTTTGCGGGTCCCGCTTCGGGCAGTGGCCCAACGATGTCAAGGGATATTCTTTGACAGGGCTCAGTGGACGTGCTCGTGATTTGCATGGGAGCACGATTTATTTGCCTGAGGGCTTTGTTAGTCTGGCATTGTGGGCATTTCTTTACAAATGCTTCAATGTCGCTACGCATGTTTTTCCAGTAGAAGTTCTCCTGGATTCGTTTGAGCATGCGATTACTGCCAAGATGACCAGCGATTGGAATATCATGATTTTCCCTGAGGATTTTCGGGATTTCGGATAGTGATGGATATACAATTTTTCCTTTGTATATATGTACATTAATATTCGTGTTGTTAAACAGATAGAGAAACATGTTATAAATTTTAATAAATTGGTGAGTATCAAATGGATTCCGGAATTCCGTTATTGCAATATCTATGGTGTTGTCTTTAATAAGGTTAACTAGCTCGTCTCTGAGTGATTTGAGACTCTTGTAAATGTCTCCGTAAGCGGATGTGTCAAAATGGTACACCTTGAAAAAGAGAAAATAATATGTTTTACCCTCATGTGTAAATGATATGAAAGAATGGAGAGTCCTTTCTTTATTTATGATTTCGGTATTGTCGGGTATATTGTCAAGGACGGTTTGGACAAAGGGATTCGATTCGTCGAGATCGATAGAAGTAGGTAATATAACGATTTTATATTTTGATTTCGTTATATCTTCATTATGTTCTTGGATGCTGGAATTAAATGACTTATCCTTATTAATCATTGCTTTTAGAAATGTGGGATAGTCATTAGCAATTGCATTTGGAGATGCACTTGTGGACGGCATAGGGCTTAAGTTGTCAAGATTAAGTGGATGCTCAGATATGGGTCGAGGTGAATTAACAGACTCATTCCCAGCTTCATCTCCTATGGTATCTGAGGTGTTAGAGGGTGGAAAAATATCCTCTAATGGATTTGAAGGGTTTAGAGATAACAAGTCATCGGGATTAAAAGATGGAGACATTAAATTGTCGAGATCGACAGATGGTGATATTAGCTCGTCAGGATTGCCAATTGGAGATATCTGATTATCAGGATTGGCAGATGGTGATGTCGGGTTATCGGTATTGTCAGTTGGAGACATCAGCTCATCTAGATTGAAAGATGGAGGTGAGACTAATAGGTCCATGAGGTCTCCGTCTAAGTCATTATCAGGGTTTCCTAGAGGTGGATTGGACACGGGTTGAGTGTCTGCGAGTTGCTGACCTGCACGTTGCGGGTCCACAGATTGTGGAGCCGCAGGGTGAACTGGATTAACAGGGAAGCGAGATAACGCGTCAGCGTTAGTATTGGATTTCCCTTTCTTGTAATGGATTTCGTACTCGAATTCCTCAAGTTTCAGGCGCCATCGAACAAGGCGCGATCCGGGGTCCTTACAATTGAACAGCCATTGCAACGGTTTGTGATCTGTTACGATTTTAAAATGATATCCATACAAGTAAGGTCTAAAGGTTTTAGTGCCAAAGATAATGGCTAGGCATTCTTTTTCAGTGACGCTGTAATTGCACTCGGCTTTATTAAGAGTGCGCGAAGCAAAAGCTATAGGTCGATCTTGTCCTACCGGTCCTTGCGATAGGATGGCTGAAATCGCGTAGTTTGACGCGTCACAAGTCAGAACAAATGGTTCTGTGAAATCCGGATAAGCTAGAATAGGCGCAGTAACAAGTTTTTCTTTAAGAGCTTCAAAAGCTAGTTGTTGTTCATTTTGCCATAGGAAGGGAATATCCTTTTTTAGTAGGGATGTCAATGGTTTGGCTAGTTTGGCAAAATTGGGAATAAACCGCCTATAGTACGATACCAGGCCCAAGAAAGATTTAATATCCTTTGGAGATTGAGGTGTCGGGAATTGAGTTACCGCCTTCGTTTTGTCGGTATTTGGCTTGACACCGTTTTCATTAATAATGTGACCTAGGTAAGCAACCTCCTTTCTTAGGAACTCACACTTCTCAGGTTGTAGCTTCAAGTTAAAACTACGGAGTCTACTAAAGACATCTTTCAAAGTTGAGATGTGTGAGGTTAGGTCATAGGAATAGATGACTATGTCATCGAGGTACACGAAACATCTCGTGCCCTGGAGCCCAGTTAGGCATGTGTTCATTAATTTCTGGAACGTGGATGGGGCATTTTTCAGTCCGAATGGCATTCTGTTGAACTGAAAATGTCCTTGGGGCACGGAAAATGCTGTTTTCGGAGCATCTTCCGGAGCGACCAGGATTTGGTGGAATCCAGACGCTAGATCTAGAGTAGTAAAATATTTGCTGTTCCCTAGCTGGTCTAAGATTTCGGATATTTGAGGGATTGGATATGTTTCCCCGATAGTGATATCATTCAGTTTTCGATAGTCGATGACTATACGCCATTTCTTTAGACCTTGGGAGTCTGCCTTTTTCGGAACTATCCATATTGGAGAACTCCAAGGCGATGACGAAGGTTTTATTATATTGTCATCAAGCATCTTTTGGATTTGTGTTTGTACCTCTTTCTTATGGCACTCGGGGAAACGGTAGGATTTTGTATGGACAGGGACATCACTATTTGTCCTAATCTTGTGATCCATGATTGTGGTATGAGATAACTGGTCGCTGGGCATATGGAAAATATCCGAATACTGAGAGCAAATTTCTACAAGGGCATCAGACTCCTCCTGGTTAAGGTGTTCGGTCTTAAGTGACCTAATGACTGCGTTAGCGCGATCTAAAGGATTATAGCTGTTATTCCTCGTTTGAATTGCAAATGAGCTTAATGGTTCAATTTTAAGGTTCAGATTTGATTTAACATTTACAGGTGATTCCGAAGTATTTACAACTGTTAGATTGATTCGTTTGTTTTCCTTTACTGTTACCAGGCAGTTGGAAACTAATAGATCATCTGATAGATGTTGATCCATGATTATACCTTCTTTCAGATCAGTATTCTGTACAGAACATTCGATAACTGCTTCTGTGCGAGGCGGAATTATGAAAAAGGGGTCGAAGAAATGCAGTTTGATCTCATCCTTCCCTATTCTTAAGACATCAGTAGTGTAATCTATTTGGCAACCGAATGCATTGAGGAAGTCTGATCCTATGATACCATCGTATGGAAGACTGATATTGTTGATGACGTGAAACTTAAATGACACGGATTTAGTTCGTGTAAGTTTCAGTTTCGGAGATAAATGACCCTCAGTAGTCGTAAGCTCATCACCTGGATCTATGCCCTTGAGTTTAATTAATTCTTTAACGAGCTTTAAGTTTTTATTGATACTGGATTGTTTTAAAAGGCATATTGCGGAACCAGAATCTACTAGTAGGGATAATGGAATATCTGCTACTGATGAATCCAATAGGACATGAGGTAGCAGCTTTTTTGAGGTATCTAAGTTGACCTCGTAGATTCTGGATGATTGGACACTTGCTTGGGGCTGGTTACCCGTGTGGTCTCTGGGTTTTGGAATGAGGACGCTAGTTCGGGGCTGGTTACCCATGTTGTTGGCCCTGGAATTACAATTAAGGACGCTAGTTTGGGGCTGGCTACCCGTGTGGTTGGTCCTGGATTTAGAATTAAGGACGCTAGTTTGGGGCTGGTTACCCGTGTTGTTGGTCCTGGGTTTAGAAGTAAGGACGCTAGTTCGGGGCTGGTTACCCATGTTGTTGGTCCTGGAATTTGAAGTAAGGACGCTAGTTTGGGGCTGGTTACCCGTGTTGTTGGTCCTGGATTTAGAATTAAGGACGCTAGTTTGGGGCTGGTTACCCGTGTTGTTGGTCCTGGGTTTAGAATTAAGGACGCTAGTTCGGGGCTGGTTACCCATGTTGTTGGTCCTGGAATTTGAAGTAAGGACGCTAATTTGGGGCTGGTTACCCGTGTTGTTGGTCCTGGATTTAGAAGTAAGGACACTAGTTTGGGGCTGGTTACCCGTGTTGTTGGTCCTATACTTCGAAATATGGGCGCTTATTTGGGGCTGGTTACCCGTGTGGTGGCCCTGGTTGGCTTTATATGGAGGATTGGTGTCGGCTTTAGGCTTCAGTCTCGGGCGACACCATGCCGAGACCCTTATGCGTTTAAATTATCATGTTCGGCTGAGGTGTCGACCTCATCCCGACCCATGTAATCCTCCGAGTTTTCCACGAAATTTACTCGCGGGGATGGTCTGAATGTGCCCTGATTCGAGGTTGCATTGTTCGTTTTGAACCTGTTAGTATATTCTCGTTTTTTACATGCCATGATATCGTGTCCTGGCGTTCTGCAGTAGCGGCAAAACGCAGTAGAGGACGACGGACGCGCAGGGTTATTGTAATACCCCTGCTGTGGCGATGGTTTTGTGGGAGGTCTATGTGGGTTTTGTCTAGGCTTATCTCTTGAGTCTGTCTGGGATCGTTTGTACAGGCTCTGTTGGATGCGCTCCTCCGATATAGCGATATTGATCGCTTCATTGAGCGTCTTTGGAGACCTACATCTCACCATATTTGAGATGCGAGGTTGGAGTCCCATCAGGAAATGATGGAGGGCTAGATCCTCCATGGCTGCGGCGCGACCAGGTAACTCTTTCAGTTTTACATTGGATAGAGTTACCTCTGTTAGCAGCTGTGAGAGGTATGTTTCGACGCGGAGAGCGAACTGGTTAACATTATCTTGTGATCCCTGCCTGCTTTCCTGAAGCTCAGTCAGGAGGTGAGCGTAGTGTTTGCGCTCACTGAATTGGGTCTTAAGGAACTCTTTTAGTTGATTCCAATCTTTGAATTCCTTAATGGAACAGGCAATTTCTGCCTTATTCTGGAGTTGACTCAGGATATATTTAAACAGAATGGGCTTCTGTGATTCAGAAGCTAGTTCATAGGCATTATTGCAGTTTATAATAAACGAGTTTACCGTTTCTCTACTACCATCATAAGACTTAATGAATTTAAATAGGGTGTTCAGTTCCATTTCGGGCTTTGCAGATGCTACAGTGGTTGGTTTGGCGATTTTAGGTGAGACAGGGGCGGATTTTAGGATGCCCTGTTCTGCTGCCGGAATATCAATGGTTATGCAGTCCTCCGATGTTTTAATCGCCTTTTGCATATTAAAGAACCACAATTTCTAAATAACACGATTGATATACAAATCTACACAATGGCTAACACAAAACAACACAAAATAAGATAACACAAAAATAAGGTAATAAAAATGGTAATAAAGTACACGGAAACAAAAATCCAATGGATATTTTCTCTTAGAAAATCGAAATATGAAAGATTGGAATTAAAGATTGAGGAACACTGGGTTTCTTTACAAAATTAATTTTAAAAGGTTTGAGAACCCGTGGATTTTTGCCCTAGACAAAACAATGACCAAAGACTCACTGTATAAGTAGCACGTATGCGACGGATGTGAGCACGGGTAGGCACATTACAGCTGATAAGGCACGTTCCGCGACAGCGCACTGGATCGGCGACGAGGATTTCGGCTTGTTGAAATCCGGGATGGCCTTGAATGATGATGGGTCCTTCCGGGACAATGCGTGAAGATCTGCGGCAATTCTGTATTGCTGGAGATGGGTGACTGTAGTTTGCAGTGCAGTCACGTTGTTGGAAGCGATTTGATCGCGGTTCCGGGTGCAGTCCTTTCTTGCACGGCGAGTGGTTGCTTTCCCCTTTCCAGGAGATGAAGGAGGAGTCTTCGCGCCAGACGTCCGGGTGTGATGATAAGTATAACACTTTCACGGCACTTTTAACACGGCACAGGATATGATTCACACACCAGGACGACGCACAGGAAAGTTAGTTCCTTATAAGATCTTGGGATACGGAGCGAGTCTACAGAGCGGTTGTATAAACGCGAGCACTGGGGATTTCCGTATCCCACCGCTGCCACCAAAATGTTACGCGGACTCCTTGATATAGGTTTTTAAAAAAAGGTTTTAATTACGCTAAAATAAAAAGGTATATATTCAGTAATAAACACACTTGGAATTACAAAAGTAAATAGCTCCGCGGACAACCGTGCTCTAAGAGAGATGAAAGTAGACTGGCTAACTCCAGGGCAGCCTCCCATAAATACCCTAGACTACTGCTGACCACTCTGTATAAAAGGGACAGGGAAGCACTAAGGCTAACTAACTAGGGGTATAACAGTACGCGTTACGATTGAGGCCAACGCTGAGGTCTCGGGTTCGATCCCAGGTCGGGTAAAGTAGTATTGGGTTATTCTATTACGAAATGCTCAGTATCAGGCCGGAGTCTGGAATGTGTGCCCGGTATGGAGATAGGCTCGCCCTCTATCACATCATGGAACGGAAATAAGCTCGGTGAAATGTGGGTGTACTGGTTACACATCTGCCTACCATTTTGGGGATTACAGGCCTGATTGCGTATGTATGTATTTTACATAGCGCCTGTTTCATCACGTTTGAGTAAATGCTATTTACGAAATAAAATATGACACGTTCAAATACAACTCACACTGACATACAGCTTATACATACATATACACTAATATTATAAAGAGGAAAGGTTTGTATTTTTGTATGTCACGAATAAACTCAAAAACTACTGGACCGATTTCAAAGATTCTTTTGCCGTTAGAAATCTACATTATCACTGACTAACATAGGCTACTTTTTATCCCGGAAAAGGCCTTTCACGCGGGCGGCGCCACGAGCAAAGGTTAGTACGTTAATATAATTAATTTTACTACGTGGTAAGTCCCTCGTATGCGAGAGGCCGTCTGGGTTGATACCACCGCTTTGTCTATTTCTGCCGCTAAGCAGCAGCGTGTGAGCACCATTATGTTCCGGTTTGAAGGACACTGAAGCCAGTGAAATTACTGGGCATTATGAGACCTGCTCGTTTCGTCACTGAAGCTAATAAAAAAAATATCTACACCCACCCAACAGTCACACACATAGTCCGGACCCCACACTAGGTTAACCCGTATCGTGGGTATCAGGAACTACGAGGAACTTGCGGTCCCACAACACCCAGACCCGAAACAAATATTTGTGGATCATACAAACATTTGTCTCAGTGCGGGAATAGAACCCAGGGCCTCTCGCTTCGCAGCCGACTACTCGCCCACTGCGGCCATGGAGGCCGTCTTACACGAACATTGTGAAATGAGGCCTTAAATATATTCTTTATAATTTTATCTCCTCTAAATACCATAAAGTAGTATTAATGGTCAATGCCCCTTGTATCTAAACACCATTTAAACGTTTGTTAATCTGGTTATTGAACCACTAACACGTAACACTTTAGATGGTATTCTGTTAATTTTAGTACCGTGCGAGTATGCATTAATTACGTTAATGACTCTACTCTACAAAGAATTAAAGAGTAGTGTGTTAATGAGAAGTATTTAGTAGTTTAAAAAAAATGTATTTTTCAATAAACAAATATACCCAACGTCACGCACATAGTTCTGTCACCCACCTGTATCGTAGGTATCAGCAACTACAAGGGACTTGCGGTCCCACAACCCCCAGATCCGAAACAAATATTTGTGGATCACACAAAAGTGGTAGAGCAACGCTGTAGATAGTTTTGCCTACAGAATGAATGGGCCGGCTCGTCCGGGTTGTTACCACTGTCTCACAGAAAACTGGCGTAAAGTAACAGCTTGCTGCTGCGTTTCGTACGGTGACAGATATCCGGAGGCCCAAATCCCCCCTCCTTTTCCTAGCCCATTAATTATCCTTTCCTTTAAGCTCGCCAATGCGCCTATAATTCTTCAGGTATTGTGCACTTTCTAGAGCAGTGCAGATCACTGACCATCAGGTAACTCACTTGCACTTTCCCGCTCTCTGCTATAAAAAAATCAACTGTAGACAAAACTGACTACAGCACAGCTCTACCACTTTTTAAAATAATACAACTTGAATAATTCAACACTGATTCATTTTGTACATTGTAATTACTTCAGGAAATTAAACCTCAATAAAAGGCTTATAGTGTACTTTGAGGCATTAAGTAAAGAACTTACTGCTTGATGTTATTATGATAATGACAAGCGACGTAACCTTCAACTGTTGTACTGGCATCTCGGGAGCCTGCATGCTTATGACGCAGTTTGTCATATAATATCTTATTATTATGACAAAACATGGTATTACGCTCGAATACTAAAATGCAACTCAAGCATTTAAGATCATGTAAAGTATGTTAAGACGATCTTCTGTCAAATTTGTATGAAAATTACCCGTTGGACATTCGTCCGTTGAGTGACGTTTCAGTATTCGAGCGTAAAAGGCATAAATCAGAAATGTTATATCAAAAATGTTTACTCTGACTGCAAATAAACCCGATAGTTATTTTTTTGGCGCGGGAAATTCTATATTACAAATACCTTCCCAATTTGGTATGGTTATGCCGGACTCAACGACCTTCCAACCTCGTTCACATTACGAGTGATTGCTAGCTTAGGGCACCAATTTTGCTACGCCTGTGTATCGACTAAAACCCCGCGGCAACCTCCTTCCGCGCAAGTGGGACGGTTCCGGGACGTACCCTCGGCGTCTGCGGCAGCACGAGATTTTCGCACTGCCGACCGTGGACTGCACCAAGAAATATACAAATGTACGATGGCTGCACATCCCCCACTATGCGGCCGCGACCCCCAATATCTCCAACTAGTCGCCATTTACCACTAATATGGGATATGGTGGTAGAATTTTTCAAATACCCCTAATCCACAGGATGGGATGCTCAGTCGCCCACTCAACACCTGCTTCTGCGACATGACACTTAAACAGATGGAGGCCATCTCAGTCTGTTGACCATGGCGGAAGCCCATAGGATGCGAAATGTACGGACTCTTGACACTAATCCAGGATAACGCCAGGCAGAAAAAGTTATTCTAACAATAGTCGGAGATATTGAACGGTCAGATTATGTAATGTAACCACAACAAGACGTGATAGCTAGGTGTCGTAACTAGTAAGGACGTCTTCAGACGTTTTATTCTCAGTTGTTTAAGAAATATGTTTTAGACCAGTTTCATTACATTGTTGTAAACTCATCACTTTTGTGCAATAAAGATAAATAACTTATTAATAGATGTTCAAAAAGTTTAATAGTCTGAATAGACTATTAATGCAATATTATATTACTGTTCACAATTCATTACACTTGCTATGATTATTCACAATTCTAACTACACTCGGGCAGCGTTACCACGAAAGAGTTCTAAGCACGACTAAGTTCCCTCAAATAATAATGCGCCCTCTTATATACCTTAGCAATCACCTCCACCACATCTCAATGTTATAATCTACCTGCTTTACATAGTTATTCCCCTGACTACCTTCACTAACACCAATAACGGTGCTATTACTAATATGAGGGTTACGGAATGGTGTCCAAGGAAAGGCAAAAGAAGCCGTGGAAGACAGCATACAAGATGGGAAGATGAATTGAGGATTACAGCAGGACCAAATTGAAGAAGGGTCGCTCAAGACAGGCAACAATGGAAAAAGCTGGAGGAGGCCTATGCCAAGAGGCACACCGAAACAAGAGACATATTATAATGCAGCTTGTAGTTAGTTAGTTGACTTTTGTAGTTGTGTCGGAAATTAAAGGCTAATTATTATTATTATTACTAATATCAGGGTAACAAGGTGGTAGGTCCCTCGTTTGCGAGAGACCGGCTGGGTTGGTACCACCGCTTTGTCTATTTCTGCCGCCAAGCAACAGTGTGTAAGCACTGTTGTGTTCCGGTGTGAAGGAAATTGAAGCCAGTGTAATTACTGGGCATTATGAGACTTAACACCTTATGTCTCGGGGTGACGAGCGCAGTCCAGTGTAATGCAGAGCTTTATTTAAAGTTCTGTGTGGCGTTGCTTCTGTTTATGAGCAGGCGTGGCGCTTACCATCAGGCGAGCGACCTGCTCGTCTCGTCATTCAATGTAATAAAAAAAAAAAAAAAAAAAAAAAAAACATAGGGCCAAGTTATACTGTTTACAACAGAAGATCTTGAATACTTGCAGTCTGCACAAACTAGTTTTTGCTAGCCGCTTTGACCACTTGGAAATCATAAAATTCTCACTGTAGCGGTAGTCTAAATTACTCTCTGACAAATCCTGAATCTCCGAATGAAGTTCCTGTCAAAATCGTTTAGTCTTATCGATGATTAGCTCGTACACACAGAAAACATATGTAGTAAGTATATCAGGTTACACCTGTATGCCCGAAGGGATAGGCAGAGGTGTAGCTTGTGTTTTATTGAGCTTATTTTCTTTGCATGATGTGATAGCGGACGAGCCTATCGCCATACCGTGCACACATCTTCTTGGGCGATCTTCTTTCGAAGCAAAAACTCAAGCTCAAATCGTGATTACCCGTCCGGTCCCGTCCGTCCGGGTTCCAAATTCCAGTGGATTTGAACTCAGGACCTCACGGTTTCTCAGCGTAAGTAGGCTGCTACAAGACCAATGACAAGATTGACGATTGTAATCCGTTATTAATGTTGGTATTTGATAGTTTAAAGTACTTTGTATAGGATTATTATGATTCCGCATAAAATAATAATTTGTCAATGTAGAGTCAGAAATGGTTACAGTTAATGAAGCTGTTATGCATTTGTATTACTAAGGAAATATATATATATATATATTAATTGTTAATTATCACTTGCTTTAACGGTGAAGGAAAAACATCGTGAGGAAACCTGCACACCTGAGAAGTTCTTCATAAGAATTTCGAAGGTATGTGAAGTCTGCCAACCCACATTAGGCCAGTGTGGTAGACTAAGGCCTAACCCCTCTCATTCAGTAGAGGAGGCCCGTGCCCAGCACTGGGGCGTATATAATAAAGGGCTAGTAAAAAAAAAAAAAAAAAAATTATGTTAATAAAAGAAATCCATAATGGTTTAAAATTACTCTGTGTTTATACTTAGGTATATGTAATATTTTCAAGGATTTTAAGTTTTTATACAATTTTTTGATTAATAATGAATTAAAAAGATTGTACTAGATCAATGAACTGTACTTACACAAATAAAGAAAAACTAATTATACATCAAATATTTATGGTCCAGGTGCTAAAATAATTATTTCGGGTTTAACATAACAATACATTTGTACATATTATTATAACTTTACATACCTAGGAATAAATGGTAGTATTTATGAAATATGACACAGAAATTTTAGAAAACATGTTCCTGCAGAATCAAAATGCTCAGACACAAATCAGCATTTGAATTAACGTACACATTGCAAAAGGATTTGGACAATTAAAAGGTACTGGAGGTACGATAAACAATAGAATGCTTGTGAACTGATTTACCTAGCCATCCATTCCAGTGAGGCGTCTGTCACACTACACTAATGCACAAAATTGCACCGAAACTCCACTTTAGGTCGGCCGACACTGACGCGAGCGCATTCGACGCGCGTGGTACACTGCGCGGCCCGAGCCACCACTCACTTATAAATTCTTTACAAGACTCGTGCCAGTGGCTGGCCCTGTACAGTCGTGTGCAATGGCGCCCAGCCCTTGGGATGCGACGGTCCTTCGACCGTATTTGATTTGGTACATTTTTTCTATTCAATGTGATGATCGGAACTAATCGGAATTGTATTTTGTGGGCGCCGAGTGCTTTTAGCAACAATCTTATCGTTTATGTTGAAATTGACAGCTCCGTGGCGCAGCGGGCGAGTAGTCGGCTGCGAAGCGAGAGGCCGTGGGTTCGATTCCCACACCGAGACAAATGTTTGTATGAACCACAAATATTGGTCTCGGGTCTGGGTGTTGTGGGACCGCAAGTCCCTCGTAGTTCTTGATACCCACGACACAGGTTTACCTAGTGTGGGGTCAGGACTATGTGTGTGACTGTTGGGTGTATTATATTATTATTATTAATTGGGCAAAATACTCGTCATGTCTACGATATTATGGCTTAAAATGTAAATAAAACATAGATTTATCAGCATAATATGTGAATTCAAGGGTTAGCGATTGCTTCTTCTGTAATATTTGAGTCGAAGTATCTAGATCTAGAATATGACGGTACTTAAGTATGTCTTCAAAGAGCATTTTCTAATATCTATACTAATATTACAAAGCTGAAGAGTTTGTTTGTTTGGTTGGTGAACGCGCTAACCTCAGGAACTACTGGTCCGATTTGAAAAATTCTTTAGTTAGATAGCCCATTTATTGAGGAAGGCTATAGGCTATATAAGACCTTTTACTCGGCAAAAGCTAGTCTATAATTATATAAGCCTAATGTAATCGAGTCATCCTATCGTAGCTCTAATTATAGTTTGTTTTTTATTTCTAGTTTTATTATTAATCAAAGCAAATAAGTAAACAAAGATATATTTGTTAAGTTACATAAATATAATAAGTTTAAATTAACTGTATGCTCCAGTAACCGTAAATAGCGTTGCGTTCACATTAAAAAGTGAATTTTCGGCATAAAGATACAATCTTGAGCCACGTGGGCCATAATTGCAGAATTTAGCACAGGATTGTACATAGAACCGGCGTGTGCGCAGCCTCCGGTCGTCGCTCGAGTAACCAGTCGAGCAGCTCACTCCCCCGCGCCCCCGCGCTTCTGTCCCAAACTTTACCATTTACATGTTAATTTAAATCTTAAAACAATCCTTATTAAGCTCAAAATCCTTTTGCATTTACTGTCGCTTGGACCCTTCTCCCAATGATCCAAATTACAGCAGTTATTTCGTATAAGACATGCCTTGCAGGGTTCTCTACATATTTGTAAATGTTTATCCCATTTTGGACTGTACGGGATGGTGATAGGACTGGTATTGGAGACACGTTCTTCGAGTAAAACACACCTGCCACGGGCTACTTGCAACTGAATGATTGCTGTACTATTATTTACTGAATTTCACAAATGCACCCGAAATTACGAGATGATTGGTTATTTTCGTAACAATAATAAAGCCTTACGACTCAAACTTGAAGTTCTGCAGCAAAATTTATTGATATTTGATTGCTCTACAAGTCGCAAACGTTTTTTCTTATATAGCAGAATACTGCAAATAAGCACCTGATGGTAAGTGATCTCCACCGCCTATGAATATCCAACATATCTAAAGAATCGTTACAGACATTAAAGTAAAATGATGATTAAGGAATTTGGAAGAAGAGGATTTGGGACTCTGGATATCTCACACACCGTACGAACCACAACAGCTAGCTGCTACCTCACGTCGGTTTTCTGTAAGATAGGGGTAACAACCCAGTTAAGCTCAAATCTTGTGTCGTGTGTATTGGGAAATACGAGACTTCGATCTCACAAAACCCAGACCCGAAGACGGACTGCTTAGAAGTAAAATTGTGTCACATAACGCGGGAGTTTGACAGCTCACAAACAGGGAGCGCGATTGGGGTTTTAGTTGAGAGTAAGCGAGATGGCAATATTGAGCTACGGTCAATTGACCGTAACTTAGTGGTACAATTTCTATGTACCGCGCAGCTTGTAAACATTAAAGTCTTTGCCCGAAACATATACTTGTGGATCACACAAACATTTGTCTCCCACGAATGCTCCACAATAGTATAGTTTTCGCTATCGTTTAGTTAATAGAAGCTAGGCGTAGAAAGTGGGAGGGCTGGCTGACACTGGCCTACTTTAGAATCTTGCTGGCCCATTCTAGAAACCCGTTTACCATCCCAGATGCCTGTATCAGTCTACTTTTGGTAACAGGGAGCAGAAATTTAATATCCGACCCGCCCCAAAAAAATCTCTACTACATCCTCTATTGTAAGATAGGGAATGAAGATTGGGAAGGGTATTTAGGCCTACGGAAATATAACTCACCATATGGAACGTAACAACTAGTTGCCACTTCACGTCGGTTTTTTCTCAGGCAGTGGTATCTTTCCAGTCGAGCCGGCTCCTTTATGCTGTAGACAGGTGTCTACAGCGTGGCTTTACCAGTCGTAAACGTTCAAAAAGGGTTAATTTCTATACTCGCTTAGACTACCTCGGTGGCGCAGTTGTAATACGTACGCGTTACGACTGAGGCTGGCGCTGAGGACTTGGGTTCGATCGGATTTAAGTGATATTGGATTTTTCTATTACGAATTGCTCAGTACCATTCCAGAGTCTGGAATTATGCCCGGTATGGCGATAGCCTCGCCCCCTATCATGTTATGGGTCGGAGATACGCTGGCGAAATGTGGGTGTACTGGTTACACCTGTGCCTACCTCTTTGGGGATTACAGGCTTGAGTGCGTATTTAATTTCTGTACTCGAGTCTTTTAAGAGGCGGTTGACGGGAGCGAAGAGGTAGACATCAAAATGCAATGAAATGCGCAGCCATGACCTGGAGTTCAAACATCGGCATCTAAACACTTTCATTTAACTCCATGAGACTTGCTCACTGTTCAACAAGTCATTACATATTGGTTGGAATGTTCTTCATTTTTTTTTTTTTTTTTTTTTTTCAACAGTCACACACATAGTCCTGACCCCACACTAGGTAAACCTGTATCGCGGGTATCAGGAACTACGAGGGACTTGCGGTCCCACAACACCCAGACCCGAGACCAATATTTGTGGTTCACACAAACATTTGTCCCGGTGTGGGAATCGAACCCACGGCCTCTCGTTTCGCAGCCGTCTACTCGCCCGCTGCGCCACGGAGCTGTCAATTTGTAGTTAACTGTCTTGTTTGAGTTCTTCTTTTTATAATAACAGCGATGCGGCGCGACAAAATCATGACTCAACCTTAAAGTATGTTTAATGCAGTTCAGAAACGAGGATGATGGACGTAATCGAAACATTCTTTACTTTGCCGTCGCGTACTTAGTTGACCGACATCTACACTAAGCGCCTGTTCCACTACCTGTATTTTATATTTTACTAGTCTGAATGACGAAATGAGCAGGTCGTTCGACTGGTGGTAAGCGCCACGCCTGCTCATAAACAGACACAACATCACACAGAACTTAGAATTACAAAGCGCTGCATGGCACTGGACTGCATACGTCAGGCATAAGTTGTTATGTCCTTCAAACACACATAATACTCGTATACGGAACGTTTAAATACAAAAGTCACTCTGATATATGTATACCTATATGCCGGCAGAAAGATACAGTAGGCAGCGGCTTGGCTGTGCTCTGGCATTGCCGAGGTCCATGGGCGGCGGTAACCACTTACCATCAGATGGACCGCCTGCTCGTCTACCTAGGGCAATAAAAAAAAATTCTGCTAGCAGCAGTATAGGAGCCCATTACGTGTTTTCTACATCCATCTGTATTTATTATTCATATGCATTTTTTTATAGTTAATTACTAATAGAGGAATACGGTTCTGCCGGGTTGCCTACCAACATATAGCCGCAAGCATCGACCGCAAGTATTTTTAAGCAAAATTTAACTAGATAACTTATTTATGCACATTTCCGTTCACTTGTTTTTTAAGATAAAGTATCTAAGTAAGTATCTATCTATCTATTAGTAGAGAGTTTATGTTATTAGGTATTTGGGGGTTTTTATAGATGACAAATAAATAAATAAATAAATACACCCAACAGTCACACACATAGTCCTAACCCCACACTAGGTTAACCTGTATCGCGGGTAGGTATCGGGAACTACGCGGGACTTGCGGTCCCACAACACCCAGGCCCGAAACAAATATTTAGACAAACATTTGTCTCAGTGTGGGAATCGAACCCACGGCCTCACGCTTCGCAACCGGCGAGTAGGCTGTCGATTTGCAAAATCGAAATTGCTATGGAATCAACATATAATGGGGGTAGCTAAAAGGATTCGCAAGTTCATTTATGTTTTTAAAACATTGCGTCACGTAGCGGAGCAAAACATCGTTTTTCATACATACAAAGCATTATGCCAATCCATTATTAATTATTGCATTTGTTCATGGGAAGGTGCCTCCAAAACACACCTACTGGTGCTCGAACGAGCCCAACAAGCACTTTTAAAAGTCAGTTCGTTTCTGCCATTTAGACATCCAACTACAGACGTTTATAAAAGAATTGAAGTACTTAGTGTGCGTAAATTGTTCATTTATAATTGCATTAAAACATATCACAGAGTAACAGTTCCAGTCTTACCCGTCTTATATAAGAGAATAGACTACTGCCCGGTCCCCCGCACTCGAAGTGCGTATGCTAAGAGACAGTACGCATATTTATCTCCAAGTTTATACAATAATATGAATCAAAAATATAAAATGAAACAATTCTTAAATCAACAGCTGAAAACTAAAATCCAAGAGTGGCTCTTTGAATTGACTTACGAAGACGTGGAATCCTTAATAAAATAGCATGCTGTGGTAATACCTAATCACACACATACAGACATACAAATAAACACACACACGCTCACACACATACACACGCACGCACACACACACACACACACACACACACAAACACTCTGCATGCAGTTATTAGAATATAGTATGTATGAATATATATATATATATATATATATATATATATATATATATATATATATATATATCATTATATTTATTTTTCTTTTTTGGTATATTCTTTACTTTTATTGTCATTAAATATAATATAACTAGACACTTACTGGGAAGGTGACTGACCCCTGACATACAGCTACGCTAGTTTGGGGGTCAGAGACTATTTTTAAGTTGTATCACTGTATTTGATGTACAATAAAGATTTTGATTTTGATTTTGATTTATAAGAAAAATATTGTAAGAACTTAACATGTTTGGGTTGCCTATAGTTAATCATTATGCCGGGTTGCCTATCAAATTATAGCTGCAAGTACTTTCATTTAAAATTACCATCACTTGGTCACTTTTACATAGGCAATCTTTGATTCTTTGAGTGTTGTGGCGGTGTGGATCATTAACCATCAGGCGATCCACCTGCTCGTTTGCCGACCTGTGCTATAAAAAAACTAGGCACTGATTTTGATGATTGTAATTGATATAAAAATATGTAATGTAATTGATATAATGATATGAAAAATAGTAAAATAAAATCCTAAAAACTAAAAATAATACTTATCAATTTTGAGTCGGTTTCATTTCATTATTTAATATTACACTAACTTTTGCTCGCGGCTCCGCTCGCGTATTTTTCTGGGACAAGTTTTCGTTGTCCGGGACGAAAACTACCCTATGTCCTTCCCCAGGATATAACCATATCTCCTGACCAAAGTTCATTAAAATCCGTTCAGCCATTTAACTGTGAAAACGTAACAAAGTTACTTTCGCATTTACATTAGTATGTACTATACATAGTATATTAATGGGATTACAACTTCTACACCTTGTCTATAATTTAGTAAATACAAGTTCTTGACAGCCTCCGTGGCGCAGCGGGCGAGTAGCCGGCTGCGAAGCGAGAGGCCGTGGGTTCGATTCCCACACCGAGACAAATGTTTGTCTAATCCACAAATATTTGTTTCTGGTCTGGGAGTTGTGGGACCGCAAGTCCCTCGTGGTTCCTGATACTCACGATACAGGTTAACCTAGTGTGGGGTCAGGACTATGTATGTGACTGTTGGGTGTATTTATTTATTATTTATTTATTTATAGATAAATACGATGAGTCAACATAAAGGCTGCAAAGTTCTGAATCACTGAGTGCATAGTTGCAGACATTTTTCTTACCTGACGTATAAAAGTAATTATAATTATAATTAAGTAATTATAACCTTACGACACGCTCATACGAGTAACTCAACTTATATTTTGATCTATGTAGTTGGTTACTTTTTACCCGACTGCGTAAAGAAAGAATGGTAAGGTTTTAGTAGCTAAGCAAAGTGTGAACTCTGAACCGGGTGTAAATAATAACATAACATTGGGTCCAGTGTAATCACTTTACCGTCTCAAGATAAAAAAGTAAGTAAACACAGGGTTTGCAGCCATGCGGAGACGCTACGCACTTTTTTATTAACTTAAGATGACGAGACGAGCAGGTTGTTCGCCTGATAGTAAGCGCCACGCCCATAAACAGAAGCAACACCAATCAGAACTTCGAATTATGAAGTACTGCATGGCACTGAACTGCGCTTGTCACGCTGAGACATAAAGTATCAAGTCTCATTATGCCCAGTAATTTCACTGGCTTTCTGTTGCTGCCATGCTATAAACAAAAAATCTACAGCATAGCTCTACCACTAATATTGATCAACTCTAGCGGATCTATTCTAACCAAAATCTTTGATCCACCACTGTTGTTCAAGTTATCGCACAACACTCTCAACTGCTCAGCAATTACTCAAATGAATGAACTATGAAATTTATGTGACACACAACTAGTAAATGATAAAAACTTGCCAATAACTGGTAGCCATTCCGCGACGCAGCCGCCACTGCTCATCGTATAAATGTATAATTAACAAGCCCCGTAAACTTATAAAAAACAGCAATTATAGAGCCCAGTGACAATATAAACAGACCATCATTCAATTAACTGTCAGGCTTTAATGACGGTAATGACTAAATTGAAAAAAGCTCCATTTTTTGTAGAGAGCCTCCGTAGCGCAGCGGGCGAGTAGCCGGTTGCGAAGCGTGAGGCCGTGGGTTCGATTCCCGCACCTTGACAAATGTTTGTCTGATCCACAATTATTTGTCTCGGGTCTGGGTGTTGTGGGACCGCAACTCCCTCGTAGTTCTTGATACCCACGATACAGGTTTACCTACTGTGGGGTCAGGACTATGTATGTGACTGTTGGGTGTATTATTATGGTGTATTATAGAGTAGCAAGCAATGTTATAAAATTTTGACGATTTCTTTTTTAAGTCGATACATAGGGTATATAGTACCTATATTTCATGGGTACCTTATTCTACTCCTACTACTATTATGTTTTTTTGACAAACAGACAGTAGACACTTGTCTACAGCATGTATGGGCCAGCTCGTCCGGGTCATTACCACGGTCTCACAGAAAACCGGCGTAAAGTAGCAGCTTGCTGCTGCGTTTCGTACGGCGAGTGAGATATCCGGAGACCCAAACCCCCTTCCCTTCCCAATCCCTTAATTACCCCTTTCCTTTAAGGTCGGCAACGCACCCATGATTCTTTTGGTATTGTAGGCGTACATGGGCGGTGGAGATCACTTACCATCAGGTGACCCACTTGCTCGTTTGCCGGACTATACCTACCATAAAAAAGGTAAATGTGAAAGTTTGGATGTTTGCTAGTTTGTCAAATTGGATGTTTGTTAGTCAATCCCGCCTAATCGGTTTAACGGTTTTGCATGAAATTTGGCACACAGGCAGACCATTACCTTGATTAGGACATACTATAACTTTAGGCTACTTTTTTATTCCAGAAGGCAATTCACGCGAGCGGAGCCGCCAGCAAAAGCTAGTAAACAATTATGCAAGCATACATACACCCACACTGAGGGGAGGTTATTTAATCATTTTTGTACTTGACTCAAAAACGATCACCGTACCTATACCTACATGGTGAAAAACCCGCTATAGTAACTAGCTCAGGCGAGTGACGTTCAGGGTCCAGCATATATCCAGTAACTTCAGTGTACCCAACGTTGCTTTCTCAGACACCCTCAATACACCAATATAAAGAGAATACCCTAACACTACTAATATTATAAATGTAAAAGCTTGGATATTTGTAAATGTGAATGTGTGGTAATGAATCACGCCTTAATAGCTGGACGGATGGCACATAGATCATGACCAGAAGGCCAATTCTCGTAATTTTAAACGTTCAAAATATCATTCCGATCTAGTCTCAGCGACAAGAAAGTTGCAAATGGCATTCTCTTAAACCAATAATCAACGTCAAATGTGAACATAAATCGTAATGAGATTGAATGTAGAATAAAAGTTGACTAAAGTCAAAACGGTATAATGCTACTGCTAATGCTAGGTGCATTTGACGTTGATTATTGGTTTAAGAGAATGCCATTTGCAACTTTCTTGACGCTGAGACTAGATCGGAATGATATTTTGAACATTTAAAATTACGAGAATTGACCTCCTGAAATATGACATAGGCTCCTTTTTGTCCCGGTAAAATACATTCACGCGGGCGGAACTGCGAACAAAAGTTTTTAATTACTATTTCTTAAACATGGATTCGATACATCTGTATCAGTGAAAGCATAGGCGGAGGTGCCAACTACTGCATCCACGGTTAGCCGAACTTATTTCCGTCCCATGCTATGATAGAGTGCGGAGTATATCCAGCAAAATTTCCAGTGAACAACACACGTGTTTTTCAAACCGAAAAACCCACAATTGTCTGACCCGAAGATGAACGCCAGGACGTCATTTGTGCCCCAGGCTAAGTACCTACGCTTCCACGATGATTATAGCACTCTCTCTTCCTTAAAATTACGGTAACAGCAAACGAGTTCGCAGTTCCTTTGCCCGCATTCCTTCTTGTGTTGACTCAACCTGAAGTTATTTTAATCTTTTGCTTCCCCATATCGTGCGACAAATACACACACCGCGAGGTTGACCGTTAAATCAAAATCACGGATTTGAAACATTTTTAATGGCGTGACGTCAATGCTTCGTTTTTAAATGAAAACTTATGAGGAAACCACAGGAGGACGTTAGTCCCAAATGCCTGTACCAGAGTTAGTAATCCGCAGACGGTCCAAAAAGCGCTGGCTTGACGTATTAGACGGAGGTATGAGAGCCAATGGTCTGACTACTGAGGCTCAAGATCGGGCGAAGAAGCGTTTAAGTAGGATGGATGACGCTCTTACTAAACCGGGGAACCACCAGGCAGAGGGAAATATGGATCATAGTTACTACGAGACATTTGTCTCACATTACAGCAGAGTGTGCCTAGATGTGAATTTCATGCAATTTGATTCCAGCACATCACGATTCCGATCAGCTTGAGTGGAACCGTACAGTAGGTATAGCCCTCGCTGTGTGCTGCTTGTGTTTACACACAGCAATTACTTGCTGACATAATACATAATGTACGCAAAATAACTTGGTCTTGCTGAATTTAGCCACAAGCAATGTGAAGGGACGGTGTGGAGGGCGAGTGAAGTAACTAACTTCAGCTCCAGCGAATTACTAACCACGATTGAAAAGCAATTATAAAATTCATATCCTTCTTGCTCTCATAGACCTAAATCCTACAAACTAGAACTGACATATTCTGGACCAAGTTGCAACTGTAAGAAATTTCTGTCACATAATGTCATCACATCAGTCATCATAGTAAACAAAAGTCATGGAAGAAAATAATAAATTATATTATAACAACTAATTCCATAAAAGAATAAATAGCACGAGGCTATGGCCCCAAAACCTGAAAAACCACCTTCTAAACCACCATCAGCGGCGGCGCCGGCACGCCCTCCCCGACCCAGTGGCGGAACTGGACAGACTGGTAACAGTTTTTATACCATAGGCCGGCAAACAAGCTAATGGGTCACCTGATGTTAAGTATTCTCAACCATCAATCAACACAATCAACACCAGAAAATCACAAATTCAAAAACGACATCTAAGGCAAAAAATGGACATTGGAAGGTGTGGGGGTCTTTTAAATAGCATAAGCCTACAAACGAGCAAGTGGGTCACGTAGTACCTACCTACGTAAGTGTAATCTCCAAAAGAATAATCATAAATTATTATAACTAGGTGGTAGGCCCCCGTATACAAGAGGCCGTCTGGATTGGTACAACCGCTTTATCTATTTATTTCTGCCAATAAATAGCAGCGTGTAAGCACCGTGTGGTTAGGATCCAGGGGAGGGGGCCAAGGGGCTCAAGCCAAAAGCATTTGGGTCCACTGACAAATCTCAAATTTATCTGGATATTATCCTATTTTCTTAGTACAACCTACATCATTTTCATAGCGTAACCTTACTTATTCCATTTTAAGTAGACGTATAGTATATACTCAATATTTTTAATTCTAATTTTGGGTCGAGCGCAAACCAAACTAAAATCCTGGATCCGCCACTGTACAGTGGCTCTACCATTAATAAAAAATAATATTTTTAGGTACTCCGGCGGATGGCAGTGGGAAATCCTGGATGTCCATAATAGGAGGTCTGGCCGTGCTGTTTGGTGTACTCGCATTAATATACCATCTGTACACGGAAAAAGAGAGGTGTTGCAGTAAAATATGTCCTAGAATAGACCCTAAACTACGAAAGTGGCCGATGGAACCGAAGTCTTGGATACCATGGGATAAGATCAAGAAATTGTGGTCCAGCATTATACAGTTGATACGTAAAAAAAGTTGCTAAGAAATAAGAATATAGCTGCACGAAATATTTGTGGTTTTAAAATGACTAGCATCCCCCGTTATCAAAAATCGATAAATTGTGTTTATAAAGTAGCGAAATTCAACTTAGTTTTTTATACAATTTACTGAACTGAGTCGATGAAGTAGAATGCAGAGTACGCAAACTAATTGGCAGCAGTTTTTTGAATATATCGGGATCCGTAGCGTGCATTATAAAAATGATTTTTATGAGGTAGAGTGGTAGAGCCACGCTGCAATTTTGTCAACAGTATGAATGGGCCGGCTCGTCCGGGTTGTTACCATGATCTCACAGAAAACCAACGTATAGTAGCGGCTTGCTGCTGCGTTTCGCATGGCTTGCGAGATATCCGGAGGCTCAAATACCCCCTCCCCTTCTCAATCCCTTAATTATCCCATTCCATTACGGTCGCCAATGCTTTTCAACGCAACCCACAATTCTTCTGGTATTGTGATCTTACGGGCGGCGGTGACCAATTACCATCAGAGGACTCACTTATACGTTTACCGGCCAATGCTTTAAAAATAAGGTAGAGCCGTGTCCGAGACCCTTTTGTCTACAGCATGAAATTCATGTCATTAATGGGCCGGCTCAGGTTTGTATCAGGGTCTCGCAGAAAACCGACGTGGAGTAGCAGCTTGTTGTGTACATATCTTAAGATGGCCCAAATCCCCCTCCCCTTCCCAATCCCTTATAAATAAGGCAAGAAGTCCATGATTCTTTTTTTTTCATGATTCGGAGCAAGCGTGTAACCTGATGGTGAGTGATCACCATCGCCCATGGACACCGTCTATACCAGGGGATTTGTCGGTGCGTTGCCGGCCTTTGAGGAAAGAGTAGGCTCTTTTCTTGAAGGTTCCTAAGTGGTATCGGTTTGAAAATACCGCAGGTGATAGCTGATTCCATAAGGATGACGTACAGGGAAGAAAACTTCGCGTAAATCGCACCGTTGAGGAACGCCAGCCATCCAGATGGTGTGGATGGAATCCCAACTTGTGACGCGTTGTGCGGTGGGGGAATTTGAACTTAACGACTACTGTGAGTCAAAAACAGCCAAGACTGAGTTTTTACGTGTCCTCCGAATCACGGAAACGCCCTGTTGTAATACCACCAAGTGGTCACCCATCCATAGACTGACTGCGCTAAGGGTTGCTTAAATCGTTAATAGTTCATTAGTGCAACTGGTTAAGAGCGTCTCAAACTCCTCAAAACTTTAAAATAAAACACAAATAATACATGATAATGTATTTGAAACAATCTGTCTCCTTACAGCAATATAATATAAATAGCTCGGTGAACTTTACAGTTACAAAATATATAATAGTTATAACTTATATATACGCACGCACACTAACCCAACTGCACGCACACATGTAGGCCGTCGCGACGCCGTTTATAAATACTGGAACATTAAATTTTACATTTTGTGATAGAATATTAATACATGATACGTTTTTGTACCTGACTGGATAGTGCCCTTCGTACAGACAACAAGCCCGCCATAAATTCGTTCTGGCGAGTCTCTAGTCAGCCAGTGTGTATCCAGTAACCGGAGACCTAAATTTAACTGACGTTGAGACACCAATGTCTTGACAGTCGACATTATATTTAAACTGCACTGCACTTAACAGGTCCATTGTAGTCACGGTGCCGGGATATTGAGGTCTCATAGTGCGTGGAACGCAGTGGCGATTTATGTATACGTCATTGGTTTGTTTTTGGAAAGGCAAAACAACGCATATACAGAAATCTACGCATAGCAAAGAGCTCAAAGTGTTGTAATAAAACTAGTTTATACGGATTTTATTGCGGTTTAATTTTTATTTTCAGACCAACTGCCAGACCTCAAGACACCGTAAGCTCTTTCTGCGTAGATCGGACTAGTGTCAACTAACTTTTTAAATAATTAAAAAACAAATGTCTAATTTTAAAATGAAGGTAGCCAATGTAACATTAACTTTTCGAGGCGACCTACACCTCAGTCTCTCCCGTGACCACGAAGGCTGAAAAGCTTTCGAAACGTCGGGACTAAAATAAAAATTAAACCGCGATAAAATCCGTATAAACTAGTTTTATTTCAATGTGTAATATTCACGTAAACATAAGAAATCAAAGTGTTGTTCTTGAATACGAACTTACAGATCGTTTTTCAAATTATTTCATATACAGCACATTTTAAATAAGATGGGATGATTGGAAAAGAAATTGTTATAGTTCGTACGATAATGCTAGTCATCTGCTGTATGCGCCAGGCGGAGAGGGGAGTAGTGTAAGAGAAGTCGGTGCTAGCTTTTCTAAATTATACATACGCACTCACGCCTGTAATCCCCGAAGGAGTAGGCAGAGGTGTAACCAGTACACCCACATTTCGCCGAGCGTATCTCCGTCCCATAACGTGATAGGGGGCGAGCCTATCGCCATACCGGGCACAAATTCCAGACTCCGGGCTGATACTGAGCATTTCGTAATAGAAAAACCCAATACCACTTTATCCAACCCGGGGATCGAACCCGAGACCTCAGCTTTAGCCTCAATCGTAATGCGTACGCATTACAACTGCGCCACCGAGGCAGTCTAAATTATACTATCTATAAAACTTTTATTAATACGTTTTAAGTTTATTAAAAGGGTTTATTATTTGCATGAATGACGAGACGAGCAGATCACTCGTGCTCACCTGTCAACCACCACGAATGCCCGTAAATTAGGAGCAACACTACCCAGAACTATGTCCGATCAGTAACATAAACACTCACTGTGAGGTGTGTGTAACAACCCTTAAATATGACGACACCTTTCTGTAACACGTTGTATATGTAAATATATTTTCTCAGTGGCGCAGTTGTTATGCATGCGTGGAGCGATTGCTGAGGTCTCGGGTTTGATGTACAGGTCGGGTGAAGGTGATATTTAGTTTTTCCATTACGAAATTTTGGACATCGACCCGGAATTTTGAATTATGCCCGATATGGCGGGGCACATCATGGGGTGGCAATAATCTCGGCGAAATGTGGGTGCGCTGGTTGCACCTCTGCCTACTTCTTCCGGGATGACAGGCGTGAGTGCCTATGTTGTATTTTGTTTTATTTTCGACAACTAGAAACGAATATCGGCTTTCCTCCACCCTTCACTAATGGAATACGCCACTGAAACTTAGCTTACATCACTCTTATACAACAGGAGGTGACTAGCATTTGCGTGCGATAACGCAACAGCGACCAACGAAGGGAGATTAAACCACATTATAATGCAGTCTTGAGTTTCCACTTTCCCAACATTGCTCCAAAGAACCAATACACTTGTATAGATGGCCCAAACTAACTGCGAAATGGCAAAAAATGGAACTACCAGGGTTCCCAGCTTAGTGAAATTCTCCCTAGATGTGTGGAGTTGGCCCGCTGCTAGTGTGTAAATTTTGCTATCTAGTTAACTACTCAGTTTTTGGAAAGGAATGTCTTCATACACTAAACAAACAGGTTTTCGGATCATGGGTATACAATTTCACTATTCATAAATATCCGATTTTTTTAAGAAATAGCGATGTTGACGTTGAGAGTATATATATTTTGGTATCCTAAAAGTCACTGACAATTTATGGGAAAATAAACGAATTCCTAATCTATACAAATAAATAAAATTGAAGTGTCTGTTTGTAATATTAAAATAACCGCTTTTTACAACATGCATATGAATGTATATACGGTACATTTAACAAAATTTATTTATTTTTCAATTTTTGTCTGTTAAATTTTGTCGGCTAATCCCTGGAACGGCTAGACCGATTTTGACGGGACTTTCACTGGCAGATAGCTGATGTAATATGGAGTAACTTAGGCTACTTAGGTACTTTTTTATCCCGGAGAATGACATTCACGCGGGCGGAGCCGCGAGCAAAAGCTAGTGTGAAATATGTGTGTCATAACACCTGAAATATCCCTCATGTTGAATGATTATTCATAACATGGCAACACTGGAGCGAACAGATCGACGCTCTTCAATTCACAGTTAAGTTGGTACATCTATAAGTATTAACAATCTTTTATTTTTTGTTTTTTTTTTCTAGGGTAATTTGTGCGAGATAGATTATTTGATTCTCATAAAAAAATCTTATTCACCGAAATAGTTTTAAAATTAATTTATAATACAAAATATGTAACATATAGCATGTACAAAAATTAGTCAAATTATTGACACGATTAAATTATTTTTTCATAATTTAATAATAAAAAATTGATTTTCAATATTGTTCATTTCAACTGCCATTATCAAAGGACCAAGAAAGACATTTCGAGTACGCTGTAACCCACACATGTTCCAAACATTTTGTTATTTTATAATATAGACCGGCAAACGAGCAAGTGGGTCACCTGATGGTAAGCGATCTCCACCGCCCATGTACGCCCACAATACAAAATAATTATGGGCGCGTTGCCGACCTTAAAGGAAAGGGATAATAAGGGATTGGGAAGGGGAGGGGGATTCGGGCCTCCGGATATCTCACTCACCGTACGAAATCCATTCCATATCCATTGAACAAAGCATAATATACAAGTAGAGAGATCATAATCTAGTATTGTATTTTTATATAAGTAGGTACGAGATTTTGCAACCATTTGACACGAGTTTATGGCGCTACTGATGTATAAAATACGGTTTTATGGAAACGAGTAAGCGGGTCACCTGATAAGTGATCATCGCCTCCCATTCACACATATAAAACCAAAGAAAACTTGTGTTGCAGACTTTTTTTTAAGTGTTTGTACAGCAATCTGTCACCAGTTGCCGACTTTTACAAGAAAGATTAGGTTAAAGAGAGGTTAGGTTGGGTTTTACACAATGTTAAAAGGACTGATTAAGGTTGATTTTGTGGTTGTGTGCGTGCGAGCGAGCGGCGACGGCCCTAAGTACTAAATCTATTGGCGTTACAGACGACTATCTTATTATCTTTGTCCTTCTCACACTTCGGTTCGTGCCGATCCCAGTTTTTGCGGTCCTTTTCAAACGTAGCCTGTGGACAATTAATAAATTATTAATTAATACTGTGTACAATTTACGCCGATTTGAAGTTAATCCCTTGCAACGTCGCAGCTATTATTTTCTATAGGTGACAGGAGGCTTAGAGGACGAGTGAAGTGACTAACTTCAGGTTAAATACTCATAACGTTCACCAGAAAGTTGTAAACCATAATATACTTTTTTTATGTAGGTATATTGTTTAAATGTTTGTATCCATTTTTCGCAACATCCTGTATATCGTTCACTTTCAGTTTCACTGACTTTAATACCTTCCTAGACGCCACTTCGCATAGAAGCGATCTACCTGGTCATGGGTGATCCACTAATATTTATAAAGTACGGATAGCAGTTCGGCGAGCCGTGAATGCTCTAGTTGCACCTCTGGCTACCCCTTCAAGGATGTAGGTCAGCTTAGGTAATGTATGTTTATAAAATACTTACCCTACATCTGATGTTATTTCCTGGCCTGCAGCGCGTTGGAGAGCCAGTCCATGGCCTGGTCTAACCCTTCACCTCGCACAGCAGATGTCTTGAAGATCTGGAAGGTGCGGTCTCTCAGTGCGTCGAGTCCTAAAGCCTGATGCACCTCCGCTACAGTGAGACATCCCGCCATGTCCTGCTTGTTGGCCAGCACCACCAGGATCGCGTTCGATAGCTCTTCTTCCTGGAAAATTCAAAAAAACTCATAGTATCTATATATATAAAAGCGAAATACCACTCATTGATTAATCACGATTTCTCAAAAACTACTGAAGCTGGGATCATGAAATTTGGTGAGATGGTAGTTTGTAGAATGTAAGGGGCCCGCTAAGAAAGGGTTTTTTGGAAATGTACATTTTAAGAGGTTAAAGGGGGGTGGTTGAATTTTCTATAAAAAGAAAAACTGCTGCGGCTTTACTTAATAAAAATAATAAGATCCGTGTTCCATATATTTGTATCATTCAAATCGCGAAAGGAGAGGGGATTTGAGTAAAATTTGGCATACAGGTAGACAAATACATGAATTAGAAAATAAGCAACTTTTATCCCAGAAAAAGACTTACGCGGGCGGAACCGCGGGTAAATGCTAGTGTTACATATGTTTTCAATTTAATTGAAGATCATGTACACACCCACAAATATACATACATTAACGCCAGCATACACACAGACACTATCACACACATGTATACGCACACGTACGCACATATGTACGGATGCACGCACGCACGCTCGCACGCTTGCACTCACTGCACGCTCAATATTATACATATTTCAATATTGGTTTCGTTCTAAGATACAAGGCACGGAAAGTTTGAATATGTTTAGATATTTTATTGTAATAATAAAACAGTAGTACTATCAATTTCCTGTATATGCACAGGACTCCACTACTAATGAGATGTGTTTCGTCTACCACGCTGGCCTAATGCAGTTTCGCAGACTTTACAATTCACATACCTTTAGTAGCGCCACCGTACGTCGCTTGGGACGTATACGCGTTCATAAAGTTTAGCAAATATTTTCAACTGGGTGTAAAAGAACAATACCTGTACTTTATTATCGCAAGGCCACACTAGTAATGCACTCTACTGCTATTGTAGAAAATCTTATGGAGACGTCTCAATAGGGTAGTTGACTAGTTTTTTTTTTATTTTGAATCAATAAGTTACGTTACTTCAAATCTATTGCAGAAAGAATTTTATAAATTGGACCAAAAATAAATAAGTTAGAAGACATTCAAATCCTGTAGAAGGGGTAATTGTCAAATGACAGACGACGCAAACTTTGACGTCACTGTGTAAAATGTTCATTATGGTGCACGCGTGCAAGCGAGATAGTGAGATATCCCTACTACGCACCCACTTTCATCATACAAACATTTAAAGGCACAGGCAAAGGAACCAATTTTGATGGTGTTTTAATAAAAAGGTTTCTTTTGCGTATCATTTTTTGTTGCTTATAAAATAATGTATAAAATTCAATATAGGAAACTACTTGTTATATATCATACTTACCCTTAACATATGCACAAGTTCATCTTTAGATATGCCTATTCGATCTCTGTCAGCCGAGTCCACCACGTATATTATTGCATCTGTGTTTCCATAGTAACATCGCCAGTATGGCCTGAAATAGTAAAAAAAAAACATTAATTTATTAAACTCATGTTCCTTAGTTAAAATTTTAGTCATAACTAATTTGTGCACAACTTTTTGCTAATGTTTTATTTTTTTATTATTGCATAGGCCGGCAAACGAGCAAGTGGGTCGCCTGATGGTAAGTGATCTCCACGGCCCATGTACGCCCACAATACCAAAAGAGTCAAGGGCGCGTTGTCGACATTAAAGGAAAGGGATAATTTATTCGAGTGGTAGAGCCGCGCTGTAGACACTTTTGTCTACAGCATGAATGGGCCGGCTCGTTCCGGTTGCTACCACTGTCTCACATAAAACTGGCGTAAAGTAGCAGCTTGCTAGCTTGCGTTTCGTATGGTGTCATATCCGGAGGCCCAAATCCCCTCCCCTTTCTAATCCCTTTCCTTTAAGGTCGGCAACGCACCCATGATTCTTTTGGTCTTGTGGGCGTATATGGGCAGTGGGGATCACTTACCATCAGGGGGCCCACTGGCTCGTTTGCCGGCCTATGCTAAAAAAAATATATACTACGGAGAACGTCATCGAGTTACGTGGATGTGTCTAAGTAGATAGTGGCCAAACGCGAGCCTATTACGTATTTAAACAAAAAAAAGAGGAAGGCTGGCAATAAGCCAGGATAACAACAGGCAGAAAGAAAGTTGTATTATTTTGTAAAAGCCAATCAATTTGAACATGGCATTATGACTAACCATGTGTGTAACCAAGTAAAACACATTTGATTGTCTGATGTGATAGTACAAAATTGTGTTTCAATTAAAAAGCTATGTTTGCATGACACTTATCAGCAGTTAATGCACGTGATAATGTTAGATATATAACCAGAAACAGACAAATATAATGGATTTTCATGGTCGATGAAATATAAAATACCTTTATGTATGAATGAAAGATAAACACGACTTAAAAAAATACTTTGATTTCTTGAGCTTTCCCTGTCTGAATTCTTGTCTAATTACTACATGCTAAATGAAATGCTTCCTAACATAAAATACCTACCTAAACCAAAAAAAATAAAACTATATCAAATAAACAAAAGACGACCGATCGCGAATAAATAATACCTAACGGAAAATTGGCAATTTTTTAAAAGACAAGTCATGCTTTTCAAGAATATAGTAAGCGGACAAAAAACAAGCCCACTGAGTTTGTTTCGCCGGGTCTTCTCAAGCTGGGTCGCGTTTGGATCCGGTGGTAGTTTTAAAACAACACTTCGGAGATACACATGGTCCGCATTCAATCTCCCTAAAGTTAACTATAGGACTTTGTATTTCCTAAATTATTGAAAATCCGGACCTAAAACAAGCCCCCTGAGTTCAAGTAGCTGGATCATCTCAGAGTTTGGGTCGCGCCGCGTTAAATCCAGTGGTAAATTAAGCCCACTGAGTTTGTTTCGCCGGGTCTTCTCAAGCTGGGTCGTTTTGGATCCGGTGGTAGTTTTAAAACTCGTGCCGTTTCGGTAAATGCAGTGGTCCATACCGACTCAAAATATTTAATAATTAATAATGGACGTTTCCATATTACAAATAATGTTAATAATGTAAAAATAAAAAGACAACAAATAAACAATTTAGTGTAATTGCCTAGTGTATTTGACGATGCTATGTATGTTATGTATACATTAGTTGATATGATTTCTATACATAAGTTTCTTTATTTTGTACCGACTTGTCATAAGCGCTATTTTAATTGCCTACATGATTAATAAAACTATTTCATTTCATTTCAATTCACATACAAACGTACTCACGCCTATAATCCCCGAAGGGATAGGTAGACAGGGACAACCAGGTGTAACCAGTACACCCACATTTCGCCGAGCGTATCTCTGTCCCGTGATGTTACAGGGGGCGAGCTTATCGCCATACCGGGCACAATTCCAGACTCCAGGCTGATACTGAGCATTTCGTAATAGAAAAACGTAATATCACATTTACCCGGCCTGAGGATCGATCCCAACCTCAGCGCCAGTCTCAGTCGAAGCGAGTATGTATTACAAATGCACCACCGAGGCAGTCTAATTACTGTCTACTATAATACAATAAATATTCTTATGTAATAAAGCCACTCTGTATACAGTTTTGTCCTGAACATGAATGGGTCGGCTCGGTTGTTGCCTGTCTCACTGAAATCCAACAGGAAGTTGCAGCTTACTGTTGCGTTTAGTATGCTGAGATATCCAGAGGACCAAATTCCCCTTCTTTTTCCCAATCCCTTAAATATCCCTTCCTTTAACGTTGGAAACTAGTGGACTAGACATGGGTATCCTAAATAGATAAGCATGCATGAATTTAGAGAGTGACGGAGGCCAAAGAGGTGTGCCAGGATCCTAGCAAGTGGAAATCCATTGTCTCTGCCTACCTATGGGAAACAGGAGTGAGTATATGTATATATGTCTGCAAATTGCACATATGGGTGATCAGCTAATGTTAGTAGAACCATTTCACCCTTAATCATTCGTACTGGCTGATGTTATCCCGGTTTAATGACAAAGTCCACCTTCCCATCACAATTTGATGATGGATTTGATATTATGTGAGGTGTCCTGCCACCTGACACCCACAAACCACAACAGAAACCAGGTTTCGTTATTGCCTCGTCCGTTAATCAGCAGAATGTACCATGTACATGTGAGGTTGACTTAGGGCCTAAGATGTTGGCCAACATACATTTAATTAGTAATATTATTTTAAATTTGAGTACTAGCTATACCTCCTAGTTTTGTTTGTAAGCATGAACTATTATTTCGACAAAAATATATGGTATGGATTAAAATATATGGCACTACCACTCAAAACATTTAATACAAATATTGTACAAAGCTGTACTAGAGTTTTTTACTCATTCTCTAGAGAAACAGCCTTCTGAACTGACCATAGAGTTAACATTTTAGGAAATTAATGAATGATATGTAACATTTTATGGATTCAATAAATATTTATACTTGATTTGACTGCTTCGGATAGAGGTTGCCAGTATGAAGACACCTTGCTTTTGATAAGACCTCAATATGAATGAGAAAATGAGCAATTCTACTCTGCAAGACAGATTCTGATGTTATAATCATTTAAACTTTACAAATTCTCAAATTTAGAACCACATTAACCGTCTTCACAAAATATAAGATAAAATATAATATAGTTGTTGAAATGTTGACTACAATTTACTGTGTTGCTCCAATTTAAGCAGACAACGTCCATTTATAACTTCTATTGTAATTACAATGTTGTATCAAACAATAGCCATGACTGATAGCCACATAACCTATAATTTTACTGGTCTCAACTAAACCCACCTGATGCTGGTCTGTCCACCCAAATCCCACACTTGGAACTTGAGGTTTTTGTATGTCACTTGTTCTACGTTGAACCCGATGGTCGGAATAGTGGTCACCACTTCACCAACTTGCAATTTGTATAAAATAGTTGTCTTCCCGGCGCCGTCTAAACCGAGGATCAAAATCCTCATTTCCCGCGCGCCAAGTAGTCCACGAAAGTAACTAAATAGACCACCTGCACAATTAATGAACAACACACACAGTTAAACACTGTTAACGCGAATAAATTAATTTTTATGACGAAAAAATTACGTACCCATTTCCGATAAGCTTATGCTATTTAAAACATTAGTTGTTATTTCTAAGGAATGTTTACGTGCGCCGTTTGCACATTAAATAAATCTAAATGTTGCGTAGTCAATGTTTACACTATCAAGATAATTAAATAATTGTTTTTAGCGATAAATACCGAACATTTTTTTATTGAAAATTGTAGTCAACCTTTTGACGTGTAAGCAAGCACATCATTCGGGTGGCCACAAACAAAAAATATGAATTTAAAAGTAGGAATTAGAATTGAACATTTATTTAATATCTTTAACAACGCGATGCGGACGCATCCAATATTGGACAACTATTCAAAATAATAATGAGTACCTCCTATCAATATTTATTAGACGCAAACTGAATTTTATGAGAAGGATATTTGAAGAAATATTGTCATGCATAATAAAAATTAATATTTTGTTAAGTATCTGGTTTGTAATTAAGTCGAGTTTGTAGCACATAATGGGTTTTATAAAACTCAACCCTTGGTAAATATAATGCTTTAAATACAAAAAAATAGTTTTTGTCACTTTGCGGATTGCATCAGTATAAATTAGTTTAGAGTCCTATTATAGGACTCGTCGAATTTGCCATTTTGTTTAGAAAAATACAACTTATTAATATCTCGTAAAGGTAAAGGTAGTTTTATTAAATTTTAAACATGGCAATTTTTTCCTCTACATGTTTTACTGAAATACCTACTGAATACGGGTGACTGAATAGTACTTCATGATTTTAATATTATTGCCCAGTGGATAAAAAAATATGATAAATTCTTGAGGGTACTTATTTGAAATATTTTTAATCAGTTTTATGACAACGCCTGCAAATATTTTTAGAGCAACACTTATATTTTTATAACTGCGAACATTGCACTACTGTTCGAAAAGGAGTTTCTGTTCATTCACATTTTATTTACAGCTTGGCAAAAAAGAGTGTGGATTTAATGAGGGCGCCTAAGTCTAATATAATAGTAATATAGCAACCCAGTATAATTTGTCCCGCTTGAGATTCAGCCAAACATCGTAAAAAAACTTGGTATATCACTGCTCTACCACTACTACGAATCGTTTTATTCATTTTACTTAATAAAACAAGCAACGAGCGTAGAAGAATTTACAGAATTCCGTCGAAAATAACTTAGCGTAAACAACGATGACACAGAAGCAGTGACAGAAGCTACTAACAATTTGACAGAAATGACAAGTCTAATAGTGTTGCCACAAATAATTAGTTTTAGTTCTTATTTTCACCGCGTCATACTCTTTTTTGCCAAGCTATACCTACTTTAATAAAACGATAAAGCAATACAATACTTTACATATCATAATTTACTTTGATAATAATAATATATTTTACATAATAAATAGCCTTGCAGAGATGTATTAACTGAGTCACAAGTAGCTGTTGGGGGGTTTTCCAAAGATTAGCTACAATAGTGTTTTAGTCAAATAAATGCTGGCGTAAAGCAGCGGCATGCTGTTGCGTTACGTACGGTGAGTGAGATATCCGGAAGCCCAAATCCCCCACCCCTTCCCAATCCCTTTTTTACCCATTTAAGGTTGGCAACGCGTCCACGGTTCTTCTGGTATTGTGGGCGTACATGGGCGGTGGAGATTACTTACCATCAGGTGTCCCACTTGCTCGTTTGCCGACCTATGCTATAAAAAAATATTTGTCGATCACACAAACGTTTTGTATCGGTGGGGGAAACCAACCCGCGGCCTCGTGCTTCACAGCTGGCTACCCGCCCACTGCGCCACGGAGGAATGGGTAATCTAAAGAATCTATTTCCTAATAATAATTACGATTATTGTGAAAATCTATAGGTATAATTAGGTTGGTACAGTCAACGCCAAAAGTCAATGAACGTGGAAAAAACTCCACAAATCGTGTACTCCATAAGCATCAAAAGTAGCTGATCAACTACTGCACATAACGCGGTGTGCGACTTAAAGTTACAAATTCAGTGAACGCCATAGTAACGAATTTGCTGAACACGCTCATAATACATAATTTGATGAACTTTTATAAAATGTGGATTCTAGCTTCAAGTTAACCGACTTTTGTTAAATTGACGTGTTCAGGTGATTTTGTTGCTTTTAAAACAATTAAATGATACGCGATATCTCTGCCAAATCTGGACCGATTTTTATGATTATTTTTGTATTCGATAGGGTTAACTCCAAAAATTATTTCATTCAAATTTAGTTAACCCTTAAGGAGTTTCTATTTATTACCTGGTCCTCCGTCATCAAATCTTAACCAAATTTGAATGAAACAATTCTTAGAGTAATAAACCCTATCGAATACAAAAATAATCATAAAAATCGGTCCAGTTTGGCAGAAATATCGCGTATCATATACTTGTTATAAAAGCAACAAAATCACCTGAACACACCAATTTAATAAAAGTCGGTGAACTTGAAGCTAGAATCCACATTTTATAAAAGTTCACCAAATTATGGGTTATGTGCGTGTTCAGCAAATTCGTTACTATGGCGTCCACTACTATTTGTAAATTTAAGTTGCACACCGCGTTATGTTGCAGTAGTCGATCAGCTACTTCTGATGCTTATAGAGTACACGATTTGTGGAGTTGTGTCCACGTTCATTGACTTTTGGCGTTGACTGTACCAATGTCGAAAGTTCATTAAAACATGATTGGTTATTGTAGGTCTTGCCTGTAGGTATGAATTCAAGGATCTTAAATGCGGCGGCGGCTTAGAAACGAAATGTCTAAATAGATTCCAAAATCTACAGAAAAGTTTCGAGAGGCTTCAGCCAACAGAGCAAACTAGAAGAGAATGAAACAACCTTCTCTACTCTCAAAAAAAAAACTATTTAGTAGTAGTCCAAAAAAAAATATTATGATCATAAAAAAGCCAACATCACGCGGTGTTCCCAGGCGGTCACCCATCCAAGTACTGACCGCGCCCGACGTTGCTTAACTTCGGTGATCGGACGAGAACCGGTATTTTCAACGTGGTATGGACGTTGGCGAGTGCATTATTGTAACAAGCTGTTTTTGCTAGTGCTCTTCGAAGATTTAAGCGACATAATATAGGTAGTATTTCATTATGCTACCTTTACTATTAGGTTGGTAGAATCACAATATTAAGTACCTACTTAATATTGTGATTCTAGTGTACCTACTCTAGGTCATGCTAAAGCAGTCAGTATCTTTTTAAATCAAATAATATACAGTATAAGTAAACCAGGATTTACTTTGATAAGGTGTCTCCATAGATGAAGAGATGGAGAGTGTAATTCTACCTACCTATGATATATGCATCATCTGAATTATATTATTGGATTGAGCTGCATTTACGTTTAGGTAAAGTGTATTCAATTTGCCAAGCCAGGATAAAAAAGTCAAAACCCTGCATGTAGATATATATTGCAAGTACATCTATCTGAGATTAAGGGTGAAATGGTTCCACTAACGTTAGCTAATTACCCGTATGTGCAATTTGCAGACAAACACACATACTCCCTCCTGTTTCCCATAGGTAGGCAGAGACAATGGATTTCCACTTGCTACTATCCTGACACACCTCTTTAAACTCCTTTGGTTGGTTTTCAGTGAACCAGTGGCAACAACTTTGAAGAGCTGGCCCATTCATGTTCAGGACAAAAGTGTCTTATTTATTATATTATAGTAGACAGTAATTAGACTGCCTCGGTGGTTCAGTTGTAATACGTAGTCGTTACGACTGAGACTGACGCTGAGTTCTCGGGTTCGAACCTCGGGCCGGGTAAATGTGATATTAGGTTTTTCTATTACGAAATGCTGAGTATCAGCCCAGAGTCTGGAATTGTGCCCAGATAAGCTCGTCCCGTACCTATAGCATCACGGGACGGAGATACGGTCGGCGAAATGTGGGTGTAATGCCTACCCCTTCAAGGATTACAAGTGTAGTGCGTATGTATGTATGTATTAGTAGAAAAAATATAGGTATTTTTAGTTCTTTTTCAGTTGTAATTTTTTGTAAAATCGTTTCACCTAGTCAAAAGTTCTGAGGTAACAAACATAAAAAAATACATTCGAATTGAGAACCTCCTCTCTTTTTGAAGTCGGTTAAAAAGACAGATAGATATAATAGACAGCGCAATCTTCTGGCATAATAATAGGGTTCATTTGCCACTCTTTAAGTGGTACAACTTTAGGTTCGGCGCTCTAAAAAGAGCGCTGTATACTCTCAAATTCACGGTAGTCTTAATTTACTGCTTACTCAACAAAGAAATATTTTATATGAAGGAAATATGTAGAGGAACTTTTGCAGGTGGCGCAGCTGTGCTGTGACATCATATGACGTAATACGCGTCACCGCCCCGCCTCCACTATACCTCCATACCGCTCCATACGGAGAATTCCGGTACGATGTGTTGAATTTCTTACTGCTAAAGTCCTAACATAAAGTTTATACTACAAGCAACAAACGAGCAAGCTGGTCACCTGATTGAAGTTATCTTCACTATCTATGAACACCTATAAAACTAAATTTTTCAGGGCTTTTTAAACATTTAAAGATAGGAGTGGGGATTGGGAAAGAGGGGTGTTGAAACTCCGGAACTCACTCACCGTACAAAATACAACAACGAGCTGCCAGCCTCTTCAGGTACCACCCCGGTCAAGCTGGGATATTCATTCTGTAGACAAACGTGTATATACTCTACAACGTGGCTCTACCATTTACTTTAATTCATCGTTTTTTTATTTTTTTTTATTGGACCAAATGACAAGACGAGCATTTCGCTCGTCACGCCTGTTCATAAACAGCAATAGCACCAGACAGATCTTTGAATTTCCAAGCACTCCATGAAGTCCAGTGGGACTGCACTCGAAAATTCATTCACATCTTAGGGGGCGAGGTAATGGCAATATTTGGTTCCTGTTGCGGGTTTGGGGCAGACGGCGGATCGCCCCATATAATACCAAATACCATCCAATCTATCTACGAGAAGGCAGACCCTGGAATAAAGGCGGGAAAACGCCAAGCAGATAAAAATAAATGTAGGCGTAAAATTCAAACTTTATCCTTATTTCTGAGAACAATGTGTAGATTCGGATTGTTTGAAGTCGGTCATAGTCGCCACCGACGCCATGTGGTCTAGAGGTTCACTGTCGGATGCTGGCATGATGGATCACCTTACCAAGGTCGGTCTCCACTAATATTGTCGCTGATAACGTTATCATACTGATAAGAATAGGAAACCTACGTCCGGACGTGTTCCAAAAACTATTTATATATTGTCTAAGGATAGAAAGATGTGTGTACATTACACACAAGTATGATTAAGCCAATTAAAAGTATTACTATCAACCCATTGCTGGGCACGGGTCTTCTCAAATATGTTTTTTTTCTTTGTAATATTCTTATGAAGAATTCTTAGTTCAGTAATTTCCTCACGATGTTTTCTTCACAGTTAAAGCTGTTAATAAAATAGTATGTTATTTAACAATACAGACTGCTTCGGTGGCGCAGTTGTTGTTACGATTAAACTAACGCTGAGGTCTCGGGTTCCATCCACGGGTCGGGTAAAGTGAAAGTAAAAAACCCAATGCTTTTCTATTACGAAATGCTCAGTATCAGCCTGGAGTCTGGAATTTGTGCCCGGTATGGCGATAGGCTTGCTCCCTATCACATCGTGGGACGGAGATACGCTCGGCGAAATGTGGGTGTACTGGTTACACCTCTGCCTACCCCTTCGGGGAATACAGGGATTTCAGGGATAAGGCGTGAGTGCGTAGGTATGTTAACAATTCACATTTTTCAGTTTTCAGCAGTTTCAGTGGGCGCCAAAATCATAATATAATATGATTAAAAATAAAAAACTTGCCCCACAAAGCGCCTAGCATACGGAAACCTGGTTGGCTCACCGTCGACTTTTAAGAAAAAGGCGCCACACAAGCCCTTTGTGCATCATTCTTTCTTTTTCTTTTAGTTTTTTTTTGTAATTTATCTCAAACACTGGATACAGGGGCGCCACTATCGAGTTTCTGGCCCTTTTCGAAAAAATCGTAAATCCGGGGGTGACAGAGACGTCTAATACAGAAATTCCTTTTTTGAAACGGTAAGTAACCAACACATTATGAGAACGAATTTAAGAACGAAATAAAAGAAAATTAGACTCAGTGTTCCGTAGTGTTCCCTACTCTGCATCTATTAGTTCCCGCCAAAATAACGATCATAAAATAAAATTCTTCACATGACTCATTTCCGTGATTCAGCATTACATGAACTATATACAATTTTTCACGAACAATGTCGTCATATATCAAACATCATCGTGTTTTGACGGAGTAAATTCCTAGAGTAACCGTCACCTATCCCTAAATTACGCCAAATTCCCGTTTTCATGCGTCACTAGTCACTACGGTATATAAAATATGTGCGTGTAATGTTAGTATTAACACATGGTATAATATTTCGTTTGAAATGTTTTCCGAATCATTTTTTTTTTATTGCAAAAGACGGCAAACGAGCCAGTGGGTCACCTGATGGTAAGTGATCTTCACCGCCCATGTACGCCCACAATACTAGAAGAATTATGGGCGCTGTGCCGACTATATAGGAAAGGCATTAAGGGATTGGGAAGGGGAGGGGGATTTGGGCCTCCGAATATCTCACTCACCGTACGAAACGCAGTAGCAAGCTGCTACTTTACGCCAGTTTTCTGTGAGACAGTGATAACGACCCACTCTACCACTCATAACTTTAGTGGTCGTAAAATCGTAGAGTCACGCTGTAGACAGTCTTGTATACAGCAAGAATGGGCCGGCTCGACCGGGTTGTTACCACTGTCTCACAGATTGTCGACGTAAAGTAGCGGCTTGTTGTTACGTTTCGTACGGTAAGTGAGATATCTTGATTTCCAAATCCCCTCTTAATCATCCCTTTCTTTTAAAGCCAGCAACGCGTCCACGATTCTTCTGGTATTGCGAAGGTCCATGGGCGGTGAAGATCAGGTGACCCACTTGCTTGTTTATCGACCTATGGTATAAAAAAGAGTAAAAATTTCGAGTTTCTTTGTTAAGTTAACCTTTGGTAGAGTAGGTATATTATATTTCTTTACTTCTGCCTGGCGATAATGTCAGGGTCTGCCTTCCCATATTGATTTGGCAGAATTGATATTATGTGAGGCGACCCGTTGTCTGATCCCCAAAACCCGCAAGGACGGTTTGAGCTTTCTATTTAAATAATCACACATCAGTTACCCTGGCATTATGAGACTTAACATCCTTTGTCTCAGGGTGATGAACACAGTCTAATGTCATGCATTGTTTTGCAATTCAAGGTTCTGTGAGGTGTTGCGTCTTTTTATAGGCAGGCGTGGCGCTTACCATCAGGCGAGCGACCTGCTCGTTTCGTCATTCAGGCAATAAATAAAAAACGGTTAACAAAACTTAGAAATCGACTTCAAAATAAAAACACTGAAAAGTCAAAAATTATTAATTCTATCTATTCTATTCTCTTTGAAGTCGGTGCAGTTTTATTTGACCGGTAGCGACACAGGCACCGACTCCAAAGAGAATAGAATTAAAATGGGTAATGGGACCACACGTGAAGCACCACCTTTCAAATAAAAAAGAATCATCAAAATCGGATCACCCAGTCGAAAGTTCTGATGTAACACACATAAAAAAAATACAGACGAATTGAGAACCTCCTCCCCTTCCCCTCCCCTCATTCCCTTATGTTCTTGAGCCACGATTTCCTTCTTTTACCGACGTGTCGCTTTTCCTCTACTTTACCCATCACAATTGTTTTTAAAAGTAAATATTGAGGATGACTGAGCATATGCCCTAGGAAACTGATTTTCCGTTTCTTGATGGTCAAGACTAGTTCTCGGGAACGGCAAACTAGTTGAATCATCGGCGCAGTTCAATAGTTTTAATTTGGTATTGTTCTACAGGCTTGTCGGTTAGATGAAGTCCATATAACACATTTTAGAGCCCAGGTTAAACCTCTATTACCTGTGCTATTTGTTGACACACGAAGGCTGTGGCCAACACAAACCCGAACTAGCCCAGCGAGGTAACCGCACACATAACCCTTCCCTTCAAATACCTCCAGGCTACAATATAATACCTAAGTTAGACATATATTTTTTTATTAGCTTGAGTGACGAAGCGTACAGATCGCTCGCCTGATGGTAAGCGTCACGCCTGTCTATAAACAGAAGCAACACCACACAGAACTTTGAACTACAAAGCTCTACATGGCATTGGACTGCGCTCTTCAACCCGAGACATAAGATGTTAAGTCTCAAAATGCCCAGTAATTTCATTGGCTTCAACGTCCGAAAAGCGTACAAAACGCTGGAGCAAGCCGCCTTTACATCGGTTTTCTGTGAGACAGGTCGAGCCCGCCCATTCGACCGTGGCTTAGCGTGGCTCTAACACTCGATACTTCTGAACATTGTGTTTTTATTATCTTCGTCCTGATTCAAATGTTTATCATTATGGTATTATATTTCCCCAGAGAGGTTGACGTCAGACAGGAGGCCGGTCGTAAAAACTACAAGCCAAATATTTCTGTAAAATGTGTTAAAAAGCATGTTGCGCCGACCCCACTGCGAGTGGGATCAGAGCAGGTGGAAGAAGATCATTATGGTATTATATTGTCCTTGGTCTATAGGAAACAGTCCAAACTCATCCAATTTGGTGCCCAACTTTGGAAATACTACCACTCGATTCAAGAATCAGCGATTCTAAATTAGGAGTGAGAGATTTTCAAACAAGTATTGCCAGGAATTAGATTTAGCAGAGGTTGACGTAAGGCCGGCTGTCTTAAAAACTAAATAAAATAAATAATGAACCCCACGTACGAGTGGGAACTTTTATACATTCACTAAATATTTTATGTTATTTTAAACCGACGTTTTTGTACATTATAAAATATTTACAATGTGGTTAGAGTGAATCACAGTGATTATAGACTGGAGAAAATATCGTTTAGGCTTCCACGTGGGCTGTCAGCAATGTAATGAATTTTATTTTATTCGCTTGAATGACAAGACGAGCATGTCTAGATCTCATAATTTCACTACTCCAATCTTCTTCAAATAACAACAATAGTGCTTACATACTGCTGCTCAGCTGCAGAAATAGACAAAGCGATGGTGTCTACTATTACTCTGGCATTTAAAGGACCTGATACCTAATAATATTTATAATAAAGACACTGATTTAATAGCTAATATACATTGATTAACGCACCTCATTATGATAAGCTATGTGCATTCGGACATTTCACATTCTTTTTGCACCTTTAGGTTGAAGCATGCCTGTAGTGCTATAGTGCATGCAATATGCGCATTTGACTATCTATGTCAGACTATCTATCTAGATGACAGCTTACAGCGCATGCAGCACGCATGGTGATCTGAGAGGCATATGTTCATGGAACATGCAAATTGAAGATGAAAACGCACGAGTAGGCACATAGTTATTTAATGTGGTCTCTTTAGTCTTATATTTTTTTTTATTTGTATTTTACATATAACAAGAAAACTAAACCTCTATTTTTTTATTCCATTTGTACTTATATTAGGTACTCTCTGTGATATTTGTTTCAACATTTGGCACTTTTTTAATGGTTTGTGTTTACACCAATAAAAAATAATAATAATATAAAGAAGAATAATAATTCGATATTTAATCGATTCATAATCAATTACAATATGGATTACTCAATTATGAGAATAATCGATTACCAACATCACTAAATTTAGACTAAGGAAAGTCAAGAAACGAAAATCATTCCGAGAATGACCACATCTTCCACAGAACAAAATGGTGGTGGATGTAACGGATGCACAGGCGGATTTAATACTCCACCGGGCATCAAACGAGGCGTGCAGCTCCCGCAGTTATCTTTCAGCAGATCTCGCGGGGAAATACGTCCCAAGACAAAAGATATAAGAAAGCGAAGGTCGACGGTTTGGGTAATATTACGAAATAATAGCGATGACCAAGTAAGGAGTGGTGCGGACTGTCGAAGCTGAAGTCGCTGGTTCCAAACCAGGCACAGGCTGAGGGCACACACCTCTGACTTCTCGAAGTTATGAGTGTTAATTATATTTTTACTAGCTTTTGCTCGCGGCTCCGCCCGCGTGAATAGACTTTTCCGAAATAAAACGTAGCCTATAACCATCTTCAGCGTCCCATCAATCTCTACATCAAAATTCATCAAAATCGGTTCAGTGATTTAGGCGTGAAAGCGTAACAAACAAGTAGATAAAAAAAATTTTTTTCATAAAAAGTATCCTATGTTACTTCTTATACCTCCAAGAATATGTGTACAAAGTTTTATGATGATCGGTTAAGTAGTTTTCGCACGAAAGCGTAACAAACAAACTTACATTCACATTTATAATATTAGCATGATGATTATTAATTGTTGATGCGAGCTCAGCGGGGAGTGGTATGGATAGCCAAGACCAAAGTCGCAGATTCTAACCAACACCAAGAGCAGGCACTTCTGACCTTTCAATTTCCATCTTGATATGGACCATGGGCATTACCGAAACGGTACGATATACCGATGAGACAACATACAACAATCTATTCCGAAAAAAAAATAACTGGGATATGGACTGGTCGTTGTGATCATACTCCATCTATTTTAAAGTTCTCTTATATACTTAGTACTTAGGTTCAATTAAACAATATAATAGCTTTTTTTTTAATTAACCTGTATCATCCCACTGCTGTCTCCCCCCTCTTTTTCCATATATCGTGATCCATTGCCACTACAAGCCATTGTGGCTCAAATGCGTCCAGATCATCTCGCCACCGCTTCTTAAGACGACCGCGTCGTCGCCGACCATCAGGTATTCATTCGGTCACTAACTTTGCCCAGCGTTCTGGACTCATTCTGGTCACATGACTTGCCCAATTCCATTTGAGACGTCCTGTTGGTCCCACATCTGCTATGTCCGTTCTGGAACGGATTTAAGAGTTTCTGACTCTGTCCCTAAACATTATGCCGAGGATGACATATAATAGCTTATAATATCATAAACCAATACAGGACTATAGTCCTGCCTTTATAAAGACAAGCAACTGGTCTGGGGCTGACGAACGCATTCTAGTGCCATGCAGTGCTTTATAACTTAAAGTTATGTGTGATGTTGTTTCTATTTATGGGCAGGCGTTGCGCTTACCATGAGACGAGTGAAAGGCTCGTTTCGTCATTCAAGTTCTTCTTCTTCTACCTGCGCTTATCCCACTCGCAGCGAGGTGGCGCAACATGCTTTTATCACAGGTGTTACAGAGATAAAAGATAGAAAAAAGAACTTCTGAGAGAAAAGAGATATTCTCGAGAAAGGCCAGGTCAGGAGTACTCTAAACCGACGTGCATGTATGTAAAATTTAATGAGAGTGAATGAGGCCAAAGAGGTATAGAGGTATGTAAGGATCGTACCAAGTGGAAATCCGTTGTCTCTGCCTACCCCTATGGGAAACAAGCGTGAGTTTGTGTATGTATGTTACAGAGATATATGGCTTATAATTTTTACTATCGGCTGCCTGCCTGATATCAAATCCTGGAGAAAAAACACCTAGACCCGAAACATATATTTGTGGATCACACAAACATGTGTCTCGGTGCGGGAATCGAACCAGTGGCCTCTCGCTTCACAGCCGGCTACTCCCTCATTGCGTCACGGAGTCTGTCATCGAATCGTCATTCGAGTTAACGAGGCCTTTTCAATAATTCTCATTCTCAAATTATAATCCTTTAACTTCAAAAAAGGAGGAGGTTCTCAATTCGGCACTTTATTAGTTTTTTTTTATGTATGTACATCGATTTTTCCGCCAATTGTGGACCGATTTTATTGGAAATAAATTCACTCGATAGAGTTTAGCAGCCATGTGGTCCCATATAAATTTGGTTAAGACCTGATGACGGAGTACGGAATAAAAGAATAAAACTCCTCAACGGACAACAGTACACTCGTCGCGATTTGTATATTTTTGACTTTACAGTATTTTTATTTTGAAGTCGGTTTCTAAGTTTTGTTAAACGTTAGGTATTATTAACAGAACCAGGAAAGAGTTCCCTAACTTGATTGCTTAAGATTTATGTCCTCGTTTTGATCAGCAACTTAAATTTGAGAGGTATCCGAGACCGCATGCCGCAAACGCACGCTGTTGTTCATCTCTGTTTTATACATGCCCTTTATGTTTTATGTCATAACCTAGGTAATAGGTCCCTCGTATTCGAGAGGCTATCTGGGTTGGTACCAACGCTTTATCAACTTCTGACGCCAAGCATTGTGTTTCGGTTTGAAGGAGATTGAAGACAGGGAAGTTACTGGGCATCGTAAACACAACCTACATGTGTCTCGCGGTGACGAAAGTAGTTCAGTGCCATGCAGTGCTTTTAAATTCAAAGTTCTGTGTGGTGTTCCATCTGTTTATGGGCAGGCGTGACGCTTATTAGCCGGAGAGCGATCTGCTCGTTTCGTCATTAGCGCTACTAATGATAAAAAAAACATAGTCTCCGAAGTGCAGACAAATGTTTGTGTGATCCGCGAATATTTCTTTCGGGTCCGGGTAGGTATTCGTAGATATAAAAAAATATTAAAATAGGATGAATTAGGAGGGAATGTAAATGGGCCACCAACATATTAGGTCACGTGGTACACTCTGATTACCGGACAAAGCTATGGCGAAATTGGGTTCCCGTTGCGGATTGTGGAGGTCAGACTGCAGGTTGCCCCAAATTCACCGTCAAATCATGATGGAATGGCAGACCCTGGGATTATAGGATTAAGTCGGGATAATGCCAGGCCGAAATAAGTATTTTCTAGTTTACACGTAGCTTATTACAAATTGTAAAAAACCGACATTGGTATTCATCTTTGCTGATAAACTCACGTGTTTTTGTCAATTGAAATCACTGAAGTAAATTACAATAAAAATATAGTATACTTATCTGAAAGTAGATTTTTCGTCATCAAAATATTCCACTATTGTGTGAGAAGTTATCTCTTTGAGTTCAAATATTTTCCTAAATAAAACTGGTATAACATGGTACTGTGTACTACTATTATAATATGAAAATTTTGATGTTTTTGAGTTTGTCAATTGTAATGTTTGTTAGTAAATCACGTCTTAACGGCTAAACGGTTTTGCATGAAGTTTGGCACACAGGTAGACCATGACCTAGATTAGGACATAGGCTGCTTTTTATCCTGGAAGAGGCCATTCAAGTAAAAATCCACCCCTAGTGAATAATGCCCAGTAATTTCACAGTCTTTAATGTCCTTCGAAGCGAAACAAAACAGTTTTTAAACACTGTTGCTTGGCGGCAGAAATAGACAAAGCGATGGTACTAACACAGACGGCCTCTCACATTCGAGGGACCTACAACCTAGTACAAAAGATGTTCAGAATTACGGGTACTTTTACTTTTTGGCATAGTACACCTTTTTCGACTAACCTTGTATACACAGTTAGGTGATAAAGTTTGCCCCGTCGTGATTAGCAACAACTGTACACATGGTCAATATACGTCATAGTAACTACATACTAGTAGTTAACTAGTGTTTCCGAAATAATTATACGATGCGGTTACTTTGTTTTTCCTTAAGAAAGAAAGACAATTTATTAGTCACATAACACAATAAAACAGTAAAACAATACTAACTAAAAACCATCAATATGGTTATGACATTTGCGCGTCGTGACTGTGACAGGTAGGTGACCACTCAGCGTGTTGCTGTGCTGTGGCGTGTACCACAACACAGCGCTGATTTCAGTGGTCACCACAGTTAGTTAAAATTCAAAATAACAATTTCTATAGGTCTCTTTAGAGTCGAATCCTGTGCCACTGCCGGTCAAATAAAATTGCAATTTGAAGTAAATTTAAGTCGGTTGTATATTACAGCAATAGCATGTAAATTCCAATACTAACACAAAAGTCGTGTTTCTGAAATAGTTATTCTTTTATTCAGTTATTTCGCTACTTTTATGGTAGAGTCACGCTGTAGAAACTTTGTCCACGCCATAAATGGACCCACTTGACTGGGATATATTACCACAAAAAACCGGTGAAAAGTGGCAGTTTGGTGTTGCGCTTCGTACGGTGAGTCAGATTTCCGGTGGCTCTAATCCCCCTTTCCTTTAGAATCTGCAACATATGCCGTCAGCTAATACTTTCTTATTCACATACAACATTTAGTGTACTTAGACAATACATGCACCATATCCAAAGTTTCGTAAAAAAAACTTTAATCCCAGCGTGACGGGTAAAACTGGTAAAAATTTAAAAGTCCTGATAATAAACTTGATTTCTATAAAAAATCCTGACTTATGCCACAAGCGCGCGCGTCTCAATTAAATTGATTTTATTTATTGGGTGATTATTTTATACTAAAATAATGATGTTTTTTTTCCAAATAAAAGAATAGTTCTTTCAAATATATTGTAACATTACAAGTACTCTTTATTCAAAAATCCTGACATTATCAAAGACTGGCCGGAATTCTGCCTAGTGCCTGTTTGTCCTGACATGTCAAGACAACAAATACTGACATCTGGTAACCCTAAGCGTGACGTATAAAATCCGATTGTGTAATATCCGGATTTTATCAAAGGAAATAAAGTAACCGCATGTCAACCAGTTAAAAATAGCCATAGTAACTGAAGCGGATAGCAGCCGTTATCATTTCGCGGTATTTTTGTACAACTTATCTTTGAGGAGAATTAAATCTATTTTAAATTTTTTTTTTTTTTTTTTTTTTTTTAATCTGTTTTTATTTAGGGGTTTTTATCCAGTATGGACATGCCAACCCCATCGTACCTTATCACAATTTTACAATAAATACATATTTTTAACATTGAAATATGATTTGATGAATCACTGGTGAACAACTGTTACTAACCGACATAATTTCTTTGCTATTTCCGATTTTGGTTTTGATAAAATCCCCTGAATCAGACCTACATCCATTCTATTTAATTTCAATTCTTTCACCAGTGAGTCACGCTCATCTTTATTCCGGATACATTCCATCAGCAAATGCTGCACGTCTTCAATTTTGTTACAACTAATACAGTTTGGCGAATTTATTTTTTTCATTAGGTATGCAAACTTTGCTGATGGATAGTGTCCGGATCTAAGTCTAAAAGCTAGCTTAACGTAATTCCTGCTTAAGTTAGTGCCATCAAACCAGGGTACACGAGGAAGCTCACCCTGTATGCTCTTATACCATATGCCTTTATCTATAGATATCATCTCAAATCGTTTGTTCCAGTCATCTGAACATAGTGTTTTAAATTTAGGTACTAATTCCCAATGGTCCGGAGAGTAGTTAACTAACTTGCCATCTTCTGCTGCTAACTTAGCTAAATGGTCAGCTTCCTCGTTCCCCTTTAGGCCAATATGTGCTGGAACCCACTGCAACTTTAAGTCTTTATTCCTTTTACTAAACGAAATAATAGTTTCAAGGATGTCATAGGCTATCGATGCACCTCTGAAGCCAGAGGCACATCGAGCCACATGTTGCAAGGCGCTCTTACTATCTGAAAGGATAACAACTTTATCCAGATTAAGATTAGTTCCGTAAGATAAGGCCTTATATATTGCAATAAGTTCCAGCGACATTATTGATGCATCACCATTAATTTTAAAACCTGTTTTATATTGTAAAGTTTTGTCATAAAATGCAGCTCCTAGACCATGAGAACCTTTAGATCCATCTGTATATATGCTGTGCCATCCAATATATTTCTCATTTATTTCCGCGATAACATTGTTCACTAGGATATTGGGATCAAAACATTTTTTAGAATCTTGAATACATTCTAGATTTACACAGATATTTTTTTTGATATCAATACTTGTGACCCATGTGTCTAGATTAAACATACTAAGGGTACCAACAGAATTTACAGTATTTTGCTTCACATCCTTGTACGTATTAACGAGTAATGGTTTTCTTTTGTTTTTCCAATAACTTAGGTTACAAAGAGCACTTAGCTCTGAGATCAAGGCAGCAGTTACATTATTGGACCAAGATATTAATTTCAAGCTGTATTTATATGCTAGATATTGTCTTCTCAATTGCAACGGTATTATATTTAGCTCGCTTTCCATGACGTGGATCGGTGAACTTTTTATAAAACCGCCTATTAATCTTAAAGCTTGATTTTGTAACTTATCTAGCTTTACAGTGTGTGTTTTCGCGCTGCAATCATAAACGAAACAACCGTAATCCATTCGGCTTCTAATTAATGCGATGTATAATCTGCGCATGTGAATCGTATGTATTCCAAAAGAGCTACCAGCAAGTACTCTTAATATATTTAAGAGTTTTGAACATTTTTCGATTATCATGTTTATGTGTTTGCCCCAACGCAGACTTCTATCTAGCCATATACCTAAGTATTTAATGCATTCCGAAAAAGCTAAATTACAACCAGTTACCTTTAATGTGGGTAATATTCTTCTTCGGCCTCTACTAAAAACGCAGTAATATGATTTACTAGGAGATAGTTCTAACCCAAGTTCACCCAGCAACGTAACTATGGAATCGAGTGCCCTTTGCATATACATTTCACTTTTATAAATGTCTTTGTCTCTAATATACAGAACATAATCGTCTGCATATTGCGACAATACTACATTAAGAGACAATCGGCTTACGCTTACAGTTATTAAATTAAAAATTAAAGGGGACAGAGGGTCTCCCTGAGCTAAGCCTTTATTGGTACATCTGGTAATTATTGAATCATTGTTATTATTCATTTTAATTTTTAAACATCTTTCACTTAAATATGACCATAAATATGTGCAAAATTTTGATCCTACCTTTAATTGATCTAAAATATTCATTGCTACGTCAATCGAAACATTATTATAGGCATTTTCAATGTCGAGAAAACATGCTAGTGTTGGTAAATTTTTAGAGAAACCTATTTGAATATAAGTAACCAAACGAGTAATAGCGTCCAAACAAGAATGGGCCTTCCTAAAACCGACAGTATATGATGAAAGAATTCCTGTTTTTTCCGTGTACCATTCCAGGCGTTTAAACAACATTAAATGAAAGATCTTGCACAGACAGGACATTAAAGAGATGGGACGAAGTTTAAGTTCAGGGCTATTATTATTGATTTTAGGTATAGGGATAATTTGAATATTTCGCCATTGGTAGGGGACATTGCCCGAATTAAAAATTTTATTATATATGTCAAGTAGAAATAGTTTAGCTACATCAGGTAAGTTATAAATCATGGAATATGAAATCCCATCCTCGCCCGGTGCTGAATCTTTTTTTTTAAGGCAGTGATCGAGCTCTTGAATACTGAAATAACACTCTAAAATTTCATTTTTTGAAATAAATTTAGGCATCGAATTTGAAGCAAAATCGGGAGTAAGCGAATACAGCAATTTCTTTTGTTTGTCAAGAGGAGGATAGCTTTTTGTTTGCCTAAAGCCCTTTATCCATCTCATGCGGCGCCACATCTCTGGAGCCGTAACTGTTTGATCAATAGAATTACAAAACCTTTCCCAGCTTAAAGATTTAGCTTTGTTTATTAATTTTTGAGATTCTTTTGTTTTTTCTTCTAGCCTACATAAATTTTCTGGAGTAGGGTTACGACGAAACTGAGACAACGCTAATCTCCTTTGTGCAACCACTTTAGACAATGTAGGGTTCCAGTAATCTTTTGGCTTAAATTTACTTGTGGGTTTAAGACAACATTTAATCACTTGTCATTCAACATTCACATACCTAAACTATAGATGTTCGTAGAGCATAGGTATTATTATGAACAACGTATTACAGAACGGTGTTGTCATATTTAAAGGACATGTCATTGAGAGATTATGTACCGGCTTAGCGGCAATGAACCTTAAAATTATACAAACAATAAAAAAAAATACACTGCACACAAAAAGTAGCAAGCCTAGCTTTGTGTGTATTGTTTTGAACATGGTCATGTGTGTGTGTGTGTAAAAAGGGCTACATTCAACACTAGGCTGATCTTCCATGAGCCCGAACTTATCGGGAGCGCCCGGACGTGTTACAAGCAGATAAATAATAATTGGTGGTTTTTCCTTTAATATGTATATGATTACCATTGTTTCTCATAAGTTCAGGTGTGCCAAATACCAGCCATATCTAAAGATTAAAACATTGACGTCAATTACCCAGTAGTAAGCGGAAACTGATATGATTTGTTTCTGAGGTCTATGGTCATGGTGTTAGCGGGTAGCTCGGCGTAAAATAAGCGCGAGGCTAGTGGGATAGTACTGAATCCATATTTGTACTCGACTGGATTGCAACTCCGTACACATGGTGGCGAATATCGTCATAAGGGACTAGCATACCGAAGTTAGTCATTGTATATTCATATTCCTTGGCATTATAAAGAGAAAGGAGCAGTTTTGACTATAAAATAAGTTTTGTTAAAACTTAGTAGTAACTTATTATATTATTAGTTACAGCAATAGCATGTAAATTCTAACACAATTGCGACGAGAGTACTGTTGCCCGTTGTGGAATTTTTATGTGACCACATCGGAGCTAAACTCTATCGAATGTTTTTTCAACAAAATCGGTCCAGAATTAGCGGAGAAATCGATATACATATATAAAAATAAGCAAAAAGAAATGCCGAATTAAATACCTCCTCCTATTTTGAAATCGGTTAAAATATGATGAATCAGTACGCGAAAATAGTTAGACGAGCGACTGGCTCGTCTCTTTATTCGGTTGTATTAAAAACCTAAGAATTCTAACCTAACTTCCTATATCGCTTCCCGCGCTCGTTCTCAGGGAGGCCGCGGCTTTACAGCTCATAACTGCAAAAACAGTATTAAATATGGTTTATTTACTTGGTATAGTGTCGGCGACAATATGACGGTGCATTGGCGTAAGTTAAATTGATTTGACATCATGATATTCGAAGAATAACTAGAGGAAATTTATACGTTATATAAATCAACTTGTAAGGCAAGGTCGCATAGGTTAGAAACACAAGTTTAATGTGCATACAATGTTACTTTTACCTAGCCAAGCAGCAATATGAAAGCACTGTGGTCTTCCGGTATTGTGATACTTAACATCTTGCCTAGGGGTGACGAGCGTACTCCAGTGCCATGCAGTTCTTCATAATTCGAAATTCTGCTTAGTGTTGCTTCTGTTTATGGACAAGCGTGACGTTTACCATCAGGCAAGACTTTCTCATCTTATCATTAATGCTAATAAAAATATCTTAGTTAATAATAAAATACAATCACCGAAAAAAAAACCGGTCAAATGCGGTTCCGATCACGCACAGTGAAAGGTTCTGTAGTCAAGATGAGTAAATATTGTGTAACCGAAAATATGGCATACTATTTGTATAGTATAGCATATTTTCGCTCTACATAATTTTGAAAGACCTATTTTTTTTTAATGGCATATGCCGATATACGAGCAAGTGGTACCTACCGTGGTACCTGAGGGTAAGTGATCTCCACCGCCCATGTACGTCCACAACACCAAAATAATCATGGGTGCGTTGCCGACCTTAAAGGAAAGGGATAAATAAGGGAGGGGGTTTGGGCCTCCGGATATCTCACTCACCGTACGAAACGCAGCAGCAAGCTGCTACTTTACGCCGGTTTTGGTAATGACCCGGGCGAGCCAGCCCATACATGCTGTAGACAAAAGTGTCTACAGCGTGGCTCTACCACTCATAAGTGGTGTAATACTCATTATACCACCTATATAATGATATGGACACATGAAAACTGCAACCGAAAAAAAAACATATTTTAGTTACATGTATGGAGAGCCACTGCAATTTATTTTCTTCATTGCACGACATCTTATTGTACCGATAAAAAAAAAAATACACATACATACATACGCACTCACGCCTGTAATCCGCAGAGGCAGAGGTGTAACCAGTACACCCACATTTCGCCGTGCGTATCTCCGTCCCTTATGTGATAGGGGGCGAGCCTATCGCCATACCGGGTACAAATTCCAGACTCCGGGCTGATACTGAGCATTTCCAATACCACAAAACCCAATACCACTTTACCCGACCCGGGGATCGAACCCGAGGCCTCAGCGTCGGCCTTAATCGTAACGCGTACGCATTACAACTTACACTTACGGGTTATTTATCTATACAAATAAATAAAATAGAAGAGTCTGTTTGTAATATTAAAACTGCGCCACCGAGGCAGTCACCTACACACCTTCCCTCAATATTTCCTCTAGGTAATGATTATAGTGCTTAATAGTCTTCGAGTAAAATGGCTATGGCATAGGAACGGGCCGGACGGACAAATGGACAGATGGGCATGACAAAATTATAAGGATTTCTTAGGTTTACGCGAATATTACACATTGAAATAAAACTAGTTTATACGGATTTTATCGCGGTTTAATTTTTATTTTAGTCCCGACGTTTCGAAAGCTTTTCAGCCTTCGTGGTCACGGGAGAGACTGAGGTGTAGGTCGTCTCGAAAAGTTAATGTTACAATGGCTACCTTCATTTTAAAATTATACATTTATTTTTAATTATTTAAAAAAGTTAGTTGACACTAGTCTGATCTACGCAGAAAGAGCTCACGGTATCTTGAGGTCTGGCAGTTGGTCTTTTGGGTTCCGATTTAATTAAATGTATAATTGGATCCCAGGCTTGTGCAAGCTTCCAACCATCTTCTCTATTGAAATTTGGGTGTTTCTTAATTTCAATAGCCTCGCGAATCATCCTAGGTAGGAATCGGTGTTCTTTGGTAGGAATTTGGTAGGAATCCGTGACCACGAAGGCTGAAAAGCTTTCGAAACGTCGGGACTAAAATAAAAATTAAACCGCGATAAAATCCGTATAAACTAGTTTTATTTCAAAATTATAAGGATTCTATTTTTGTTAAAATAAAATACACCTAACAAATTGGTCGCCGTTTGGTTAGAGAATCCTAAAAAGTACCTAGATACAAATATTAAAACTCCTTTTTTATCCTGGCTCGGTAAAGTGACTACGCTACATCTAATGGTAAGTGTAGCGCAATCCATGAATACTGTCGACCAACGACAGACACTGAATCTATCGTAGATCGGCAGAATTATGCCGGCCTGCTTAATTGCTTTTTCACACTCCGTTTAAAGGATCCCATGTTATAGGAAGGAGGAAACACGTGCGCCGGAAAACTATTCCACAGCTTTATTCCTTTTAGAATTCGGTAATAATTTCATAAAGAAACCGTTCTGAGAACGACTGCATAAATCCCATAAATAAAATTCTTCGTAGGAAAGGTCTCAAGCGGTGTTCTCGGAACCTCAAATTGTGTAACTTAGCATATTGGCTCTGTACCAATGATATTTTTGAGGATAAAACACACTTTCGATAAAATCTTTTTTTTTCATACAACTCAATTACGAGACGAGCAAGGTCGGTCGCCTGATGGAAAGTGCCACAATAGCAACACCACACAGAACTTTGAATTACAAAGCACTACTATATGGCACTGCACTGCGCTCATCACCCGAGACAATATTTTACGTCTCATAATGCTCAGTGATTTCACCGGCTTCAATGTCTTTCAAACTGAAACACAAGAGTGCACATCTGCTTGGCGGCAGAATTAGACTAAGCGGTTATTATTGGATCAGCTGTTTGTTATAACACTCGTTTTATGCACGCGACTCTACTCAAATAGATTTGATGTTACGGGTCATCGAAAAATATCATATTTTATTGACACAAACAAACTTAAACAAAATTAAACCGTTTAATTTGTATAGGTATTTCAATTGTATTTTGTTATTCTTAGCATATATGGAACTGGCATATAATGATAATTACGATACAGCTATGAATTCCCAAAATTAATTAAATTTACATAAAATTCGGAGAGCTAAAATTTTATGGTTACAACCGTCGGTTTCAATGCTGTTTTCCTCTTGCATATTATTATAATTACGTCTAGATATTATTTTTAAAGGGCCAAAGTTCTGTTTAACATGTTTGGGCGAAAAAAAAGTTGGATCGTCTGTCTCACGTCACGAGTCTCGTTCTTCTGCCGTCACCTTAATAGATTACATTAAGGCCTTACCTTATTATATTATACTGTAGAATTATGAGAGTTCTTAGTCAACTGCTGATTAACCGCGAAATTTGGTTCCCTTTGTGGGTTGTGGGGGTCAGATGGAGAAGCACCCTACATAATACCAAATTCATTGTAAAATCACGATGGGAAGGCGAACCTTGGCATTAAGCTAGGATAACACTAGGCAAAAAGAAAAATGTAGAATTATGACAGTCTGGGTTATAGCGGAGCGTATTCTCTTAATATTGGTATATTGAGGGTGTCTGAGAAAGCAACGTTGGGTAAACTGTAATAATAATGGTGCGATATAGTTTTGGAAGGGTAGTTAAATGGTATAAAAGAGATTGTCGCCATAACTGGAGGTCTATTGCCCGCAGCCAGTTGGTCAGCCTCCAGTTCACTAAGATCAGATGCTGCAGATCAGTGCTCAGTCGATAGTCCAAGTGTTCATTACGCGGTAGCTATGCTGGTTTACTATTCAGGTAGTTGTTTGAGTTATAATTAGAGGGCGGACTCTAGAGAATCCTGGCATGGGGTTGTGGTCTGTAAAGCAGTGATATTGTAACCAATAAACTATGAGTTAAAGTGATTACTGTCGTTTGATATTAATAAAATAATACTTGTCTCACGTAACTTCTAGCACATGGTTCAATGTTAGTTGATCAACTGCTAAACCTCATGCGATTTCACTGTCTGAACAGACACAGTCGAATTGATCAATAAAAATCACTTCATCTGCACTTTTGTCACCATTTAGTCTCTTGAAACTAATAACTACTACTACTACTACTATTCGCACGAATAACTGATTTCAGAGGAGTTAGAATGTGGCGTAAAAACACGACGAGCGTTCGCTTCGTTTGATTGTGGTTGGATAAGTCGAAACACCAACGTGTGACGTTATACCATACAGAGCTGAGACGACGCGATCGTTTTTGAATATATGCATTCTAAGGGTACAGCGACCATAAAATTTGTCGAGACTTGACAGTAACTATTGCGTCATTTATGCAAAAATGTTTCATTGTATGTTTCATTCATAATTCTAGTCTGTTTTCAACGGAATGCAAAGCGTACCGCATCCAAAATGTATTTTTAAAAAACGTGTGCAATTCACACGTGGTAGAAGTGAAACCTTAAAAAATTTTGGCTTCAAGATAATGAGACGAATGTAAAATTTCGGGAAGAGGATAATTGTAGGTTTTAGTAATGATCATAGTGATACAAAGTTTGATAATTATTTTATATTTTATTCGTATATATTACAAAGATTTATTCAGACTCAGAGCTTACATTTTCGATAAATGATACAATGAAGAATTTTATTATAAAAATGATGAAAAAACTCTACAAACGTATAATACGTACACGTATACAAAACACCACGGTTGTTGTGATGCCTTTTCTCAAGCTTTGTACTACGCATGCGCGCACAACTGTATAATGCTTCCTATCACATTTTCTCCCACGTTAAATCTTATGACATTATGTGTCTGTCTCTTTTACTGCGTACACGTATACAAAACACCACGGTTGTTGTGATGCCTTTTCTCAAGCTTTGTACTATGCATGCGCGCACAACTGTATAATGCTTCCTATCTCATTTTCTCCCACGTTAAATCTTATGACTTATGTGTCTGTCTCTTTTTACTGTCGCTTTTTCGTTTCATCGACTTTCAAATCACAACGACGCTATAGAAGTTTTCACTTCAAAAAGTAATTGGATAGTTTAGCTACAATGTCAAAACTTCATCCTACGTAGTGGGCACGTAACATATGACGTCACAACGACCTTGCCCCCCTCCCCAACGCACCCCCGCAAACACGCACGCAAGTCATATGACCAACGAACAAACTAAACTAAATAATATTTACTATTAACAACGGAAATGATCCCTAAGTCAACGTGGTAAGGTTTAAGTTTGATCAAGTAACAGAAATATGCAGTTAAATCTGGAGGCGACTGTACGATTGTATCACGAAGCTAATATTAGGGTTATTAGAAATATTTCAGGGAAATGTTTCTACATTAGAACCAGGTATTTATATGAACTCGGTGGCCCAGTTGTAATGCGTACGCGTTACGATTGAGGTCAACGCTGAGGTCTCGGGTTCGATCCCCGGGTCGGGTAAAGTGGTATTGGGGTTTTCTATTACGAAATGCTCAGTAACAGGCCGGAGTCTGGAATTTGTGCCCGGTATGGCGATAGGCTCGCCCCCTATCACATAAGAGACGGAAATACGCTCGGCGAAATGTGGGTGTACTGATTACACCTCTGCCTACCCCTTCGGGGATTACAGGCGTGAGTGCGTATGTAATATATTTTTCCTCGACTGCCTAAAAAGTAGTTTCATTACAGTTTCTCAAAGAACAAGTATTGAAGCCATTGGCCTGTTCCTTATGTAGCAACTACATCCAAATTGTTGAAAAAAACCCCCACATGCTAATAATAATCATGTAATTGAAAGATCCATATCGTTCTTCTACTAAATAATTGTGTCACTGATCATTACCGATAATCAATATAAATGACGTTTATACAAAACTAATTACAATTTTCAGTAATCTGGAATCTAGAATTTCTTAAATTCCTTTTCATCATCCTACTGGTAGTGGGTTCGGCGCAACATGCTTTTTAACACATGCTACAGAAAGTCTGCCTACTGTACTACCTGACGTCAACCCCTCTGGGGAGCTTATTATTATTATTATATTATTTTCTAAGGACGTACTTACAAACCCGGCACCGGCCAACAATTTTACTAACAGTTAGAATGTTTTGTCTATATTGTGTGTCTGCATGAATATGAAGATATAGCGACGTTTAAATTACTGTATTTTGTGATTTAAAGCAGCTTTCAAATATTGTTTATGAAATCATACAATCGAATCTACAACAACTTTTACCAGGTGGTAGGTCCCTTGTATGCGAGAGGCCGGCTGGGTTGGTACCACCGCTTTGTCTATTTCTGCCGCCAAGCAACAGTGTGTAAGCACTGTTGTGTTCCGGTGTGAAGGGCATTGATTGAATTACTGGGCATTATGAGATAACACCTTATGTCTCGGGGTGACGAACACAGTCCAGTGTCATACAGTGCTTTGTTATTTAAAGTTCTGTGTGGCGTTGCTTCTGTTTATGAGCAGGCGTGGCGCTTACCATCAGGCGAGCAACCTGCTCGTCTCGCCATTCAAGCTAATAAAAAAAGAATCTAGAGAGAAATTGATAATCTCTTTACATTGGCCCCGTGACACGTGTGCCACTGATAAAGATATCGTGTGCCGAAACGTGTTCAGTCACACGTAGTCAAAGGTCATACGTAGAGACTTGTAGCAACACGTCTGGCAACGTAACTGTTGTTGAACGCATATTGTTGTATAACGCTTAAGTACACATACAATTTTTTTCCTTATCTAAAAATCATTACAAGGAGGTAATGATAATGCAACGTGCGCACAATTATGTGTGTGACTGTTGGGCGTATTTATTTATTATAAATTAAACATTCGTAAAAGTATGTTACATCTCTGTCTTCCACTTGGGGGATTACTAGCGTGAGGGGTATGTATGTAATAGTATATAGATTAGGTTAATTTGTGCATTAACCTTCAAAATTAATCCCTTCATTTCTGAGGAAATCGCGGACATACTAATACAATCTTATATCTTATACTAGCCGTTTTTGTCCCACTGCTGGGCAAAGGCCTCTCGTCCCTCTTTCCATTCCCTTCTGTTGAGTGCCTTTTTATGCCAGTCCTTCCAAAAAGAATCGAGTTCGTCTCGCCATCTCCTTCTAGGCTTGCCGCGACCTCTTTTGCTGTTCTGCGGAAACCACTTTGTTGTGGTGTTTGCACAATAAAAGTCTGGCATACGGCAAACATGACCAGCCCAGTTCCACTTGAGGCTTGCGGCCTTCTCTCCAACATCTGTGATTTGAGTTTTAGAACGCAGTATGGTGTTTCTAATTCTATCAGAAAGTCTGACTCTCAGTATACTACATTCCATTGCTCGCTGGCAGACTCCGAGTTGAGACTTCTGATGATACTTATACAAAACGTAACAAAAACCCTTTTGGACGTTTTTACTATGATATCTGAATCTCGTAATGAAGTAACTCGCATACGAAAATGAGAATATAACAATAATCATATAATTTAATTATTTTATTGTTTGTAAACCGTATTTTGATTGATTACCTCTGCAAGAACGATGACTCGGAGCCAGAGCGAGGTAGCAAGTTGCGGCGTCTACGTGCATCAAACGCGCTGCGACCCATGCGCGCCCAACTTCATCAATACGCTCATCAGTCAGCTGTTCATTACTTTTCAGATGATAATAACATTTTTTTAAATGTTCATTTTTCTAAGCTACCTGTGGGGGTTTATAATTTTACGCTTGTTTTTTTTAATTTAACTTTTTTTATTAAGCTGGCTATATGCCTATCTTCACAACCTAAAAAGGGCCAACAGGGTTTTTTTTACATACTGTATACGGGTAGAATATAGAACATCTATTTTATAAGTCGGTTAAAGACGTGTAGTAGAGTTACAGTACACGTTACTATTCTGGTGTGTACGTGCTACCATGGACTCTGATATAAGGAAGCCAATTAAATATGCTCGAAAGCTATGGTGATTAAAATTGTGTTCCTTATGACCATCATTAAATCAGTTATGTCATCTAATCGGTAGCAATCATCAGGGCCACGAGATAATCGTATGATTAGCCGATGTAGATTCAAAACATTTTGATACATACATACATACGCACTCACGCCTGAAATCCCGGAAGAGGTAGGCAGAGGTGTAACCAGTACACCCACATTTCGCGTCCCACAATGTGATAGGGGGCGTGCCTATCGCCATATCGGGCATACATTCCAGACTCCGGGCTGATACGGAGCATTTCGTAATAGAAAAAACCCAATACCACTTTACCCGACCCGGGGATCGAGCCCGAGACCTCAGCGTTAGCCTCTATCGTAACGCGTACGCATTACAACTGCGCCACCGAGTCAGTCATTACAAAGTTCTAAGATTTTTTTACAATTTATATCTAAGGATATTGATCAAAGTTTTTACATTACAAGATTTTTTTAAAATTTATATCTAAGGATATTGATCAAAGTTTTTACATTACAAGATTTTTTTACAATTTATATCTAAGGATATTGATCAAAGTTTTTACATTACAAGATTTTTTTACAATTTATATCTAAGGATATTGATCAAAGTTTTTACATTACAAGATTTTTTTACAATTTATATCTAAGGATATTGATCAAAGTTTTTACATTACAAGATTTTTTTACAATTTATATCTAAGGATATTGTTAGTGAACTTATTAAAAATTAATAATATATAGCAGCGATAGTTCAGAGAAGAGTGGTACGGACTACTGAGACGGAAGTCACAGGTTCAAAACCAGCCCCAAGAGCATGCACCTCTAAGTTTTCTAAGTTGTGTGTTCATTTTGAATTATTACTCGCTTTAACGGTGAAGGAAACATCGTGAGGAAACCTGCATACCTGAGAAGTTCTACATAAGAATTTCTAAGGTGTGTGAAGTCCGTCACCTCGCATTATTACCTCGTTGCTTCTGTTTATGGGCAGGCGTGGCGCTTACCATCAGGCGAGCGACCGGCTCGTCTTGTCATTCAATCTAATAAAAAAAAAAAAAAAGAATGGTGGATTAAGGCCTAACCGGTATCCCCTTTCATTCGTAGAGAAGGCCCGTACCCAGCAGTTGGACGTAATACCACATTACTGATTTATTTTAGTTGAATTGCTAAAACGCATGTGTTTCGAAGCATCTAACCAGACTTTCAATCGAATTCATCAACAAAAGTTATACATATTTTGTTGATTCGGGTCACTTGATCAACTTAAACGGAACCGTGTGAACCGATTATTACAAAGGAATAAAACGAAAGTAAAGTATACGAGTACTAGTGTCGACATAGATAAACATTTGAGAACCATTGTTAAAAAAGTTATACATTTTAATTAGATTTTATTTAATTTTATTTTATTTACAGCATATACGATGTTGTACATAGTTATATTTAGTTATATACGATGTATAAAAGCGGACTTAATGCCAAAGGCATTCTCTACCAGTCAACCTTAGGGTGATGCAGAGATGAACAAAGTAGGTGCAAAAAAAAGGAAGATACATAATATAAAAATATTACATAGTACCTATGTAGTAAAAGCTACAATACCGAATAAAAAATATAAACATACAATAATATATAATAAATACAATATATTTAAGGACTGCCTCGGTGGCGCAGTTGTAATGCGTACGCGTTACGACTGAGGCTAACGCTGAGGTCTCGGGTTCGATCCCCGGGTCGGGTAAAAGTGATATTGGGTTTTTCTGTTACGAAATGCTCAGTATCAGCCCGGAGTCTGGAATTTGCGCCCGGTATGGAGATAGGCTCGCCCCCTATCACATTGTGGGACGGAGATACGCTCGGCGAAATGTGGGTGTACTGGTTACATCTCTGCCTACCCCTTCGGGGATTATAGGCGTGAGTGCGTATGAGTATGAGTATATTTAAGGTATACCTATATAAATTATTTTAACATTTGTAAGCCCAAAGCAACTACAACAGAATAGGTACAATAGTCGTGTCATGTATTTGGAAAGCGTATGTGTTTTTAAAACAATTTACATAAATATTTGTCTGTCATGCTTTCTGCTGGTTCATAGCTTTTATTTGAAGTTGTCTAATATTATGCAATTCTTATTAAACATGGATTATAACATATTTATAATAATAATGCCGACAAATGAGTAAGTGGGTCATTTGGAAAATCAATGCAAGATTATGCGATAAAATTAATTAAATCATTGTTTAGCATTTGCTTCAATTTTTATCACTTGAAAGTATTTTTTTAATAATTTTAGGGCCCCAGTGGTATAAAATAAGTTGGCCCCACTGGCAGCCCTGAAGGGCTGAACGGCTTTCGACGCAGGTTTCATTATTATGTTAAGCGAAATTAGTCTAAAACGAATTCTATCCCAGAAATAAAGACTTTGACCATGATAAAGCCCCGTTTATATAAAGAGAGTTTATCACATGCCGCAAACGAGAATATTTGAAAATGAAATACCGTATGCGTAAAGCCGTCTGGGTTGGTACCACCGCTTTTATTTCTGCCTTTAAAAAGCAATTCGTGTTTCAATTTGAAGAATATTGAAACCAGTGAAATTATTGGGCATCATGAGACTTAAATAACTTATGGCTCAAGGTGACGAACGCAGTCTAGTACCATGAAGCGCTTTGTAATTCAAAGTTCGAGGTAGTGTTATGGGCTTTTATGGACAAGCGCGGCGCTGACTTCAGACGAGTGATTTGCCGTTTTCATCATTCAAGCATAAAAAATACGGGTTAAAAAAGAATCGTATGACGCGATCCCGTAAATTACAGTTTTCTGTTATATTCTCGCTTATATCGGACAAGGAACTCTGTCCTCAAGTACTTAGCCCCACTTAGATTAGGCTAAAGACATCCTCCAGGATAACTCTAGTCCTCCAGTACTGCCCTAGTTCCCTGAAGGAAAATATACTAATACTAGCTGTTGCCCGCGGCTCCGCCCGCGTGAATGCCTATTTCCAGGATTAAAGTAGCCTAGTGGGCGCCCCCGGTGAGAAACGCGCTTGACAAAAATACTAATGTCGCTATTAAAAAATAGGAGTTGATCGTAGAGGGATAAAAATTTAGGGTTGTATGTATTTTTTAATGCTGTATCATAAAAAAATAAAAACACAAAATGTTGTCTAAAAAATAAAAAAATAAAATTAGGGGTGAACCACCCTTAACATTTAGGGGGATGAAAAATAGATGTTGGCTGATTCTCAGACCTACCCAATATGCACATAAAAATTTCATACAAATCGGTCCAGCCCATTCGGAGGAGTAGGGTAACTAACATTGTGAAACCAGAATTTTATATAGATTTCAACCATCAATATTTGCCTCAACTTATCGCGCTGGACAAAAATGTGACTTGTACAAATAATAAGTAAGAATGAGCGTTATTTCGTCAGCCGAAACTAGACCACCCACCTGGCACCTAGCTTATTTGTCCATTCATGTCATCACGTAACCAAGGACCTGACGTTCACGATACCGTGACAGTTATATTAATTTTGGTTTAGGCGCTATATGCATTGAGAGTTTCCGCTAACAGGGTTTTTTTGTGCTCTTCTTAGAAGTCACACTAGTGTAGATAGATACTCGTATTATTGTCTTAGGCATATTTGAGTGGTAGAGACACGCTGTAGACAATTTTATCTACAACAAAAATGGGCCCGTTCGAGTTCAAGTAGCGGGTTGCTGCGATTCGTACGGTTACTCGACCACTGTCTCACAGAAAACCAGCTTCTTGCTGCTGTGTTTCGTTCGGTGAGTGAGATATCCGGAGGCACAAATCCCCCTCCCCATACCAAACCTTTAATTATCCCTTTCCTTTACGGTCGGCAACGCACATATGATTGTTGAGTATGAAAGAATCAAAATTCGTTATTAATGATCCATCGATTGTAATGATCCTTTCATTAAACATTGTAAAATAAAACTTTTTAACATAAATAAAACTCAAAAACTAAACTAACTTAACTATAGTAAATAATAAAAGTAAAAATAATTGAGTCGGCGCTATTTCAATGTATATGTTTGTAAAATTTAGGTAGAACAAAAAGTTTTCTGGAAAGAGATAAGACCATAAAATAATATTTATAATTTATTATTATTATTCTGTTATACTCTTCGTGGACGTGAATCATCTCTAGGCACCGTAGATGTAGACGTAGCCTTATCTAAAGTTACGGTTACACATTCTAATGTCTATTTGATCAGTTGTGAACGTCACACATGACGTTTCATTAAACAAATTCACGTTTTGGACTATTTGGATTGTCACACATGCGACACAATTTCTGCTTATTTTTATCCGCAGCGCGTCGCTTTATTCTTATTGATAGAAGCATTTATAGGGTTTTTGGACTGCCTTCGCTACGGGCGAATAGCTGATTATGAAACGGGAGGTCGTGGGTTCGATTCCCGCGCTGATACAAAGGTTTTTGTGATCTCCAAATATGTTTGCCTCGGTACGACTGCTGTGCTGAGATCTTGGGTTCGATCCCCGGGTCGTGTAAAGAGATATTTGGTTTTTCTATCATGAAATGCCTAGTATCCCACTACGCTGGTCTAACGCGGGTAGACTTGAAATAGGCGCATACGAAATTGACTTAGTCCTAGACTAAAATATTTCTATAACTAGGTACTAACTAAGCACTCACATGCGAGAGGCCGCGGCCTGGGTTGATACCACCTCTTTGTTTATATCCATCGCCAAGCAGTTGAGTGTATGTTTCGGTTTGAAAGACATTGAAGCCAATAAAATTACTGGGCATATTGACACTTTATAATAATATAATAATAATAATACACCCAACAGTCACACACATAGCTCGGACCCCACACTAGGTAAACCTGTGTCGTGGGTATCAGGAACTACGAGGGACTTGCGGTCCCACAACACCCAGACCCGAGACCAATATTTGTGGTTCACACAAACATTTGTCTCGGTGTGGGAATCGAACCCACGGCCTCTCGCTTCGCAGCCGACTACTCGCCCGCGAAATCTTATGCCTGGAATTATGAGCACGGTCCACTGCCATGCAGTGCTTTGCAATTCTGTGTAGTGCTGCTTCCATTCAGTATTATTACCTTGGTCCCCGGATATATAACAAAGCTAACAAGTTGCTGAATCTATATTCCCGCACTTTACGTGAATGTAAATGTAAAACTACTAAATGGCTGTTAACTCTTTCCTATGATGACACAGAATGTTTCATAAAAACAAGTAGCTAATGGAGTAAAACACACAACACCCACACCCACACCCACACACACACACACACACACACACACACACACACACACACACACACACACACACACACACACACACAAATTAAAAGTTTAATTTAATTTTGTTAACATTTAGATATTTTTTTTGGAATATAAAGTGTCGCCGCTGAAGAAGGAGATGGGCGTTAGTGTCTGCAACACAGTTCTTAACTAATGTAGATATTATCGAACATTTGTATAAATTGTATGTTTTATTATTCCAAATAAATAAATTATTTATTATTATTATTTATGACCATGCGTGGTGATTATCATCAGGCAAGCGATCAAAAATTCATAATTTAGCCAAAATAAGATATAAAGAGTGGTAGAGTACTGAGTGGTAGAGGCACGCTGTAAACAGTTCTGTCTACAGCATGAATGGCCCGGCTCGTCCGGGGCGTTAACACTGTCTCATAGAAAAACCGGCGCAAAGTAGCAGCTTGCTGCTGCCTTTCGTACGGTGAGTGAGATATCCGGAGGCCCAAATTCCCCTCCCCTTCCTAATTCCTTACTTATCCCTTTCCTTTAAGGTCAGCAACGCGCCCATGATAATTTTAGTATTGTGGGCGTACATGGGCCGTGGAGAAAACTTACCATCAGGTGACCCACTTGCTCGTTTGCCGAACTATACTATAAAAAAACAAAGCATGATCCTTATGCAAAAGCGAATGGCAAAGAAGAAACAAATGTTACTTTACTCATAGTCGACAAAATCGATTTTGTAGATTAAGCAACATTATGTAACACGGGAATTTGATCTAGACAAGTTCGCGTAGAAACCGTCAACTTGCCTTGGATACAAAACGTTAATTTGCTACCTGACCACAGGCACGCGTCACTTTACTCACGTACAGCTAAAATTCTTTGGAATGCCTTGGACAGTTCAGTTGTAAATGCGTCATTTGGCCTTTGACATAATATTTCGGAATTCCAAATTTCGGACAATCATCGGGGAAGTTGTCTTGACTATCAATGTGATGAGTAATCGCTTTTTAACTGATAAAATAACGGAAGAGGCTCTCATTTCAGGCAGGAAAATATTTAATTGATGCTCAATGCGACGCATGTAATATTAACATTGATTTGTCTTTTGTTTGATTTTTGTCCTTCCCTGTTATGATAATTTTCGTGTTTGGTGCCTATTGTTCAACTATTCTATTTTAAATTAATTCAAGTTATATTTGTTTGTAATATCTAATTTTAATGTGATTTATGATTATTATTATTTAATTCAATGCGATTATTATGATATTTTATGCAATATTTAATTATTATTATTATTGTTTTATTATAATTGTTGATTCTACTATAAATATTAATTGATTATTGCAATATTAACATTTTTTTTTTTTTTTTAATATAATTTGATAGGTGGTAAAACTGTATTTGTGTACACGCTAATTCTCATGACTTTATATATTTTTTATTTATTTTTTAATTGTACTGTTATTATATTAAATATTTATTTATTTTTTTAAAATCTATAGTGAATATATTTTTTATGTACATCCGTGCGCCACACCTACAAGGTTCTAGTCGAAAACCAGCGCCAGGCACGATATGTCTGGTAAAATGCTGAACTAGATCCTTTTCGGCAAACTCGGGAGACACACGCTGCTTATACTTATTTAGTACATACTTTGTTAAATTACTTTGCTTTCTTCTCTTTCGTTTATATCTCTTGTTTGTTATGTTACTGTAATGTGTTTTTAATCATTATTTCTATTTGTGTTAAAACTGGAGGTGTGTGTCTTTGTATGCGCCGAATAAACGTTTTTCTTTCTTTCTTTCTTTCTTTCTATTTCGACCCGTATATTTTTTGTTTTTTTTATGTATAACCACGCTTAGCTTTTTTGTGAGGTTAGGTTATTCTTTTTTATTTTGAAGGGTGCTCTAAACGGGTCCCATTTAAATTTCAAATATAATACGTTTATGTAATAAATATATTACCAATAAGGAATATGACAAACCTTCGAAAATCCACGACATTTATTCTATTTTGATGAATATTTAACCAAAAAACTTTTTAACTAAAAATAAAACCGACTCAAGAAATTAAAAACCTAAACATAAAACTAAACAATTTTGAGCCGACTGTAGTTGAAACTTTAATTTTTAAATTACTATTTTGTAAGTGAAACATCGAAATAAGATAACAAGAAATGTAACTCAAGCAAGCATATTGACTCAAAATTGGTTAACTTTATAGCTTTTGAGTCAGTTTTATATTTTTGTAGAGGTTTTAAAATTAGAATAGAACTAGATTTTTTAAAATCCTGGGGCAGCAAAGGACTATAGTGAACCTGAAGCTAAGTAGGTAAAGTTCCGTTCAAATTTAATTCGTTGACCGTCAACAGAATTATGCCGGCCTACAGGCTACTGGATATATACTGGCTGACCTCGGAACGCGACTCTCCTGAACGAGCCACTGTGGCAGTTTTTTCATAATGTGCTATCCAGTCGGATCCTATCAGAAAATTTTATACAATATGTGTGAACTTCTTCAAAGTTGAAACCATTAGATCTGTAATAGTTTTACAGTTAACATAGCAGTAATCTGGGTTTGGGTACTAGAAACAAGCTTCCTAGGTATACAAGGACTAGCGTTATTACCATCTTGTCTGACGCGGTTAACTTCTAAGAACTCTTTGCGGTATTATTTTTTCTATGACGCTGTCGATTGTAGTTTACTGATGCATTTTACACTCTATAACTTGCAAATAAAGTTTAAATTATGTATCAATGACAAACCGCCGGATATATTACGGGTTTGCCAAAAAGTAATGAAGCGTTTCGTAATTATGAAGTAATGAAAAACGTCATATCTAAATAGACTTGTTACGGTGTACCCTGATGCAATTCTTTGTATTGCCAATTTGCTTTTTTTCTGCCATTAATCAGGAATGTGTAAGCACTGTCTTGTTCCGGTTTGAAGACTGATGTAAAGTAGCCGCTAGCTGCTGTGAGATATCCGGAGGGCAAAAGAAAATCTGCTCTTCCCGATTCCTTACTAATATTTTTTTTTATAACGTCGGCAATTCATCCAGGATTATCTGGTATCGTGGGTTGTTCATGGGTGTTGGAGATCACTTACCATCAGGTGACCCACTTGTACGTTTGCCGGCCTCTGCTATAAAAAAATATTCCTAAGCCTTGGTCAAGATATATAGTGTAAAAAGAGTAATAGTATCGATTTAGAAGAAATCTCTAGAAAGATACTTTTTTGTATTCCACAAGAATCTCGAATTTAGAATTTTAATTCCAAAAGATATGATTATTACGTTAAATATTCCATATAGAATTTATATTGCAGGGTCCTTAGAAACTTACGCTGATTTTTCTCTATTGCCTTTTTGCATAATAAGGATCCTCTATCATGCAGGCGTATTTTACCTGTGGGCGTATCAAATAATTAAAAGATAAATGTATAGGTATGTTTCCGCGTTTAAATTCAGATAATACCCTCATAATAAGATTATAAACATATATAAATACCTAATTTTCTTAATTCCCGAAATTATGCCAATAGCTTATAGAGGAACTTAAAATAAACTCATATCTAAATGCGAGTACATTTTAAATTATGTCATATAAAATATACACCAGTTTGCCAGCGTCTGTTATAAAAAAAGAAAACATTGAGGAAACAGAATAATATTAAGATCCATAAATAAACCACCAGCTATTCTTATGAACTCCAAGAGCCTATTTAATGAAAACACGGAAAAAGTTGGTGTGACATAAATTTACTGGTTATTATTTGTTTATTGTTTTATATGTGTGATCTAGCTCCTTAGTTATATAGATTCTAGAGTTAGTAATTTTATTTGAATTATAGTTTCTAAGTAGTTTCTAAGGAAATATTAAAATGTTACCTATACTGCAGGTATCTCTTTTTAGACGCATGCTGTGACAGCCTTGGAAGGTGGTGCACTTAAATTTTAGTTTTTTATTTCTATACATACGCATACACACCTGTAATCTCCGAAGGGCTCACCTCTGGTTACAACCAGTGCACTCAAATTTCGACGAGCGTATCTCCGTCCCATGATGTGATAGGGGGCGATCCTATCGCCATACCGGGCACAAATTCCAGACTCCGGTCTTATAATTACCTATTTCGTAATTGAAAAACCCAATATTAGTGATTATTTATTTCTATGTATATATATAATATAAATATAATAGTGTAATGACTACTGGTTGTCCTTAAAAATAAATAATAAAACAAAAGTAATAAATAAATATTTTACATGCATTTTCCTGTTTGAAAACCGAAGTGCCCAGACGCTGTTATCAGGGTCGGTGCTCGTGGATCGCGGTCCAGTTCCGAGAAACGCTTTCACCATCTGACGCAACTCTTCATGTTGCCCAGTCAGCATAGACTAGACGAAATAGGAACTAGGTATGTTTCTATAAACATTATATTTTATCTTACTATTATTATTAATTTTGGCTTAATTAATCTCGCCTTAATGACTGAAGGGATTTTGAAGAAATTTGGCACACAAGCAAAACATAACTGGGATTAGGGAATAGGTTATTTTTATCTAGGAAAACTGTATTCAAGAGTTAGCAGCCGCGAAAGAAAGCTAGTAATATAAAAATGGTAATATCGGAGCTGTATTGTAATAAAATACTGTGGGGGTACTGGTTACACCTCCGCCTACCCCTTCGGGGATTATAGACGTGAATGCGTATGTATGTATGGTATTATACTATCCCGCTGCTGGGTACGGGCTTTCTCTACGACCCTTTTTATCTTCACCAATGGGAGATATATTTCTCTTTTTTCTTTTTATTATTAAGCAAAAATTTTACCACATATAATATTTTATTTACGTTCCAAAATATCATTCACAGCCTTTTTCATCCCACTGCTGGGCGAAGACCTCTCTTTTTATATACACTTCACTTTTTGCAATTCGTATCATGCTAATCGATTCCAATTTAAGCCTACAGATCTCAAGCATCGAACTCGTGGCCTTTTGTCAAGTTCACACCCCACGTAGGTCGTTAGATAAGAATCACTCGGCAACAGTCAACATGTCTGACTCTTAGCTTTACAAGGCCATTGTTGTATCCGGTCGGGCCGTTACAAGCGATGACCCTCACGACTGAAGCACGTGCTACTACGCTGTTTCTAAAACTAAAAAGTACTATATTTTACATTAAATTAATGAATTTTCAACCATATTTCTATAACAATAGTACTGGAATTTCAATAATTATTTTTAAGTAGCGTTGTTCCATTATGAAATTGCGCTCAAAGTCTGAATCGAGACGGCAATATGTGCAAAATGACTTATGATTTTCATGCTTGGGTTAAATTTTCAACCTAATTGTTTGTACTTTAAGACGTAAATTTAAATATTACTACTGCTGCAAGTGACGAGGTTTTGCCATTTGATTATGGGCCGATATCTGAAGCAATAAAGTTACATTTTATTTGACGTACCATGTTATTGTAATTACAGTAGTCATTTCATTCATACCTTTTTAACGTAGAAATCGATGAGTTGTAAATATTTGTATCGGCTACTTCAATATTAGGAAAGTTGAAGAAGCAAAGGAGGTGTGTCTGGATCAAAATTCGTGGCACTCGATAGTCTCTGCCTATCCTCATGTTTTTTTTTTTTTTATAGCAAAGGCCGGCAATCGAACAAGTGGGTCACCTGATGGTAAGTGATCTCCACCGCCCATGTACACCCACAATACTAAAAGAATTATGGGTGCGTTGCCGACCTAAAAGGAAAGGGATAATTAAGGGATTGGGATGGGGAGGGGGTTTGGGCCTCCGGATATCTTACTCACCGTACGAAACGCAGCAGCAAGCTACTACTTTACGCCGGTTTTCTGTAAGACAGTGGTAACGACCCGGACGAGCCGGCCCATTCGTACTGTAGACACAAGTGTCTACAGTGTGGCTCTACCACTCTAAATTTGCAGTTGCAGGGGTGAGTGTGTATGTATGTGTGTGTTTTTTACATATAGAAGAGACCGGCGAAGGAGCAAGTGGCTCAACCAATGATAAATAACCTCCACCGCGTATGACCGTCTACAATAAAGTATCAAGGACTCGTTGCCAACGTTAAGGGAAAGGGATAATTAAGGGATTGGGAAGGGGAGGGGATTTAAGCCTCCGATAATCTCACTCACTGTACGAAACACAACAGCAAGCTGCTACCTCACGTCGGTTTTCTGTGAGATAGTGGTAACAACCCAGTCGAGCCGGCCCATTCATGCTGTAGATAAAACTGTCTACACCGTGGCTTTACCACTTGTATATCACAATTTGCCCGAAAATCTGTAGTCTGACAAATGACTATAGAGAACCGCCTGCAGTAGTAAATTCATGGTAGGTAGCATTCGTTTAGATAAGATATTAAGATTGAAATAAAACTAGTTTATACGGAGAGACTCTCCCGTGACCACGAAGGCTGAAAAGCTTTCAAAACGTCGGGACTAAAATAAAATTTAAACCGCGATAAAATCCGTATAAACTAGTTTTATTTCAATGTGTAATATTCGCGTAAACATAAGAAATCAAGATATTAAGAATTATAAATCATTAAGTATAAACGTGAACAATAGTAAATCTTTATATATAAATACTAGCTGTTGCCCGCGGCTCCGCCCGCGTGAATGCCTATTTCCAGGATTAAAGTAGTTTGATAAAAATACTAATGTCGCTATTAAAAAATAGGGGTTGATCGTAGAGGGTTGAAAATTTAGGGTTGTATGTATTTTTTAATGTTGTATCATTAAAAAATAAAAACAAAAAAAATTGTCTAAAAAACTTAAAAAAAAATGTTAGGGGTGGACAACCCTTATCACTTAGATTGAAAAATAGATAGTAGCCGATTCTCAGACCTACCCGATATGCACACAAAATTTCATACAAATCGGTCCAGCCGTTTCGGAGGAGTATGGGAACGAACATTGTGACACGAGAATTTTATATATAAGAAGATAATCGTTGGTGCGTCTGTGTGTTACAGTGTCACTTTTGAACTACTTGTCCGATTCAGTATTACTTCAATCCATATATTTAGTTTTCGAGACGATGGTTCATAACTATGGTTAGAGGCATGAACGAGTTTGTTTCGGTATTTCTTCTCATGGCTAGCCCCGAAATGCCGTCGTAAATGTAATGTGGCATAAAAAATTATTGACATGTAAAAGTGATATTTATGTATGATCCAATTTACAGAATAAATGATTTTAATTTGAATTTGAACATAGCTATAAACAAATAATAAATAAATACACCCAACAGTCACACACATAGTCCTGACCCCACACTAGGTAAACCTGTATCGTGGGTATCAGGAACTACGAGGGACTTGCGGTCCCACAACACCCAGACCCAAGACAAATATTTGTGAATCAGACAAACATTTGTCTAGGTGCGGGAATCGAACCCACGGCCTCACGCTTCGCAACCGGCTACTCGCCCGCTGCGCCACGGAGGCTGTCAATATATCACGGAGGCTATATCTCTTATGTATCTTCGTACCTAGTTGATACTGTAATATAAAGTGATATTGGATGATTTAGCTTCCGTACGTCACTTTTAGGTGGCTACTGAAAATCAGCGCTGTGTTATGGTTTGTGTCGCAACACAGAATCATGCTGAGTTAACAACGTAGTTCTGACGGTGTAAGCGTACAGCATTTGTTGTATTAATTTATTTAATTCATTTATTAAATAAAACATTTGTTATATTTTTCATGTGTATCACTGAATACAATAAACCATTTTTCTTATTTTCTAGCTATATAACATCACACTACGACCCATGGGAGTGGCAGTGGATAGCAGAGAGGTATTGATTTATCAATATCACACATCAAAGGAATGAATAATATTCCCCATAGGGAAAACTCTGTTTGGAAAATGGAAATTACGTTATTTTTTTTATTTATAGTGTATTAAATGTTTACACAACAGACCCGAACAAACTGAGGATCACAAAAATATTTGCCTATTCGGGAATCAAACCCATGTATTCTTGTTTCATAGTCAGCTACTCGCCCGTTCCGGCAAGGAGGCTTAAATAGGTATATAATCATTTGTCTTTAAAACTATTATGTTTTGCATCATCCTAAGCTAATATGAATGAAGGTTGCCAAAAAGAAGTTAACCTCAAATATCGATAGTATTTCCTATTAAATCCGTGTCGTGACCTTGGCCGAATATATGCGGAATGGTATCAGCAGTACAGTTAGGAGAAAGTTCGTCAACAGTTAGTCGACAACTTGACAAATGATTCAATATTATGCAAGGTTTACTAAGACGAGGAAAGGTTAGAAACTAAGTAGGTAATTTTTAACTACTTTTAGAATTTGATGAGTTTTTTCCTTAAGGAACAGTAACTACACAGCATCACCGAAAATCGATGCAGTAGACGCGTCCCTGAGGTGAGACCGCACTGCGTTTTATTAGCAATCATCAGCTCACGTTTTCGTCCGTCGTCGTGCCAAACATGTTTTGGCAGATCCCAACGACTCCATCACAGTCGCTATCGAAGCAGCACTTGCTCTGCCCAATCCGAATCGTAATAATAATACGCGACCCCGACATAGGACACGCCTTCGAGTCCGAAGAACTCCCACAACTGACCGTCGGCACAATGATGCGCATAGGCGGCCCTAAATTATACTCCCAAGCGATTGCTCAAGCCGAGGTCTGAGCCTTCTAAAAGGCGCCTCTGTGCTTAATCGCTACTAAGTACATTATACATATTTCTGGCTAGAGCGCCATAAGCTCCGGCTTTATTGTCAGGTGAAGCTGTAAAAGCAATATAAGCTAACAGCACATATCCATTGGAAAAAAAACAGCTCACGTCATTATCAGGCAATATTGAACAGTCATGTCATAGTAAAAAACAGTTTATTTGATTATTAAATCATAAGAAGACTGCAATGACTAAAATAAAAATGAGGGCAATTCTGTGAATCATATATGACATAACATTTTGCGGACTTGGTAAAACCGAATTGTCAGATAGGTGTCATTTATCACGCATATCACAATAGGACGAGTTTGACGTCAGACAGATGCCTTTATGATATGGTCATGGTGGGCATAACAGCTTTCTCGTCATCACAATGGCTCCACAAAAAACTATTTATTTCCCTGAATGACGGGACGAAATGATCGGTCGCCTAATAGTAAGCGCCAAGCCTGATCATAAATAGTAGCAACACCCCCAGAACATCGAATTATAAAGTAGGTATTGCATAACACTCTTGTTACCCTGAGACATATTCATTGGAATAAATGTGCAAACATTACTCGTATATTTTAAACAGGTAATTATACGAAACCTTTGGGACGCGGATCTCCAGCCTTCTAGACTGGGGGTTTTGATAGAATCGATGGGGGCTGCTATGCCCCGGGCCCCTGATCTTAGGCGGTCCCCAAATCTTGAAATGTCAACTCTATGTGCAAAAAAAGCTCAACCAACGGGGGCCCCAAATAGATTTGCCGCCCCGGTTGTTTGGCGAGCTTAGTCCGCAACTGGTCCTGATTCGGGTTATGATCTACCTGCGTGCTAAACATCCAAATCAGATCAACCGCAAAGCCGTGATTGACTAACAAACATCCAAATTCATAAACTAACAAACTTCGATACTTTCTTAATATAACAGTATAGTAGTATGAATGAGTCAGTAAGCGTGTGCAAGCCTCAAGTGGTATCAAGGTGAATGTTCTTTCAGCCGTTTCAGTGAGTCAAAGAATCGGCGCTATCGTCGAGAATCTAACCTGTGCTTTATCGCTTACCTTCCCAGAACTTGACTCATATTAACATAGATTAGGTTGGATAGACGGTGGATTTGGTGTGTATTGTTTTTGTATTTTTAATATACAACGTGTTACAGAAAGGTGGCCATATTCACACACCCTCCTTACATTAAGTACCTATGTACCGGATCATTTCAAAACAGAGACCTTCTAAAATGTCACGTTAATTTTAATCACTCGTTTATTATAATCGATAAGATTGATCACATCACTATTAACTATTATGAACGACACAAACTTTTTAATAAACGTGAATAACGTGTACGTAATTCTACGGAATATTACGTAAGAAACTTCTTATAACTTAAACATAAAATAACACCTGAAAGAGCCTGTGAGCTGAAGATGATATGCCGACTTCGAGAAGCACTCGTAAAGTAGCACAATGAATGAGCTATCCGGAGGCCCAAATGAATCCCTTAATTATCCCTTACCTTTAAGGTCGGCAGCGCGCCCACGATTCTACTGGTATTATAAGCATACATGGTCGGTGGAGATCACTTATCAGGTTACCCACTCCCGTGCTGAGACATAAGATCATTGGATTTGATTTAAGATGTTATATATCGTAATGCCCTGGCTTCAATGTTCTTCAAATTGAAATAGGATAATGCTTGTAATGCTGCTGTTTGGCGGCGGAAAAAGGACAAAGCATCACGCCGTGCATAGCACATGCCTGGAATAGTAGTAAACACCACTCTAATAACTGCCTCGGTGGCGCAGTTGTAATGCGTACGCGTTACGATTGAGTCCAACGCTGAGGTCTCGGGTTCGATCCCCGGGTCGGGTAAAGTGGTATTGTGTTTTTCTATTACGAAATGCTCAGTATCAGCCAGGAGTCTGGAATTTGTGCCCGGTATGGCGATAGGCTCGCCTCCATAAGGGACGGAGATACGCTCGGCGAAATGTGGGTGTACTAGTTACACCTCTGCCTACCCCTTCGGGGATTACAGGCGTGAGTGCGTATGTACTACTCTAATAACGTATATAAAAAAAAACTTCACAAGAGTTAAAAGAATTCCCCGAAACCTACACATCGTAAATTGTATGTAATTGAGTGGTGTTGAAGAGGTTGTAAAACTCAGACTTCTGTTGTTTAGTGACATTTACGATGTTTTAATAGTACACTTTAAAGCTTACCTCGTGTATAAAATCTCTTAGAAGTGTTTCAACTATGTGCTGGTTGTTTTGGTTGCGGGATTTTTACATAAATACATAGGTATGAATAATTGATTTATCGATAAATAGGCACGTACTGTAAGAAGTCTATTACTTGGCAAATGATTACATCTGTACTTGACCAGCGTTTACACGTAAAAGTTGTAAGCTCGACTGAGTTTTCGACGTGTTAGAAACACGCTGTAGACAATTTTGTCTACAGCATGAATGGGCCGGCTCGTCCGGGTCGTTACCACTGTCTGAGATATCCGGAGGCCCAAATCCCCCTCCCCTTCCCAATCCCTTATTATCCCTTTCCTTTGGGGTCGGCAACGCGCCCATGATTCTTTTGTATTGTGGGCGTAATGGGCGGTGGAGATCGCTTACCATCAGGTGACCCACTTGCTCGTTTGCCGGCCTATACTATAAAAAAAAAAAAAGAGTTCCCTTAATAACGCACCCTCTTATATACCTCACCAACCACCTCCACCATGCCTCGCAATCCTATATCTACCCACTTGATATAGTTATTCTCCAGAGTACCCCCTATAACATCAATAAACCCTGCTATTACTATTATGAAGCTATTAGTACAAAACTGTCAATTACGTGAACCAATGCTAATACAAAGATTACTAATAGTTTGAAACCAGCAATCTTAAATACATTTACCTATCATACAAATCTCAAAGGGCGTATTGGAAAATTCCAAACAAAATGTGTACAACAATGAAAGAATATTCTATTCAACCGAATATTCTATATTCAACCGTGCAACTGGTTATGAGCGCCTATGCAGTATGCGTGCAGTTTGGTATGACCATATGATTAACCGTTGTCCTATCTACACAATTTTCTACTCTTTGCATATAATCTATGATTCCTAATAAACATCATGCGTGTATCGGCGCTTGCATGGGAATTCCAGTTTTTTATCGATATGGAGGTCCAATACATGGACACGTTTTGGTTGGACCAAATGGTGTTGCAACTTTATGATAATGATTCATTGCTTTCATAAGTTTTTTATAGTTCAGCGATCCCGGAAGATAATATTCATCTCTCTGACAGTTTTTTGGGATCTGACTAGCATGTTTTTTATACGGTACACAATGGATGAATCTTTTTGGCTTACAATTGTGAAGAATCATTAGCTGATGTCAGCCTTTCTAGAGCATCAGATCTATTGTTAATTATTTTAAACCTACTTAAAAACATAGGAGGTTCTCAATTCGGCGCTAATCTTTATTCATTTTTCTTTTTTTAATGTATGTAATGTGTTTTACAGATTGGTAGAGCCACGCTGTAGACAATTTTGTCTACAGCATGAATGCGCAGGCTCGCCCGGGTCATTACCACTGTCTCACAGAAAACCGACGTAAAGTAGCAGCTTGCTGCTGCATTTTGTACGGTAGTGAGATATCCGGAGGCCCAAATCCCTCTCCCCTTCCCAATCCCTTAATTATCCCTTTCCTTTAAGGTCGGCAACGCGCCCATAATACTTTTGGTATTATGGGCGTACATAGGCGGTGGAGATCACTTACCATCAAGTGACCCACTTGCTCGTTTGCCGGCCTATGGTATAAAAAAAAATGTACTAGGTACTAAAGAATTTTCGACTTGTAGACATTTAATAGTTAACAGATTTTTTGCAGAGGGGAAAATCCATCCTGCTTAAACACTTTCCCAATCCCGAGGGTGAACGGATAGTTATTGTTAGTTATTTACATCAAAGTTCCTGCTAGGTCAAAGCCCTTTTATACACTGGTCTACCTACTAAAGACCGTGTGACCTTCGGTACAAGTTTAGTTTTATTAGTTTGAATGATGACTAATGGCGAGCGCCATAAACAGGAGCAACACCACACAGAACTTTGAATTACATAGCACTGCATGGCATTGTACTGCGTACCAGAGCTATATGTTGTTTAGTCTCATAATGCCCAGTAATTTCACTGTTTTCAATGACTCTCAAACTGAAACACAACAGTGCTTACCCACTGTCGTTTGGAGGGAGTAAGCGGTGGTATCAACCTAGACGGCCTCTCGCAGTCGAAGGACCTACCACCACAAGTCGTATAGTCCCGGTGATCCTGTTTTACCTGGAATGCTGCTGATACTGCTGCTGCCTGCTGCCTTGGGGCATGTGTCCTTTGGGGCTTAGGAACCTTATCACAAATTAACGCCCTTAGGATCTACGACAGCACGAAGTTTTTGTTGCTGCTTCCCGTCTCTTGCGAGAAAATGTAAAAATGTATAAAGACTGCACATCACCCACTACGTGACCGCTACTAACCTTGCTCTACTCGCCTCTTTTTTATAGTATAGGCTAGCAAACGAGCCAGTATGTCACCTGATGGTAAGTGACCTCCACCGCTCATGTACGTCCACAATACCAGAAGAATAATGGGCTCGTTGCCGACCTTAAAGGAAAGGGATAATTACGGGATTAGGAAGGAGAGGATGTCTCACTCACCGTACGAAACGCAGCAGCAAGCTGCTACTTTACGCCAGTTTTCTGTGAGATAGTTGTAACGACCCAGACGAGCCGGCCTATTCATGCTGTAGACAAAACTGAACAGCGTGGCTCTACCACTTAACACTGCTGTTGCGACTACCTACTGTTCTACAGGATAAAATGATGGAATTTTTCAAAGATCTCAATCCACAGAGTAGATCTAGTGAATAGGTTATGCCTACCAGTCATGCTATTAAATCCGGTGTTGCAATTCAGCTTGTAGGTAGACTAAGGAACTGTGACTTAGCCAAATAATTTTCCTTTCACAAATGTATGCCTCATAAAAAATATTTTGTTAGCAAATAATGCAGGAAAATATGGGGAATAACCTGAGATTTCGACCATTTTTACTAACATACATATGCACTCACGCCTGTAATCCCCGAAGGGGTAGGCAGAGGTGTAACCAGTACACCCACATTTCGCTGGGCGTATCTCGTCATAGGTAACTTAACTTATCTCCTTACTAACAAGTTTGGCAATATGAGTACAATAATTTATATTTGACGTAATTTTAGCTATTATGATTGGATTATGACTGCACTTTCAATTTAGTGTCTTCAGCGAAAAAGAGAACTTTTTGGCGAAATAGCATTCGCTAATAGGGTTCCCACGATTTTAAATGATCAACTCACTTGAATCAACAAAATCTGTTAGGTGGTAGGTATCTCGTAAGCGAGAGGCCGTCTGGGTTGGTACCACCGCTTTGTCTATTTCTGCCGCCAAGAAGCAGTGTGTAAGTAATATTGTGTTTCGGTTTAAAGGACATTGAAGCCATTAAAATTACTAGGCATTATGAGACTTAACATCTTATGTCTCGGGATGACGAACGGAGTCCAATGCCGTGCAGTGCTTTGTAATTAAAGTTCTGTGTGGTGTTGCTTCTGTTTATGGGCAGGCGTTGCGCTTACCATCAGGCGAGCGACCTGCTCGTTTCGTCAGTCAAACTAATAATAAAAAACAATCTATATGGTTCTTTTTTTTATTGCCCTAGATAGACAGACGAGCGGGCGGCCAGCTTGATGGTAAATGGTTACCGCCACCCATGGACTTCAGCAATGTCAGAGCACAGCCAAGCCGCTGCCTACCGTTAAATTCATGATCAATTCAATTGAAAGACTGATCAGACGATACAAGTTGCATGCGATTTAGCAGTTGATCAATGAAAATCGAATCGTGTGTTCCGCTATAAGTGAAGACTGGAGATTCCCGAATACTGTATCATGACATGTGACAATTACGTTTACCATTTACGTCGCTAAGGAATTTGATTAGATTGCAAAAGTCTTCTAAATAACAGATTATATCTGATAAATCGAAAGACATAGACAGGAATTTATAATTTAATCTGTGAAAATATTTTGGATTATGAGATACAATTACATACATACGCACTCACGCCTATAATCCCCAAAGGGATAGGCAGAGGTGTAACCAGTACACCCCCGTTTCGCCGAGCGTATCTCCGTCCCACGATGTGATAGGGGTTAGCCTATCGCCATACCGGGCACAAATTCCAGAATCCGGGCTGATACTGAGCAAATAGTAATAGAAAAACCCAATACCACTTTACCCGACCCGGGGATGAGAACCCGAGACTTCAGACTCAGCCTCAGTAGTAACGAGTACGCATTACAAATGCGCCATCGAGGCAGTTAACTTAACTTCAAATTTACTTTATCCTGGAAAAAGACATTCACGCGGACAGAACCATGAGATAAACCTAATATTATTATAAATAGCATAATAGCTGTTGCCCGCGGCTCCGCCCGCGTGAATGCCTATTTCCAGGATTAAAGTAGCCTAGTGAGCGCCCCCGGTGAGAAACACAATTGACAAAAATTACTAAAATGACTATTAAAAATAGGGGTTGATGGTAGAAGGGTGAAAATTTAGGGTATTTTTTAATGCCACATTTTAAAAAAAATAAAAAAAATAATCCCAAAAATAAAAATAAAATGTTAGGGGTGGACAACCCTTATCACTTAGATTGAAAAATAGATAGCAGCCGATTCTCAGACCTACTGAATATGCATATAAAATTTCATAACAATCGGTCAAGCCGTTTCGGAGGAGTATGGGAACGAACATTGTGACGCGAGAATTTTATATATTAGATATACTAACCATATTATGATCTCCTAATTTATGGACTTGGTCCAACACTAAATAATAATAAGGTTACTAATGGACAGTGCAATGTTTAACACTAGTTGCCATGGGCAGACCCAGTTTTTGTAGTTATTTACGCACGCACTTTTTATTCTAGCAACGATCCTATTATTAACCGGGTTGTTTTAAATAACTTTTTGCCATGTTTAGACTATTTTATTCATAAGAGCTTAGTAATTAGACTAACAAAAGAAAAGTCGGGCTAGCGTGATTAGATCTTTGGTCAATTGAACATTTTAAGCGTAAGTATAAAGTTATATTTATTTATTTACCAGCTTTTGCCCGCGGCTCCGCCCGCGTGAATAGACTTTTCCGAAATAAAACGTAGCCTATAACCGTCTCCAGGGTCCCATCTATCTCTACATCAAAATTCATCAAAATCGGTTCAGTGATTTAGGCGTGAAAGCGTAACAAACAAATAGATAAATATTTTTTTCATAAAAAGTATCCTATGTTACTTCTTATACCTCCAAGAATATGTGTACAAAGTTTCATGATGATCGGTTAAGTAGTTTTCGCGTGAAAGCGTAACAAACAAACTTACATTCACATTTATAATATTAGTATGATGATTTAACTCTTTATTATACACCATTTGCACGGATAATTACAAAGGAAAATAATTTAAAAAGTGTGCTTCAATAGGCGGTCTTATCGGTAATAGTGATCTCTGCCAGGCAACCTTAAGAAAGTAATAAGTTATAGGTCCCGCCTGACTAATTCATAAACGCCTAGAACCCAAACCACTGAACTTTAAAAGCTGAAATTTTGACTGCGCATGGGTATCTTTAAGGCCGAATAGAAAGGTGTCCCTCGTATGCGAGAGGCCGTCTGGGTTGGTCCACCGCTTTGTCTATTTTTGCCGCAAAGCAACAGTGTGTAAGCATTTTTGTGTTTCGGTTTGAAAGCTATCGAAGGTAGTGAAATTACTGGGCATTGTGAGACTTAACATTTTATATCTCGCGATGACGAGCGCAGTTCAGTGACATGCAGTGTTCTGTAATCCAGAGTTATATGTGACGTTGGTTCTGTATATAGACAGGCGTGATTTTAAACAGCAGGCGAGCAAACTGTTCGTCTCGTCATTCAAGCAAATAATATAAAATAAAAATTAAATCGCAATAAAATCCGTATAAACTAGTTTTATTTCAATCACAAAACAAATAAATACACTCGACAGTCACACACATACGAGTAGTCCTGATCCCACACTAAGTTAACCTGTATCGTGGGTATCAGAAACTACGAGGGACTTGCGGTCCCACAACACCCAGACCCGAAACAAATATTTGTGGGTCACATAAACATTTGTCTCAGTGCGGAAATCGAACCCACGGCCTCACGATTCACAACCGGCTACTCTCCCACTGAGCCACGGAGGCTATCAGTAAAGTTTCAGATTACAAAGCATACCTTCCAGCCATAGTCAGTGTATGGTCAATATTAAGTCAATACAGTAGCCCGTGGCCACGTGACTGGCGTCACTCAACTGATAAAATTATTCAGAGAAACATATCTCATCAAGATATATTAACAGGTCCAATAGGGTCCAATAGTGGCACGTAATGACTATAAATCTTGGCAGGTAGTCTTTGAATGACGTCGAAGGACAAAAAGTATAATCGAAATAAAACTAGTTTATACGGATTTTATCGCGGTTTAATTTTTATTTTAGTCCCGACGTTTCGAAAGCTTTTCAGCCTTCGTGGTCACGGGAGAGAGAAAAGAACACATAGCTGATGTTAAACACCGACTCTCTACGAAGTCTGCAGTTGCTGAACATTCAGATGAAGGCTCCAAACATTCCTTAGATTTGACAAACCACAAATCCTTGCCAAAGAACACCGATTCCTACCTAGGATGATTCGCGAGGCTATTGAAATTAAGAAACACCCAAATTTCAATAGAGAAGATGGTTGGAAGCTTGCACAAGCCTGGGATCCAATTATACATTTAATTAAATCGGAACCCAAAAGACCAACTGCCAGACCTCAAGATACCGTGAGCTCTTTCTGCGTAGATCGGACTAGTGTCAACTAACTTTTTTAAATAATTAAAAATAAATGTATAATTTTAAAATGAAGGTAGCCATTGTAACATTAACTTTTCGAGACGACCTACACCTCAGTCTCTCCCGTGACCACGAAGGCTGAAAAGCTTTCGAAACGTCGGGACTAAAATAAAAATTAAACCGCGATAAAATCCGTATAAACTAGTTTTATTTCAATGTGTAATATTCGCGTAAACCTAAGAAATCACTAAGTATAATCGAGTTCATTATATCAAGGATATAATCGTGATAACGGGGATTTCTTGTCGAATGGTAGTAATGAACTAAAACAACAGCTAACTTTAGTTTCCCCTCATTATTTGGTACATTTTAAAATTTATTAGGTACAAGCTGGTGATAGCTCAGCGGGGAGTGGTATGGACTATCGAAACGAAAGTCACAGATTCGAAACCAGCCCCAAGTGCATACACCTCTGACTTTTCTAAGTTATGTGTGTATTAATTGTTAATTGTCACTTGCTTTAACGATGAAGGAAACATTGTGAGGAAACCTGCATACCTGAGAAGTTCTTCATAAGAATTTCGAAGGTATGTGAAGTCTGCCAACCCGCATTAGGCCAGCGTGGTGGACTAAGGCCTGACCCCTCTCATTCAGTAGAGGAGGGCCGTGCCCAGCAGAGGGGCATGTATAATACAGGGCTAGTATTATTATGTATGTCATGCCATAATCTCGGGACTACAGAGTCCCGGACTTTTGGAAGGCGTGCGTGGGGCCGAAGCCAACACGTAGAGGCCCGTTAGACATTTTTAATTTAATAAGGTGATGTGACACCGCCCGACGGCTATCCTTGTATACACTATAGAAGTGTATCCAAGGACAGCCCCCGGTTGGTGTAGGACTATTGTAGGGATGGGCAAAAATTTATATATTCTGTTTTATTGAGATGAGGTGTTGGTGAATTAGATAACCGGGTCTATGGAAAAGACTATGGCACCTGCCTGACCTATGTTAAAAACATGGATAAAATAGGCAGGTGGTGACTCGCCAACTCAGGTAGATGGGCTCCCCAAAATAGTCACTAGAAAAAGCGACAAGGGAGCAACACCCAGTTGAGTGGCTAAAGGGCGGAGAGGTGTCACTGGGCTTTATACAACGATCATTTGCTCCCTTAGGGTCCCATCACGTTGCCCACTCACCACTTACGTTTCACATCCACTCTTCGAGCATGAAGCTCTCGCGACTCCACTCTGACCGGCCGGTGAAGGCAAGCCAGAGGTGGGGGACCTGTTCCTCATCAGTGTTCACTCCAGCCGGCCAGTGAAGGCGAGCCAGAGATGAAGAACAGGAGCCTCCCCCGGGAGCACTCGGGTACGTAGGGTCGCTACTCCCCAACAGCTCGCCACAAGCTGCCCTGCGGGCGTATTATTATTATTATTAGGTACAAGCTGGTAGGTACCTTGTATGTAACAGAGCGTCTGGGTTGGTACCACAGTTTTGTGTACTTATGTCGCCAAACAGCAGTGTGTAAGTACTATCGTGTTACGGCTTGTTGGACATGGAAGCCGGTGAAATTACTGCCATGCAGTGCTTTGTAATACAAAGTTCTGTATGGTGTTCTCTCTGTTTATGGGTAGGCGTGGCGCTTACCATGACCGATCTGCTCATTTCGTCAATCAAAGTAATAAAAAAAAGTATAGAAGTGAGTCACCTGATGGTAAGTAATCTCCACCTAATGAACAACTAAAATACCAGAATAAACATGGATGCCTTTCCGAACTTAAAGGAAAGGAATGGGAATTTTGGATTAGGGTCCCGGTAATTCCATTCACCGTATGAAACTTGAGGAAATTATATGCGTGCACTTATCTGCGCCGGAACATCCTTACTAATACTATAAATGTGAATGTAAGTTTGTTTGTTACGCTTTCACGCGAAAACTACTTAACCGATCATCATGAAACTTTGTACACATATTCTTGGAGGTATAAGAAATAACATAGGATACTTTTTTATGAAAAAAAAAACTATTTGATTGTTACGCTTTCACGCCTAAATCACTGAACCGATTTTGATGAATTTTGATGTAGAGATAGATGGGACCTTGGAGACGGTTATAGGCTACGTTTTATTTCGGAAAAGTCTATTCACGCGTGCGGAGCCGCGGGCAAAAGCTAGTAGTCTATATTTGTGACATTTCAACGTACAGACATTCTGTGACCGTGTCAGAATACGCGTAGCTAAAATACAAGTGTGAACGATTGTTAAATGATCTAATATCACGAAGCATGCAGCAATTTGGTGTGTCAAAGATCTTAAACAGATATTTGCTACGAGTGGTAGAGCCACGCTGTAGACAGTTTTGTCTACAGCATGAATGGGCTGGCTCGTCCGGGTCGTTACCACCGTCTCACTGAAAACCGACGTAAAGTAGCAGCTTGCTGCTGCATTTCGTACGGTGAGTGAGATATCTGGACGCCCAAATCCTAATCCCTTAATTATCCCTTTCCTTTAAGGTCGGCAACGCGCCCATGACTCTTTTATAATCGTGGGCAGTGGAGATCACTTACCATCAGGTGGCCACTTGCTCGTATGCCATAAAATAAAATAAATAAAATTTGTAGATCACATAAACATTTTGTCTCGGTGCGGGAGTCGAACCCGCGGCCTTTCGCTTCACAGCCGGCTACTCGCCCACTGCGCCACGGGGCTGTCAATTCATTATGACGTTATAATGCCACAAAATCACATACAGTAACGTCAAGCCTTCATACAAGAAAACTAGTAAAAAAATGACAATACGCGAAGCCAAATCGCCTTGACCTCGATATTCGACTGAGTATTGAGTGTGAGCCATGAGTCATTCGCAGGTCCTTGAAAGAAAAACTTCCACAGTTAAATATAATTATAGCTTAGTTGTTAAAACAGGTTATGAGCAAGGTTCGAAATGGAGAATTACCACATTAAATGTCGGTGGGGATTGCACAATTATTATAAGTGGTAGAGCTGCGTAGTGGTTTGCTCGGTAGCATTTATAATAATAATAAATACACCTAACAGTCACACACATAGTTCTGACCCCATACTAGGTTAACCTGTATCATGGATATTAGGAACTACGAGGGACTTGCCAACCCACAACACCCAGACCCGAAACAACTATTTGTGGATCACACAAACATTGACAACTGCCTCGGTGGCGCAGTTGTAATGCGTACGCGGTGAGATTAAGCCAACGCTGAGGTCTCGGGTTCGATCCCCGGGTCAGGTAAAGTGGTATTGGGTTTTCTCTATTGCGAAATGCTCAGTATCAGCCCGGAGTCTGGAATTTGTGCCCGGTATGGCGACAGGCTTGCCCCCTATCACATTATGGGACGGAAATACGTTCGGCGAAATGTGGATGTACTGGTTACACCTACCCCTTCGGGGATTACAGACGTGAGTGCGTATGTATGTACTCCTATGTATGTACCTTTGTTACCCGGTTCATAAAAAACACCTATACCGTCCAAATTTCATACATATTATAATGCTAAATTAAGTCTCCAAATAAAATGGCTGCGACATACGGACGGACACACTGACGGACGGACAGATGAACATGACGAAATTATAAAGATTTCGTATTTTTCATTAAACACATTTTCATCAACCCTAAAAATCTCTATGTAGCGACTAGTGGTAAACTACTAAATTAAACTGACCCACAAACCTGTAGTTAAAACAACTTCACACTAAAATAGATTTCTTTATTTAGAACAGCACATGCCCGATGCTGGCAACATATAGCACAACATTATTATCTTGAAACCAAAAATAATTGAACTCATTATCAACTTTACAGATTTAAAATACACTGACGCATGCAAACTATGTTAATAAAAGCCGATTTTTCAACATTTAAATTTTCGTTACCAGAGATAATTTGCCGATTATCTTACTAATGAATTTTCGGCAATGGAATTTTTACCCTATATGGCGATACGTTCACCAGCTATCACATCACGGATCATTACGGAACGGAAATAGGCTCGTCAACGTTGGGTGTACTAGTTGCATTTCTGACTATCCCTTCGGCGATACAAGCGTGTGATTATGGTATGTATATCATTATGAGTGGTAGAGCCACGTTGTAGATAATTTTGTCTACACCATGAATGGGTATACTCGACCGGGTCGTTACCACTGTCTCACAGAAAACCGGCGTATAGTGGCAGCTTGCTGCTGTGTTTCGTACGGTGAGTGAGATATCCGGAGACCCAAATCCCCCTCCCCTTCCCAATACCTTAATTATACCTTTTCTTTAAGGTCAGCAATACGGCCATGACCTTTTGGTATTGTGGGCGTACATGGGTGGTGGAAATCACTTATCATCAGGTGACCCATTTGCTCGTTTACCGGCCTACGATATAAAAACAGGTGAATAAAATACTATACTATGTAATGTTCGATGGAATTCGTTGGTTACCTTTTATAGTCTCCTTGAGAATAGAGATAAAAGTAGCGTAGTCATACGCACTCACGCCTGTAATCCCCGAAGGGGTAGGCAGAGGTGTAACCAGTATACACACTTTTCGCCTAGCGTATTTCCGTATTTCGTCACAATACCGTACCGTCACAATACCGTACCGTCACAATCGGTAGCGTATTTCGCCATACGGGCACAAATTCCAGACTCCGGGCTGATATTGAGCATTTCGTAATAGAAAAACCCAATACCACTTTACCCGACCCGGGGATCGAACCCGAGACCTCAGCGTTGACCTCAATCGTAACGCGTACGCATTACAACTGCGCCACCGAGGCAGTCATCACTGTAACAATAGCGTAGTCATCACTGAAAAATCATGTTTTTACCTAATTACACAAAATTCCTTGTAATTTAGTAATGGAATCCAGGATCTGTCAGCCTACGCTGCCACTAGATCAATGAAATGATCCAATTACATTAGATTTTAATGTTCAGCGTGGGAATTTCTGTGGAAGCTATCTTGTACCGGTAACCGACGAGCAATGCGAAACAATATTACTCACCAACCGTCACGTTATTGTATGTTCTAATGTACTGGAAATTGCTTTACGGATGACGTCGGCTTTCACTCACGCACGGAAATTATTTTGCCATAACTACGATGATTAAAAATAAGTTTTAACAAATGGTCTTTTTAACCGACTTCAAAAAATGAGAAGGTTCTCAATTCGCCGCGTTTTATTTTTTGCTTTTTTATGTATGTACATCGATTTCTCCGCCAATTATGGCCATTTCACTCGATAGAGTTTAGCTGCGATGTGGTCCCATATAAATTTGGTTAAGATCTGATGACGGAGTACGGAGTAAAAAAATAAAACTCCTCAACGGACAACAGTACACTCGTCGCGATTGTGTTATTGTATTGGAATTTACATGCTATTGCTGTAACTACCACTAAATTTTGAAGTCGGTTTCTAAGTTTTGTTAAACATTAAATCACCACGTTCCGATGTGTGCAACGAACTACTAAATGAATGGCAATTGCGATAGGATTTATTAGTATTTCCTTTCGGTTCGCGATCGTCTAACAAGAACTTGACTAGAAATTGACCACTGTGTTTCACAATTTCTCACGGTTCATGGTCATGACCCACTTAATGACATCTGGCTTCTCCAGTTGTAAATGTCCCTGTGACTGAGCTTCATTATTTTGTCTCCCGCTTTGCTATGGAGGGAAGTGGACAATTATTATTTCCAACTTCTCCCTAATTAAATAAATAAATACACCCAACAGTCACACACATAGTCCTGACCCCACACTAGGTTAACCTGTATCGTGGGTATCAGGAACTACGAGGGACTTGCGGTCCCACAACACCCAGACCCGAGACAAATATTAGTGGATCACACAAACATTTGTCTCGGTGCGGGAATCGAACCCACGGCCTCTCGCTTCGCAGCCGGCTACTCGCCCGCTGCGCCACGGAGGCTGTCAATTATCTATTTAATTCATTTCGTTGCGGGATAAATACAGATTTGCATTCCCAGAGACTCGCCGAGCTTCATTCCTCGGTGTTGAAATATGCGTGCCATTGTCGATCCTTGCTTACAGGAGTTGGCGGGTAGTCTTTGGTGCCGTACCTGATTATTTTTGTACCGGATTGTGTAGCGATAACTGTACAAATGGTAAAAAACCCGCCACATTGGCTCGATCAGGCGAATCGCGTTTCAGAGTCATCCAGTGCATATTTAACAACTTCAGGCCAGGGTGGAATGCTTTTTGACAGAAGGCATTTTATTTAACCCCGTATTACTTTGGCGTGCCATAATTAAAAAAAAACTGATTAATTCAATAGAACCCTACCCGGTTTGCAACTTTTCTTAAAACCCTGTTTATACTGCTTGGCACTCGTCCCAACGGCAGTCTACTACATTTTTACTCATATTCTAGAACTAGATATGTATGATTAATAGAATACCTCCGAAACCATATCGGTATTATAGGTACTTATATAATAATATCCTTATCAGGTGTAATTTGGACTACATTTTATGCGCAGTCATATTAAATCAGAAGCTTATCTGTGGTATGTTCCTTAGCAACAGATAAAATGTTTCAAAGGTGATTATAATTAAAAAAATGTATACCTGACCTAGCCTAACTCACCGTGGTATTATGGTTATAAATATATTCATGGCTTCCTTTCAGCTCAGAAGAGGCTAGCATTTAGCCTGAGATTAACAATGATTAAATATTTTTTATAGCATATGCTAGCAAACGAACAAAGTCTTATTAGAACTCATTTCTGCCGCCAAACAACAGTGTGTAAGCATTGTTGTGTTCCGGTTTGAAGGACATTGAAGCCAGTGTAATTACTGGGCATTATGAGACTTAACACCTTATGTTTCGGGGTGACGAGCGCAGTCCAGTGTCATGCAGTGCTTTATTTAAAGTTCTGTGTGGCGTTGCTTCTGTTTATGGGCAGGCGTGGCGCTTACCATCAGGCGAGCGACCTGCTCGTCTTGTCATTCAATCTAATAAAAAAAAAAAAAAGTTAAATATTGAAACCATAACCTGACCTACCCTAATCGATATACGAGTAAATTATGCTTGAACCACAAATGTGGTTTATCTTAAGAAATATACGTTTGCCTCATTCATAACATTTTATGTGATTATACAACACTTATACAGATTTGATTATACAATATGTAACCATGACTGTCTCGGTGGCGCAGTTGTAATGCATACGCGTTACTATTGAGTCTAACGCTGAGGTCTCGGGTTCGATCCCCGGGTCGGGTAAAGTGGTATTGGGTTTTCTATTACGAAATGCTCAGTATCAGCCCGGAGTCTGGAATTTATGCCCGGTATGGCGATAGGCTCGCCCCCTATCACATAAGGGATGGAAATACGCTCGGCGAAATGTGGGTGTACTGGTTACACCTCTGCCTACCCCTTCGGGGATTACAGGCGTGAAAGCGTATGTATGAGTGCGTATGTCTATATGTCTGTCTTCACGACCTAGAAAGGGCCAACAGGGGTTTTGTTACAACTGTATATCTCCAGAATATATTACCTTGTTTAAGGAAAATAAACAGATTATGAACTAAATACCACGATATGGAAATTTTACTATTTTCGAAATGCGTAAAACAAATAGTGCCTCGGTGGCGCAGTTGTAATACGTACTTGTTACGACTGAGACTGACGCTGAGGTCTCGGGTTCGATCCCCGGGTATTCAAAAGTGATATTGGGTTTTTCTATTACAAATTGCTCAGTATCAGCCCGGAGTGGTGACTGGTATAGCGATAGGCTCGCCCCCTAATTACATCATAGGACGGAGATACGCTCTGCAAAATGTGGCTTCACTGGTTACACCTCTGCCAACCCCTTCGGGAATAACAGGCGTGACTGCGTGCAAAAAACAAATAGTATTGCGTAATGAGTAATGAGCGTCCTGCTCGTCTCGCATTCTAGCTAATAAGAAAGAAAGGACGAATAACTATGTCAGTCTCCGTGGCGCAGTGGGCGAGTAGCCGGTTGCGAAGCGTAATGCCGTGGGTTCGATTCCCGCATATAGACAAATGTTTGTATAATCTACAAAAAATTGTATCGGGTTTGGGTGTTGTAGGACCAAGTCCCTCGTAGTTCCTGATTCCTACGATACAGGTTTACCTAGTTTGGGGTCAGGACTATGTGTGTAACTGTTGGGTATATTTTATTTAAATAACTGGCAAACAATTGAATGATTCTATCACTTGTTTTTATAAACCAGTTATTTGAAGCTCGTGAAACACTCAATTCTAAAAGTCGAAGAACGTAAACTGCACGTCATTGTTCAATGGTAAATATTAACATTTCATTTACAGTGGTTTCGATTATGTCTGATCCAAATCTGTCTTCACTTTTCTAAATCAATATACTTTTAGATTTGTGATTCACTATGTGCGTAGAATAATGGTTTATTTGAAACTTTTGTTTACATACATTGTTGATGTTGTTGATGAAGCTCGTACCGTTTTCTGGGTCATGGTATAGACCTGATGATGATATTTTAGTTGCATTCTGGACCACACAAGTTACAGATCTTTCCCATTTTTTCATTGATGTGTTTGTCGAAAACTGATACTTGATGTTGAATCCAAAACCATACGAGAGAGATTTTGTTTGAAAAAATATCATTCGATAGAGTTTAGCTGCGATGTGGTACCATACAAATTTTATTAAGATCTGATGAAGTACGGAGTAAAAAATAAAACTCCTCAACGGACAACAATACACTCGAAGCAATTGTGTTATTGTGTTGGAATTTACATGCCATTACTAAAAAATTAAAAATAAATAAGTTTTAACAAAATTTAGAAACAGATTTCAAAATAATTACACTAAAATTCATGAATGACAATTTCTATAGGTCTCTTTGGAGTCGGTGCCATTTTATTTGGCTAGCAGCGACAGGCACTGACTCTAAAGAGGCCTATAGAAATGGCCATACTGTCTAACAGTAGTCACTATCCAAGTGGGTTTAAGTACCCTACTACCGAACTAATGATAAGTTCTACATCGACTCAAACCAACAAAAATACATGAACTCCCCCACAATTAAGCCATGGCACAGAATAGAAATACTCTCGTCAGCTAATATTATTTTTGGATTGCAATGTGTTTATCATATTTAGTAAATACTATGGCATGTGTTAAAAATATGTGTAGTTAAATTCATCCCAAACACACGTCCCGGTAATAAGAAACGCCAAATATTTTCCTTTAATTTCGTGATGTTCCATTCTCAGAAAAGGCGTGCTGCTTTTTATTGCAGATAATGATGTCAATAAATCACCAAAACTGATCGATACAAATGGAATGCTGGTTTGTAGGTATTAAAATAAGATCATAAAATGATGTCATTGTGTAACAAAAAATAAATTGTGGATGTAAAAGAAATACCATCATGCCTGTATCCCTGAAGAGGCAGCGAATTCCGTTCAGTATTTTATGAAGAGGATTTCCGTTCTTACATACGTGTAGTAGATAAGTCACACTCACTCAAGGCATTAGCTATAAGCAAAAATCCAGTTGGTTCCACCAGAAATACTCATATAATGTTTGCCCCATCTGGGAATTGAATCCAAGACCTGAATGTTTATAGTATTATGTCACAGCATGCTGTGAAATAGGACCATAGAAATGTGAATAGAAAATATGAAGTTTAGATTGCTATTACACTGTCAGACATTTCTCATATATCTATGAGCTATAGAAGTAGGAACATTTTTATATGATAGTGGAATAGCGATCTTAGTATAAGTATACTTTGCGATAAGAACATTGGCTTATCCGTTGAATGTCATTATCGAAAAAAAAACTAAATCTAGACAAATTTGTTTACAGCATGAATAGGCCGACTGAGGTGGTCCGTGGTACCACTATTTTATAGAAAACCGACTTTTTTATAAATAGAATAGGCCAGCAAACGAGCAAGTGTGTCATCTGATGGTAAGTGATCACCACTGCCCAGATACGGCCATAATACTAGAAGAATCATGGGCGCCTTGCCCACATTAAATGAAAGGTATAATGGGATTGGAAAGGGAAGGGGATTTGGCTCTCCGGATATCTCACTTAGTAGCGTTTAGTACGGTAACTAATGAAACTTCTAATTTACGTCGGTTTTCTGTTAGATAGAGACCCGGTCGAGCCGGCCATTTCGTACTGTATACAAAATTATCTACAGTGTGGCTTTACCATAAGCCGACGTGACGTAGTAGCTCCGCTGTTGTGGGATTATCCATAAAACCCCTCTTTCCCCCAATCTCCATTAATTTCCTTAAAAATCAGCAACGCACTCTAAATTTCCTTGGTACGTATTGTAGGTTTGAATGGGTAGTAGTGGTGACTTATCATCAGGTAACCTACCTGACTGTTTACCCACTTGTTTATTTTATTTATTTGTCTTTTACACCTTTTTTTAACGTTGGGAAACCTTTATGGCCACCTCCCCAACGCGTGGTCAGTCGGGGCGGTTATGTCCGACTCCCACGGACTAAAACCCAACGGTGTTCCTCCAGGTGCGCTTGTTCGGTCGGGGCTGCGGGGACGCTATTGTAATCTTCCGCGGCCCCAACGGCGCCGGCCCTTGTAAAGGGCCTCTCCGGTCGGTGGGTGATGGGGGAGTTATCCACCCACCTATTTGCTCCTGTGCTTTACACCTGCCATTATTAATTGTGTGGCAACATTGAACTTACGTCCTAAAAAGTCTATTACAATTTTTTTCATTTATTACAGGTTTTCCTATTTTATAATTATTTATCATTTTTTATTATTAATTATTCTTGTTATCATTGTTAACTATTTATTGCTATCATTATTACTACCCACTGACTGCCTCGGTAGCGCAGTTGTGATGCGTACGTACGCGTTACGATTTAGGCTGACGCTGAGGTCTCCCCGCGTCGGGTACAAGTGGTATTGGGTTTTACTATTACGAAATGCTCAGTATCAGCCCGGAGTCTGGAAATTTGTGCCCGGTATGGCGATAGGCTCGCCCCCTATCACATAAGGGACGGAGATACGCTCGGCGAAATGTGGGCGTATTGGTTACACCTCTGCCTACCCCCTTTTTTATTGCATAGGCCGGCAAACGACCCAGTGGGTCACCTGATGGTAAGTGATCTCCAACGCCCATGTACGCCCATAATACCAAAAGAATCACAGGTGCGTTGCCGACCTTAAAGGGAAGAGATAATTAAGGGATTGGGAAGGGGAGGGGGTGTTGGCCTCCGGATATTTCACTCACCGTACGAAACGCAGCAGCATCCCCTTCGGGGATTACAGGCGTGAGTGCGTATGTATTACTACCCACTTATGTTATAATTAACGTCAAACAGACGGTAGAATGCGCGAGTAAAAGCACAAACAAAACTCCAAGTAACTTATATGCTGATCCACATAGTAAGATAAGGACTGGTTGATGATTGCGCTTTGCGATTGATAGATAGTGGCGTTGGAAAAGTCCTGCGTTTCTCCAAGGCTGAGGGAAGCCCACCACGATACGATCTTGGAGTTTTGGTCACTAGATCTCATTTATATCTTGTTCACCTTTCCCTTCGGATGTCCGTAGGGCTTTTCCTACGCAAAAAAATTATAGTATTTCCCTAAGGATATCCAAAGGGTTAAATGCGTAATAAAAACCTGTCGCTAATGATTGCAGGATAATTATTTCTGGCATCGCATGACACAATGATGTCATAATAGAATGTTAGTAGTTTATTAATTATCAAAGTCCTGGTTTCGATTCCCGGGCTAGGTAACACTAATGTGGAAGATGATCATTTGAAAAACATACGTCGGGTACTCAGGATTAGAAGTTGGGACGTATACGTGAGGCCGCCTGGGTTGGTGCCACCGATTTGTCTATTTCCGTCCCATGATGTGATAGGGGGTGAACCTATCACCATATCGGGTGTAATTCCAGACTCCGGGTTGATACTAAGCATTTCATGATAGAAAAAGCCTACATCACTTTACCCGACCCAGGCATCGAACCCGAGACCTCAGCACAGCAATCGTAACTCGTACGCATTATAACCGCGCCATCGAGGCAGTCACGATATAAAACAAGTTAATCACATAAACCTACTTGTAAACCTGAATTGAGTGCATTTGTTGTTTTCCATTGAGGAATTTCCATTTGCCTTCGAATTCCGTCATCAAATTCATAACGGACCATAACGGAAAAAGCTTATTAAAAAATAGACTCCACATCGGTGCATAGGTATTTGCTGGGGGTTTTCGTGAGCATATGCATATGAAACATATATACAGACGAGTTGAGAGCCTCCTTCTTTTTGAAGTCTGTTAGAAATAACTGATGAATATATACGCACTCACGCCTATAATCCCCGAAGTATCTCCGCGTATCTCCGTCCCACAATGTGATAGGGGGCGAGCCTATCGCCATACCGGGCACAAATTTCAGACTCCGGGCTGATACTGAGAATTTCGTAATAGAAAAACCCAATATCACTTTACCCGGGGATCGAAACCGAGACCGACCTGACCGAGAGAGACCCGAGAGATATGATTTTATATATTCTAGTAATAGTTGGAATATAAGTGGATCATTAACATCTTAGGCCCAAAGCCAACCTCACCTACGCGTAGCACACTATGCTGATTAACGAACGAGGCAGTGGCGAAACTTGGTTCCCGTTGCGGATTGTGGGGATTAGACCATCGAAATAAGATGACAAGAAACGTAACTCAAGCAAAAAAACGACCCCACCAAAACTCTGTGCAAGAGGGCGGGGCTATAAAAGTCTGTGCAGCACGTTCATTCATCAATTCATAAAAATTTATTCATTATCTCTAGATGACACTTAATACCTCTAATTTTTTGCGCGGTGCAGAACGTCCTATCTCGTTCTAGAAATGTAATATTTAACATTAAATCTTATGAAATAAAGTAATTTTTTGTTACTTTTATGAGTGTTACGTGTGATTTTACCTTTGCATGTGTAAGTAAGTAGAGCCGTATTTTTGGCAGATTCATATGAGAGTTATCGTTCTAGTTATCTTATTTTTTTGGTTCAGTCATGTTACATTGTAATACAAGTTCTAAACGGTGTTGCTTCTGTTTATGGGCAGGCATGGCGTTTACCATCAGGCGAGTGATGCCCGGCTCGTCAGTCATTTACATTAAACTGGATATTTGATGAAGTAGGAGCAGAATGTGCGATTCATTGTGTGTGTTTAGTTTAAATGCGTCATAGTTTACATTCTACAGGCGTCAATAATGCGCCAAAACAAATATTTTGTTCATGGCTCATATTTTTTTTTAGGATCTTACTGACCAGTTGATTGTCAACAAATATTGTCAGATGCGAAGTATTTGATTACTAGCTTTTGCTCGTGGCTCCAGCCGCGTGAATGGTCTTTTTCAGGATAAAAAGTAGCGTATGTTCTTAGATCTTTTCATCCCAAACCGTTCACCTGTTGAGGCGTGATTGACTAACAAACATCCAAATTCACAAACATCCAAACTTCCACGTTATGAAGAGTAGTAGGATTAGTACTGCCTCGGTGGCGCAGTTGTAATGCGTACGCGTTACGATTGAGGGCAACGCTGAGGTCTAGGGTTCGATCGCCGGGTCGGGTAATGTGGTATTGGGTTTTTCTATTATGAAATACTCAGTATCAGCCCGGAGTCTGGAAATTTGTGCCCGGTATGGCGATAGGCCCGCCCCCTATCACATTATGGGACGGAGATACGCTTGGCGAAATGTGGGTGTACTGTAACCACCTCTGCCTACTACTACAACAGGCGTGAGTGCGTATGGTATGGTATTTTTTTTCTGCGTGGCGTTATCCTGGCTCACTACCAGGGTCCGTCTTCCCATCTGATTTAACGGTGGATTTAGTATTATTTGGAGCGATCCGCCATCTGACCCCAACAATCCGCAACGGTTACCAAGTTTCACCATTGCCTCGTCCGTTAATCAGCAGAGTGTACCTTGTCCCATTTTTTTTTCTCCGCTGGAAACCCTGTGTCCAACAGCTGATTTTAGCTGTCCTTGATTATTTATTTATTTAAACTAAAAATAAATAAATATTATGTTAGTTAAAACGAGGAAAATCATTTTACATACTTCTCTATGAAACTACTATAGTGGTTAAAGGCAAAACCGAAAAGGAAAGCTTACGATATAAGGTAAAACGGGTAAAACCATTAAACGCTGTTCCCATGTCAATGAAATTCATTCACGTGATTATGAACTGCTAAAGGAAATGATAGGTTTTAGTTGAGTCACTGTTGTGAATAGTGAAGCAAATCGTGAGGAAACCAAAAATGTACAAAATGGTTTCATAAAAGTAATTAAATACAAAATAGTAATAGGTTTTGTATTTTATATTTCTCTCTTCATACATATTTTAAAGTTTTTTTTTTTTATATGGGCACGGCAAAGTGACTACGCTACACCTGATGTTAAGTGCAGCGCAATCCAAGAATACTGTCGACCAACGACAGACAATGTGTCTATCGTAGATCGGCAAAATTAAAATTTAAAAAATTATGCCGGCCTGCCTAATTGCTTCTTCACACTCCGTTTGAAGATATGTGAAGTCTACCAACTCTTATCCAGCCAGTGTGGTGGCCGTATTGTCTTACCTCTTTCATTAGTAGAAGAGGCCCGTGCCCAGTAGAAACATAATTTAAAACAAAAGCAAATTAGAAAGGATACGAAGTGATATGCAAATAACAATTTGTGCAATTCCATTTCATAAAATGACGTAGAGATTTTTGAGTATTTTCCATACGGGTCCAATAGAGTACCTTTTAATTCGGTTAAAAGCCAGTGGCTCAGGAACAAAAGAGAATGAACAGGATTCACCAGGGTAAAATAACTATTTGACTTGGTGAGAAATAGAAAGGAATATGCGGAGTTGACAGCCAACATCCAATAGTGAATAGGCAGCGCAAGAGAGAGAAAAACAACTCAACGAACGTTGAGGATCAACGAATATGTCTGTATGCTATATGACGAAATATGTCAGTCAACTTTTTATTAGTATCTATGATTATGAATATTATCGATCGATTATCGGATTATCAGCCTCCGTGGCGCAGTGGGCGAGTAGCCGGCTGCGAAGCGAGAGGCCGTGGGTTCGATTCCCGCACTGAGACAAATGTTTGTGTGATCCACAAAAATTTGTTTCTGGTCTGGGTGTTGTGGGACCAAGTCCCTCGTAGTTCCTGATACCCACGACACAGGTTTACCTAGTGTGAGTTCAGGACTATGTGTGTGACTGTTGGTGTATTTATTATTATTATATATTATTATTATTATCGGTATCAACAGAATTTTTTGTCTTTAAAACCAGTTCAAACCAGTTCAAAGTTTTAAATATTTATCTTTAGCGATATTGTTATCAATCCTGAATAACAATTTTGTACTTCGATTTCATAATTTAATAACATGGTAATCACAGAATTGAAAACGTGTATTCAATGTTCAAAGCAGAATTACACCATATTTCATCATTACATGAAACATTAGATGACGTTCGTGGGAACTGTCAACTTAGCCTGAGTGGTAGAGCCACGCTGTAGACAGATTTGTCTACAGCATGAATGGGCCGGCTCGTCCGGGTCATTACCACTCACTGAAATCCGGCGTAAAGTAGCAGCTTGTTGCTGTGTTTCGTACGATGAGTGAGATATCCGGAGGTCCAAATTCCCCCCCAAATACCTTACTTATCCCTTTCTTTTAACCCCTAACATTCGTAGAAAAAGCGCGTGCCTAGCGGTGGAACTTATATAAGACTTGAGTGAGTATTTTTATATTGTAAGGTTTACTTGATACAATACAATTTGAACAACAAAATTCTAAGTGGTTAAAATCTATGATGAAAAACTAAATCTTTGACATCCATGCACCGATTTTGGCAATTCTTGCACATAAAATTAAACAATTTTGATGAATGATTTCAATCATTGATCATTAAAACTACAACACTGATTTAAAATTAAAAGATTTTTTTGCGCTCTAGTTTTTTGACTCGCATGGACAGCCTGAAGCAAGATGTAAATCAGGGGGGCGAGCACGAACAACTTACGACTAAGTATTCGAATCGAGAACGCTAGCATTTGTATGAAGGTTCAAACAATTTTTTGACATTTCGATACGAATACGTTCTCGCAAGTTATTCGTGCTAGCTCCTCACATGTACAACAGCGCATAAAAACAGCAGCCATTTGCTAGGTATTAAATTGACTATCAGCAATTTTCTTTCTTTTATAAAATATTACTTTTACTTCTAAATATTGACCGTATTCGAACTTCGGAGAGCCAGTAAAATGTCGGTCCCAGGTGTTGTCAACTGACAGCAGTCGTTAAGCTAAGTCGGATGCCTTCGGATGGCTTGAAACCTTTGACAATATATTATGTTATACAATATTAACTTAAGTTTTTTTTTATAGTATAGGCCGGCAAACGAGCAAGTGGGTCACCTGATGGTAAGTGATCTTTACCGCTCATTTACGCCCACAATACTAAAATAATCATGGGCGCGTTGCCGACATTAACAATAAAAAAAATATACGAATTAAGAAATTACACTGCTTTTGTTTGTCGGTTAAAATACTAGCGCCATTCAAAACGCTTGAGTATTGCGTGAGGTCGGCAATGAATTCGAGTAAACAGCGTGTTATATCGATAAGCCGCGAAATCGTTCATTCTGTGTCATATTTCGTGAGTTGAGGTTTCGTGTGTAAAGTTTTTGGGCATGGACTAAATTGTGCGCGAAAGCGATTTGCTGTGTCTGAAAGTAGGTCATACTTTTTGATAAAGGAATTAACAAACATACGCACTCACGCCTGTAATCCTCGAACGGGTAGGCAGAAGTGAAACTAGTACACCCACATTTCGTCAAGCGTATCTCCGTCCCATGATGTGATAAGGGGCGAGCCTACTGCCATACCAGGCACAATACCAGATTCCAGATTGATACTGAGCAGTTGGTAATAGTAAAAACCCAATATCACTTTTGTCTACAGGTAAATGGGCTGGCTCGGCCGGGTTTTTATTAACGTCTCACAGAAAACCAACTTAAAGTAGCAGCTTGCTGTTGTGTTTCGTACGGCGAGTGAGATATCCGGAGGCCCAATTCCCCCTCCCCTTCCCATACCAAAAATATCCACCATCGTGGGTGAATGAGATTTCCCGTAAAATACCCTTTTTAAGGTATTCCCATTCTGTATTCATTTCCCTATAAATTGGTAACGTTCCCCAAATAGTCCAACTGGTATTTTGCCTATGTTCTGCTACAAGAAGCTCACATAGGTACCATCGCTTTTATTCTTTCCGCCAGTAAAATTACTGGGCATGTGTGACTTAACATGTTATGTCTCGGCATGACGTGCGCAGCCCAGTGCCATGCAGTACTTTGTAATTCAAAGTTGTTAATGGTGTTGCTTCTGTTCATGCCCAGGCTTGGCACAATGGCGCGTGCCTGACAGTTATGTAATTAAAAACAATATTTTACCATATACCAAATCTATCTCTCGACATATGGTTATAATGTAGATTATACCGGTTATTTAATAAACATACTTACATAGATAAACATTACCTTGTTATAAATTATTGCGAATGACTAGAAATTACTGGATTTTGTTTTCTCTTGAGGTCAGATGATGAGGGTGAGTACTCGCAGCACACTAGATGCAACTGGATCCAACCACTAGGCAGTACTCCAAACTAGTGACTACGAAGTACAAATGAATATTATTTTGTGTCATATCCGGTGACAAATATTATTACCATACATAATTATTATTGATTGTATTAATTGTTAATTATCACTTGCTTTAACGGTGAAGGAAACATCGCGAGGAAACCTGTATACCTGAGAAGTTATTCATAAGAATTTCGAAGGTATGTGAAGTCTGCCAAACCGCATTAGGCCAGCGTGGTGGACTAAAACCTAACCCCTCTCATTCAGTAGAGGAGGCCCCGTGCCCAGCAGTGGGACGTATATAATACAGGGCTAGTATTATTATAATTATTCGAGCATAACAGACAGAGAAATATTAGTAACAGAAAATATTTCTAGACAAAGAATATTGCGCTTAATTGTTGAACAGGCAGTAATGAAAAAAGCCTCCGTGACGCAGTGGGCGAGTAGCTGCGAAGCGTGAGTCCGTGTGTTCGATTCTCACACCGAGATTTTTTTTTGTGTGATCAAAAGATATTTGTTTCTGGTCTGGATATTGTGGGACCTCAAGTCCCTCATAGTTCCTGATACCCACGATACAGGTTAATCTAGTGTGGTGTCAGGACTACAGGTCCCCACTTCTTTCATTTAAGGTCGACAACAGAGCTATGATTATTTTGTTAATGTGAGGGTTAATGGGTAGTGGAGATCACTTACCATCGAGCGGCACACTAGCTGACCTCTGCTATATAGAAACAGTAGCTTTTAGCTGCGGCTCCACAATCATGAATGACCTCCTCCAGGATAAAAGGTAGTATATCCTAATACAGGTCATGGTCTATCTGTGTGCCAAATTTCATCCAAATATTGTTAAAGCGTGATTGACTTACAAACATCTAAACTTTTACATTTAAAATATTAATAGGATCTGCAAGCTGCTATCAGTTATCAAAATATAATATATGTACGGATAAAAATGTCTAATCAATGACGCAAAGTGATAATAACACAGGTAACAACAAGTGAAAGACGTAACCGAGATAGAGACTGATTAATAAGAGACGCGTGTGACACCGGCGCGGGTTTTCTTGTATACAACATGTAACAAAAACCCTGGTCGTCCTATTAGTTGTGTTGTGAGAATCGATACTCAAACATAAGGAAATATCTCTAATGAGAAAAATCTTACATAAAAATGGGACAGATAGTGGGCCAGCAGCTCAATGAAAGCGGTATTTTAAATGAAATACTAGTATGTGTTTTACGTGCGTATTAGTAAAGCGGCGACTTGTTGTATTAGTAAAAAGGTACCGTACCGAGTAACTACCACCTTTGATAAACCACCGGGAGATCGCCTATAGTTATTTTTATGGTAGAATTTTCTTAATTGAGATATTTCTTTACATTTGAATAACGATTCTGATAACGTGGTTAAAAGGAAAAACAGGATTTTTGTTACATCTTGTATAATTCTCGGCAATTTCTAGAAGTTAAACACATTATATTGGTATTTGGCCTATAATTGATGTGATTATTTATGCGTAAAAGAGTCGCCTCATTAATCTAGTAGCAGCACGCATAGGCTGTGAAACCCTGAGGTTCTAGGATCCATTCTCAGGTCGGTAATTAAACAGTTGAGTTATTAGATTCGAAAAACACATGTAAATTCTCCGATATTGGAGTTTGCGCCTGATATGGCGTTAGCATGAGCCCTATTAACACTATGGGACTGATATAAGCTCAGCGAATCTTGGATCTACTAATTGCATGTCTGTCTACCTCATCGAGAATACAGACATATGCATAAATGTATCTATATAATGCAGTGAACTATGTAGCATATTTACCGTTATTGAAAAGTTCTAAGATCATTCAAAACTCTGTAAAACTGGAGACATACCAGTTAGATACCAATTTGCATTCACAAAAAGGTAACTCGCGGCTCAACTTTGGCCTTTTAATTAGCTATGACGCCAAATTGATTAATTTATCTGATATTTATAATAACAATGTATATAAAACGCTATTATTAGATACGATTGACCGCGAAGTATTACTGATGTAATAAACATATTATTACGAAATATCTCAGCATAAATATTGCTACTTTTTTCGAATTTTCGGAGGCACAAATCCCTTTCCCCATTCTAACGTTCATCCCTTTAAAGTTGGCAACACGTCCACGATTCTTCTAGTGTCTAGAGCGTACAAATACAGTGGAGATCCCTTAACATCAGGGGACCTACTTGCTCATTTGACGCCCATTACTATAGAAAAAGTAACTAAGGAACAAAAGTTCGAAAGTCTCATTGCTAAGAGATCCATAATTTCTCAATTAAGGCGAAAATCTACCTTACTACCACTAAATTCTACAATATTTTCCATGACACTGATGATCTCCTATGGACTGGACCAAACACAAAACCTACAGGTGTAAAAAAACTCATTTTAATAACGGAATTGTAAATGGGGTGGGTCCCCCCTCCAAACGATGACATCATTCTGACGTGTGCTAGTTTTCCTCGAACTTCAGCCGATCATATGGCCTTCAGTTGACTATAAAGCTCGTTTTCAGGAACGCAAATGTATGGCAATATACATAAACATATATGTATTATTATAGTAAACCTACTCGTATATCTCGTTATATGTTCACTACTATTTGAATAGATACCGTAATCCATAAGCCTAATGATTCATTTAGAATAAAGCCGAGTTCCTGTGTGCCCATCGAAACCTATTCAACAAGCCCAAACACGAGTCAAGATAATAGTCCTACAATTTGGAGTCCTTCTATTTTATTCTGCTACTATTAAGAGTATAAATATCAAAGCTAAGATGATTGTGAGTTTGTGAATTGGCATGTTTGTTAATAAGTCACGATTTAACGGCTAAATAGTTTTGGATGAAATTTACCACACGTAGACCATGAAAAAGCCTTTTACATGGGCGGAGCCGCGACCAAAGTCATGGGTATCAGGAACTACAAGGAACTTAGGTACTTACCACACAGACACAAAGCAAATATTTGTGGATCACAAACATTTGTAGATATATCTACTTTTACTCACCGAGGAGTTGGAAGTTATAGACGGCTTAGTTGCAGCATAAGGTATTCTAGCTAAAACACTCTTCATTAAACTAGCTATCAAATAAAAAACACATCTATTCCAACCCATTCGTTTAGTCGCTACGTGTAACAGATACACCCCTCTTTTTGTGTGGGGTTAAAAATTATGTAAAACCATCATGGTAGTTACTAGGACTAGTATACTTCTACTATGAAGCTTTTATTCTTTTTTCCGCCTAGCGTTATCCCGACTTAATTCCAGGGTGACGACGGCATTCTTGACGGCGGATTTGGTGTTAGATGGAGCGACCCGCCGTCTGACCCCCACAACCCGCACCGGGAACCATGTTTCTCCATTGCCTTGTACGTTAACCAGCAGTGTACCACAAGCAGGTAAGGTTGGCTTTGGGCTTAAGATTTTGGTAGCCCACTTAAACTGCACTTCCACTACGACGACTAAATAAGGCAATATAAACTATGAAAATGGTACGTTCTTTTAATGTAGGCACTTCATATAAAACTTACTGTAGTTGCAATACAATATAGTATATACAGTATATACATACATACATATAGTATATATAGTATGTACAGAGCTGTTCAAAAAGCCATTATCAATCCATTGAATCCAGTAATATTACTGGGCATTATGACTGAATGATTAACATTATATGTCTCAGGTTGACAAGCGCAGTTCAGTGTCATGCAGTAGTTTGTAGATAGAAGTTCTAAGTGATGTTGCCACTGTTTAGGCTGGTGTGGCCAGTGCAGGCGTGGCGCTTGCTATCAGGCGAACCACCTGCTCGTCTCGCCATCAAGTTTTATAGAATAAATTTTAAGAAAAAACATCGTCAGTGAATGACGTGACCTCCCCATGGTCATTGTCTTACCTGGCTACGTGATTTAGGTGGCGTAGACATTCTCTGAATCTACAAGGTTTTGATGCTGCTTAAATCAATACACAAAGGTGAAGGCCCCTTATAACAAGCCTGCCTGAAAAGAAGTATTATGTTTTTAGGGAAAATGAAAATAAACTATTTCATTTCATTTCAAGGCGACCGATCATTTATGAATCTGTGAGTTTTTTTTTCACCACTCCTGGCTCACGAGATATCGCGCACGTGAGAGAGAAACCTTTGTCGATATCAACCAGTTTTGTGTTTATACCGGAACGATACAGAGAATGAAAAGACATATAGAGATAGCAGGAGAAAATGAGTCGACAAAATTATCTCGAGGCGCTTGTGTTAAGCCCGCTAAACGCTTTAATCGATTGAAGTGACCCTGCCATCGTTAAAATCTAATATTATCACTGAAGACATAATATTACAAGGTGGTAGTCCCTCGTATGCGAGAGGCCGGCTGGGTGGGTGCCATCGCTTTGTCTATTTCTGCCGCCAAGCAACAGTGTGTAAGCAATGTTGTGTTCCGGTTTGAAAGACATTGAAGCCAGTGACATTACTGGACATTATGAGACTTAACACCTTATGTCTAGGGCTGACGAGCGCAGTTCAGTGTCATGCAGTGCTTTGTTATTTAAAGTTCTGTGTGGCGTTGCTTCTGTTTATGAGCAGGCGTGGCAGGCGAGCGACCTGATCGTCTTATCATTCAAGCCAATAAAAAAAATATGTAAGGTGTTTCTGGATAATAAATGGACGACGGACGACTAATTCCAGGCTTATTTTTGCTATTCCGTCACGGAAGAAGACGAGTATACAGTCAATAACAATAAAAGTATAATTTTTTAAAAGTGCGTCCACTCTTCCGTGACGTTTCACCGCGACGCGACGAGAGGCGTGGCTGTCACACGTACTTGTTACGCTAATATCATCCATATTAGTTCGTAACGTAATCCATATTAAACGCCAAGTCACGGCGAAATATTACGGAATGTTCATGAGAGGTGGATATCACTTACTATCAGATGACCCACTTATATAATACCAGCCCTGTATTATATACGTCCCACTGCTGGGCACGGGCCTCCTCTACTGAATGAGAGGAGTTCGGCCTTAGTCCACCACGCTGGCCTAATGCGGCTTGGCAGACTTCACATACCTTCGAAATTCTTATGAAGAACTTCTCAGGTATGCAGGTTTCCTCACGATGTTTCCTTCACCGTTATAGCAAGTGATAATTAACAATTAATACACACATAACTTAGAAAAGTCAGAGGTGTATGCACTTGGGGCTGGTTTCGAACCTGCGACTTTCGTCTCGACAGTCCATTCAATTAAATATATTATGGAATGCCTCGGTGGCGCAGTTGCAAAAATTATGCGTTACGACTGAGGTAGACGCATTCAGACGGTTTCAGGTTCGATTCCAGAGTCGGGTAAAAGTGATATTGGGTTTTTCTATTACGAAATGCTCAGTATCAGCCCGGAGTCCGGAATTGTGCTCGATATGGCGGTAGGCTCGCCCCTACCACATCATGGGACGGAGATACGCTGGGCGAAATGTGTGGGTGCTGATTACACCTCTGCCTACCCCTTCGGGGATTACATGCTCACGCCTAGCCGACTCAGGTGCGTATGTATGTATGTATGTATGTATGTAAAATATATTATCATAATCGAATATCGTACTTGGAAGATAAACGTTGACCGATTAACTCTCATACTGAAAGTAACTAATCATGCTCCTGATTAATAAATGTTACCTATCACTTAAATATTTGTGTTCGAGAATTTCTTAATTAAATGACGTCGATTCATGTAAGAATTTTATCATTTACTGCTTCAAAACTTAGTGAAAAGATATACATTATCGTAAATTATGTGCATACGCATGTATTAACTACATATATCTTTTTTATTTAATCACTTATGTATAATTTTTTTCTATATATGTAATTATATAAAATTATTATAATATTAACTGTTAATTATTTTAATTCGTTGGAAAGAGTATTTGCATTTTTTTTTAATACAATGGCCATCATTTTTATAATACTTTTAATTTTTTTTAAATGTAGTAATTATACTTATTTAAAGTATTTCTCTCAGCTACTACTGTCTGCAACAGTTAATTTTACGTATGAATAGCAGTAGTGACAAAATATACAACATGTTTTTGGTAATAGTATGGCTAAGTACATATTGCGACAGATTACATACACCTTTCGACAGCTTATCAGAATTGCCAAATATTTCGGCACGCTCATTTTTATATCACGTAAAAATCATGAACAAACGTATCATTAGAAAATTGAACAATTCCTTAATTTAACGTTATGTTAAGGAAAATATTAATTTACGATAAATCAATCAGATATGGAGTAAAACTTATCAATATCTAGGGATTTCCCAACTGTGGTATATAACCAATTGGTATTCAAACCACATCCTGAAACATTCACAGCGATTCCTGTAAACCCGTGAACAGGATTCAATGAACTTTTTCGCGGTATTAAGTTCCTTGAATGGCTACGAGTTGCGCCGAATGACGTGCCGCCAGCTGAGAAACCTGCTACGTAAAGTATGACGTAAGGAGTCAAGCCCACCGCGATCGCGATCGGGCCCACGAGTGACTCAACCCGGCTTTATAATGGAGAAGCCGCGCGGCGTTCGACACATTTCAACAGTACGCCGTACTAGCGACACGTGCTACAGCACAGTGACAAGTGACGTGAAGTGACAGTGAATTAACATATCGTAATATGGCCAGATTAATGCTCTGTGTAGTGTTTATCACAGTGGTGTCCGGAGCGGCACACAAACACCATTTCAAATTTCCTAAAGGTTCCGAAGATTTTGAGATACGGGATACCGGGTCGGTTACAAAAGGTGAATTTTGTTTAATTCTTGACCTACATAAGTGATTTTAAGTTTGTTTTATGTGATCAATTAAATTTAAATGTGGAGTTGTTTGTGTGGCTACCTTAACACAATGTCACTTGCCAATACAGTGAATGCTATCATACATTCCATTGAGAGCATGGTGTTGTTTTAGATTTAATGGTAGTCCCCACCATGCTCATGTATCCATCATCATCTTTAATTGTAATTGATGAAATTGAAGATAATTATCATTTCAGGAAGCTCCAAAAAAGAGCTTTTTAACTGAACCTAATTTACAAATCTAATCAGGTCTATGTAATATATCTAAAGTATATTTTTAAAAATCAGTAAATAGTGCATTGTAAACTGAACGTTGTCTTCTTTCTTTAGTTAGATGCACCGCTGAAAACTCAAGAGAACGGGACAGTATTATTGAACAGTCTAAATGCGGGGAACCTAAAGATGTTTTCGTGTACTTAGACCTCAAAGCTCCTCATGAGCAGGTAAATGTCATTTTAAATATATATATATATACTTTGAACTTGACTATTATTCGGAATGACTATGCTTTTTTGTTTTTAAGTCATGCTTGTTTCGCTAATATTCAATTGAAAACTATATCACTTCTTTGGGACTATGTACAATTATTTAAATGTAGAGTAATGCGATGTTATAATATAGTACATAATTTCAATCATTTGGAATACTTAAAACGCAATTGCTAATTATATTTTTAATTAGTGATCTTCAATGTTATACAACTATTAGCTAGTTTCAAAATATAATGTCATTGTTATAATTATTCAATCATTAATAAGTAATATTAACGAAACACGTGTAATCAAAATTTAAATTAGAACTCAAACAATGTATTAGTCATGATAGCTTTACGTAGTCATTTTTCCGTTGCTACGTCATCATTGAAATATCATTGTTACCTAATTTGAATGGGACGATACCGGTGTACTCCACTTAGCACGTCTGAAGACACATTTCCAAAAACGTATCGTAAATTAAATTGACCTCAATCCCTCAAATAACTGATATTAATTGATGGAAAGATCTTTCTAGAAGTACAATCTTTTACCGCAATTTCACCAAGTCATTATTAATAATTATAAAAATACATAGACTCATGTTTTTCATAGGCATAGACAACGAATTTCCATTTCCTATGAGCCTTGCACACCGCTTTGGCCTTAATTACTCTCATTACATTCTTCAGACATTCACGTTTGTTTAGGGTACTTCCGACATGGCTTTTCTGAATTATTATTACTTATTAACAGTTAGTAAATAAATTTCACAATATTATAAAATCTTTTCATCAGAAGGAAACACCTAAATGACATGAATAAATATTTGTACTTTGATAACTTGATAGCGGGTGACGTGTGCCGCGAAATCTATACCATCTAGACAATTATTTTTATGAATCGTTTTTGGACGATAAGATTTCACGTCATGGTTAAATTTACCGTAAAAGGTACTGTGAATAGGACTTAGGGAATAATCGCTTAAACCATTATCACATTACCAACTTGTTCATTCTTGAACTAGCCAGAAAACTAAATAGCTCTGTTAGAACGTTAATCATAAAGTTACATTTAACATTACTGCTTGATCAAATAATTAATATAATATCCGTAATTCCTGAGGATTCGAATCCTATACTAATATAATAACTTTCTACAGATCAGTCCGGAAGCAGTTTGGGTGAAGAGATGTGTCGGGTTATGCGAGTACGATAATGAAGGGTCGTGCGTCCATGATGAGGTTGAGATTCGGCATATACCGGTAAGTTATACCTTCAACTTCCTAGTAGTTTCTTAAAATTTTGAACTTGTTTAAGTTCAAATAGGTTTAAAAGGGAATATCAACAAGAAACCTCCATAGTATTAATATACATAAAATTTCATAGATAAAGATTTTAAACCACAAGTGCCAATTCAACGGTTTAAAAAATCGTAAATCTGTTCTGCAATCAACATTTATGAGGGAAGTCCTGACCCAGAAAACTGATTACATAATGCCAATTGTCTCGTGTAATTTCTTTGTATTTAATTAATATCATAATAATGATGCGTGAATAATTATCAAAGAATGTGGATTAACACTCATTTATACTTGATAATTAGTGTAATATTAGAGTCATAGTAATGAATTAGATCATTCCGTAACCTGGTGAACAAATGATGACAAGAATTGAAAGGGGAATTCTTGAAGTTAATATTAAAATATAAACTTAATGCAACCTAAATTCTTTTCCTTGTGATCAAGAGCAAGTGACATAATATGAATAATGAATAGCTAAGGTTTTTCAATGAGTTACAAAGGTACTAGACAGCAAAACATTATGATGCAGTGCGAAACAATTTAAAGATCATAATGGCTTGACATAAATACACTTTCTAATAAAGTGCAGTGCTTAAAAACTCCGTTATTGATCACTGGTCTGGGAAATACAAACATATGAAATGCCTCCGTGGATCAGTGGGCGAGTAGCCGGATACGAAGGGATCGTGGGTTCGATTCCCACACTAAGACCAATATTTGGGTGATCCACAGATATTTGTTTCTAGTCTGGGTGTTGTGGGACCGCAAGTCTCTCGTAGTTCCTGATACCTACGATACATGTTACCCCGTGTGTCATTATTGGGTGTATTTATTTATTATTATTATTTTCAAATTTCATTACTAATAATGCCCCTGTATAAATACTTCAACTTTTTTGCTCGGAATTGATTTGTTGCTTATCGTCTCGAGCTCGTATTATTTTAGGTAATCAGCGATAAAACACGCACTTCACGAATAAGGCCTTTGATCTTTTCACTCTTCAACACGTGCTACTTCCACACTTGAGTTATGATTGTACATTATACAACTTCTATTATTCACATTTATATTTTATCTATCACGCATACAAATAGTAAACGCGTCGTGCACCCAGTAACTGTCGATCAGAACGTTATCTGTTTATCTGACGGCTAATTTGAGTGCATCCTTGACATAGTTTCCTAAAGCATTACAAATTATCGAAGGCCTCCGTTGTAACTGTAAATGTTAGCGGCTGCGTATCATCAAATAGTAGCTGGCGTTTGTTTAAGATCCACGGGCATTGCGCCATTGCCCTTTGAGATAATAATGATATAACTTCTACGAGTGTAATCAATGACTAACGGTATTGTTAGAGGCTATGTTTTGATAACACCACCTGACAATAATACAATTTTCTATAAATATCCATCGGTAATTAAACGTGTATCACTATTGAGATAATTGAAAATTGTAGTAAACTAAAGCAGATCCTTGTTTCACAAAAAGGCAGTTCATTATTCCGTGATAATTGTTGAATTATTTAATGTATGCTGAACGTTCTCAACGATGTTGATTGTTTAGTTATATGCTGGATTTCCCCGCAATTTCATTTTACTGTTAACAGATGTACCCGGATCATGATATAGCTAACGTTCCGGTTTAAGTTGATCGTTGACCTTAATTTATTCATAAACGTATAAGAGTTTTGGAATTACATTATTTTTAGCATACATTTGTAATTATATCGAATTATTTTATATAATGAGTAATATTTAATGAGCATGCAGGTGTTATTTTTGGGAACATCAAATGAATTAAATACATCATATATTTGAAATACATTCAGTTACTTAAATGATTTTTATATTCCAATAAGTTTATATGAATTATGTTATTACAGTAGTATACAAAGCCTAATAATGATATATCTTTGTCAACAGATACGAATATACAACACAAAAACAAGCAAGGAGACGTGCGGGATGTACCCATTAGAAGTGCACAAGAGTTGCCGGTGTTGCGCGTTGTCCCGGGAGCGGTGCGCCGCCCCTCGCATATACAACCCTCGTAAGTGCAGCTGTACTTGTCCCAACACCGAGCAGAGGAGAAACTGTCTTAGAAAGGTTCGTAAGATAATGGATGTCGTTCGTAACACTAACAGCACACGCAACACGTTGTTTTTATTTTTTATTTCGCTAACATTTTGCTTTTTTCATTACGCTGATGAGGCCAAACAATCCCGAATTCCTATTTCTTATATATCACTATCCAAGGCAACCGATGTGAAATAACAGATTCGCTGTTGCCATTCGTACAGACGATTGTCAGTTAGTTTGACGGAGGACCAAAAAACTCTTGAAATCCCCAATCCTTTCTTAAAATGTCAAATCACCACTGCCAATTCCTCTGGTATTCCTTTGCCATCAAGTGACGTACTTACTCGTTTTTGGCCTTCTGCTGTAAGACCCGCTGTGTTGCATGAATATTTAGATGCTAGCGACGTCCCCAACTTAGAAGCGTGATGCTGACATCCATTGTCTTAGAACTTGTGCTTTTGTGTTCACTTTTGTTGCCGTGAGTAGTAGACTTGGTATTAGCACTTTTTAGTGTTGCATAGCAACATAAGATTTATCAAACATTATTTCACATAGCCTACTAAAAGTCGCGAATTCGATTCTGCTATCTGTATATATATTTGCTGTATGACTTTTGTGAAATAAAAATGCTCAAGTTTTTAATCTGTATGATAAGTTGGGGCCTACATAAAAACATGATGCTTTATGGTCCAGCCAAATGGAACGTAATTATAATTTATATTAAATACACTTTCAAAGACTTTATTTCAAGAAAGTAGTTTATAAAGTAATCAAATTACGTACCAAATGCTATCCAGCCACTTTCATGTAACTTTTTCGAACATATAAAACAATTCCCCTTTCTTTTGTTACAGCGGAACCAGACTATGAGGTGGAATCGATCTAAATGCTTATGTGAAGAGCGGAGGAGAGTGCCTTGAAATAATTTGAACTTACACTTTGCTAGTTAAACTGGTGACAAGTGTCGTGGTTTGTGAGACTATTGACAGTATGAGTAACAAACGACTGAATCAAGTGTCTTATAGTTTTAAGAGTAGAATCTAACAGTATTATAGTTTATAAGTTATTTATTTGTTTAGTCATAAGAAAAATGGGGCCAAAAGGTGCTGTGAGTGTCCTTTCTAACTTATTCCATGACTTTTTGGTTTTTTTATTGTACTTATCGTATTTAATTATATCAATGTGAATATGTGTAAATATGTGATTATTAACGACATCACTTATCAGTATTTTAATTTATTAGCGTGAATATGATTTACGCAATTCCTAAAATGTGATAAAATTATTCCATTTTTGGTAGATTATTTTTTTAGAAATAAGATTTATAATTGTATATAAATATTCGTGTCTAGTCAAGTGATGTAATTTATTAATTTGTAAATATTTGATATTTATGTTCGCATGCAGCTCTCTTTTGAACTATGTACTTAATTTGTATGAAATGCCTCCATGAGTGACCTAGTCCACGATTGTGCCAAAGGCATAAGAATCTCAATGGTTCACTTAATTTATTTTAGTGTATTAATTTTGGAGGTATTGAAGCTTTAATAATTAAATTATCAATGAGATATAGTCTAATTTTTTGTATTATTAATTTTAAGTATGAAAATATAAGTTTTTTACAAAACGTATTTTTATGTTTTTCTTTATATTCCTTGCGTAAAAAACATATTTCCAAAAAATGGGTTTTATAATTAAAATAGTAGACGGACTAATACCCATTGTCCGGTGCTTCGAATGGTAAAATTTAATGATGTATAGACGATGGTATAGACAGTCAGAATGTCATAGGGCATCAAACGAGCAAGTGGGTCACCTGATGCTAAGTAATCTCCACCGCCCATGTACGCCAACAATACTAAAAGAATTATGGGCGCGTTGCCGACCTTAAAGGAAAGAGATTGGGAAGGAGAGGGGGATTTAGGCCTCCGGATATCTCACTCACCGCACGAAACGCAGCAGCAAGCTGCTACTTTACGGCGGTTTTCTGTGAGACAGTGTTATCGACCCGGGCGAGCCGGCCCATTCATGCTGTACACAAAAATATCTACACCGTGGCTCTACCACTCAACTCACTGTTTTAGTCAATTGCATTGATTATTGGTTTAAGAGAATGCCATTTGCAACTTTCTTGACGCTGAGACTAGATCGGAATGATGTTTTAAACATTTTAAATTACGAGAATTGGCCTTCTGATGTATAATAACGACAATAAAGATGGTGCAGTTCACTCTTAGCAACACCACACAGAACTTTGAATTACAATGCACTGCATGACATTGGACTGCGCTCGTCACCCTGAGACATAATTTAACTGGCTTCAATGTCCTTCAAACGGAACACAACACGGCGGTAAAAATAGACAGAGCAGTGCTACCAACACAGACGGCCTCTCGCATACGAGGGACCTACCATCTTGTAACGCTTGATTGGGTTCCTTGACCCTATCATGTTCTTAGAACAATTAATGTATTGCTACGTGACCTCTCGTTCGTTTATCCTTATGTGCCTTATTTAAATGTTTTCGGAATGCATTAACGCAAGATTCGGTGAAGAGAGTTTATGACCTTTGTTTATGTTATGCAATTTGTCCACCATTCTCAATATAGATACAGGGAAACAAAAATTAAATTAGGTGTACATTAGTTGGCGCATTGGTGACTGCCTCGGTGGCGCAGTTGTAATAAAAAGTAAGCTTTTAATTAAAAAAATAGTAGTTGTAAGAATATAGTGCAAAATAAAATTTATTGTTATAATTTTTTTCCCCCATAGCAAATGGGTCACGGTTTGGTTACGATCGAATTAGAAAGAAAGTGCGTAGCGACGTAGAGCTACGAACGACTACGTACCGTAGCGTGCTACGATCCAGATCCAGTCGGCATACAGGAAAGTACTAAGTTGTTACAAATTTCCTTGTAAGCTACATAGTGTAAGTAAGTAGATATAAATAACCGCAATATAAAACGTCTTATGTTAATTAGCTATTACGTAATGATTATGCGAGAACTGTGTTATTCCCCGAGCACGTGTGGTTGAAAACCGTCGCCCATAGCCCGTAGTAAGAACCGGTTTAGAATGTACTCGACCGGTTTTAAGACTTCTATTTGTTTCGGGTCAAGGTGTTTTCTTCCCAGAGTGGACGAAGTTAGTTAGTTAGTTGACGGTCGTAAGAACTACAAGACAAAGCTATTTGTAACATATTATGTTAAAAAACCGATCCCGATCCCGACCCCGATCCCGATCCCGATCCCGATCCCGATCCCGATCCCGATCCCGATCCCGATCCCGATCCCGATCCCGATCCCGATCCCGATCCCGATCCCGATCCCGATCCCGATCCCGATCCCGATCCCGATCACGATCCCGATCCCGATCCCGATCCCGATCCCGATCCCGATCCCGATCCCGATCCCGATCCCGATCCCGATCCCGATCCCGATCCCGATCCCGATCCCGATCCCGATCCCGATCCCGATCCCGATCCCTACCCCGATCTCGAACCCGATGTTTCTTCGGATTTACCATATCTGTATCCAACAGGCCTACTTTCTGGGTGAATACATAGTACATAAACAAAAACAAAATATAAAAATTTAGATATTTAATTGCGTGGCAACACAAAGCACAAAGCGGATTCGCAACTATTGAATAGTTTTTGTCGACGTCGCGCCGCAACGGTTCGCGGATACTGCGTTACTGGGTTATCCCTAAGTTGGGTAATCAGCGAGGCTAATTTGTATAATTGCTTGTGTCCGTGTCCGCGACCGTACGTAACACAACACGCCATGCGTAGGAGCATGATACACTGATATTACTTGAGTATTTTAAAAAGTTTAAGTATTTTTTTTTATATTTTTAATCGGCTGGACGGGAGACAACATAAATGAATTTTCACTGCGCTGGCAAATATGCATCGATAGCACTTTGATTAATAGGAATAAAAAAGTTGGCGAAATACTTTAACTTTTTTTCGTACAGAACGGCAATTTCAAAGGTAAAGACTTAACGAGCAAGTTGGTCACCTGATGGTAAGTGATCACCACCGCCCATGTATGCCCACAATACCAAAAGAATCATGGGTGTGTTGCCGACTTTAAAGGAAAGGGATACTTAAGGAATTGGGAAGGGGAGCGGGTTTGGGCCTCCGGATATCTCACTCACCGTACGAAACGCACCAGCAAACTGCTACTTTACGCCGGTTTTCTGTGAGACAGTGGTAATGACCCGGACGAGCCCCCATACATGCTCTAGACAAAAGTGTCTACAGCGTGGCTCTACCACTCATAAAACTTATTGTATGAACATACTTCAAAGATCCTAACAGTTTACAGATCTTCCTGGCGAGGAAATAAAAAATCAGAATTTCTATTAAACTACCAGAGAAAATCAACTCATAGAAGCAAAAACTCGGAAGTTACGGTAAACACTGTCCGCGAGTGGTTTTATGGTTTTTACCATTATATTGAATTGCCATCTCGGTTGGCCTTGACATGTTTTTGCTGCAGGCACGAGTACTTACTGTATGATTGCAAATCATCCTCACATAGCTGGAATTGAGGGTTAACTTAGCAATCATTCGATTTAAATGGACCCTTATATTCAATGGTAATAAAAAGCGTTTAAAAATCGATTTGTAATTATTTAATAATAATAATAGCACTGTATTATACACGTCTCATAGCTGGGCACGGGCCTCCTCTACTGAATGAGGGGTCAGGCCTTAGTCCACCACGCTGGCCTAATGCGGGTTTGCAGACTTCACACAACTTCGAAATTTTTATAGAGAACTTCTCAGGTATGCAGATTTCCTCAAGAGTCAGAGGTGTATGCTCTTGGGTCTAGTTTTGAACCGGTGACTTTCATCCCGACAGTCCATACCTACCACTCCCCGCTAAGCTATCATTGCAGTATCGCAATCTGTTGTATCAATTACTTAGTAGGTCAATTATTTGAATTTCAGATCATATCATCAGATACTTAGAGCCTTGCCTTTCAGTATAATTAAATAAAATAACGTTTAACAAAACTTAGAAACCGACTTCAAAATAAAAACACTGAAAATACAAAAATAACAAATTCTATAGGTCTCTTTAGAGTCGGTGCCTGTGTCGCTACTAGTCAAATAATTGATAGAGCCATACTTTAGATCAAATTGTCTACAGTATGAATGGATTCCGTTCACCGGGGCAGAACCACTCTCGCACATAAACACAGCTTAATTGCCTACACGATCAATGAACGATTTCATTTTCATTATTATTCCAATGGCCTAATGTGAATTGTCTCAATAAATGGCTTCGTGTGAATGGTCCATTTGGCGATGTTCACACAGACAGTGTGGCGGCTTCGAACATTTTAAATGTATATTTGTCGTTTATTTGTTTATTCGTTCACACGGAACCATAAATGGACGACTTTATTTCAAAACAAATGCAGTCTTAGGTGTCGGACGAGATGGACGTTGTTTCCATTATACATACAAAATCTTAAATACCAATAATGCCGAAGCACATTACAAAAGGTAAAAGGTTAGTAAAATCATAGTAGGTACTCTACATATTATTTTTTCTATGTTAAGGACAGCGCCATCTATTAATCCTGTCATATAACAAACTTTTAATTGAAATTGTTTACTGTATTTTCTGCACTGATCAAGTTAAAATATCGCTATAAAACTACGGAAATTGGGTCAACAATTTAACCTACGTAACATTGGAGTTGGGCGGTGAACCAACGTTTACCAATATTCTGTTAAAATGTATAAACACAAGACATACTTATTGCATTCTTGCCGAGTTCCAGTTTAAATGGCGCAATAAATAGATTTACTGTTTTATAACAGACGGGTAATAAGTAATACTGCCTAATATATGGGACCATGCACCTCTGATAAATATTACAATTTAGAAGCAAGTTTATTCATACGGCGGCCCCACGAATGGCATACTTACAAAAATATTTCTGAGTACTTATCTGTTAAAAAGGCTTAGAGGCTTAGGGGTAGTCTTAGATCTTTGTTCATGTGATATTAATGCGCCTTCATGTCACACAACACTGCAAAAGAAGGCGTGCTCCTAAAACCAATATTGTTAAAAGGGTGTTAACCACATTTGGTAAACACGAATGGCGCGATCTACGTGAGTTTATTTCTGTATTGCAGCATCAGATTTAGCGAAGCACGAAGTTAGTTTAATTAGAAACAGTTGGACTGATACGCATTAGCGTGGGCCAGCGCGGCAGATTGATGAGCGCCATCGACGCTCTATTTGTTGCCACTTTGCCTCAAAACAGACGTGTTTGTTTTCAAAACTTCGATTTAGTGTAAATTCACTCGCGCCGCTGATAGATACGCTTAAAGGTTGGAGTACATACCCCATCAAGAAGTGTTAATGTATGTGTTACTTTAATTCATTGTCGGCGATAAAATACTACGTTATTGCCACCGAGGCGGGTGGCGCAGTTGTAATGCGTACGACTGAGGCTGACGCTGAGGTCTCGGATTCGATCCCCGGTTCGGGTAAAAGTGGTATTGGGTTTTTCTATTACGAAATGCTCAGTATCAGCCAGGAGTCTGAAATTTGTGCACGGTATGGCGATAGGCTCGCCACCTATCACATCGTAGGACGGAGATACACTCGGCGAAATGTAAGTGTACTGCAGGTTTTACCTATGGCTACCCCTTCGGGGATTACAGGCGTGAGTGCGTATGTATGTATACATAAGTTATTGCTATCAATGTAGTCTAGCCGTGTTCTCTAACGTGATAGTTTGTTGAAAATAGTTAACTATACGTCGAGATTAACACATTTTTGTGCCATTACTTCGCATGTGTATTCCAGGCATTGCTCTCTAGATGCCGTGCTCATTCCGCCGAGGTGATCCGGAGATTGCACCCATTTTAATTGTTGTTGGGTTATTTTTAAACGCATCGGCACGTTTAAATAAATAGCAGACGTGCTAATTTTAAGAATTTTATACGAACAATAACTTACCTGCATTCCTCCGTATCTGAATTCAAAAATATTTTTTGTTCCCAATATACAAATTCTCGAACTGTTTGCAAGTATTTTTAGATGCGGTGAAATGGTGCGCGTGTATTGCCCTTATATGGGCGTGGGAATAGCAAAATAAATAAAATTAACAACGTTTTACTCGACTCTATTGGTATTAAGATTTCGGTAGAGTATAAGAATTACAGTGGAATACACTGAATCAACTTTCATACTTCAGTTCAGTTCTTAAAATAAATGTGGACATCAATATTTTTAATCCTGGCACGACAAAGGGACTACAAACTATGAAATGATATAGTTTATTAATCATGAAGGCAATTAAAATAGCGCTTATGACAAGTCAGTACAAAATAAAGAAACAAACTTATGTATAGAAATCATATCAACTATCTATACATAGCATCTTCAAAATACACTAGGCAATTACAGTACATTTTTATTTGTCTTTTAATTTTACAGTAGTAACAATATTTGGATTATGAAAACGTCTAGAATTATTAAATATTTTGAGACAATATGGACCACAGGCCTATCTATATATATCTTAAGTACAGTGTAGTCCAAACACAATGTCGACCGTAAGAGACATTGCGACATTCCGCGACGCGGACGACGGTCACCAGAATTATGCTGGCCTGAAGATACTGGGATTAGAACAATTAATGTAACCGTATATGAATTAGGATCGAGTCCTAGGTATTGAGTTGTGGACCTCAAAATATACTTCACTTAAAAAAATACACAATAAGGTCTTACGATTTTATTACACACCTTAGAACATAGTATCTGGAGCTTATTTTTATGCTTCAAATGCTGATGAGCTGACAATCCACCTAATGGTAAGTGGTTACCGTAGCCCATTCCGTAGTGCCAGCGGGCACAGCTAAAGCGCTGCCTATCATGAAATACTATTTTAAACCTCGGTGGCGCAGTTGTAATGCGTACTCGTTACGATTGAGACTGACGCTGAGGTCTCTGGTTCGATCTCCGGGTCGGAAAAAATTGATTTTGGGGTTTTCTATTACGAAAGGCTCAGTATCAGCCCGGAGTCTGAAATGTGTGCCCGGTATGGCGATAGGCTCGCCCCCTATCACATCATGGAATGGAGATACGCTCGACGAAATGTAGGTGTGCTGGTTACTCCTCTGCCTACCCCTAGGGGGACTACAGGCGTGAGTAAGTGCGTACTATTTTGAAGCCTCGTTGAAGAATTACCTAAAATGTCTTAGTTAGGAATGTAATTTACAAAGTACGCCTACGTTTCTGACTGTGCTATTTGTGATTAGAAGATGGCGCGCACCCGTTCTATTTGCACGCCGGTATCTCGCTACTATTCCAGTAAAGGGAAACCTCCTCTGAGTCATTCCTTGGTGCCGTTATTTATAAATATTTTCGCTTTCTAACATCATTATCTTCATGTGCCGTTTTAATCACTTTGCCATGCTGATATTATAAGAACGATTGTATAAAACTGTCACAAAATATTTAATTACCTATGAATTAGGGGTTTTAGAAGCATGAGTGCATCTATGACAATATTGATTTTATTCTAATGTTAAGCAATTGTCATAAAAGGCAGTATCCAATTTGAGCGAAAGTACTGAGTACAGCCTCCGTGGCGCAGCTGGCGAGTAGCCGGCTACGAAGCGAGAGGCCGTGGGTTCGATTCCCGCACTGAGACAAATGTTTTCGTTATCCACAAAACTTTGTTTCGGGTCTGGGTGTTGTGGGACCGCAAGTCCCTCGTAGTTCCTGATACCCACGATACAGGTTTACCTAGTGGGATCAGGACTATGTGTGTGACTGTTGGGTGTTAATGTTAATAGGTTAATGTTTATTATGCATTTTTATAATGGTTTGTACCGAAACGTAGTTATCTTAGGATTAGGATTTACCTTATAAGCCTCATCTCTTGGTCAGATCTACAGCACCGGCGCTCCACCTCCACGGAGCATGTGTATCGGAAAATTCCCTTCAAGAAACTTTGCACACGCGGCTACCGTACACTAAATACTTTTGTTATTACTCAGTACACCAGAAACGGATTCCATCAGGTGAAATGTAAATACACATATTAATTTTAAACTTCGCCCACGTGGCGTGTATGCCATTGCCGTTTTTTGAATCAAAACACGCTATTTTCTTTGTGAGTTTAAAAAATAAATTTTATTTAAATGTTTGATCGCGAGCACTGGAATAATGAAACTGTAAAACGTTAAGGGTAGATGAAAAACAAGTTTAAAGTTTTCTGTGAACGCGCAGGCAACGGACTTTCGCACGAAGATATGTATAGCCTAAATGTAGACCAATAAAAGTTATTATTAGATAATAGACCATGTAAGAAACATCGACCTGTGTTCCATGACAGGTCTTACAGACGTTGGTATGAAAACCGCCAGGCTTAAGTGGGACTGGGCCGGCCATGTATGTCGAATGAATCCAGACAGATGGGCCAAAAATATTACAGACTGGTCACCAACCGATGGTTACCGACGACGTGGGCGACCTAGGAAGAGATGGAGAGACGACATTGTCAACTTTTCTCCAAAGTGGCAAGAGATCACCCAGGACCGTGACAAGTGGCAGAAGTTGGGGGGAGGCCTTTGCCCAGCAGTGGGACACTAAGTAGGCTAAAAAAAAAAAGACTCAGTAAATGATTAGCTTTTATTAAATCTCTCCCATCGTATATATTGTATGACACCGGATAATATTTTATACGAATTATATTTTTATTATTTTAACTTGCATTATTGATCTGCATAATGTTCTAGAATAAACAATACAACCTGGTGCCAGGTTTATGAAAGTTATTGAATTACAGTTACTGATTATAGTAACATTACTGGAAATTATGAGAATTACCTATAGCGCCTTTACCCGTTGACTACGCATAAGTTTATAACTTAGCCTTACCTATTTCTCGGGATGATGTAACTTGCGTAGTGCTTTGTAATTAAAAGTTCTGAGCGATGTTACTATTCATGGGCAGGTGTGACTCCTACCATAAGGATAATTTCTGCTATTCTTATGCCCTTACTATCAGGTTTACGCGAACGATCAGGCCTATTCGTCTCAGATTTAATAAAAATTACGATTTTTGATCACCATAAAAGTCATTTCACAAAAATCACGCTGCCCTTTTGTGCGCAGCACTGGCTGTATGTACTTGAGCAAAGGCAATAATCATCGTCACATTCGGAACACATATTTATAAGTAAATATAAGCTAAGTAAGTATATCAAAAGCTTATTTCGACGTTTCAAAACTGATGTTTCACACATTATGAAACATCAGGTTTCAGACTTACCTAAGTGCTTTATTCAATTGCACAAATCTAGACGGTTTACCTATAGGTATTTGTATGAAGTCTTTCAAATATTAGGTATTCACCCTGCGATTTCTATTCGTATCGCGTTTTTTTACTACCCCTGTATAACACATGCCCCACTGCTGGGCATGGGCCTCCTCTACTGAATGAGAGGGGTCAGACTTTAGTCCACCACGCTGACCTAATGGGGGTTGCCAGACTTCACATACCTTCGAAATTCTAATAAAGAACTTCTCAGGTATGCAGGTTTTTTCACGATATTTCCTTCATCGTTAACGCAAGCGATAATTAACAATTAATACACACATAGCTTTGAAAAGTCAGAGGCGTGACTCTTGTAACTGGTTTCGAACCTGCGACTTTCGTCTCGACAGTCCGAACCACTCTCCACTATCGCTGCTAATTGTATCGTTATCGGGTAAATTATAAAAAAATTATATGATTTTTAATATTATTTAGAATAAGTAGGTACTTAGTGTAAAAAATACATAACATAAAACGTACAACGTTGAATTTGCTGTATTTTTTTTGGGAGTGGTTTCTTTTTTATAAATTACAGGCAAGAAAATTGTAGCATATCAACATTATCGTCTGCAAATTGTTTAATGATTACGTATGTTGCCCAAGCTAGTCTAATTTGAAATCTAGATAAAATAAACGAATTAGAATTGTCTAAATAATATGCAGGTGGGCGTTCCAATTTTCTATTTAGGTTACGACACCAAAACCTCGAAATGTTTGAAGTATCCTCCAGAAACATTAAACATGGTTAGACTTTAATTTAGCAAAACTATACAGCTGAATAAAACCTAAAACCTCATCGGTCAAATTACAAAACGCAGACTAGGTAATGGCCGTAAAATAATTATTCATTTAGGGCACTAAAATTTGTCACTTTGGGCCCTCTAAGCTGCCACTTATCAATTTTATTATTCACTTAGGTACCACTAAATCTTCACTAAGGTACCACAATTTTTTCACTTAAGTACCACCTAGGACCCTCTATATTTTCACATAGGGCTCTCTAATATTTCACTTAGGTACCACAAATTATTCACTTAGGTTCCTCTAATTATTAACTTAGGGCCCTCTAATTATTCACTTAGGGCACTCTAATTTTTCACTTTGGGCATAGACACATTATTATGTATCTATGCTTTGGGCCCGGTGGGACCTACCACCTAGTAAAAATATTGGTCTCAACTATCTATTCCAAGGTTTTCTTTTATTTGGGTTTGGTTTCCTATAGTAGTATTTACTGAATACGACCACGTGTGGCTTCGTCATTCATTTACTAGTAGGTACCTATGTGGCGTTTTTTTTATTTGTATAGGTAAGGCAATCTTTGATTTCAATTACTCTGTTTTCCTTTAGTAATTTTTAATTCAATAAAGGAAATATATGAAATCGTTGGCGCCGATTCAAACGGAAGTCATTTGGATTTTTTAGATTTGAAATTCAAAATATACATCATTTGGGTTAAAAAATGTACTAAATACATGCAGGGTTAGTCAATGAATTAATTTAGATTTGTTTATACGGAGTTGAGTTATTCTTGACGACTGAGTAAGCACATTGTTCGAGTCCAATATAAAATGAACTATCGCCTCTTTAGTGTAGTGGTCTGGCAGCGATCCGAAGCATAGAATCCATGACGTTCTGAGTTCAGTTTCCAGGTCAGGCAATTACAATCTGTCTGGAGTTTTCGGTTCGAAGATTCACACGTGAATTGCCCGGATTAGAATTTGTGCCCGGTATGGCGATAGCTCTCCCATCACGGGATGCAAATAAACCCGGTAAACCGGGGTGTAGTAGTTGCACCTGTGTTCGGATATTAAAACATAAATTCATAAAAAATAAATACACCCAACAGTCACACATAGTCCTGACCCCACACTAGGTTAACCTGTATCGTGGGTATCGGGAACTATGAGGAACTTGGTCCCACAACACACAGACCCCTTATATTTTAGAGCCGGATTAGACAAATATTTGTCTCGGTGTGGGAATCGAACTCACGGCCTCTCGATTCGCAGCCGGCTACTCGCCCACTGCGCCACGGAGGCTGTCAATTAAGTACCTAGGATCTGTGTAACTCGGTGCTTATGTTTAGCGAAAGAGATGATGCAAAAATAAATAGTGTCCCAATATATTTCTATATCTAGTTTTGAGTGGTAAAACCACGCTGTAGACAGTTTGTGTAGAGTACGAAGGGGCCGTCCGACCGTGTCGTTACCACTCTCACAGAAAATAGACGTAAACTGCTTGCTGCTGCGTTTCGTACGGTGAGTGAGATATCCGGAGGTCCAAATCCTGCTCCCCTTTCCCAATTTCTTAATTCCATATTCCCTTTCCTTTAAGGTAGGCAACGCGCCTATAATTCTCTTGGTATTGTAGGCGTACATGGGCGGTGGAGATCACTTACCATCAGGCGACCCACTTGCTCGTTTGCCGGCCTATGCTATATAAAAAAAAAGTTTCACATATATGGAGGTAGGCAGTCTTTATTTTATGGGTGGAGATATTGTAGACAGACTTTTTTTTTCTTTTTATCCTAGCTCGGCAAAGTGACTACGCTACACCTGATGGTAAGTGTAGCGCAATCCAAGAATACTGTCGACCAACGACAGACGATGGGTCTATCTTAGCTCGGCAAAATGATGCCGGCCTGCCGAATTGCTTCTTCACACTCCGTTTAAAGGACCCCATATTATAGGAAGGAGGGAACACGTGTGCCGGCAAACTATTCCACAGCTTGATGGTCCAACAGAAGTAAGATTTTGCGAACTTTTTAGTTCTAGCCGAGATGGAGGAGACCACGGTCTGAAATGGTTTTTTGAAACTGACCGTAATAGCATATTGAAAAAATAAATTAATAATGAAACAAAACCATAACGGATAATTTGTTTTTATTCAGGTGTTCATTTTATTATAATCTAAATTAATATTTACAAATAGCTACAAACTTACATTTAAAATTAAAATATGAGGGAAGAAATTCTGAAGGCACTTTACGTGCAGCTCTATTCTGTATTTTTAGACATTTTAAGTATTTATAAAAAATAACTGACTGGCTGAGACTGCCTCGATGGCGCAGTTGTAATGCGTACGCGTTACGATTGAGGCTAACACTGAGGTCTCCGGTTCGATCCCCGGGTCGGGTAAAGTGGTATATAGGGTTTTTCTATTACGAAATGCTCATTACCAGCCTGGAGTCTGGAATTTGTGCCCGGTATGGTGATAGGCTCGCCCCCTATCACATCGTGGGACGGAGATACGTTCGGCGAAATGTGGGTGTACTGGTTACGCCTCTGCCTACCCCTTTGAAGATTACAGGTGTGAGTGAGTATGTATGTATAAAAAACTTTAAAATCATGTATGATGTGGGTGATACCAGGCAAGCATTCATACTTACCCTATAGGTTTATTATTATTATTATGTTGCAAATGAAACTACAGACATTTTGGTCCTTACTTATAAACATTACATACCCCCGTATTCATAAACGTTACTATGAGACTTCACAGTGAGCGCGAACGCATTGTGACGATTTTTCTAAACGTCATTGGTTAGTTTTTGGCGCGAAATCAAAACAGACCAATCATGTACATAGACTTAAGACAAGTTGGCAACGAGCTTACTTAAGGCTCGGTTGTGAATACTGGCCTTAACCATTGATTAGTTACACAGTCTGTTATCTTTTTCTGTCAACGTGATTTATTAAGTGGCTAGAAACAGACATAACCAGTGATTTAATTAATAATAATAATAATAATACACCCAACAGTCACACACATAGTCCTGACCCCACACTAGGTAAGCCTGTATCGCGGGTATCAGCAACTACGAGGGACTTGCCAACCCACAACACCCAGACCCGAGACCAATATTTGTGGTTCACACAAACATTTGTCTCGGTGTGGGAATCGAACCCACGGCCTCTCGCTTCGCAGCCGACTACTATTCAGTGCTTAAATAGTCTTCTAGTCTTTAGTAATTCTTTTGATACTGTGGGCGTACATGGGTGGTGGAGATCACTTACCATCAGGTAACCCACTTGCTCGTCTGCCGGCTATAAAAAATAATAAAAAATAGTTTATAAGTAAAGGCCTTTGTATAAAACCTGACGTACCAATACATAAACAATAAATTGTAGCTATTTAAATTAAAATAAATTAACAAAGCTAAATGAAACACATTTTTATTAAGTGATAAAACGATGTTGGACGTTGACAATGTTTTTGATACATTTTTCGGCTTTAGTTATGCAAAAAAAATGCTATATTTAGGTACATTGTGGATTTTTTACACTTTTACAAGTATCGAAGTAAGATGACAAGAAACGTAATTCAAGCAAAAAAATGACCTCACCAAAACTCTGTGCAAGGGGGTGGGGCTATAAAAGTATGTGCATAATAACCTCTAGTTGACACTTGATACGCCTATTTTTTTGCGCGGTGCTGAACGTCGTATCTCAATTTATAAATTTAATATTTATGCGTTAACTTTTATGAAATAAAGTTGATTTTGAACGTTCATTAATTTTTGTTGTGTGTATGAGTGTTACGTGTAATTTTACCTTTGCATGTGTAAGTAATTAGAGCCGTATTTTAAGGAAGGTCTGGCCGTCGTAGGCTCTTGATCTATAATATCGATAAACGAACTAATGTTAAAGCCCAACATTCGTTCCATGTATAAAAATTAAATAAACTCAACTATATACATACAAGTGTGGGATATAAAGCTCATTGGCACGTTTTATAACAAAAATATCAGTCGATTATTATTAATTATTATATAAATATCACTAGTTATAGTACTAATCGATATTATGCTAAAACTATCGACATTTTATCGATAACGTGATCTGTGTTAATACGCTGTGTTCTAAATTTTAAACATATTGGTATAAAGCTATAGTTTTTTACTTTCGACCAACCCTAAGGCCGAAGGAACTTAAGATTTATTTTGCATAAATCATCGATAGCTTGAAAATGAGTACAAAATTATATAATTGTTCTGACTCGACCGCATCTTGTAATTCGTTTAAATGAATGTCATAACAATAGTTATTATTTTCCCGTTCATCAGGTTCTTTATTTATTGCTATATTTCGCATAGTGGTTCCTTTATGTATTATACACGTTGATTTCTATGTAATATTATTATTGCTCATACAATGCGTTTTACTTCAACTATTTCTATAGAAGTATTAAGTCGTAAAGTATTTGGTCATATTTAGGCAGTGTATGCTATCGATATAAGAATGAGAATTCGGCATCTATCCTTGAACATATACAATATTTTAGCGAAACAAGCAGTTTGGGTACGTAGTATAGGTACATTGAATTCAATATGCATTTGTCAAATTGTTAGTCGACTGGTTAATTAATATCGATTGATGTGTTCTCCCTATTATAAGTTTTACAATTTATTCAAATTACTGTGGAGTCATTACTAATTCTTATTTGTCTCGTAATTATTCTGAATTACGGGGGATTAAAAATACAATTTTAATCCCCATTAGGAAATCCTAAGATCCTTAAAGATCGACAAAGCATCAGTTTTCTCTAGTATTGTAGATGTTCATTTACAATTATTGTAAGTGACCATACATCATCTACCAAATGGCCCATCAACTTTTTGCTCAACGAACATTGAACATCAAATCTGAGCAAACACTGCACTGTAATCAATACATACACTTCATTTCGCTAATATATCAAACAATTTAACTAAATTTGGTCCAGTTTCAACTAAATCTCACACAGCTGGTACATTGTACAATGCTGTAAGTCTTTCCAAAAACCCATGTTCTATACCATCAGTCATATCCGCTCTCACCTCTCTGTTAATGTCTCTCTCTAAATGTCTAGTATCACCTAAAACCTGGGAATTTTGTACTATAGGACCGGTGTATTCCTTCTTTTCTACGTGTGTGTATATTTGCATTTTCCCATCAGTATTTTCGGATCTTATATATATAGGTTTCTCTGGTTCCTCTAACACGTTATTTCTTGGCATTGGCTTGAGTATAGCAAAATTCCTATCGCTTTCTTCTTCTTTAAAATTACTATGTTGATTCTTATAACTAACGTCATTATAAACATCTTTAAACTTGTTATATACTTCTTGCCTCGTATCAAACACTTCAACATTGTTCGTAAATTCTGAATTTATTTTAAATTCTCCATTACTCTGACCCACCGTTACGTTCGGCGCACCTTTTTTGACATTTTTCTTGGCTTGTTTTGGTTTTTTATCAACTTTTAATATCGTTGGTGGTCTGGCGGTTGAAGCTACTGCGATTTTTTTTACCTTGGGCGGTGGTTCTTTGGTGTCCTCAGTTTTTTCACCTTCCATTTCCTCCTTGACCTTTGGCTTCTGTTGCTCGAACCTGATGCGCGCCTTTTCGTGAGTAAGAATGTGACGTCGAAGGTCGAAAGCAACGCGGAATGATTTGTCGCACTGCTCACACTTGTACGGTCTGTCGCCTGTGATCAAAGTAAATTTTATTTTAGAAATTAGGGGGATGACTAAATGCGTAAAGCACAACCAAATAAAATGTGCGGCTGCATTGTACTTATTACCAGCTGCAATAGTCATTTTGTTTATAATTAAATGTTTCTCACCGGTGTGTGTCCGCATATGGCTGAGTCTGTACGATGAAGCTCTGAAGCTCTTGTTACAATATTCGCACTTGTAGTTCCGCTCGCCTGTATGTATCCGACGGTGCACGTTCAGTGAGTACTTGCGGGCGAACTCTTTGCCGCAGAAATCACATTTGTAACATTTCTGTTGAAAAAAAGGTTATTTATACATACGCACTCAAGCCTGTAATCCCCGAAGGGGTAGACAGAGGTGTAACCAGTACACCCACATATCGCCGAGCGTATTTCCGTCCCTTATGTGATAGGGGGCGAGCCTATCGCCATACCGGGCACAAATTCCAGACTCCGGGCTGATAATGAGCATTTCGTAATAGAAAAACCCAATACCACTTTACCCGACCCGGGGATCGAACCCGAGACCTCAGCGTTGGCCTCAATCGTAACGCGTACGCATTACAACTTACACTTACGGGTTATTTATCTATACAAATAAATAAAATTGAAGAGTCTGTTTGTAATATTAAAATAACCGCTTTTTACAACATGCATATGAATTTTTATACGATACATATACAAAAATAAAAATATTTTTTTTTTGTTTGTCTGTTTTTTCCGGCTAATCTTTGGAACGGCTGGACCGAATTTGACGGGACTTTGACTTGCAGATAGCTGATGTAATAAGGAGTAACTTAGGCTACTTAGGTACTTTTTAAAAGAAAAAGACAATCACGATGCGGAGCCGCTAGCAAAAGCTAGTGTTTAGATATTACTTCCTGTTACTTAATATATTATTTAGATTGTAAAACACGGTCCTAGGTTAGAGCCCGAAATTGGGCTATCATAGCGTATGTTTCGTCAATAAAAAAAACGAGTTGCCCGGAACTATCCTCCTATCATATCTACATCATAACACAAACATAAGTTTGGTGAAACATGGCTGCAGCACTTGTTGCACCTCTGTCAACCCCTTCGAGAACATAGGGTATCGCGTCGACCGCACGACGTTTTCTTCTCTAATGGTCGTTCCCTATCTTTATATATAATTCTACTGTACGTGTGTATGTGACTGAACCCTTCCTAAACTGTTGGACCGATTAAAAAAAAAAAAAATGCGTTTGGATGGAGTTCTGGATGGTTTAGATTCACAATTGAACCCGGTAGGTGGGCTGCTGTAGTTGCGGGTGAAACCGCACGGGACGGCTAGTATTCTATAAAAAAGTTAGATTTGCTTACTATCAATAGTGTTTTGACAGATATTCCATACAAAATGCATCAACATTTTACTGCTAGTAAGCAAATCTGTCGATAGACAGGATATTGGAAACGGCCATTAAACTTCTCGTAACTACATATCAAGAAAGAAAAGAACTTTATTTGGACATCAACTCCAGACTAGTAGAAAAAAAACACAAAATAAAAAAAAACACGACGCTCTTTAAACCCAGACCGTTTACATGCAGTATAATATGACAAACTGTACCTCTAGAAATTACTATGGATTTTATACTAAGTTTTCTACGGCTAGGGGGGCGCCATTGCCACGACACACTTCCCTTAAACCTAGAAAGCTTAGGTACATGCAGTATAATATAACAATGTGTACCTCTAGAAATAGGGCAGTTGAGTAGTTTTTTTTTGATTATTTAAATCAATAAGTTACCTCACTCAAAATCTATTGCAGAAAGAATTTTATAAATAGGACCAAAAATAAATAAGTTAGAAGCCATTCAAATCCTGTAGAAGGGGTAATTGTCAAATGACAGACGACGCAAACTTTGTCGTCACTGTGTAAAATGTTCATTATGGTGCACGCGTGCAAGTGAGATATCCCTACTACGCACCCACTTTTCCTCATACCAACATTTAAAGTCACAACTGCGGACACATATCTGAACTCATTTTGATTGTGTTTTAATAAAAGGGTTTTCTTTTGCGTATCATTTTCTGTTGCTTATAAAATAATGTATAAATTTCAATATAGGAAACTGCCCTATTACTGTGGAGTTAGGATTAAGGAGTGCTGTACCCACCTGGTTAGAGTGTATAACTTTGTGGTAAGTGAGATCGCTCCACTGCCTGAAGTCTCGTCCGCAGACGTCGCATTTGTACGGACGGTCGCCGTTGTGCACGCGACGGTGGATCTGGACAACACAACGTCACTTTATTGGAAATAATTGAGGACACTTTGCCGGCCTATACTATAAAAAAAAAAAAAAAAAACCACAACTAAACTAGGGTCTTTTAGCATAGGTTGGCAAACGAGTTAGTGGGTTACCTGATGGTATAAATATGCATCGATAGCATGGGTGGTTACTTTGATTAATAGGAATAAAAAAGTTGATGATGATTGCTACTTAATATATTCTTGAAGTTGTTCCCGTATGTCTATAATTCTCTTACAAATTGTCAGCCATATACAATACTGCCCAGATAAACCATCGGGCTGAATGCTGATCATGAACACCTACATTACCAGAGAAACAGTCGCCTGGGTGTGTTGGGGACCTTTAAAAAACGAATGGGGATGGGAAAGGGAAGGAGGGATTTGGATTGGGTCTCTGGAAATCTCATGTATCATATCACGTGGCACAACAAGCTGCTGCGGTGCTGGAACCTGCTTGTAATGATGTTGTACACTAGGATCTCTCACCTTCAGCGCTCCCGCGGTGTAGAAGCCCTTGCCACAGTCGCGGCACACCTGCTGCCGGCCGCCATGCGACAGCACGTGGTACAACAAGCTGCTGCGGTGCTGGAACCTGCTTGTAATGATGTTGTACACTAGGATCTCTCACCTTCAGCGCTCCCGCGGTGTAGAAGCCCTTGCCACAGTCGCGGCACACCTGCTGCCGGCCGCCATGCGACAGCACGTGGCACAACAAGCTGCTGCGGTGCTGGAACCTGCTTGTAATGATGTTGTACACTAGGATCTCTCACCTTCAGCGCTCCCGCGGTGTAGAAGCCCTTGCCACAGTCGCGGCACACCTGCTGCCGGCCGCCATGCGACAGCACGTGGTACAACAAGCTGCTGCGGTGCTGGAACCTGCTTGTAATGATGTTGTACACTAGGATCTCTCACCTTCAGCGCTCCCGCGGTGTAGAAGCCCTTGCCACAGTCGCGGCACACCTGCTGCCGGCCGCCATGCGACAGCACGTGGTACAACAAGCTGCTGCGGTGCTGGAACCTGCTTGTAATGATGTTGTACACTAGGATCTCTCACCTTCAGCGCTCCCGCGGTGTAGAAGCCCTTGCCACAGTCGCGGCACACCTGCTGCCGGCCGCCATGCGACAGCACGTGGTACAACAAGCTGCTGCGGTGCTGGAACCTGCTTGTAATGATGTTGTACACTAGGATCTCTCACCTTCAGCGCTCCCGCGGTGTAGAAGCCCTTGCCACAGTCGCGGCACACCTGCTGCCGGCCGCCATGCGACAGCACGTGGTACAACAAGCTGCTGCGGTGCTGGAACCTGCTTGTAATGATGTTGTACACTAGGATCTCTCACCTTCAGCGCTCCCGCGGTGTAGAAGCCCTTGCCACAGTCGCGGCACACCTGCTGCCGGCCGCCATGCGACAGCACGTGGTACAACAAGCTGCTGCGGTGGTCAAATATGCGCCCACATTGTCCGCACGAGTACTTCTTGCCACTTTTCTTCTTTCCCGCTTTGGTTGTTTGCGGTGTTTGAGGTTCTGGGGGTGATGGTAACTCATCGGTCACCATCACGTTGTCTGGTATGTGGTCGTTGCTGACGCTCGTGTCTAGCATTCGTTGGAAGACTTCCTCTGTAGTGAAAAGTTTCTTTTTCGTATTATTTTCTGTTTGCCTCATTGGTATAATAACAGTCTACCTTCACAATCACAATTCGTGTTTAATTTTCGCGTCGAAAAATGACATTAATTGTCCGGGATTGGACAAAACAGTGTAGCGATAAGCTCGCCATCAATGGCGTCATGAGATAGTTATGAGTTCGGCGAACCGTGGGTGTAACACTCGTTGCACCTGTGCCTACTTCTTCGTGGACGTTTATGCATTTACATCGGGTGTATGGGGACTACTTTCGAAGCCGAAACTGTAATAAACCCATCGAAATAAGATGGCATGATACGTAACTCAAGCTTAAAAATGACCCCACAAAAAATCTGTGCAAGGGGGCGGGCCTATAAAAGTCTGTGCATAATAATCTCTAGCTGACACTTGATACGTCTAATTTTTTACGTGGTGCAGAAAGTCGTATTTCCATCTAGAAATTTGATATTTAAACATTAACTTTTATGAAATAAAGTTGATTTTCAACGTTCATTAATTTTTGTTGCGTCTATGAGTGTTACTTGTGATTTTACCTTTGCTTGTGTAAGTAAGTGGAGCCGTATTTTTTGGCAGATTCATATGAGAGTTATCGTTCTATTTATCTTATTTCGATGAATAAAACGCTACCTTTACATAAACAGAAAACACTGTTTAGCCCGCAGTGTAAAGAGTAATTGCTAAACATGAGATCAATGACCCGCGCGCCAATACTCAGCAGGTACATCACGCCGCGTTCCCACCAAGCACAGGTGATTTTTTGTTGGCTTTACATTACGCTATTAAGAAAACTACAGTTATAATTATATTTTTACTAAACATAATTGTCCAAATAAGACGGTACATGAAAAAATATACTTCTATATTATTTTGCGATTTCTTTAGTGGTATTGTGTCTGTAATCACCAGCTGCAACACTACCACCTGTCTTCGTTTTCGGAAGCGTTTCGCTTACACCCATTATTATTATGTTATAAAGATTTACAATATTAAACATAGTACACTCTCTGACAGCCTCCGTGACGCAGTGGACGAGTAGCCGGCTGTGAAGCGAGAGGCCGTGGGTTCAATTCCCGCACCGAGACAAATGTTTGTGCGATCCATAAATATTGGTGTCGGGTCTGGGTGTTGTGGGACCGCAAGTCCCTCGTAGTTCCTGATACCCACGACACAGGTTTACCTAGTGTGGGGTCAGGACTAAGTGTGGGACTGTTAAAAAAGTAACACTACCTTTTTGACACTAACTGTTACTCTAATATAATTATATTAAAATACCTATTTGCATTTATTTAAAGGACCCTAGGTATTTAAGATCTTTGCATTCAAATAGGTTCACACACACACACGGACATACTCGCACATATAGACACATGCTCATACTAATTCACACAGATACACAAATACACTCGCATATATACACTTACGCACATAAACACACACACGCACACGCACTCTCGCACGCATGCACTCACGCTCAAACGCAGGCCCACACGCACGTAGACAAGCACGCACGCACGCACACACGGACGACAGGGTCACACTTATAACAACTCTCTTTTTTGTCAGATAGATGGATAAAGAAAATCTCAAATACGTGAAACAAATAGGAAAATGAACTAACCTTTAAGCATCAGCTTAATTGCTGTGGGTTCCTGCTGATGTTCTCTTGGTGGGTTGTCTTCGGGAGTGGGATGCAGGTGATGAGTTTGATGTGGTGTATGTGATGTATGTGGAGCTTGTGTGGGTTGAGTCACGTGAGTGGTGGGGTGTGTGGGATGTGATGGATGTGATGGTGGCGGTGGCGGTGGTGGTGGTGGTGGTACAGCACAGACGGGACAGTATCCGTCGTCAGGAGTACAGGCATCGCCACATGGAGCACCGCGCATGTACCTGTAGCAGATATATTTGAAATTTGGTTTATTTAAACAATAAAAGAAAGATTAATAAAATATCTATGCATAATAAATCAAATAAATGCCGCAGAACTAATCAGAATAAAATTCGATTTGATATTGTTGGGGAATCTTGTTGAGATCCCCATCATATAATCACAATTACCGATGCCTCATGTGGTCCAGATTACATGCTCGTTTTTTTTTATAGTAGCTCGGCAAAGTGACTACGCTACACCTGATGGTAAGTGCAGCGCAATCCAAGAATACTGTCGACCAACGACAGACGATGGGTCTATCTTAGCTCGGCAAAATTATGCCGGCCTGCCGAATTGCTTCTTCACACTCCGTTTAAAGGACCCCATATTATAGGAAGAAGGGAACACGTGCGCCGGCAAACTATTCCACAGCTTGATGGTCCGGCAGAAGTAAGATATTGCGAACTTTTTAGTTCTAGCCGAGATGGAGGAGACCACGAAGCTGTGGTTCCGTAAGCCAGCACGCGTGGTTCTGTTAAGGAAAGGTGAGAATGGGATAAGGTCAAACAACTCTTCAGAGCATTCACCGTGATACAGACGATAAAAAATGATAAGTGAGGCAATGTCCCTACTCAATTGCAGAGGCTCTAAGTTCTTACTAACGTCTGCATCATTCATTCATTCTCTACGATAACATAGGTCAGTGACGCTGGGTAGTCCGGTTCAGCCGAGTTCTCTTCGTTGTGATCCCCATCCTTTTCTTTTTTTATTGCAAAAGCCGGCAATCGAGCCAATGGGTCACCTGATGGTAAGCGATCTCCACCGGCCATGTACGCCCACAATACTAGAAGAATCATGGGCGCGGTGCCGACGATATAGGAAAGGGATTAAGGGATTGGGAAGGGATAAAGGGATTTGGGCCTCCGGATATCTCACTCACCGTACCAAACGCAGCAGCAAGCTGCTACTTTACGCCAGTTTTCTGTGAGACAGTGGTAACGACCCGGACGAGCCGGCCCATTCATGCTGTAGACAAAAGTGTCTACTGTAATGTCACTCACCAATGTCTCACATGGTCCTGATGTACTTGGCCGTTCTCTATAGTAAGATGGGGCATCAGCGCCGGGTCGTAGTCCGCTTCAGCTGGGTCCCCGTCGTTGTGGTCCACATGTCCGCGGTCTGCTTGGTCCGCGTCCACGTCTACTGTCACGTGGATGCCCTCCATCAGGTCTTCAGGTTCGCTGAATTCACCCATGTCTTCGAGCTGGAATGGTCACTGGTATATAGGATGATGAAATGAAATGTGTATTGAGTTGGATTCATGACCAACGCAACAACAAGCCGATGATGGCTATGTCTGTGTTGTGTTCCGGTGTGAAGGTCATTGAAGCCAGTGTAATTACTGGGCATTATGAGACTTGAACACCTTATGTCTCGGGGTGACGGGCGCAGTCCAGTGTCATGCAGTCCTTTATTTAAAGTTCTTTGTGGCGTTGCTTCTGTTTATGGGCAGGCGTAGCGCTTACCATCAGGCGAGCGACCTGCTCGTCTTGTCATTCAATCTAATTAAAAAAAAAAAAAAAACTACGAGTATACCGAGTGTAAAGGAAATCACACAAATAAGTCTTAGTTTTTTCAGTGTTGTTTGGAACGATGAATACAATGACGTCTTAAATCAAATAATAATTTAAACCGTATTATTCTTAACGCTCGGTGTTAACAGCCGTGCGTAAGCGGTACCCGAGCGTCGCGCGCGATTTGTATCTTCCAAACTCTGAGTATTACTGAAGATGCGCGCGCTCATTGACCCCGAGTTTAGTACTCTCGCTTTACACTGCGGGTTTACGTAATATCAAATTTCCAAAACGGTAAGTAACAGTAAAGGAATGGCGATTAGTTTATGTTACAAGTATATTATTAACTTTTCGGCTTCGGAAGTGTTTCCTTTACACCCAGTGCATACAGAATTTTCTACATTATCAAATAAAGAAGATATAAAAATTTGTTTGTTTATATGTAGGGAGTAATTTGTGGGACCAATTTTAATAAAATTTGATTACTGAGGATGGGTACTTAATTTTAATGAAATAGTGGATATCCGTTTGTATGCAATGAATTTAATTTAAACTACTAGACGGGTTTAGAAGTAAAACTGCGTGACATAACGCAGGAGTTTGACAGCCCACACACAGGGAGCGCGATAGGGGTTCTAGTTGAGAGTAAGTGAGATGTAATATTGAGTTACGGTCAATTGCCCGCAACTTGGTGGTACAATTTCTATGAACCGCGCAGCTTGTCTAGTAGTATACATTAAAGTATTTGTTTGTATGTGAATTAGTACACCGCTGAATCAGTTTTGAATAAATTTAGTATATATCAGTATATAGTACATATTCAAGATATGACATACTTATTTTTATAATTAACCCCTTTATGTAATATAAGGGATGGAAGTAAGTCGCTGCATCGATGTTGACTAATTTCAGTATGAAGATATCTTAAACATCTTTTTTTTTATTATTATTTTTGTTTCAACAAATAACGTTTCATCATCTCGAATTGATTTGACAGCGATGTCAAATCAAAGTTATGTTAGTTGAATGTTGATTTGATCGGCCTTTCAGAAGCCAGGCGTAAGACTTGTAATAGACTTTTAATAGTATAATAAATAAATAAAATAAACATGATTGTGATGTTTTTTATGTCTTAGCTGAAAATGAAATAGGCGATGAAAGTAACCCACCACAAAATGAAAGGATTTCGATATGGATTTTTAGTCACATGTGAAATAGGACTTGAAAATGTTTAAGTAGCATACAACAAAAATGAATAAAAGCACATAATTAACAAAAAAAAAAACAATGCATAAAATTAAATAGCAACACCTCTTCATACCTTAGCACTAGAATGAGCCTCCTTCACATGAGCTTCAAACTGCTTCTGCTTCCTAAAAGTCTTATTACACTTTCCACAATTAAACAACTCTAATTTATCCAGTGTTTCATACAAATCCGCCTTATCAACAGTGTGTGGTTCCTTGTCTATACTAGCCATGGAATATTGCACTTTATTATTAGTATAATTGATTGTCTTATCGCTTGAAGTGTACAGTATGTGCTTGTCTAAACTTTGGTACACTGTTTTTGGGACAGTATTCTCTAGAGACAGTTCTACAATCGAGTCCGGAAGAGTTGCCACATTGTCCACTATGCAGGTGTTCGTCATCTATAACAAAATATATACAAAACTCTATTTAATCCTATTATATACTACTAGCTGTTGCCCGGGGCTCCGCCCGCGTGAATAGACTTAACGTAGTCTATTACCGTCTCCAGGGTTGCATCTATCTCTACATCAAAATCGGTTCAGTGATTTAGGCGCGAAAGCGTAACAAACAAATAGATACGTTTTTTCATAAAAATGATCCTATGTTACTTCTTATACCTCCAAGAATATGTGTACAAAGTTTCATGATGATCGGTTAAGTAGTTTTCGCGTGAAAGCGTAACAAACAAACTTACATTCACATTTATAATATTAGTATGATTATAAATCATCATAGAATCATCAGATCATTTTTGAGTGATAGAACCACGCTGTAGACACTTGTGTCTACAGCATGAATGGTCTGGCTCGTCCAGGTCGTTATCACTGTCTCACAGAAAACCGGCGTAAAGTAGCAGCTTGCTGCATTGCGTACGGTGAGTCAGATATCTGGAGGCCCAAATCCCTCTTCCCATTCCCTAAATTATCCCTTTCCTTTAATGTCGGTAACGCATCCATAATTCTTTTGGTATTGTGAGAGTACACTTGCTCGATTGCCGGCCTATGTTATAAAATATTATATACCTAGTATTATGTACCCATTTGTATATTACCTTATCTATAGTTAGGTCAGGTACAGGGTTCTCTATGATGATGGCGTGAGGCTCGTAATGCTGCTTCAGATGTTGGTAGAACTTCAGCTGATCCTCACCGTAGAACTCACCGCACAGCTGACACAGCAGGATTGCACGGACCTGGGGACAAACATATTCATTTAGAAGTGGTACATCCGTACTGCCTCCGTGGCGACTCAGGCTAACGCTGAGGTCTCGGGTTCGATCCCCGGGTCGGGTAAAAGTGATATTAGGTTTTTCTATTACGAAATGCATATATCAGCCCGGAGCCTGGAATTTGTGCCCGGTATGGCGATAGGCTCACATAAGGGACGGAGATACGTTCGGCGACATTTGGGTGTACAGGTCTGTCTACCCCTTCGGGGATTACAGGCGTGAGTGCGTATGTATGAATTAACATTGTATTTTTGTTGATAGTTTCATTATCATATTTTTCATCCCCCCCTTTATTTATCAAAAATATTTCCGATAAATTTAAGTATTGTCCCTTTCAAGTAATAAACACGTGAATCGAGCATTCTTAAGGTGTATTTGGACTCATATTCTGGAAGACTAAGTAAACTTTAAAGATTTACGAGTTATTTTTGTATGGTGAATTTACCCCATGTGTAATATGATGAGTGTCGTCAGGCAGCTGTTCCTGATGCTGTACAGCAGTCACGAAGTTGTCCGGAAGGATCTCCTCATGTTGCACATCCTCAGCGCAGTTAATTACCACTATACCCTGAAATTTTACAAACTTATTTTATGACTGCCTCGGTGGCGCAGTTGTAATGCGTACGCGTTACGATTGAGTCTAACGCTGAGGTCTCGGATTCGATCCCCAGGTCGGGTAAAGTGGTATTGGGTTTTTCTATTACGAAATGCTCAGTATCAGTACCAGACTCCGTCTGGAATTTGTGCCCGGTATGGCGATAGAATCGCCCTCTATCACATCATGGGACGGAAATATTCATGGTCATGGTCTACCCGTGTGCCTAGTTTCACAATACCGTTCACCCGTTAAGGCGTGATTGAATAACAAACATCCAAATTTATAAACATCCAAACTGTCACATTTGTAATATATTCTCTATTCTCTAATAATAGCACAAATATGTAACACTCATGGTTTACGTTAATTTTGTGAAATTAGGGGTCATATTGCCCATGACCGTATAAACCGCAACTCGTTCACGTTAAGAGTCAACACAATCATAGAGAATAGGATCCATGTTCATACTGACGCAGATATCAAGGATGATGGCTAACGTGTCACTGTCGCACAAAATTAAAACAGTATAATTTACAAGCTCACCCTTACATAACATAATAAATAAATTATTATATATAAATAACACCCGACAGACAACATTTTAAATAGAAATAGACTGTAAGATGTTAAATGTTATAAAACATTCTTTCTGTTATAATTATGTGTTAAAAATTATCAATAGCTTTGTCCTATTTTTTTGTATTTGATCATGTTCAAGCTCATATTAAACCTAAACCACGATAACAAAATATTTACCCAGCATCACTGTCTGTTCCTATTTTGACATTGGCAAAATCATCGAACACCGATGGAGCCATAATATTTTTTTATCGAATTGGAGAAAGTTTCAGAATTCATACTCAGAAGTATGTGGACGTAAGGCTCATATGCGTTCAAGGCAAAGAGTTCAAATCTGATTTTTCTGACCTGCTGCGGCGTGCTACCGCCATTGTTCTTCTTTAATTTCCTAGATATCCTCTTCTTATGTGGTAAACTCTTTTTGCTTTGTTTATGCTGCGCTGGAGATGCCCCTGGACCAAGCTCTAGTACCGAATTATCTGACTCCGCTAGCAATGCCGTTTCATCCTAGAAAAATATGTAAAAAAAGAACTGATTAACATAAAAAATAAAGCTCACTGAAAAAACTAATAAAAAAAAAACAAATTGGGATTTTGTGCTGTTAGATAATGGTCAACGATTGATAACTGATAGAGGACAGCCTCCGTGGCGCAGCGGGCGAGTAGCCAGTTGCGAAGCGCGAGGCCGTGGGTTCAATTCCCGCACTTAGACAAATGTTTGTCTGATTCACAAATATTTGTCTCGGGTCTGGGTGTTGTGGGACCGCAAGTCCCTCGTAGTTCCTAATACCAACGATACAGGTTAACCTAGTGTGGGGTCAGGACTATGTGTGTGACTGTTGGGTGTATATTTATAGATTATGATAAATATATAAAAACTAAACGTCATTGTATGAATCCTTTTGTTCTTTTCTGTTTAGTTGTCACTACATGGTCTCATACGAAAAAAATACCATAGATTAAAAATCTTTGTAATAATACCAATCCGGGTTTCTATTTACTAGTTAAAATCCAACAATAACATTGGCTCAATTTTTTTAAAAAATTAATATTTTTTTGCTAACAGGGTGTAATTGTTCTATTTTTATTGAAAGAATCATCATAAATTTCTATATTTTGATGTAAAGCTTACTTTGAGAGTAGCCACACTCTTGGCTTTGTTGTTAAACCAGCCTGTGTCCTGACATCTTTTCATATCCTGTAGAGGTGGCAGCGGAGGCAGTGAAGGTACGTGAACCACAATAGGTTCTTGTTGTTGATCCTGTGGGTACAGTATGATTTTAACCGACTTAAAAAAGAGGGAGATATACACTACTGATATACTCCGACATATTCAAATACATGTATCCAATGTAAAGGTTCAAAGAATCAAACTATGATTGTTTATTGAAAATTACCGTTAAAACGGTGAAGGAAAAAACCGAAAGGAAACTTATTTCAATTATCAGATTTGAATACTGTGAATTCATCACAGTAAAGTGACGTTTACCAACTAGTGCTGCTACTGTATATGCAAATGTCATCGAAATAAGATGACAAGAAGCGTAACTCAAGCAAAAAAATTACGTGTGATTTTACCTTTGCATGTGTATGTAAGTGGAGCCATATTTTTTAGCAGATTCATATGATAGTTATCGTTCAAGTTATCTTATTTCGATGGCAAATGTAATGTAATTTATTCTAAAAATAGATATGCTCACTTGTCTTTTGCTAGCAAAGCTGTCACAGTGTTTTAACAAAAAATACTTACCAAAGAGTGCGCATTAAATAGTCTCATGGATCCATCGAGTATAACCGAAGCGTCGACGTCACCCCTCACTGTCGGCACCTTGTGGTGGGGCTGGTGGTGAGAAGTGCGGGAATGTTGGGCCAACTGCGCCACGATAGCCGCGATCCTGCTGTCCGAGTCCAGGAGCTCCTCGCCCCATTGTCCATCCGTGACTTGCCCACCGACTTGTAGTTGCCTGTAAACACCACATGAGTTGACGCTAGATATCCTTGAATTGGTAAAGTGGAATTGGAGACTATCCTGCCCGAACAAACAGACATAGAGACAAACATACATCAGCCCGAAAAGGGGCAGCAGAGGTGTAAGTAGTGGTGCACCCACGTTTCGCCGAGCTTATTGCCGTGCCATGGTGTGATACAGGGCGAGCCACGAGGATATTTCCGTTATAATATATAATTTACCAAATCAATCGTCAAATCAAAAATTCCATTTTTGGGCAGCTCACGTGTCTTTCGAGATGAAAACATACTGATTTTGATTGCCCCACCTGAGAGTAAATCCGAGGATCTCACCAGTTTCAAAGCCTAAGTGTTGGAGCACACTTAGATCAATAAGGCAATGACATAGAAATTGATTGATAATCAGCTGATTACATCTTACTCACCTACTATTAGGCAGAATGTAACCATTTCATTTAGCAAGATAAGGTGTGAAATAACACAATATCCAAGTGATGCAGAACACAGATATATCTAAATAGATCACGTATTTTAAACCAAGCATGCTACAATTTTTTGACACCACAAGAGCGATATAGTTATAAGAAACACCCGTAGAGACTGTTAAACAAATAGCAACTCTCGAGTTAACCCAATTAATTTGTGAAATGCACAACCTGCATAAAGTTTTGGGTGTTTTTTTGTTAGTTAAAGGTATCCCTTTAAGATATCTCTGGAAGACCAATTCCCCATGGCCCTTGCGCCCAATCCTTTAAGGTCAGAAGCATGTCCATGATCCTATGATATTGTGGATGTCCATGGTTGAGGTCACTTAACTGACTCACATGCTTGTTGGCCGATGGTTGCTATAAACAAATATTGTATTACCTGCACATCTGTGGTAGGAAGCCCTGTGTTTGCATGACAGTGACCCTTTCTCCTCCATCATCTTGCACATTGAGAGCCAGAGGGTTGGAGTTCACATGCACTGCCTGTTAGAAAAATAAATATTTACTTTGTATTTATCAGGCAATCAACTGACAAGGTGCCTGTATCCTATTGATTACTACCAAATAATTATAGTTCAATTTTATCTCATCATGATATATCTGTTGAGTCTGATCTTAAGGGAGCTTGTTTCACATTTTATTTATATCTATTTGTTAAGCTTATGGCTAATTAGTTTAAAACTTAATTAGATATATGCCAATTACAAGCTACCACATATGGGAAGAAACAATTGCAACATACCATAAAACTTAAATAAAGTAAACAGTCATAACAATTGTTAAACTGGTTCATTAGTTATATGCATTATATTCATATTATTTACTTTAGTATCCTTTTTTTTAATTTCCCCTTATGAAGTGACAAGAATGTTGCTTCGTGTAAGTGCACCACATTTATCCATAAACCAGTAACAACACCATCCCGATATTTAAGATTACAATGTACCCATCACATCAAAGTAATAATAAAGGTAATTAAGCTTAATTAATTAATTAAGTCTGACATTGTGGTAATAGATCGATTGATGCGACATTACCTGTTGATTTCATCATTCTGTATGATAATGATATTATGTATTTGTTTAAAGATATATATGATTAAAAAATATAACAAAAAACTTTTAAAATAAAGAGTATATACTACACAGGGTAATTTATAATTCATTAGATATTTCCCTAGATCCTAGGGGTACAAAAATTATTACAAATAATTAGTTAATTACATATAAATAATCCTTTTGAAATTATAAACAATGCTAAATCCATGGATAAATAAAGACAATATTAAAGCTTAATTATTTTAGCTAAATTATTTCTAAAAATCAATACATAACATATTTTGTTTCAAGATAACAAAATGAAATGTAGAACAGGTAATCTTAAAGCTAATAAGGCCTGCATTATCTATGTAGCCCAATCTTGTTTTTGACATATTTTCCTTCTTATGACTTTGTTACAATATCATAATATTATTAATATAATAATATATTTTGATAAAATGTATTAAATAAATAATAATATACACTGCCTCGACTGCCTGGACTGCCTCGGTGGTGCAGTTGTAATGCATATGCGATTGAGGTCAACGCTGAGGTCTCGGGTTCGATCCCCAGGTCGAGTAAAGTGGTATTGGGTTTTTCTATTAGGAAATGCTCAGTATCAGCCCGGAGTCTGGAATTTGTGCCCGGTATGGAGATAGGCTCGCCCCCTATCACATAAGGGACGGAAATACGCTCGGCGAAATGTGGGTGTACCTACTGGTTACACCTCTGCCTACCCCTTCGGGTATTACAGGCGTGAGTGCGTATGTATGTATGTATGTATGTATAATATACATATAAATTCATAATTTATATTGATCTAGCTCATAGATTCGATATATAATGTTTCTTAGAGTTGTGTTGCTAAATGCATGAATAAATTTCGAAATATCAAAATATATTTTATTTATTTAATAAAATTACTGGACATTTTAAGATTTAACATCAAATGTCTCAGGGTGATAAACTCAGAGCAGAGCCGTGCATTATTTTGTGGTAAGTATATACAATATTAGGGGAGGCCTATGTTCATTCTAGCCATCTAGGCAAATATTTTTTCACTAAGCCTTCTTTAAAATTTTACTGAAATTGCTTATGTTGACGAATTTGTTGATTTATTTTGTAGAATGCACGTAACCGGAACTACATTCCCGCGCAGTATTAAAAAAAACATATTCGTCTAAAACAAAAAAATTAACAAAGACCCGCATCTAACGCGTCGACATTAAATTTTTAATGAAGGTACCTCGCTTGCCTGATGTGAATTTATATATTGTGTGACTGCCTCATCCATCTTGTCCTCCAAAAGATGAGCACCCACGTTCCTCATGATCATATTTTCCAAAAAAACACTGTTTATTTCATATTTTTGTAACAGTGAAACAGTGAATATAGGTTAGCTCGCTTGACAGCTGTAAGCTTTCAAGGTCACCAATTTTATACTTTTATTTACAGTTTACACCTACTTATAGTACATAGTGGAAAACTTATCCTTTAATATTTTATAATCTATTTCTACAAAAGTATATTTAAACGGGCATTTAATTGTTATATACGTTACATTTTCAAATAAAGTAAATCAACAAAAATAACTATAGTCTACATTAAAAAAATGATAAGTAGCACAGATAAAATAATGTTTAAAATTATTACCTGTGTTGAAAATGCATAAACGGTCTACATCACAGAACATTTTTACTCTGTCTACATCACATTTTTTCGAACGAATAAAAAAGTAATTTGTGGCGCGGTGGGCGAGTGGCCGGCTGCGAAGTGAGAGGCCGTAGGTTCGATTCCCGCACCGATACAAATATTTGTTTTGGGTCTGGGTGTTGTGGAACCGCAAGTCCCTCACTAGTTCCTGATGCCCACGATAAAGGATAACTTAATGTGGGATTAGGATTGTGTGTGTGACTGTTGGGTGTATTTATTTATCTAATTTTAGGTGCCCAATACTTTGTGATATGGAGGTTAAAATTATTTACCAGAATCATTTTTACGAACGAAAAGAAACTGTCGTAAGAAGTAAACGTGACGCGTGACATTGACATTTGAGTTTTGACATATTTGTGGGCATTTTTCACCATTATTTTGTCAAAAAAATAATTTTATCTTATTGTGTAATGTAGCGGATAAATGAAATAATTATCATTTCCTACATAATTAAATAGGAAGAAATATCCTCCTATTTGTAATCTATTAATAAAAATGTTTCGAAATTCTTTAAAGTCGCATATCATATCCAAAAATATTGACGTAAGTGGTGTAACCTAAGTGCAAAGATAATGGATAAATTTCGATTGATTGAGTAACCAAATAGAAAATTTCAGATACAAAGATGTAAACACACGAGCAAACTTGATATGATACGAGAAAAGCTGCGAGAAGGGCCTGGTTTAGCTGACTTCGTGTCTGAAGACCGCCCTACGAACTGGGATGAATATGAAGGCAAGTTGAAGAGGCAGAAGGGGGAGGCTGAGCGATTGAGGTTGCCACCTTGGTTGAAGACGACCATACCCACAGGTACATAGAACTACTGTAATACACATACAACATGAATATACAGTAGAATTCAGATATAACGACTTCGCTTATAACGACTAACCGGTTTTAGCGACGATAATGTTTACTCAAGTTAGGTTTCAATATTAGTTACTGAGAAAATATAACCGCCTGCCACTGCGCCACCGACTGCCTCGGTGGCGCAGTTGTAATGCGTACGCGTTACAATTGAGGCTAACTCTGAGGTCTCGGGTTCGATCCCCAGGTCGGGTAAAGTGGTATTGGGTTTTTCTATTTCGAAATTCTCAGTATCAGCCCGGAGTCTGGAATTTGTGCCCGGTATGGCGATAGGCTCGCCCCCTACCACATCGTGGGACGGAGATACGCTCGGCGAAATGTGGGTGTACTAGTTACACCTCTGCCTACCCCTTCGGGGATTACTGGCGTGAGTGCGTAAAATATAACCGCTTATTGCGACTCCAGTTTAAGCGACCAACTGCTTATAGCAACCATTATTTATTATAATACGTCCGGTTAAAACGACGCGCAATGTTTTGTTTACACAACCTACGCACCAATACTTCGGCGCCTCAATTTAACCCGCCCCGCGCGCTTCACCTCTCGTTATTGGCGCGCGTAAATCACAGTTAGCTTTTGTCACCTGTTTTGTCAATGCCAATGTTTTGAAATGCAAACGCATAAGGACTTCTGCTCTTGAGCAGGTGGATAAGGCATTGTTATAGTGGTTCAAGCTTCAGCGCGACCTAAAATAAAGTATAAGTATGTGATTCTTCTAAAATGGTTTTATTTATCTAAAATACCTTTCGCATTTATAATATGACATTAATGACATTCTCCGAAAAGGGCACGTCACAAGTACCCTCAACCGACGAAAATGTATGAGAAGATGTATGAATGTGGAAGAGGCGAAAGAGGTGTGTCAGGATCGTAGCTTGTGGTACTCAATAGTCTCTGCCTACTCCTATGGGACATAGGCGTGAGTGTGTATGTATGTATGTATTTATAATATGTATAAGTTAGGTATGTACTTAAGAAATAATCCCGCCGTTTTGTGCGTCAACGGGTTAGTAGGACATAGTATCGCCGGTCCATTGATGGTCGTAATATCCGAATTCTACTATAGTTGTTTTTTTTTTATTTAGAAAGAATATTTCTATTTGGCCTACAAAATATTTCGTGTTAAAAACCTAAATGTAAACACTTTGCAGTTTACAGTTTTGCATTATTATAATTACTCCCTACTATGTGACAATCAACTTATTACTTTTACAGAAAGTAAAATCATAGATTACAGGGGAGCAAAATATTGTAATGTATGCAAGCCAAAGGAATATATATATTTTTTGGACAATTCGCTGAATGATCTTTTTGAAGTAGCAAATAGTTTTATATTGATTTTACTAGGTGGTAGATCCCTCATCTATCAGGCTGTCTTGGTACAACCATTTTGCCTATTTCTGCCACCAATCAGCAGTTTGTAAGCATTGTTGTGTTATCGTTTGAAGGGTATCGATGCCAGGGAAATTATTGGGTAGTATGAGATTTAATAACTTATGTCTCAGGTTTACGAACACAGTCCAGTGCTTTGCAATTCAAAGTTCTGTGTGTTGTTGTGTATATTTATGGGTATCAGTGACGCTTACAATCAGGCAAGTGAATTGCTTACCATTCAGGTTAATAAAATTGTGGTTGTGTGTTTAAGACACATTTTTGAAGATGAACACACCCAGTGAACAATCCTTAGTCACTTTTAAACTGTTCTAACTTTGCCAACAGTATATCAAATACAGTCAGGTTATACATATTCACATAACACTCAAGTAGGGAATCGATACCAGAACCTTACCATTTTGGTCAACTAATCTTTTGAGTGTTAGAGCCAAGCTCTAAACAGTAGAAGGGGCGTGCTTGACCAGGTTGTTACTACTGCTTCACAGAAAACTGACGTAAAGTAGCAGCTTGCTGCCACATTTCGTACAGCAAATGAGATATCTGGAGGCCCAAGTAAAGCTAGTGCTATATAAAAAAATTGCAACTATACCAAATTATTGAATTAATTTACTGTAAATGAAATGAAATAGTTTTATTAATCAGGTAGGCAATTAAAATAGCGCTTATGACAAGTTAGTACAAAATAAAAAAAAAACATGTATACAAATCATATCAACTAATGTATACATAACATACATAGCATCGTCAAAATACACTGGGCAATTATAAATTTTACAGTATTATTATTGTGAAATAGTCCAGAATTGTGAAGTATTATTATTATTTCTTTTTTATGGGGCGATATGGACCATAGGCATTACCGAAACGGCACGTGTTTTAAAACTCCCACCGGATTCAAAACGACTCAGCCTGAGAAGACCCGGCGAATCAAACTCAGTGGGCTTACTTTACCACTAGATTTTACGCGGCGCGACCCAGTCCTGAGAAGATCCAGCTGGACAAACTCAGTGGGCTTGTTTTTGGTCCGGTTTTTCAATCCACCAACCTATATTTACATACCATACTTACATACATGGTGGACTAAGGCCTAACCTCTTTCAATACTAGAGTATATCCATACTCAGCATTGCAACTTAATAATATAGGGTTTGTGTTATTGTTACATGAGATAATTTTTGTATTAACTCACTGGCCTCCAGAAGTTTTCTTATCAGAGGGTTATCATTAAATTATTATTTGTTATACTTGTAAAGTTGCATCAAGTTTGATAAATAGTAAACAACATGTACTGTACTATGATTAAAGTTATGTGTTTCAGTAAATATAGTATACTAGCTGTCCCGCGCGGTTCTACTCGCGGGCATATTACTGTTCCGCTCCCGTCTTTAATTCTATTTTTAGATTATGGCCCCATCGATTTTCGATGATTTCGCCAATGCCAAGTATTAAAATAGCTATATCTAAAAATAAAGATCAAAGTTCAATCGTCTTTCATACAAAGTTCAACCCCCTTAAAATGTAAATTTCCAAAAATCCTTTCTTAGTGGACCCCTACATTACACAAACTATTATCTGAATAAATTTGATGATATAAACTTTCCACACCTAATTCCCCCTCTTATAAGGTAACATTTTGAAAAACGCCAAAATATGTACATATGAATACATAGGTATATGGAATTACGTGCATCTTACTTTAAAAATGACTGATTTTCATTCAACGGTTCAACCTTTATTTTACCCCTTAATAATAATAATAATAATACCAGCCCTGTATTATATACGTCCCACTGCTGGGCACGGGCCTCCTCTACTGAATGAGAGGGGTTAGGCCTTAGTCTACCACACTGGCCTAATGTGGGTTGGCAACCTTTGAAATTCTTATGAAGAACTTCTCAGGTATGAAGGTTTCCTCACGATGTTTTTCCTTCACCGTTAAAGCAAGTGATAATTAACAATTAATACACACATAACTTAGAAAAGTCAGAGGTGTATGCACTTGGGCTGGTTTCGAACCTGCGACTTTCGTCTCGACAGTCCATACCACTCCCCGCTGAGCTATCACTGCTTTTTACCACTTAGGGCTGTAATTTCCAAAAATCCTTTCTTAATGGATCCTTTTTTTTATTTTTTTTAATGAGAGGGTGCAACGGAGCAAGCGGGTCACCTGATGATGAGAGATCACCGCCGCAATATAAAAGGCATCAAAAGCCAAAAGGTTCAAGTTTGTAGACCCAGCGGTTTAGGCACTGCATTGATGAATCATTTAATGCTTCAATTTAATGTCTTCAATGCCCTTCAAACCGGAATATAACCAGTACTCATACACTGCTACTTGGCTGCAGAAATAGACAAAGTTATGGTACCTACCCAAATGGTGTCTCGCAAATGAACGACCTACCTAATGGACTATACTCATTTAAATGTTCTTTTTATATATTGAGTCCAATTTTAAAATAATAAATTATAAACCTGCATGATAATATAAAGTTTATTAACTCAGGTGTTTCATGAAAATAAGAAATTTTTACCAATTTTTAATGGAAAATTGTCATTAATATTTGCAGGTTCAAAGTTCAGTGAGCTGAAAAAGCAGCTTCGTAGCTTGAAGCTTAGCACCGTATGTGAAGAAGCTCGGTGTCCGAACATAGGGGAGTGTTGGAGTGGTGGAAAGAATGGCACATCAACCGCTACTATAATGGTAAGGATACAATACTAAAATGGTAATGATAGTGTCCACCATACTCATGGTGAAATACCAGCCATAGTGGCTTGTGCAGATGAGAAGCGGTCTGGGGCCAGCCAGTGTATATCCAGCTTAGGCTGGCATAATTCTGTCGAGGGATGCAATGTCTCTTGACAGTGTGGACGGTCAACATTACCAAATTTTTACCCTTAAAATTACTAAATGTCAAATTCGATTTAACATACAATTTTATTTACAGACCCGAAACAAATATTTGTGGATTAGATAAATATTTTTCTCGGTGCGGGGATCGAATCCGCGGCTTCACATTTCACAGTTTCACATACTCGCCCACTGCGCCATGGAGGCTGTCAAATAGATTTTATTGGGAATTGTTTTTATTAATTAATAGACTGCCTCGGTGGCGCAGTTGTAACTTGTAATGCGTACGCGTTACGATTGAGGCCAACGCTGAGGTCTCGGGTTCGATCCGCGGGTCTGGTAAAGTGGTATTGGGTTTTTCTATTACGAAATGCTCAGTATCAGCCGAATGGAATTTGTGCCCGGTACGGCGATAGGCTCGCCCCCTATCACATAAGGGACGGCGAAATGTGGGTGTACTGGTTACACCTCTGCCTATCCCTTCGGGGATTACAGGCATGAGTGCGAATATGTAGATAAATAAATAAATAAATACATCCAACAGTCACACACATAGTCCTGACCCCACACTAGGTAAACCTGTATCGGGGGTATCAGGAACTATGAGGGACTTGCGGTCCCACAACACCCAGACCCGAGACCAATATTTGTGGTTCACACAAACATTTGTCCCGGTATGGGAATCGAACCCACGGCCTCTCGCTTCGCAGCCGTCTACTCGCCCGCTGCGCCACGGAGCTGTCGAATATGTATTGTTTTTATTGTCCAGTTAATGGGTGACACATGCACTCGCGGCTGCATGTTCTGTTCAGTGAAGACGTCGCGAGCTCCGCCGCCGCTGGACGCGCACGAGCCGCGCAACACGGCGCGCGCCATACATCACTGGGGACTCGGATATATTGTACTTACTTCTGTAGATAGAGACGGTAAGTTACTTCTGTTCTTACGGCATCTGGGATTAAGGGTGAAATGGTTCCATTAATGTGAGCCGATCACCCGTCTGTGCAACTTGCAGGCGTCCCCACCATAAATACAATACTTGTGTTCTTTATCACCATCAGCCTGGGGCGGTGCCGGCTAATTCGCCGACCTTCGGATTTATGCATATCGATGTTCGATTAGAGAGCCATAGATTCTGTCGTACCGCCGAAAGACCAAAACGATGAACATCGATTTATGACGTCACATGAAATTACTTCGGTTCTTTATCATCATCAGCCTGGGGCGGTACCGGCTAATTCGCCGACCTTCGGATTTATGCAAATCGGTATTCGATTAGAGAGCCAATGATTCTGTCGTACCGCCGAATGACCAAAACGATAAACATCGATTTGTGACGTCACATGAACTGTCATTAAAACCGATTGATTTGAATTAATTAATGCCGCCCCCGGGCGATTAATCTAAATGGACTTGAACGCCGGCAGAGTCGATGAAGTTCGGCGAATTAGCCGGTACCGCCCCTGGACATCTATTTCAGACTAGCTGTCCCACGCGGTTTCATCTGTTACATGTGTCGATTCCAGCGCCACCTACTGGGGCTAATAATTCTGAATATAAATCATCCAGGGACCCACTCAAATACACACAAAAAAATCTTCACAATCAGTTAAGTTAGCGAGACTAAAAACCACAATTCATTTTCATATAAAAGAGAAGAAGACTAGCTGTCTCTCGCGCGAAATATAATTCCGTATAAACCATCCAGGAACCCACTCAAACATGCACAAAAAGTTTCATCAAAATCGGTCCAACCGTTTAGAAGATTTTGCAAAACTAACGAAAAGCAATTGATTTTTATATAGAAGATGACTGGATTCCTAAAATGGGTTCGGCGGAGCTCCAAGGATTCTCTTTTTATCCTGCCACAGTAAAATACAGTGTAGTCCAAATATATGCCGACCGTCAGATATGATTGATTTTGAAACAATAATAAATTTCGTGTTCAAGTGGCCTTTAACTATTATTTATTTTTAGTTTGATTTTTCTATAAAAGCGTGTTTTTTAGTTTTTTTTAAACTATTATTTATTTTGTTGTAGACGCATATACATACTTATAGCACATAATATATTGCACTAATTTTTTTACATTCATTAGTATATTAGTTTGAAATTGTAACTGTTACGCATAATATGCTGATAACATTGTTATTCCCCTTACAGATTTACCTGACGGTGGCTCATCACACTTCGCCGAAACAGTCAGAGAAATCAAAAGACAGTAAGTTATTATATCCAAAAATAGGTATTTATGTGTACATACGCACAGCCTGTAATCAGGGGTAGGTAGGGGTGTAATCAGTACACCCACATTTCGCCGAGCGTATCTCCGTCCCATGATGTGATAGGGGGCGAGCCTATCGCCATACCGGGCACAAATTCCAGACTCCGGGCTGGTACTGAGCTTTTCCTAATAGAAAAACCCAATATCACTTTTACCCGACACGGGGCTCGAAACCGAGACCTAACGCGCACGCTATACAACTGCGCCACCGAGGCAGTCGTATGTGTAATACATACATACATAGACTCACGCCTGTTTCCCATAGCGGTAGGCAGAGACAACGGATTTCCACTTGCTACGATCTTTGCATACCTCTTTGGCCTCATTCAGTCTCATTAAATGTTTTCATACATGCACGTCGGTTCAGGGTACTCCTGACCTGGCCTTTCTCGAGAATATCTCGCTACTTGATCTAATAATACTATACTAATGTAATACCTGAATAATATCAAATGTTTCAGAAATAAGGAGATTTTAGTGGAGTGCCTGGTGCCGGACTTCAGGGGCAACCGTGAATGTATCGAAAATATCGCCTCCTGTGGACTCGATGTGTTCGCACATAACGTGGAGACTGTAGAGAGACTCACGCCGTTCGTCAGGGACCCCAGGGCCGGGTGAGTATGACTGTGTACCACGTGTAAGGGGATCGATTCCAAAAACTGAAACAGTAATAAAACATTATCATAACATTTTTTTTATGGCATAGGCCGGCAAACGAGCAAGTGGGTCACCCCTGATGGTAAGTGTTCTCCACCGCCCATGTACGCCCACAACACCAAAGAGTCATGGGTGCGTTGCCGACCTTAAAGGAAAGTGATAATTAAAGAATTGGGATGGGGAGGGAGTTTGGGCCTCCGGATATCAAACATAAACGGAAAACGCTATTCCTTTGTTGTTCACTAGACATTTTGGAAATGTAAGTGTCAAGTGTGCTAATGCTAAACTCGGGGTCAATGGCGCGCATTGGCGGCGCGTCTATACTCAGTAGGTACATCGCGCCGTACTCCGCGTCGCACGACTGATTCCAAGCGTCAGCATTTTTTAATTGTATTTTTTAAAAGCAGCAATAGCTCAGCGGGGAGTTGTATGGACTGTCTAGACGAAAGTCGCAGGTTCGAATCCAGCCACAAGTGCATACACCTCTGACTTTTCTTAGTTATGTGTGTATTAATTTTTAATTATCACTTGCTTTAACAGTGAAGGAAACATCGTGAGGAAACCTGCATACCTGAGAATTTCTTCATAAGAATTTCGAAGTTATGTGAAGTCTGCCAACCCGCATTAGGCCAGCGTGGTGGACTAAGCCTAACCCCTCTCATTCAGTAGAGGAGGCCCGTGCCCAGCAGTGGGACGTATATAACACAGGGCTAGTATTATTACTATTAAGTAAATTCTTCTTCCACCTGCCCTTATCCCACTGTCAGTGGGGTCGTCGCAACATGCTTTTTAACACATGTTAGAGAAAGATTAGGGGGCGAGACTATCGCCATACCGGGAACAATTCTAGACTCCGGGCTGGTACTGAGCAATTCGTAATAGAAAAACCCAACATCACTTTTACCCGACCCGGGGATCGAACCCGAGACCTCAGCACAGCATTAGTACCGCGTACGCATTACAACTGCGCCATCGAGGCAGTTAAATGTTACAATAATGTTTGAATTTTCAGATACAAACAGACAATGAAAGTGCTACAGACAGCAAAAGATATAAATCCAGACTTGATCACGAAGTCATCCATAATGCTCGGTTTGGGAGAAACTGACGAACAAATTGAACAAACTATGAAAGGTCAGTATTTTGTCATACATACATAAATAAATAAATAATAATAATAAATACACCCAACAGTCACACACATAGTCCTGACCCCACAGTAGGTTAACCTGTATCGTGGGTATCAGGAACTACGAGGGACTTGCGATCCAACAATACCCAGACACGAAACAAATATTTGTGGATCACACAAACATTTGTCTAAGTGCGGGAATCGAACCCACGGCCTCGCGTTTCGCAACCGGCTACTCGCCCGCTGCGCCACGGAGGCTGTCAACATACACACATACACACTCACGCCTATGTCCCATAGGGGTAGGCAGAGACTATTGAGTACCACAAGCTACGATTCTGACACACCTCTTTCGCCTCTTCCACATTCATACATCTTGTCATACATTTTCGTCGGTTGCGGGTACTCGTGACGTGCCCTTTTCGGAGAATGTCATTTATTTGATCCGCATATGTTCTCCACGAGCGCCCTCTTCCGACCCTCCCATTCACATTCGCACGATTAGTAATTAAGTATAAAATAAAAGAAAAAATAAAAAAAAAGTATTTTGTCATTATTGTATTGTCACTGCCTCGATGGCGCAATTGTAATGCGTACGCGTTACGATTGAGGTCAACTCTGAGGTCTCTGGTTCGATCCCCGGGTCGGGTAAAGTGGTATTGTGTTTTTCTATTACGAAATGCTCACTATCAGCCCGGAGTCTGGAACTTGTGCCCGGTATGGCGATAGGCTCGCCCCCTATCACATTGTGGGACGGAGATACGCTCGGCGAAATGTGGGTGTACTGGTTACACCTCTGCCTACCCCTTCGGGGATTACAGGCGTGAGTGCGTATGTATGTATTGTCACCAGATCTAAAAGTATGTTCAAAATTTTAGCACAATCGGTGTGGTGTAACTGGTTTAAAATTCATTTATAATGTTTGACCCATAGATACATAGAAATAGGTGAATTAAATAAAATCTTGTAATAAATAATAATAAATAAACACACCCAACAGTCACACACATAGTCCTGACCCCGCACTAGGTAAACCGTGGGATACATCGTGGGTATCAACAACTACGAGGGACTTGTCAACCCACAACACCCAAACTCGAGACAAATATTCGTGGATCACACAGACATTTGTCCCGGGGCGGATATTGAATCCACGGCCTTGCTTCACAGCTGGAGGCTGTCTTTTTGCATATGCTCCACTACAGGACTTCAGGACCGGAGACTCTAATTCTGGTTCGATCCTAGCACCTAGGGCGTGGGACCTTGGTGCTAGGATCGAACCAGAATAAAGGTGTGGACCTTTATTCGTGTGTGTTCATTGTTAATAATATTATCATTCCCTTAACGGTGAAGGAAAATATTGTAAGAAATCCTATATACCTGAGAATTGCCCAAAAAAATTGGAACCGCATCAGGCCAACATTATTTGTGGAGTATGTTGCCCAGTAGTGGAATAGTCTCTCTATTCTAAAAAAAAGTAACTGGCGCCGCCGCTGCCAAAAGCTTGTCACGCTATCTCCTCCGAAACCGCTTGGGGTATGGGGTCGAGACCGATACCAATCGATGCAGAATAATGTGGGGAGGAAAGTAAGATATGTCTCGTATTCGTCGACTTTAAGTTTATTTTTTATTTTATGTTTTGTGGAAAAACATGGGCAACGCAAACACGGGCATAGTATAATATAAATAGTATAATAATAATACTATCACTGTATTATATACATACGTCCCACTTCTGGGCACGGGCCTCCCCTACTGAATGACTGAATGACCGTTAAAGCAAGTGATAAATAACAATTAATACACACGTAACTTAGACTAGTCAGAGGTGTATGCTCCTGGGGCTAGTTTTGAACCTGCGACTTTCGTCTCGACAGTCAATACCAGTCCTCGCTAAGCTACCACTGAATCATACTAATATTATAAATGTGAATGTAAGTTTGTTTGTTACGCGTTCAAACTACTTAACCAATGATCATGAAACTTTGTACACATATTCTTGGAGGTATATAAGAAGTAACATATGATACTTTTTATGAAAAAAAACTATTTGTTTGTTACGCTTTCACGCCTAAATCACTGAACCGATTTTGATGAATTTTGATGTAGAGATAGATGAGACCCTGGAGACGGTTAAGGCTACGTTTTATTTTCACGCGGGCGGAGCTGCGGGCAACAGCTAGTAGTATAATAAAGGGCTGATATTATATTTTAAATTCCAGACCTTCGCAACGCAGGCGTGGACTGCGTCACCTTGGGCCAGTACATGCAACCCACGAAGAAACACCTCAAAGTGTTTGAATATGTCACTCCGGCTAAGTTCAAACATTGGGAGATTCGGGGCAATGAGTTAGGGTTCCTATATACAGCTAGCGGACCTTTAGTTAGGTCCTCGTATAGAGCTGGAGAGTTCTTTATTGCGAGTCTGTTGAGAGATAGGAAGGCTAAGAGTCAATGATGGGATTAAGGATCTGCCACAGACCTAACAGTTAAATAGACAACGTATTATTATTATTTATTTGAATGATGGGACGAGATGGTAAGCGCCATGATTACTCAGGAAGAATAATTGAGCATCTTTATAAAGATGTCTACGCTTTGATCTTTATTTTTAGATATTGCTATTTTAATACTTGACATTGGCGAAATCATCGAAAATCGATGGGGCCATAATCTAAAAATAGAATAGAATTTTACTCAGAAATTTGAATGAAAGTAATTCATGGCACTGCACTGTATTCACAACCCTCAGATATGAGATGTTGAGTCTCATAATGCCCAGTAGTAAATTACGGGGCATTATGAGACTTAACATATTATGTCTCGGGGTGACGAGCGCAGTCCAGTACCATGCAATGTTTTGGTATTTCAAATTAAGTGGTGTTGCTTCTGTTTATAGGCAAGCATGGCGCTTACCATCAGGCGAGCGACCTGGTTGTTACGTCATTCAGGCTAATAAAAAAAATTGTAAAAATTGCGACGCTTGGTTTCCATGCAGAATGTAGTATGTGGTCTATTTAAATGTATCTTTGATATTCACACAGATTGAAGTACTTACGTGCTCTATTTAAGTCTATGTCTGTGGGACATCCTTGTGAAGTTATTTAATCGAGTAGTGAGTAATTTAAATCGATTCTAATTTGATTTAATACATTACCTGCAGTAGTATCGCACTTGCTCTCGATATAAGTAAATATACATATTATATTATATAGGTACATAACATACTATACTCCCTATTGACATACTATACTTCAAAAATAACATTTTATTTGTATAGCATAGGCCGGCAAACGAACAAGTGGGTCACCTGATGGTAAATGATCTCCACCGCCCATGTACGCCTACAATACCAAAACCATTATGGGTGTGTCGCCGACCTTAAAGGAAAGGGATAATTAAGGAATTGGGAAGGGGAGGGGGATTGGGCATCCGGATATCTCACTCACCGTACGAAACGCAGCAGCAAGCTGCTACTTTACGCCGGTTTCCTGTGAGACAGTGGTAACGACCCGGACGAGCCGACCCATTCGTGCTGTAGACACAAGTGTCTTCAGCATGGCTCTACCACTCAAAAATAATACCAGTCTAACATTGTTCCGCAGCTAAAAGTACAATTCTCATTTTATTAGGAACATAATTCTAGTTTTGGTCTATTCAAATGTTACATACATACGCACTCACGCCTGTATCCCCGAAAGGGTAGGTGGTGTGACCAGTACACTATATTTCGTCGAGCTTATTTCCGTCCGTTCCGTTTTATAACACCCCTATTTTTTGTCCGGGGTAAAAAATCATACAATTCTCCGACGTTGTAAACTTTCAAGTCGCTTTCCTGTAATAATTGTCTTTTTCACTTATGAAACCTTCGAAATTCTCGACTTAATGATACATACATACATACGCACTCACGCCTGTAATCCCCGAAGGGGTAGGCAGAGGTGTAACCAGTACACCCACATTTCGCCGAGCGTTACTCCGTCCCACAATGTGATAGGGGGCGAGCCTATCGCCATACCGGGCACAAATTCCAGACTCCGGGCTGATACTGAGCATTTCGTAATAGAAAAACCCAATACCACTTTACCCGACCCGGGGATCGAACCCGAGACCTCAGCGTTAGCCTCAATCGTAACGCATACGCATTACAACTGCGCCACTGAGGCAGTCTTAATGATATTAATAAATTATTTGCTACTCGATTATGACCTTAAAAAGCCTTGAAATAAAGATTCTAATTAGACAACTAGTGATGTAAAAAATCATTGTATACCTCATTATTTAGAATTAAGCTAGCAGTTTTAAATCGCATCACCTTAGAAAAATATACTGATGTTTATTTGAATTACTTTTGTAATGAGGTAATGACATTGTTTAATAGGTTGTTTTAATAAATTGATCGATAATAATATGTGCAATCTCAATTGTTATAAGTGCTGGCAGTACTAAATATTAACACAACGGTTATGACGTCACACTATTATTGTATAACGTTATATTGTCTGTTAATCCATAAGATACTCTGACTTATTTAATTATTCAATTATAAATAATATACACGTTATTTAGAACGATCTAACATGTTCAATAATAAATACAATTACTAATGTGAACTATTTGTGAAAAGGTATAAATAAGGTGGAATAATTACTGTCTGCAGTCAGTTGGTTGCAAAACGGAATATAAAGTGTTACTCTGCCCAAATAAATGGAGAAGGTCGTGTACATTGTGTTTCAATTGTTCTACTTCGTTACACAATGTAAATAAAACTTTTTAAAACAAGCAATATCGGCGGCCATATTGGATTAAGTGTAACTTCATTCATTTAGGCTCCTTTGCACATGGATCCTAAATCGACTTTAACCCACTAAACCAGTTTAATAAACGTCAATGAATGAAAATGTCACTTAACTATATAAGTTTAGTGGTAACTCTCGATTTAGAATCATCGAACAAGTCAGCCTGATTATGTTTTGCTATTTAAACCCATAACAAGGAGTTGTGAAGGGGTTATTTTGTAATATAATACATCTAACTGAGTATACTATTATAAATAAATAAATAAATACACCCAACAGTCACACACATAGTCCTGACCCCACACTAGGTAAGCCTGTCTCGTGGGTATCAGCAACTACGAGGGACTTGCCAACCCACAACACCCAAATTTTTGTTGATCACACAAATATTTGTCTCTGTGCGGGAATCGAACCCACGGCCTCACGCTTCGCAGCCGGCTACTCGCCCGCTAATATTATAACTGAGTATATTATTATATTATATTGTATTATCACCAAGTCTAAAAGTATGTTCAATATTTTAGCACAATCGGTGTGTTGGAACTGGTTTAAAATTCATTTATTATATTTGACCTATAGATACATAGAAATGGGTGAATTAAATAAAATTTTGAAAAAAATAATAAATAAACACACCCAACAATCACACATAGTCCGGACCCCAAAACCTGTATCGTGGGTATCAGGAACTACGAGGGACTTGCGGTCCCACAACACCCAAACCCGAAATAAATATTTTTGGGTCACACAAACATTTGTCTCGGTGCGGGAATCGAACCCAAGCGAGAGGCTTCGCAGCCGACTACTAACCCACTGCGCCACCGAGGCTGTCAATATTAATGATTTTAATGTATAACTTCTACTAGACAGGCTTTTTCTTTGATAATGCCTAATTTTATACATTAATATTTATACAACTGAAAATAATACGAACAATATCCACATGCGAAAACATAATTAAATTGGGTTAAAAACTAGGCTGCAGTTCATGTTTAAAAGATTGGTACGAGCAATGGAGGATGCGTAGTGGGATAATCTATCTCCCTCGCACGCAGCAGCGTAAAATGGCGTAACCTGTCTTGTGACGTCACATGACATGTCGTGCATCCTTTTTTAGCAGATTTAAATGGCGTCTAACTTATTTTTTATTTTATTTATATAATTATTTCTATAAAAGATTTTGGGGAACGTAATTTAGTAATTAAAATAATCGAGTCAGGTACCTACCCTATTGCGCCACAAAGTTACGGTCAATTGTCCGTAACTAAATATAATCATCTCGCTTACCTACTCTTTGCTAAAACCAGTCTTTCACTCCCTGCCTGTCAGCTGTCAAACCCCCGCGTTATGTAGCACAAGTAGTATTGAAGGTTTTGTAAAATATAGAATACTGTGTTTTAGATAATGGTACTAAAAGTGACAAGGTGGTAGGTCGTTTGCGAGGGACCGGCTGGGTTGGTACCACCGCTTTGTCTATTTCTGCCGCCCAGCAACAGTGTGTACGCACTGTTGTGTTCCGGTGTGAAGGACATTGAAGCCAGTGTAATTACTGGGCATTATGAGACTTAACACCTTATGTCTCGGGGTGACGAGCGCAGTCCAGTGTCATGCAGTGCTTTATTTAAAGTTCTGTGTGGCGTTGCTTCTGTTTATGAGCAGGCGTGGCGCTTAACATCGGGCGAGCGACCTGCTCGTCTCGTCATACAATCTAATAAAAACATGTACATATACACGCAATTTAATATATGGATCACACAAACTCGCTTCATAATAATTAGATGTTACATGTGTTTCAGAAATGTTTAGTCGAAGATGCATCGTAGTAAAATGTGTTGTCATATTTATTTGATTTGTTAATATTAAAATGTTACACAATATATTGTTATAATTTTCAATGAATTGTTTTTATTTTCCCCCAATTTATTAATGAGAATATCATTTATACATACGCACTCACGCCTGTAATAACCAGTACAACCACATTTCGCCGAGCGTATCTCCGTCCCTTATGTGATAGGGGGCGAGCCTATCGCCATACCGGGCACAAATTCCAGATTCCGGGCTGATACTGAGCATTTCGTAATAGAAAAACCCAATACCACTTTACCCGACCCGGGGATCGAACCCGAGACCTCACCGTTGGCCTCAATCGTAACGCGTACGCATTACAACTGCGCCACCGAGGCAGTCGGTGAGAATATCACTCTTGGAGTATTATGAAATGGACGCAGCATTCGCGGTTATTGTATTTTTACTAGCTTTTGCTCGCGGCTACGTCCGTTTGAACGGTTTTTACCGGGATAAAAAGTAGCCTATGTCTTTATCCAGGTTATAGTCTACCTGTATGCCAATCTTCACCCAAAACCATTAAGTCATTAAGGCGTAGGTAGTTAAAGACTAAAGTATACTAATAGACAGGCTGTTTAGAAGTAAAATTGCAGTACATAACGCGGGAGTTTGACAGCTCACAGACAGAGAGCGCGATAGGGGTTCTAGTTGAGAGTTATGATGGTAGATGTGTAGATGGTAATATTGAGTTACGGTCAATTGACCGCAACTTAGTGGAACAATTCCTATGAACCGCGTAACTTGTCTAGTAGTATACATTAGTTTGGGCGTTGTTGACTAATATCCAAATTCACAAAGTCGCAAACTACCAAACTCACATTTATAATAGTAGGATATACATAACTGAATGAGAAAGATGAGCAGGCCGTGGCTCTACCACTTATATCTTTTTTTTATAGCATAGGCCGCCAAACGAGAAATTGGGTCACCTGGTGGTAAGCGATCTCCACCGCCAATGTACGCCCACAATACAAAAAAATATGGGCGCGTTGCCGACCTTATAGGAAAGGGATGGGGAAGGGGATTTGCTTCTCCGGATATCTACTTTACGTCGGCTAAAGTTTTGTCTACAGCAAGAATGGGCCGACGCGACCTGGCTGTTATTACCGTCTCACAGAAAACTGTCGAGACGTAGTAACTTGCTGTTACGTTTTGTCCGGTGTGTGAGATATCTGAAGGCCCAAATTTCCTTGCCATCCCCGATCCTTTAATCATCCCTTTCCTTTAATGTAGGTACTCGTTACGAATACGATATAGTCTTGTAACGTTGCTCACTCACTCTGTTCTTGGTCGTAGACACACACAGGTCGGGCCACAACTCCAATAACATTTTCACTAGTTCCAATGTCCGTGGTGTAATGCCAGCGTTCTAAGACTGAGAACCGTGAGGTCGTGCGTTCAACTCCCAGGTCAGGCAATCACTGTATGATAGAGTTTTCGATTCTAAAAATCACATGGATTGGACTCCAATCCGCTCTCAACTTCCAAGTTGTGCCCGGTATAGCCATAGGCAGATCAGATTCTTCTTTCACCTGCCCTTATCCCAGTCGCAGTGGGTTCAGCGCAACATGCATTTTAAACACATGTTACAAAAAGATTTGGATTGTAGATTTTATGATAGCCCGCCTCTCTGACGTCAACCCCTCTGGGGAGATCTGGCCCTCCTATCAGATTATGGGACGAAAATACGTAAGCTCGGCAAAAAGTGGGTGCAGCACTAGTTGCAACTTTGCCTACACCTTAAGAAATAATGGTGTGAGATTATGTATGTTATGTCAATGTCCTTTAAACTAGAACAATAGTACTTGTACACACTTTTGCTTGGCGAAATACACAAAACCACGGCGGTACCCAACACTAGACGGATTACTATAAACGGAGTTTCTCCCATATTTCACCATCGTGATGAACTAGCTTAACCCTATATAATATCATCAATGTAACCCAATTCTAATTCCACACAAGTTGCCTTAGTCCAGTGTACACAGTGCTACAATTCAGCGGAGCACACGCACGGACGAGTCGCGCCGCAGCGTCGAAAAAACAACATGCGCTCTGAATACACAATATTGTATCTAATTTAACTCGTGACTTGTGGCGTTTGAAGCTCTTTGGATGGTTTGGATGTGGTAGTAGATTAGAACAGGTACATCAGTGAAGAATTGTATTCTTTTACTAGCTGTGCTCGCGATTACACTTGCTTGCTTGTTACTGACAGCAGTCTGACATAATAGGTTATAGATAAAGGTAGCCTATATTATAATCTATTTTATAATCTATAAATCCTGAAACTGCCAATGAAAGTCGTATCAATGAGATTAGTCTGGACAAACAGAGTTAATTTTAGGTAACGTCTCTCCATAGGCAGCTGGTTGGCTATGCTCCTGGCATTGCTAATGTCTATGGGGATGGTAACCACTTACCATCAGGTGGGCCGTCTGCTTATCTGCCTTCGTAGACCAATAAAAAAAACCACTAGGTCTCTTGTATGCGAGAGGCCGTCTGGGTTGGTACCACCGCTATATCTACTTCTACTACCAAGCAACAGTAAAAGCACCGTTGTGTTTCGGTTTGAAGGACATTGAATACAGTGAAATTACTGGGTATTATGAGATTTAACAACTTATGTCTTGAGGTGACGTACGCAGTCCTTTGTAATTAAAGTTATAGGCGGTATTGTGTCAGTTTGAGGGCAGACGTGGCGCTTACCATCAGGCGAGCAATCTGTTCGTTTCGCCATTGATTTTAATACCTAAAAAAAAACTATACGAGCAAGAAAAAACCTTTAAGTTAACCTTTAAGAAATTACAAAGAGACACCTCAATTATAGTTTATTTTGTAATGTTTATATGTTCTTAACTATACAGAGCTCTATCGACCAAAATAATAAAGGCAATTTGTTTTTGAAATTTAATAATATAGTATACGAATTAAGTCCATATTCTACTTGCTTTGAATTTTGTTTTAATCCTTAGTTAATATATTCTTACGTCTATTTTTTATGGGATTATCATTTATCTTATCACAACTTTGTCATTTGTTAGACAGGTGATAGCTTTATAAAACGTAATCTTGATAAAGCTAGATAAAATATTTGAAGCAAAACTGATAAATATTATTGAAACTCAAACAAATAACGGTATATAAACAAAATACTTAAATTTAATGAATATTTAAATACAATTATTTCCATTTTTTTTTCAAAACTTCTCGACCTTTGTATCAAGTACTCCAATCTTCTCTATCTCACTTCGGATCACATCACCTGGCTGTAAATATTCAGGAGGGTTTCTGTAAACCCCTACACCACCAGGAGTTCCAGTTAATATAATATCGCCAGGCAGAAGAGTCATAACCTTGGATAATCTGGCAATTACATCAGGAATCTTGTGAATGAATTGATTGGTGTTACTTTTCTGCTTTTGAACTCCGTTCACGCTGCATTTGATGTCCAACTTTTGAGGATCTCCGACTTCATCAGCAGTGGTAATCCAGGGTCCGATCGGGCAAAAGGTATCCATTGCTTTGCCCAATAATAACTGTCCCATGTTCGGATTCTTTTCCCAGTCACTGGCCCCTATGTCCTGGGCAACAGTATAGCCAAACACATAGTCATATGCTTTAGATGCTTCCACCGCTGATGCCTTCTTTCCAATCACAACAGTCAACTCCACTTCGCAGACCACTGCTTGACTGGCATCAGTCCTGAGTTTAACAGCATCGGTTGGTCCAATCAATGTACTCGGAAACTTGTTGAATATGAAAGGAGTTGCTGGAGCAGTAAGTTTTTGCTCTTCACAATGATCTTTGTAGTTCAAACCAACACATAATACTTTATCATTGCCGTGTATGGGTGATTTTAGAATAACACTAGATAAAGGCACTACGGATGATGGTTTAATTGCTTTTACCTTTTCAAATAGACCTTTCTTGAGAATTTCTATAAGTGTGGATGGAAGATTAGGATCTTCTTTATTTATGTCAACAACTTTGTCACCAGATAGAAATCCTACTCGAATTTCATCACTATTTTTGTATGTGAATTGCAAGAACTTCATGTTTTTAGCACAACTACTGTTTTTATCACATTGAATTGAGATGATTGCTTATTTATATAAGATGAATTTATCTTATATAATCTTTATTGTGTTTAAGATATCAATGATAATGTCAATGAAGAAAGAGTAAGTATTATAAAATCATTTTATTGGTGTTGTTATTCTCAACCGAATATGTTTAATATTATAGGTATAAGGTACAATTGGATTATTTTCAATTCTCCCCAGAGGGGTTGACATCAGGCAGGCGGCTGGTCGTAAAATGCAAGCCAAACATATGTTAGAAATGTGTTGCGTCGACCCCACTGCGATGGGAATAAGGGTAGGTGGAAGCAGAAGAAGATTATATTTCATATGGGATATTTAGGAATGAATGAATATTTTTTGCACGTTGCAACGTGGTCCATTCAATAAAGTATTTATATAAAGATTTGGGACTCACGGTATGAAACGCAACAGCAAGCTACCACTTCACGTCGTTTTCTGTAAAATAGTGGAAATAACCCGGAAATAACCCGGTCAAGCCGGCAAGACAAGCGACTACAGCGTGGCTCTGCCGCTTATAAAAAATGTGTAATCAGTTATTCGTCCCATAAGAAACAATCCATTCGGTTAGTAACTACGATGCAATTTAAAATCAACCCACAAAGCGACAGACAGTTTTGCCTCAAAAGTATAAAACTCATCTTTTTTGTAAAAGTACCGTATCCATTATACTTTATTGTCTAAGGTGGTGAATGCACGTGTGGTCAGCAAACGGCGCGAAATTGTACATAGGTAGGCTTTTTGTTCGTCCGTGCGTTTTAACGCGGGAAAGTTTCTCTTGTCCGCAAAATGGCCGCCACTCTATTGTCTTGATGATTCCTAACAGCGATTTTCAACCTACATCAATGAAAAAGGAGGCTCTTAATTCGTCTCGACTTTTATGTACTCTGTCGTAACATTTTTTAGTAATGATTTAATAAATATAATACATAGACGTATCTACGCCAAATGTGATGTGTGATGATATTTTTTGTATTCGATAGGTGTTATACCGAAGGGGGTCTCATGAGGAGTTAATTAAAGTTAATTTGATGACGGATTACGAGGGAAAATGGGGCACACCTTTTGAGTGGTAGAGCCACGCTGTAGACACTTTTGTATATAGCACAAATGGGCCGGTTCGACCCGGTCGCTACCACTGTCTCACAGAAAACTGACACAAAGTAGCGGCTTGTTGCTGCGTTTCGTACGATGAGTGAGATATTAGAAGGCACAAATTCCCTCCCCTTCCCAATCCCTTAATTATTATCCCTTTCCTTGAAGGTCGGCAACGCACCCATGATTCTTTTGGTATTGTGGGTGTACATGGGCGGTGGCGATCACTTACCATCAGGTGACCCACATTGCTCGATTGACAGCCTATGCTATAAAAACATCTCAACGGAAACCTGCGAGCGTACCGCAATCTAGATTTTGAAGTCGGTTTCTGAAGTTTTTAACTTAAATGACTCTTCAACTGATATTATTATAATTAAATTTATATAAGTAACTAGCTTTTGCTTGCAGCTCCGTCCGCGTGAACAGCCTTTTCCGGGATAAAAAGTACCCTATAACCGGGATAAGAAGTGGCCTATAACCTTCTCCAGGGTTCCATCTATATCTGTGCCAAAATTCATCAAAATCGGTTTAGGTGTGAAAGCGTAACAAACAAACTTTCAAATTTATAATATTAGTAGGTAAGGATAATAATTGTTGTTCCTATAAACAAGTGATGCTAATAAAAGTCAAAGATTGATGGAATCATCAACGATATTTCTTCAATAAAATTTCAACTTGCATATATTAAATAAAAATATATTTTTTGCTGTAAAATGTTATATATTAAGATTTGCTATTTTTTATTATGTTGTATTTCAAAATCGTGAAGAAAGAAATTAAAAAAAATCTGTTCAGAAATGTCTAAAAAGAAGTCGTGTTTTAAAAATATGTCTCATGTACCTTATCCTCTACAAAATAATAGTATTATTAAGCATTTACAATGACACAACAGCTTATCTGCACTTAGCACAGTCACAAATATAACCGTATAATTTACATCGATACAATAATATAATACGAGACACAAACGGCTGTGCACCTCGGTGGGCGCCAATTGCAACGGTTCCCACCAGCCTCATAAACTATGCGCAGCTCTGAATTTTGAACGAGCGCACCAACGCAAACATGTCACCCTTTAAGCCTTTATAATGCGTATTTTATTTGGATTTCCATATATTCAGATTTGGATGTTGTGTATTGACACCCAACGTGGTATAAGAAAAGTTTTACGAAAAACATTGACAGTAAATGACCACCAAGACTGAAATATTTTTTTTTTTTTTTTTTTTATAGTATAGGCCGGCAAACCAGCAAGTGGGTCACCTGATGGTAAGCGATCTCCACCGCCCATGTACGCCCACAATACTAAAGAATTATGGGTGCGTTGCCGACCTTAAAGGAAAGGGAAAATAAGGGATTGGGAAGGGGAGGGGGATTTGGGCCTCCGGATATCTCACTCACCGTACGAAACGCAGCAGCAAGCTGCTACTTTACGCCGGTTTTCTGTGAGACAGTGGTAACGACCCGGACGAGCCGGCCCATTCATGCTGTAGACAATTTTGTCTACAGCGTGGCTCTACCACTCGGATAATATATTTATTATTATTAATATATATTTCAGCTAATTGTTAAATTATGTTCACTCCACTAAAAAAATTGAACTACTTTACTACTTATATTATGAAGTTTAGTAGGTCTAATGTATAAAATATGCTGACGATATAATATGTATGAAATTTGTTTAGCCCTTTTTACAACACTCAACTTGATAGCTATAGTAATAATGGCATGGTGTAATACTATCACAGAAGGCGAATACGTCCATAATATTATAAATAAATATATACACCCAACAGTCACATACATAGTCCTAACCCCACACTAGGTAAACCTGTATCGTGGGTATCAAGAACTACGAGGGACTTGCCAACTCACAACACCCAGACCCGAGACAAATATTTGTGAATCAAACAACATTTGTCTAGGTGCGGGAGTCGCACCCACGGCCTCACGCTTCGCAACCGGCTACTCGCCCGCTGCGCCACGGAGGCTGTCATTATGATTAAGTACACTAAACTTAACATTTTATATGACACTTTAAAAAATTGCAATGTATACATGTAAACTAGGTGTAAGATTACAATTTTAACCATATTGCACCAACATTGGTCGCGTGGCGAAGTTTTTCCGTACTTTTCCATTTACGAGGGCGGACGGAATCGTATTTTAAAATATAATACGCTTTTATTTTGGAAAATTCCGCGAGTGGCTCTGGGGAGAGAAAGCTAATTTCAATTTCATTTAGTTCTGGCGCTATTCCATGCACCGGCATAGACTAAGTAGCTGCCAATTGTTGCAGATGTCCTATTTATAGAAACATAAGTTTATCATTACCTATCTAAATAAAAATAAGCTGACAAGAAACGTAACTCAAGCAAAAAAATAACCCCACCAAAACTCTGTGCAAGGGGGCGGGGCTATAAATGTCTGTGCTAATAATCTCTAGTTAACACGTCTAATTTTTTGCGCCGTGCAGAACTTCGTATACCGATCTAGAAATTTAATATTTAGACATTAAGTTTTATGTAATAAAGTTGATTTCGAGCGTTCATTAATTTTTGTTGCGTGTATGAGTGTTACGTGTGGTTTTACCTTTGCATGTGTAAGTAAGTGGAGCCGTATTTTTTTAGTAGATTCATATATATCGTTCTAGTTATCTTATTTCGATGCCTATCTATGACTAGAGGTGAGCTGGGGATTAGGTACCTGACATTTGTACTGGATAGCCCGGTATGGTGGGTATAGGCCGGCAAGTGCGTCACCTGATGGTAAGTGATCTCCACCGCCCATGTACACCCACATTACCAAAAGAATCACGGGTGCGTTGCCGACCTTAAAGGAAAGGGTTAATTAAGGGGTTGGGAAGGGGAGGAGGTTTGGGCCTCCGGATATCCCACTCACCGTACGAAACGCAGCAGCAAGCTGCTACTTTACACCGGTTTTCTGGGCCAGCCAGTGTTTATCCAGTTACCATAGCCAGCATAATTCTGGCGACCATCGAGGAACGCAACGGCTCTCGACGGCGATATTGTATTTAGATTGTATTGAACTTACTACCAAATTGTAGCAGATAATTTGCGATAAAAATCGGGTACGTTAGTCATATGCGAGCATACCGTCCGAGGGCTGAACAACAAGCATCGGTGTTATATTAATATGTAGATTAGCCTACTATTGGTAACTCATAGCCTGAAACAGTCACGGTGGCCGAAACTGGCTAGTAAGTCATCATCATGCCTTACTCGTGGTCATAGATAGTTCTTTAATCATACATAATAAGTTGTAATTTATCTTGTTGTCACACTGGTCTATGGCAGTGCCTGGCTGAGAAACAGGCGAGGTCATGGATTCAATTGCCAAGTCAGACTATTATTACAATGTGTGTTTAAGAATTTCGATTAAAAAAATCAGACAGGAATCGCCCGGGGCTGGAATGGCTACCCGATATGGCGGCAGCCTCGCCATCTATCACATCATCATCATGAGATGAAAATAAGCTCTTCGAACCACGGTTGCCTAGTTGCATGTCTGCTTAGCCGTTCAGGAATACAGGTGTGATCGTATGTAATCGATAGCATCAAGGTAATATCGCCTCTTCTGTACCATAAGTACTCTATGGCAGTAAGTGCAGAGTGCTCGAAGCGCGGAACTCTCGGGAGCGTTTGGGTTCCGTAGGCAGGCAGATTACACCCCGTCTGAGCCCCAATACGCAATTCTATTCGCTGCAAGAGGATTTCGCATTTTTATCGGTGCCTCTATTCAATGCCTTCACTATTAAATTGGTACCTTGAATTGGTCGAAGGGTTTATGGGCGTCGAACGGAGTACAATTATAGTTATTTGAACAGTAAATGTTTCCTGTATTTTTATATTTGGTAACGATGAAAAAATTTACTAGCTCTCGTTGGTAGTTGGGCTGGGTTTGGTCAAGCATATTTTAATGGAACATACCAAAATTGTATCTCATCGTTTGGCACCTGATTTAAATTTTTATGAGACTGGAAAGCCACATAGTGACTATAACAGTAGCTCGGATGTGGGACGCAGTGTCTCTCGATGGTCAGTCAACATCATACTAATATTATAAATGTGAATGTAAGTTTGTTTGTTACGCTTTCACGTGAAAACTACTTAACCGATCATCATGAAACTTTGTACACATATTCTTGGAGGTATAAGAAGTAACATAGGATACTTTTTATGAAAAAAAAAATCTATTTGTTTGTTACGCTTCACGCCTAAATCACTGAACCGATTTTGATGAATTTTGACGTAGAGCTAGATGGGACTCTGGAGACGGTTATAGGCTACGTTTTATTTCGGAAAAGTCTATTCACACGGGTGGAGCCGCGAGGAAAAGCTACTTAGATATATTTGGTCTTTACCTACCATTAGGTCCAGTGTAGTGATTAAGCTGTGCCCGGATAAGAGACAACGGCAAGTTTTAACAGATACACCTAATAAAGGATTGAAATTGTATTGATGTAATATATAACGAGTTACAGAAAAGTGTGGTCAAATTGAAGCAAAGTATAATGTACGATAAGTATTTCACCCCCCATAGCACACAAATCAATTGCATTGTCAACGTACCGTGGGTGCACTAGGTACAAATCTGCCTACCTCTATAGGGCTACAGGTGTGAGCTTATGTTCTTCACTTCTGCATTCATCACACTTAACAACTTACCATCGAAAAAGTTTATTAAACTCCCATCAGAAGAATCCCGAACCTCCACATACAGGTTAAATATTAACCCCGGGGTCATTACGTGGTTTTAATGCGAAGGTATCGCGGGGGCGCGACGCGGAGTAAAGGGGGTGTTAGTAAACAGGGTGTGCCAAGATATGAAACCACTTTAACTGGGGTGATTCCTATTATTTGCGTTCAAGACTTGATTACGCAGACGATAGTGTAGAGGAGATTTCACACTGGAATATTTAAAGGTGTTAGTTTGTAAAATAACATAACAAGTTTGCGCCTATTTCTCTGAAGGGATAGGTAGAAGTGCAACAAGTACATTCACGGTTCGTCGAGTTTATTTCCATCCCATGATATGATAGGCAATTTACTCGTACACTTGCGCACCGAGGGTTTTGTACAGTATAGCGTACAAAATCTACGTAACCAGGAGTCTATGAAGCATTTGACTGTCCAGGGTTCTGTGGAAGGGAAACGGTCCTGCGGCTGATCTCCAACGCCCTGGACAGATCTCATTAAAGCTAAATAAAGTTCCATTGTAGAATGCTCGCGCGACGCAACCAACCGAAATCCGTGGAGACGCATCGCAAAGGCTTCTGTATCGAAAGACGTACTATTAAATATCGATAACCCAACATCGTTTATCATAAACCATGACCACTCTGTCAAAAATGTATAACTGATGAAGAAGAAGTTTCTGTTCAAAAGATAGAGCTGGACAGACAGAGACGGCGCGCCGCGTAAGCTGAGTAATTGGATTCCATTGGCATCCTTTGGGTACGACGGACCATAAAAATCAAACAGATCTTTACCTAACGAAGGTAGTAACGAAGTTGAAGAGTCAGTTAATGTTAAGCAACACCGTTACTATTCCTGATTTTTGTATAATGATTTCTTATTTTTTATTTTTAAAAAAGGTTAGTTATTACTGTCCGATCTGCGCAGAAAGAACGGTCTAACGGTGTCCTGAGGTCTGGCACTTGTTATTTTGGGTTTCGATTTAATTAAATGTATAATTGGATCCCAGGCTTGTGCAAGCTTGCAACCATCTTCTCTTTTAAAATTTGGATGTCTTTTAGTTTCAACAGCTTCACGAATTATCCTAGGTAGGAACCGGTGTTATTTGGCAAAGATTTGAGGTTTGTCAAATCTAAGATAATGTTCGGAGCCTTCCTTTGAATGCTCAGCAACTGCAGACTTCGTAGAGCATCGGTGTTTAACATCAGCTATATGATCTTATACGCGGATTTCTATGTCTTTTTATTTCACCAATATAAAAGAGTCCACAGTCGCAATCTATTTTATATACACCCTAAGCCATCAGAATTCAATTTAAGATTTGTTTAAGTATTCACAAAAGTTCGGACTACAGAAACTTAAATTAAAATAAACTTAACTTAAATTACTTGAATAATGTTGCTATTACAAAATTTTGTTATTATAAACCATTTATTTAACAGAAAATTACATTAAAAGAACTTTGCGCTTATGACACATTGCAAATTAACCTTAGAAAACTTATCTGCGTCGAACGAAAAAATAAATAAGCAAACGTTTATTCTCATTTACGCAGAATTAGAGCATATGCTACTACTAGAAGTATATACAAAAGGATGCTAATTTCTATTAAATGTTGTAAAAGCAAGTTTTAAAACGACTTAAAATCGATAAGGTACAATTTATTTTATTCAACAGGCACGGAATCCAGAAAGACCTAAAATTTTCCATTATTTTTTATTTCTATTTATATATTTTTATTTTATGTCATTTAATTTGTAAACTTATTTTTGAAGTAATTTGTTAATTATAAGTTAAACTTCTGTGTTTGTGGGATCCCAAATATTTGTATCGAGTCTGGGTGTTGTGAGACCTCGTATTTCCTGATACCTACGATACATATTAGCCTATAGTGTGGGGTCTGGACTATGTGTGTTACCGTTGAGTGTATTTATTTATATATTGTACATACGCACTCACACCGGTACTACCCGAAGTGGTAAACTTGAGTACTTGCTAGTACACCCACATTTCGTCGAGATTATTTCCGTCCTATGATGTGATGGGGGTTGAGCCTATCGACATATCGGGCACAATTCCAGACTCCGGACTGATACCAAACATTTCGAAATAGAAAAATCCAATATCAATTTTACCCGACTCGAGGATCGAACCCGAGGCCTCAGTAGTCGTACTGCGTAGGCATTAGATACAACTGCGCCACCGAGGCAGTTTTTATATATTACTAGCTTTTGCTCGCGGCTCCGCCCGCGTGAATAGAATTTTCCAAAATAAAACGTAGCCTATAACCGTCTCCAGGGCCCCATCTATCTCTACATCAAAATTCATCAAAATCGGTTCAGTGATTTAGGCGTGAAAGCGTAACAAATAGATTTTTTTTTCATAAAAAGTATCCTATTTTACTTCTTATACCTCCAAGAATATGTGTACAAAGTTTAATGATGATCGGTTAAGTAGTTTTCGTGTGAAAGCGTAACAAACAAACTTACATTCACATTTATAATATTAGTGTAATTTAATACAAAATAGATATATTCGGGAATCTATTTGACACCTCGGGCAGTCTAAATGCTCCTTATCAAGAGCATCTCGTTAGAACTTGATTAGAGGTACCGCAACGCGATAACAACTCGGGGGTACAGCGTACAGGCCAAAACTTCTGATTATCTCCCATAGACGACGGAACTTTTTAAAACAAATGCCGTTTGTGTTGAATGCATTGGGGTGTGCCAAGTATTGGCGAAATTGGGGATTTATGTTATTAACTGACTGGAGGTATCGCTGGTCTGGTGGCAATGTGCTTAGACTATGAATTCAGTGGGGTTTTGGTTTAAATCCCAGGTCAAGCAAACTTAATTTGTGTAGATAGATAGTTAGAACATTCTTTATTGCACACCAAATAAAGTAGGTAGCTTATAAACGAAGATTATACAGTAAGGATGGTACAATGGGCGGTCTTATCCCAAACAGCGATGTCTTCCAGACAACCTTAATTGTGATATTAGTTCATTAACGGTAAGCAGCGGCTCGACTGTGCTCTGGCATTGCTGCGGTCCATGGGTGGCGGTTACCACTTACCATCAGGTGGACCGCCTGCTCTGTATGTCTGTCTATCTGGGCAATAAAAAAAACAAGGTTTAACAGACGGATAAAGGCTTCAATTATAACCAAAGACTTTAATGTATACTACTAGACGGGCTGTAGAAGTAAAATTGCGTCACATAACGCGGGAGTTTGACAGCAAACATACAGGGAGCGCGATAGGGATCTAGTTGAGAGTAAGAGAGATAGTAATATTGAGTTACGGTCAACTTAGTGGTACAATTTCTATGTACCGCGCAGCTTGTCCAGCAGTATACATTAAAGTCTTTGATTATAACACTCTTTTTTGCATCGGAGATAAAAAAACACAAGAGTTCAGTCGATCTGAGAATTCAATTAAAGACCTCACGTTTCATAGTTAACGTAAACAGTCTCGAGATGAGTAAATCAGAACAGATTATACTGTATATAAAAAACTAAATTTAATGATTGCCTCGGTGGCGCAGTTGTAATGCGTATGCGTTACGACTGAGACTGACGCTGAGGTCTCGGGTTCGATCCCCGGGTGGGGTAAAAATGATATTGGGTTTTTCTATTACGAAAAAGCTCAGTATCAACCCGGAGTCTGGAATTTCTGCCCGGTATGGCGATAGGTTCGCCCCCTATTGCATCATGGGACGGAGATACGCTCGGCGAAATGTGGGCGTACTGGTTACACCTCTGCCTACCCCTTCGGAGATTACAGGCGTGAGTGCGTATGTATGTAAATTTAATTACGTACTTTTTATTTTAGGTCATAAATCGTGATATCGATTACTATTAGGTGATATCGAAGTCTGACTTGACCACTCACGAAAACTAAATATCACAGCATTAGCATAGGATCACTTGAGACGGGATCCTACGGTCCTGTGAGTTTGCATACTATCCTGCACTGCTCCTGGAACCACTCGCCTCGAGTGTCATCTAATGCATTTGCGATTGCATAAACCTTGTACGAGGTATTTTATATCTGTAGGGTTTTGTGATTTACCTTTTTTAATAGATATTATTATCGTAGATTATCTTTTTTTACTACCCTACGAAGGCAACAATCTGACGTCACACCTGATGGTAAGTGGTTACCGTCACCAATAGACATTAGCAACGCCAGGGGAACAGCCTCTGCCTACCGTGGGAATACCTTTAATGCAGAGGGAAGTTCATTCCAGAGTCTGAAATGCATGGGAGAAATTACCTCTGGAAACGCACTGTAGGTACTAGCTCAGTCAATACCAATAAGAAAAATTATTTTAAAATAATACATTTATAGTGATTTCTTAGGTTTACGCGAATATTATAATATATTGAAATAAAACTAGTTTATACGGATTTTATCGCGGTATAATTTTTATACATTTAGGTATGTACGCAAAAATGATCAATAGTAGAAGCACAGAAAACAGACGTGAAGTGGCCACTCGCTGTTGCGTTATGCACGGTGAGACTACCGGAGGCCCATATACAGGAAGTATTTGGCCGAGCATCCCCAATTCCCATTACTTTCCTTTAGGTTCAGTAAGGCATGCATGGTTCCTCTGGTATTGTGGTTGTTAATGAGCGGTGGAGATCACTAACTATCCAGATGACCCATCTGCTCGTCTGTCGTCCTTTGCCATAAAAACTCACAATATTAACGGCCAACTACATTCTTTATGAGTAATTAGATTACTAGAAGATTTGACACGAGTATAAAATATAATAACAATACGTATATAATGGTGATTAAATATTAATTAAAATTCGTTAAAAATAAAGCAAAATGTGTATTAATTTCGCGCAAACATTTTGAACATAATTATTTCTTATTTCTCTCGAGTAACATTAACAGTAATGTGTTGCTTCTTCGCAGAAAACTCATTAAAAATCCGATAATTCGATACGTAGTTGTCGAAGGTAAATACTTTTACACTGTACGACTTTTTGACTATAATCCCAAATTCAAATTATGCTTGAGCTTACATCGGATACTACTATAAGTGAATATGCGTAGCATATTATCCTACTACTGTAATTATAACATTCTGGATGTTTGTGAGTTTGGATGTTTGTTAATCAATCACACTTTAACCACTGATTTTGATAAAATTTTACACACAGGTCATGATCTGACCTGGATTAGGGTACGGGATTTCTATTCCGATACTTTGTTCCCCTGTGATAATTTCATCGCTATATTTCTTACTATTAAATTCAAATAGAATTTCTGAGTAGGTACTACGCGGACGAAGTTGCGGGCAAATGCTATAATATAATAAAGGTGAATCTTTCAACCTCCACGTGGATGATGCCGCGAACAAAATCTAATTTAATATAATTACTAAATAGATTTCAATTTTGTGTGGACGGGTTAGACTGCCTCGGTGGAGCAGTTGTAATGCGTACGCGTTACAATTAAGCTAACGCTGAGGTCTCGGGTTCGAATCCCGGGTTGGGTAAAGTGGTATTGGGTTTTTCTATTACAAAATGCTCAGTATCCGCCCGGAGTCTGGAATTTGTGCCCGGTATGGTTATAGGCTCGCCCCCTATCACATCGTGGAACGGAGATAAGCTAAGCGAAATGTAGGTGTACTAGTTACACCTCTGCCTACCCCTTCAGGGAATACAGGCGTGAGTGCTTATGTATGTATGTATATGTGTTATTTACATATGGTAAAAAATCGTATCGTACCCCATTATCGTTAACTATAAAAGTAATGTATCAAAAGATAAATGGTGAGCGTTAATCGCTTGAATCGTATAATCAAGACTAATATGCTCACGCTAGCGCGGGGACGAGCAGCGAGACTGACAAACGATCTCTGTTTACTGACAGATTTGTTGCTCACGTAGTACCTGGGGGCTTGTAACTCACTAATGCATGATAAGTGAGGAGTAAACTAAGATAGGGAACTGTGGCTTACCCCTAAAGTATTCTGGTTCCTTGTAGTATGATAAACTGTTGATTCAAGATTGACATTGCTAGTAGTTTCATAGCTAAGTCAGGTAATGTAGTACTTAAAAATGTTGATTCGCTAATAATTCTAAGAACAGAAGAGAATAGAAGGGAGATTAGACTAGTTTGGTAAACTTGGGTCCAAATCTTGTCTCCTAAATGTGTAAGAAGAGGTTTGATCGCAGAATTTTGAAATAAATGTAGAGATAATCGTAACCATCGTCGTTTTGAGTGGTAGAGTCACACTTAAGATACTTTTGTCTATAGTATGAATGGGCCGGCTCGCCCGGATCGTTACCACTGTCTCACAGAAAACCGACGTAAAGTAGCAGCTTTCTACTGCGTTCCGTACAGTGAGTAATTACTTCTACTTATTACAGTCCAGTGCTGTTCTTCTCAAACCCTTTGGAAGATCATCTTTCCGCTTTTTAATCTGCTTTTCTCAACGTCTTTTCCTGTACCATTCTGTAACTTTTTTGGTCCATTTTGGTGTCCTTGTTTTTAATTTTACGTCTGCCATTTTGGTGATATTTCTTTACATTTTTGTGGCTTTCCATTTATCTTGCAATCTTAAAATCCTTTCCATGCCTTTTTGACACACAGTTTGTGTTAAATTTTTTGTGTGATAGATAAGGTCTGACATTACATTACTTAAAATCAATTTAAACTAATCGATCCATCCCAAACAGTATCCTATCAGATGAGCAGCCAACCAATCATTAATCAATCTATTACCCAGCTCATAATCAACCTCGACCACATTTTTATATAATTAAAGATAAATTTTAATTACAGCAGAAAGTCGATGGAAGCCATCGGTTTATTTTAAAATCTGTCAGCGATAAAAAAATTAAAAAGTAATAAAAATGCAAACGAACCCCCGTCTCCCGAAGGAGCGCGCTATCACTTCTGGAACTTGAGTTTAACTTTGATAGAAACCCTTTTTATAAGGAAAACATTATGAAGGTACCTAAAGATTTTATAATTGCTCTTAATGTAATTAATGGACTTTGTCCGCTGCTTTAAGTTATACAGGTATAGTGTTACACCAAGTACGATTTTATAAAATGGTGAAGTTAAAGTTAAATTAGTGATGAGGATTTTGACAATGACAAAAAATGTACTATTGCATACTAGGTCATATGCATGAGACCATCTGGGCTGGTATACCAGCGTTTTGTATATTTCTGCCGATAAGCAGCAGTGTGTACTTACTGTGTTTCAGTTAGAAGAACATTGAAGCCAAAAAAATACTGGGCATTATGAGACTGATATCTTATGTCTCGGGATGTCGAGCGTAGTAGTAGTAGTATTCAAGGTGTGTGGTGCATCTGTTTATAGACAGGCGTGCTTACCATGCCATCAAGCGAGCGAACTGCTCGTTTCCTCATTCAGGCTTATAATTAAAAAACAGCATTTTTTTTTATGGTATAGGCCGGCAAACGAGCAAGTGGGTCACCTGATGGTAAGTGATCTCCACCGGCCATGTACGCCCACAATACTAAAAGAATCATGGGTGCGTTGCCGACCTTAAAGGAAAGGGATAATTAAGGAATTGGGAAGGGGAGGGGGTTTGGGCCTCCGGATATCTCACTCACCGTACGAAACGCAGCAGCAAGCTGCTACTTTACGCCAGTTTTCTGTGAGACAGACCCGGACGAGCCGGCCCATACATGCTGTAGACAAAAGTGTCTACAGCGTAGCTCTACCACTCATAAATAAAGTTCACACTATGAAAATTAGGCAGTACCACAGATACCTTGATTTGGTTTAGTACTTATTAGTATGGGGATGATATCATAAAACTACCACATGATACCACAGGTGTATTCCTTGAATAACACAGGTTAACACGATTTTTTTCTTTGATAAGAGAGTATGAAATTTCGATAGATTTATCGATAAGTTGGGCATAAAAAATGGCCCGAAGCAGGTTTTTTTTAAGTACCTATGTATTATATTTGAAGAAAAACTGTTTAAGGAATATGGGTGTTTTTACTGTTTTAAAGCATAGCAATAGAAAATCATAAAATAAATGTTAGAACAAAGACAATTATGTAATTATAGCTTGCTTTAACCATAAAGGAAAACATCATCACTTGAGAATTCTCCAAAAGGATTTCGAAGGTATGTGATGTCTACAAACCCACATTATAGGTACCAGTTTCTGCACTAAGGTCTAGCCTTTCAGCTATAGTGGTCCGTACCGCCCAGGAATAATAAAAAGAATGGTGAAAACTTATGAAACAAGAAAACGAAATTGGAGTATCATATCGGAGTAGAAATCCATAGCCTCTACACATCCCTTTAAGAAATGGACAATAAACATGTTTTTCAAATATGCAATATATTTCCAAAACGATCATAAATCGTACCCTTCACAAGACATTCCGATTTACAAATAAGCATTCGCGACACATCCTATTGTCCGGCGCTCGTAGATCATTAGTTGTCAGATATGTTTTACGAGAGTGGCCCACGCCGCCCAATTTCACGCGCCGATGCCTGCCGTATATCCGGGTATTAAACGGTAACATATACCTAGGCTCCCCAGCCGTCTGCCGCCTGGATTTCGTAGGCACTTAATGATGGGTGTGATTTGGTAAATATTATTTATTTATAATACACTGGGCAGCAAACCTGATGAATTTAAAATAGTGAAACTTCTAACCAAAGGAACTAGTTCTCAGTTCTTCATCACATTCATCTTCATTTTACATTCATATGAGCGTCGTCTTTGCATCTCGTAGTAAAAATTAGTCAGTACTGACTTAAAAGGAATAATTTCAATTTCTTTTTGGTTTGAAATATCTTTTATTTTTGTGTTATTTATTGGCTAGAGGAAATCATTTATTTGTTGTTAAATTTATGTAGTATATTTTTTTTAAAATTTCTAAGTATAACTATAAAAGTGTATTCAGGTATGATTGCATTATTACATGTTATCATGCAATAATATTTGTATGCCGGCTTAAGGTCAAAGCATAGAGAACTCGTGTAATGTTACCTATGTATAAGATCTTTTATTTACAAACACCTATGCTTACAAATAAACAATTTTAATTTGATTTGTTTTGATATCCAGAATTGAAGGTGGTTAGTAATTGTAGGTTATTACAGTCATTAAAGACGTATTTACTGTTCCTAAGTTTTTAAACTCCAAAGATGGCAAACCAACATGTTTTTACTGACTTAAAAAAAGGTTCAGTATTGGATCCGTATGCATATCCGCGATATTCTCGAAAACTAATCAATAAATTTTGATGAGTCTTTAACTGAAATACTCTGCATACCATACTCTAAGGAACAGGTACATAAAACATTATACTATGTTACTTATGTATAAAGTTATATGTATAAATATAGACCAATATCGGCAATATTTTAGACACTTTTCCCCCATATCTGCGGCGTTTCTTTAAAAGATACTTAATTAGCGTTTTAGGCTTTAAATGATTTGATATGTTAGTAGTAATTAGAATTTATTTTTATTACTTTCAAAATAGTTTTTTCGGAAATCTATTGATAGACGAAATTGATTAGTCGAGGCTATGTAGTTATTAACAAGAGGTAATGATCTCGATTCCATTAGACTTATTTTTCTTGTAAAAATAAGGTTTATTACTCCTATGGGTATCGTTGGAAAAATCTTTGTAATATTTCAATGGACGAAAATAATATCTTTTCTTTCTTGTTGCCTGGAGTAATACCAGCCTAGTGCTGGGGTCCGCCTTCCTACGAAAATAGTATTATAATATAAAAAAACAATAAAAAAAAAACAAAAAATAATAAAAAATCGGTAACATTGCAGTTTAATGGTCAATAATCGATATAACCTACTGCTATTTGTCTATGAAACTACTCAAAAATATATGGTTTTATTTTTAGCTGCTTTGAGTTTGCTTTATTTATTGTTAAAAATATTTTATTATACTATTTTTATTAGAAGGAATTACCATCATACGAATGAATTGAGAAATAAAAATCCTAATAAAACTTTATAGAAGTATAAATAAATCGCCATATTCAAATGCAAGTCATAACACAACTACACGCCATTACAAACCAGTATCAACTGCCAAAAACTGTACAGATACAGAACCCGGTAGAAAGACATAAACCGCGAGTCTCAGGGGTCACATCGAGAGGTCTGCAGGGACCCCGAATATCACTGATATTACCATATGAATTCGGAGGTCGTAATAAAGGAATAATATGCAAATAAAGAGAGATGTTCGCGTGCCTGGCGGGTCGTAAAGTTCTCACTCGGCTATGATTAGCGTGAACGCATAAATCTAGACTTTAACATGTTTTATAGGACCCTTGGGAGTGTGTCTGTATTTGTCGTAGGAGGGCAGTAAAAGTATACTGACCCTTTCATATCCAAGAGCTTAAACTCACTGGCAAGACACGGCAGTGCAATCAGGGTTGCGCTGCGAACACCATGCCTTGTCGTCTTCGTGGCCTTGGGCTTCTCATCGAAAACCAGCGCTGCAGTATGGCTTATGTAGTACTGCAGCATGTAGTTGAATGAGAAGTACATTGTTGGCGCAATAATTGCGTAGTATTTTTTTTGTTAGTTTGTTTTTAGACTCTGTAATTATTGCTCTAATAATAAACTTCCTTCTTTCTTTTCTTGCATTACAGATCTTAGGCCTACATCGGACACACCTGTCTCAATTTGATCTGACTCTGAGAGTAGATACTAGTAAGAGATCACTGAAGGATTATCTACTTTTTTTAAGTCAAGTAAACTGCAGTCTAATTCTGAAAATCCTACTTCCTACTACTATTATAAATGTGAAAGTTGGATGTTAGTGAGTTTGTGAATTGGGATATTTGTTAGTCAATCATGCCTTAACGGCTGAACGGTTTTGGATGAAATTTCGCACATAGGTAGACCATGACCTGGATTAGAACATAAAACAATTGTTCACAAGGTGGTAGGTCCCACGTATGCGAGAGTCCGTCTGTTATTACCGCTTTGTCTAATTCTACCGCCAAACAGCAGTCTATAAGCACTGTTGTGTTTCAGTTTGAAGGACATTGAAATTACTGGGCATTATGAGACTTAACAACTTATGTCTCTGGGCGACGAGCGCAGTCCAATGTCATGACATTGACATGAAAACTGCATGCAGTGCTTTGTAATTCAAAGTTCTGTGTGGTGTTGCTTCTGTTAATGGGCAGGCGTTATCAGGAGAACGACCTGCTCGTCTCGTCACACAAGATAATAAAAAAAGCTAGTACATAATAAAATCAAAGAAAGAAAAACAGAAACAGACAGACGTGGTAGAGCCACGCGACGTGGTAGAGCCACGCTGTAGACAATTTTGTCTACAGCATGAATGGGCCGGCTCGTCCGGGTCGTTACCACTGTCTCACAGAAAATCGGCGTAAAGTATTAGTTTGCTTATGCGTTTCGGTGAGTGAGATATCCGGAGACCCAAAACCCCTCCCCTTCCTTCACAACGTCGACGCAAACAGAATGATACCTAAAATACTGATCTAGAGCACTAACGCATACAAATAAGATTTTCTTCCGTCTGGCATTATCCCGGCTTATTACTACGGTCCGTCTACCTACATAGGCACTTCTACTTCGTCTGATCTTAGTGTACTCCCTACTCAAACCTACTTTGCCTGATCTTCATCCTCCCTATTCAGACCATTGGCTCTCATATCTTCTAATACTTTAAGCCAGCGTTTGTACCGCTCACGTCATAGTACCTAACCACCTTACTAATGGACACAAACAAATGTGTTCATCTGAAACAGATCAACCCTTATTATTTTGATAGATAAATGTTGTAGTCGAGCAGATGCGTGAAAATGAACTCTCGTGATGGGATAGTCAGCAACTATCCGGGCAAAGGTTTTAACTTTGAGTATAAACACGTCTAGATACCTCGTCACAGAATCTCATTAGTTTACAGTTTTAGTATACTGCTATTCGATTTCACTAGAGTAATGACATGATGTATGATTTAGTTGGCCGGTTTTATGAGTGTGACTATTTTACATGCGGGTCGGCTTTAAATCTGCGCATGAAAATTGTATAGTGGTACATACGCACTCACGCCTGTAATCCCCGAAAGGGTAGGCAGAGGTGTAACCAGTACACCCATATTTCGCCGAGGGTATCTCCGTCCCACGATGTGATAGGGGGCGAGCCTATCGCCATAACAGGCACAAATTCCAGACTCCAGGGTGACACTGAGCATTTTATAATAGAAAAATCCAACACCACTTTATACGACTCGGGAATCGAACCCGAGATCTCAGGCGTTAGCCTCAATCGTAACGCGTACGCATTTCAACTGCGCCACCGAGGCAGTCAATGTATAGTGGTACTTAGTTAAAAAAGGCGAATTAATTAGGGCGGCAATTTTTACACTGCTGAGCATTTTTCTTATTAAAGAATAGGAAAAAGTGTAACATCCCTCTCATTAAATATCATTGTCCAATGTCATCATCAGCCTGAATTCGTCCACTGCTGGGGACATAGGCCTTTCCAAGTTGGCGCCACCCTTGACGGTTCTCCGCCTTCCTCATCCAGCCGCTTCCCGCTACGTGTATCATCAGGTCGTCGGTCCAGCGGGCTCGAGGTCGGCCTACACTACGCTTGGATAGACTGTCCAATGTGCATTCGATCAAAGAAATTGGATGAGTTTACCGTATTTGATCAATTTTGACATAAAATATCTAATCACCTGTCAAATGGGAGTGAGTGGTAGAGCCGCGCTGAAGACAGTTTTGTCTACAGCATGAATGGGCCGGCTCGTCCGGGTTGTTACCACTAAATCACAGGAAACCGATCTGAAGTAGCATCTTGCAGCTACGTTTCGTAAGGTATCCGTAGGCCTAAATCCCCATACCCTTCCCTTAATTATCCCTTGTCTTTAAGGTCGGCAACGCGCCCATGATTTATTTGTTATTGTGGACGTATATGGGCCGTGGAGTTCATCTACCATCAGGTGGCCCACTTGTGACGGTTGTGCTACGCCTGCTGACATTTGTTATAAAAGAAAATGATGGGTTTCACTAAAATTACTGTCGAAGTTACCAAACGCTAACAGAGGGGCTAGCACGGAAACTTGCGAAAAGTTATTCGAGCTGTCATCGACAACAATTTCTATGAGATTTTAGTACAGCGCCTCTATCGTACGTAAAAGAAACTAATATATATGGAATATAGACCAATGATATTTAAGGAATTATCTATCGAGCCCTCGATACCTTTACATTACGATTTCGATAGTTTTCCGTGCTAGCCCCTCAGTTAGCGGCTCTATTTTATTTTATTTTTCGCACGCTATCCATCTAGACATGCTCAAAAAAGGTTTTATAAATCCTTCAGCGTGCCCTGCGGCTAATGCGATTTCGTCTGAATTTAAAGCCGCTAATTGTTAGAGGATTTTGACTATTTCGGGCAATATTAACTGCCGGAAGCCGCTACGTGTAATTTGAATATTCTTTGTTTAATTAAAAAAATCTTGGCTTGTGAGTTTGGGGGTTTGTGTAAAAGAATTATTTTTATTGTAATTTCCTGTACCTTTATTAAAAGATTCAGTTTAAAGGTAGACCTTGGCACTGATTGCAATTAAATTTTATTGGAGATAAGCGCCGCTTTGTCTAATGTATAAATACCAGCACAACTATGATAGTATCATTACAGAAAACCAACGTGAATTGAACCGTTTGCTGTTTCGTTTCGTATGGCGACTGAGTTTTCCGGTGATCCCAATTGCCCGCCTTCCAAATTTCCAGTTAAGGTCAACAACGCAATTATATTTCTTCTAGTATTGTGAATGTTCAGAGGCGGTGGGGATCACTTACCATCATTTGACCCACTGGAATCATTTGCCGACCTTTTCTATGAATAAAAGAATCAAGAGATCAGCTACAATAATTAATTTAGCATGCAATCAAGATACCAAGTGAACGTATTTGATGAATGATGTCTACATGTACCTATAAAGCAAACAGTTTCTACCAAATTGTTTAACCTCGAGAATGTTCTATTAATATGTTTCAACAGTTATTCCTAATGCTGAGGTGGATGTACATGATAAAATCCGTAAGGAATATGTGCGAGGAAGCCTTGGCGTGCGCGATATCGCTGATAAGATGCTGGAGAGCAGGCTGCGATGGTACGGATACGAGTGGTAGAGCCACGCTGTAGACAGTTTTGTCTACAGCATGAATGGGCCGGATCGTCCGGGGCGTTACTACTGTCTCACAGAAATCCGTAAGGAATATGTGCGAGGAAGCCTTGGCGTGCGCGATATCGCTGATAAGATGCTGGAGAGCAGGCTGCGATGGTACGGATACGAGTGGTAGAGCCACGCTGTAGACAGTTTTGTCTACAGCATGAATGGGCCGGATCGTCCGGGGCGTTACTACTGTCTCACAGAAATCCGTAAGGAATATGTGCGAGGAAGCTTTGGCGTGCGCGATATCGCTGATAAGATGCTGGAGAGCAGGCTGCGATGGTACGGATACGAGTGGTAGAGCCACGCTGTAGACAGTTTTGTCTACAGCATGAATGGGCCGGATCGTCCGGGGCGTTACTACTGTCTCACAGAAATCCGTAAGGAATATGTGCGAGGAAGCCTTGGCGTGCGCGATATCGCTGATAAGATGCTGGAGAGCAGGCTGCGATGGTACGGATACGAGTGGTAGAGCCACGCTGTAGACAGTTTTGTCTACAGCATGAATGGGCCGGATCGTCCGGGGCGTTACCACTGTCTCACAGAAATCCGTAAGGAATATGTGCGAGGAAGCCTTGGCGTGCGCGATATCGCTGATAAGATGCTGGAGAGCAGGCTGCGATGGTACGGATACGAGTGGTAGAGCCACGCTGTAGACAGTTTTGTCTACAGCATGAATGGGCCGGATCTTCCGGGGCGTAACCACTGTCTCACAGAAAACCGACGTAAAGTAGCAGCTTGCTGCTGCGTTTCGTACGGTGAGTGAGATATCCGGAGGCTCAAGTCCCCCTCCCCTTCCCAATCCCTGAATTATCACTTTCCTTTAAGGTCGGCAACGCGCCCATGACTCTTTTGGTATTTTGGGCGGTGGAGATCATTTACCATCACCACTTACTCGTTTGCCGGTCTATGAAATTAAAAAAAGAGGAGGAGGCGGCCTGACTACGTGGGGAATTGAGGACTGCAACCTTCTATCCCTGGTAGAAGATCCAGAGGCAGACCCAAAAGAAGGCGGAAAGATGTAGTGTCGAAGGACATGAGGGAGTGTCAAGTTACTAAAGTCGACGTCGAGAACAGAGCGAAGCGGAGAAGAAGGAGAGCTGACCTCACCACCATGTGGGACTCATAGCTAGGAAGAGAGAGAGGTTATTCCTAATCGTACTACCAGTAGTACAATTCATATTGTGACAACTTGGTAGTAACAGCGAACGAAAATAGTAAAATTGTGGTGCAAGACAGACCAGTAGCAATCCGACTAAGAAAAAAGTTTAGTAATGTAGATATTTGTTTAGATAGGTCTGATTGCCTCGGTGGCGCAGTTGTAATGCGTACGCGTTACGATTGAGGCTGACGCTGAGGTTTCGGGTTCGATCCCCGGGTCGGATAAAGTGGTTTTGGATTTTTCTTTTACGAAATGCTCAGTATCAACCCGGAGTCTAGAATTTGTGCCCGGTATAGCGATAGGCTCGCCCCCTATCACATCGTGGGACGGAGATACGCTCGGCGCAATGTGGGTGTACTGATTACACCTCTGCCTACCCCTTCGGGGATTACAGGCGTGAGTGCGTATGTATATGTAGGTCTTACGCTCAAAGTTGAAACTGTCAACATTCAATCATATTAAACTCAGAGCTAACTAGATTATTGCACGTTAATTTTTAAATAATAAACTTGTTAAAATTATACAGTGGGTAGGGTGCGATGGTAAATACGCCGACCAGAGTTTTATACAGGGCTGCATTGTAATTAGTGGGGGGTGAAGCCTCACGGAGTACTCCTTAAATAAATAAGTTTTTTTTATACACCCAACAGTCACATACATAGTCCTGACCCCGCACTAGGTAAACCTGTTTGTGGGTATCAGGAACCACGGAGGAACTTGTGGTTCCTCACCACCCAGACCTGAAACTAATATTTGTGGATCATACAAACATTTGTCTCGGTGCGGGAGTTGAACCCACGGCCTCTCGCTTCGCAGCCGGCTACTCGCCCACTGCGCCACGGAGGCTGCCAATTATTATTAGAAACGCGTAAATATAATATTTTAAAGCTAATTTTTTTCAAAGCGATTGGATAGAAAGTTCTATATATTGGATAAGAGTACTACCCAGACAGAATGTGGTATAATTTTGAGCAGAAATATTTCCAAAAGGCTTACACCAGACACGATAAGTCTACGATTGGGTTTTTCTATTACGAAATGTTCAGTATCAGCCCGGAGTCTGGAATTTGTGCCCGGTATGGCGATAGGCTCGCCCCCTATCACATAAGGGACGGTGATACGCTCGGCGAAATGTGGGTGTACTGGTTACATCTCTGCCTACCCCTACGGGGATTACAGGCGTGTGTGCGTATGTATGTATTTATTAGTACAACTAGCTAAATATATAAAGTTACTATTTTCAACTTGAACAAATTGAAAATATACAACCAATTCCAGTTCTCAAAATCAATTTAATGCTAATGAACTTAAGTACACGCCTGTGCTCAGCCAATTGGGAGGGGGTTTTGTAATCCAATATGGAGATTAAACAGCAACCGGTAAATACATATGTGGGATTAAAAGTTTTCAGTTCATTTAACTGCCGCTGCGTAACATTTTGTTTTAACGCGTCTAATTAATAACTTTTGTACCTGCATTTAGTAGCAGTTTAATGAATTAATTAATGTAATGTAACAAAGCAGATAAATAACATACTATTTTTATAGGTAGTCTACATATTTTTTTTTATTTTAGTGATTGACGACACGAGCAGATCGCTCGCCTGATGTTACACGTCACGCCTGCCCATAAACAGAAGCAATTTCAAACAGAGCTCTGTATTACAGAACACTGCATGGCATTGAACTGCGCTCGTCAACCCGTGACATAAGATGTTAAGTCTCATAATGCCCAGTAATTTCACTGGCTTCAATGTCCTTCAAACCGAAACATAACAGTGCTTACACACTGTTGCTTGGCGGCAGAAATAAACAGTGTGGTGGTACCAACCCAGACGGCCTCTCGCATACGAGGACCTACCCACCTTGTAAAATAATAATGTCTTACTATCTTTACCAAACTATGAAATTACAGCGATAGCTCAGTGGAATTAGTACGGACTGTCGAGATGAAAGTCGCATGTTCGAAACAAGCTCCCAGAGCATTCAGCTCTTGACTTTTCTAAGTTACGTGTGTATTTATTGTTAATTATCGTTTGCTTTAACAGTGAAGGAAACACAGTGACGAAACCTGCATATCTGAGATGTTCTTTATAAGAATTTCGAAGGTGTGTTAAATCTGCCAACCCGCATTAGGCCAGCGTGGTGGACTAAGGCCCCCTCTCATTTAGTAGAGGAGGCCCGTGTTCAGCAGTATATAATACAAGACTGGTATTATTATTATTATATGATAGAAGGGGGGCCACTGAGGCAGTGGCCGATTTTTTTTCTCTCTGCCAATTATTACCGATTCCGATGAGTAAAAAGGTAAATAAGCATAGTGATATAGTAAGGTACCTATTAGGGTATACCAATAGCATTTTCCATACCGAAAATATTTAAATTGCACTGTAGGTAATAAAATACGTAACATTTTAAAGAAAAGTTAATAGATTCAAGCCACGAACAAACATTTTCAGTAGTGAGGTAAACAATTTTCATATGTGTGGATACACAAAATCTCAAGAGTATGGATGTAGCAGTCCCGGAGTTCCCGGAGTCCCGGAATCGCGGGTAATTGGACAGAAAATACGCGAGTACCAACCCATCGTTTCCCTCAAGTACCAGCATGTAACGAGATGCGAGACTTTTGCATAAATCCCGTAGAAATGTTGCTTTTACGGATTTCATGGATCGTGTTGTGTATTTTTGAGAAGTTTTACATTTGGAAAACGATATTTTGATTTTTAAAATTATTTTGTTTTGACCATCGAAATAGGATTGTTTTGACATAGTTACTTCTTCCGTCCTTATCCCAGCAGCAGTGGGGTCGTCGAAACATGCTTTTTTACACATGTAACAGATAGATTTGGCTTGTAGTTTCTATGACCGACCACCTGCCTGACGTCAACCCATCTGGCGAGAAAACACCTAGACTCGATACAAATATTTGTGGATCACACAAACATTTCTCTCGGTGCAGGAATCGAACCCGCGGCCTCCCGCTTCACAGCCGGATCACCTACTGCGCCACGGTGGTTGAACAGTTGACACAAGTAGTATTTTATTTTTTCTTCTTTATAGTATACTTGCTCGCGGCTCCGCCCGCATAAACAACCTTTTTCAGGATAAAAAGTAGTCCTTAACCGAGATCAATCTGTCTACCAAAATTCATCACAATCTGTTCAGCGATTTGGGCGTCAAAGCTAACAACAAACTCATTTCGCATTTATAATATTAGTTAGGATTTTTCTTATTTTCATTGTTTTAATGACAAACAAAATAAGAAATCGGAATTGGAATATTACTTTGACCTATTTAACACCTAGTAAAGAAAAAATACCAAAACAATACAAACCATTCTAAGTAGCCGTAAATTAAATATCGATTTAGTAATTTATATAAAATGTAAACTAGTTTTTAAGATTACCTACTGATAAAGGCTATTTGAAATTGAAATTGAAAGAATCAAAACTAATTGAATATTTATTTTATTAACACCGAATTGAGAACTTGCTGCTCAAAGTCGAAGTCTCCGAAATCGCATACAAAGGTTAACGAATAACAAACTTATAAACCGACTTCAATATAAAAACACTGAAAAGTCAAAAATAACAATTTCTATAGGTTTCTTTAGAGTCGGTGCCTGTATCGCTGTCGGCCAAATAAAATTGCACTGACTCTAAAGAGACCTATAGAAATTATTATTTTTGACTTTTCAGTGTTTTTATTTTTAAGTCGGTTTCTAAGTTTGGTTAAAACTTATTTTATTTTTCAGTTTTTATTATTAGTGGTAGTTACAGTAATAGCTTGTAAATTCCAATACTAGGTATAACACAATCGTGACGAGTGTACTGTTGCCCGGTGAGGAGTTAATATTTTTTTATCCATACTCAGTCATCAAATCTCAACCAAATTTATATGGGACCACATCGCAGCTAAACTCAACTCTATCGAATGAAATTTTTTCCAAAAAAATCGGTCCGCAATTGGCGGAGAAATCGATGTATATACATAAACAAAAAAATACATTAACTGCTAGGTCTAAGCATCTTTTTTTTCGCTACATCATTCGATTCTGTGCGTTCTTAAACCACAAATGTCCATTTGCTTTACAATTTCGTCTAAACAAATGAAACTCCAATCAATTCAGAGTCAATTTAAAGTGACAGATCCACGTTGTAGACAGATTTGTCCACAGCATGATTGGTTCGACTGGACTGGTTTATTACCACTGTTTCACATAAAATCGACGTAAAGTATGAGCTTAATGTTGCGTTTCGTACGGTGAGTAAGATATCTGGAGGCCCAAATACCTTTCAACACGTCTATGTTTCTTCTTGTAATGTGTTTTTTTAAATTAGCTTGAGTGACGTACCGAGCAGGCCGCTCGCCTAATGGTAAGCGCCACGCCTGTCTATAAATAGAAGCAATACCACACATAACTTTGAATTACAAAGAACGTCTCATAATGCCCAGTAATTTGACAGGCTTCAATATCCTTCAAATTGGAACACAACAGTGCTTACACACTGCTGCTTGGCGGCGGAAATAGACAAAGCGGTGGTACCAATCCAGACGGCCTCTCGCATACTAGGGACCTACCTTGTGAGCGGTGGAGATCACTTACCATATTGAGATCCACTTGTTCGTTAGCCGCTTAATTATACTTTTCAAAGACTATCAGATCACGGAATCGAATCCAATCCCAGTTTACACCCCACCATACCACTAACAGGGGGCGAGTACGAACAACTTAGAAAGAAAGAAAGAAAGAAAACATTTACGAATAAGTATTCGAATCGGGAACGCATTTGTATGAAGGTTCAAACAATTGTTTGACATTTCGATACGAATACGTTCTCGCAAGTTATTTGTGCTAGCCCATCAGAGCACTGAATCACGCAACAACCTTTTGTTAGATAATAAAACACACCATGAACAAACTTATCCGAAGGCATCGTTTGTCAAAGCACTCGACTAAACTTTAGCTATTAGACGCTTGCCGTCGAATATCTCAACTTACCTCCCACTTACCTCGCTTCACGGTAAAGTAATTGATGTGCTACTGGCGTTTAATTAATAATTTCCTAATCATTTATTTTAAGGGGGTAAGAAGGTCCGTTTAATACCTTTCAGACTCTGACTGACCTGTCTCACTATTACCAACTAGCATTAGACTAATATGGTGTGTTTGAGATTCAAAGCAGTCAAAATAAGAGGAGCCTCTATCTTTTTTTATCCCACAATGGAAAAGCGTCTACACTTACAAGATGGTAGGTCCCTCGTATGCGAGAGGCCTGCTTTGTATATTTCTACCACCAAGTAACGGTATGTAAGCACTGTTGTGTTCCGGTTTGAAAGTGAAATTACTGGGCATTATGTGATTAACTTATGTCACCAGTTGACGAACGCAGTCTTTGAAATACCTAGTAGTTATTTTAGTTTTATATAATAACTAAAATGCTTTATCTAAGTTACTTATGCCGATAGTACTTTTTGTTTTGTTAGTGGCGAAATCACTGATATTTCGGTGGAGCCATTTGAATTTTAAAAGAAGAATACCTACATGAACAATCGCCCAGACAATTTTACTTTATAGCAATCATGCGTCTAGCTCCATCTAGTTAGAATTCATATAAAAAAACCATACGTAAACGCTGAAGGCCATCGGCATGGTTTAAGTTCTTAAAAACTTATGTCTCGGCGTGACGAGCGCAGTCTAGTGCCATGCAGTACTTTATATCCGTACCCCCCATTAGGGCGGGGGGGGGGCCTCAGCGAAGGTCACTTTAATTCAGGGTTGGAGTGCCTAAAGCATTCACCCGAAAGCCCGATGATGCTGACTAAAGCCGACTTCTCGTCAGACTATCAGCATGCGACCAAAAAAAGAAAAAACAAGTTCTGTGTGGTGTTCCTTCTGTTTATGGGCAGTCGTGGCGCTTACCATCAGGCGAGCGACCAGCTCGTCTCGTCATTCAAGCTAAAAAAAATACCTGATGGTAAGTACGGTGCAGTCCAAATATAATGTGGACAGTCGAGAGACGTTTTGTCCCTTGACAGTCGGCCACTACATCGGCCTGGATACACACTAGCTGACCTTGGAACCACACTGATCTATGGCAGGTTTTTCATCATATGCAGGATACTCGATATCCAGTCTGGTACGAGTATCAGGACCACCAGCAAGATCGCTGTCCAGGACGGCACATGACATAGAAAAATCATTTCAGTGCCCGTAAAAACATTTTACACCAAGTTTTTGAGTGGTATAGCCACGCTGTAGACATTTTGTCTACAGCATGAATGGGCTGGCTGGCCCGGGTCGTTACCACTGTATCACAGAAAACCGACGTAAAGTAGCAGCTTGCTGCTGCGTTTCGTGTGGTGAGTGATTTATCCGGAAGCCCAAATCCCCCTCCCCTTCCCAATCCCTTTCAACGCAACGCGCCCATAATTCTTTTGGTATTACTGGTTTACATGGGCGGTGGAGATCACTTACCATCAGGTCACCCGTTTGCCGTTCACATGCTCGTTTGCCGGACTATGATTTTAAAAAAAAACCAGACACATCGATTCTATTCGGTCATAACGTATCTCATGCACATTAAAAAACGGGGGTGCCCTATATAAAATTAAGTCAACAAGCTCCTTCGAAATATTATTCATAGAAAACCTTCTTGAGGTGGTGCAACTGGATCGAGGGAAAGAAAGGGAACGCGGTAACTTCCTTCATGAATTGTAAATGTAATTTGGCGGGTGTGTGTGGCAATTGTTTCTGCTCGATTGTCGGCTTACGATTTTAGTGATGGACGACCAGAATGGGGAAAATGGCTGTAAACGTGACTTATGAATGGGTACAATGGTAGGTCGTGGAAAATTGCACAAATAGCCAGAGTTTTAACATAGCTTAATGTAGGTATCTCCGAAGGTGTAAAGAGTTTAAAAGGAGAAATTCAGTAATGACTGATTTCAATAAACTATATTTTTATAACATAGACATACGAGCAAGTGGTCAACTGGGTCGATACATACAGTGGTAATGACCCAGTCAAGCCGGCCCAGTTTTACTGTAGACAGAACAGTCTATAGCGTGACTCTACCCACCCAAAGTTGTAGAAGAAGAGTTTGAACGAAGGACTAAAGTCATTAAATGATCTTAGTTTGATTGATTAAATGATACCCAATACCACTTCACCTGACCCGGGGATCGAACCCGAGACCTCAGCGTTAGACCCAATAGTACGCGTACGCATTACAACTGCGCCACCGAGGCAAAAAATAACCCCTTGAAAACTCAGTGCAAGGTGGCGGGGCTATAAAAGTCTGTGCATAATAATATCTAGTTGAAACTTGATACGTCTAATTTTTAGCGCGGCGTAGAACGTCGTATCTCGATCGAGAAATTTAATATTTAGACATTAACTTTTATGAAATAAAATTGATTTTGAACGTTCGTTAATTTTTGTAGCGTGTAGGAGTCTTACCTTTGCATGTATGTGAAATATTACTAAGTGGAGCCTTATTTTTGGCAGATTCATATATGAGAGTTATCGTTCTAGTTATCTTATTTCGATGCTCGTATGCCAATGCGGGCAATAAAAAAAAGAAAAGTCGCAATGAGTACATCCACGGCTACCTACTGGTCCGCCGACCTTCTTTCCGACCCATGATATCATAAGGGGCGAACCTGTGCCTATGTGGACTGATCTACTTAGGCTGTTATTTTGACTTAAACGTGACCTTGTCTTCATAGTATTACCTATACTTATTTACATATGAAGTTAGTGTAATTTTTTAACGCACAATGGCCCGACATTCAACGGGCTAAGTGCGGAGAAAAGGAGCCCACAATCAAAATCAAAATCAAATATATATGTAGTTGCCTCATTGGTCTAGTGACAGCTTCTAAGGCTGAGAACTGTGAGGTCCTGGAGTCACACGGTATGAACGTGGGTATCGAAAGCAATTTTTCATTTGAAAGCAAGTTTAATCGAGCTATGTTTGAAGACAAACTCTTCAGCCATTTAGAAATTACAAATCATTTTCTGAGTGATGTTGGGGGTGTTTATCGGTTGGGCTAAAACTTGTCAACTTAGATACTTCAAAATTATTTTATTATTATAAAAATAATGATAATTATTAGCCAATATATTTGGTAATTATATTGAATAATTATCCATCATTCCCACCCATATCCATTCCTGTTCCAGAAGAGTAAATAAATATCTACCTACCCACTTTTCAGTAATTGTACATTCATTGTAATTGACTTGACTCGTCATAGCAAAGGAATTATTGATAGAATTATTAGAAAAATGGATAGATATTTGTTTACATGTCTGAAACAGATGAGATTTTAACCAAACTATATTAGAGTTTTGGCGGGAATTCTGACAGTGCGGTGGCTCTCTTGTTTAAATTATTTCCTAAATTAGTTTAAAGTAGTATAAGTGATAGCTTCAGTAATATAGGTTATCCAAATTAAATTCAGTAGTCCTTTTATAATTCGTATATTTGGTCCATTTCTCCTTTCCAGACGTCTTACACTTCTTACCCGCGTACCAGAGAGTGGCGACTTGATCCGTTCCCGCCATTACCGCGGTACCGGAACTCGTCAATCTACTGTCTTAATATATTTTAATATATCTTAATGTAATTGTATTACAAAATATTAATTCTATAATACATAAAATATACCAATTTATTATGATATTTGTTATAATTATTAACAATGCTAATTATGTTTATGAGTATTAGATGGATTATCGGAAGTCAATACAATGTTTAAGGGACGTTAAATAATAATAAACCGAATTATACATTATATAATTTATATATTTATATAGGTAATACTACTGCCTCGGTAGCGCAGTTGTAATGCGTACGCGTTACGATTGAGGCTAGCGCTGAGGTCTCGGGTTCGATCCCCGGGTCGGGTAAAGTGGTATTGGGTTTTTCTATAACGAAATGCTCAGTATCAGCCCGGAGTCTGGAATTTGTGCCCGGTGTGGCGATAGGCTCGCCCCCTATCACATCGTGGGACGGAGATACGCTCGGCGAAATGTGGGTGTACTAGTTACACCTCTGCCTACCCCTTCGGGGATTACGGGCGTGAGTGCGTATGTATGTAATACTACCTAGTGGGCAAAATCACAATACGTAATTAATCAATAATATTGAATAATAGAACTAGGCTTGCAGTAGTGTTTGTTGTTTAAAAGTGGTGTAGTTTTGTGCAATAAAGTACAAACATTAACGGTAATAAATAGTGTATATATAAACATTGAAATAAGTGAATTTAGGTGATTTATGATCAAGTGTATTGATCGACCTTGTTGTTCGATCCGATTGAAGGAAGTCGTCTATCGTACCGAAAGGAGTTTAAGGCCTTGAAATCAGCCATACTCTTGTTTCATCGTTCTTGGAAAATAAGGAAATAATATTACTAATGACTTGGCAGCATAGTCTCTGATCTTAGCCGGTTCCTTATGGAACAAACAAAAAAAAGCAAATAATTTTTACTTTACATGATTAATTAGATTTTTTTGATTATTTCACTAACATTATCTACCTATATACTACGAGTATAAGGAAGGTTTTATATAAACCATGTAATGGTGAAGCAATCCCATTTCTCCCCATATGCATTATGTCCTGGCTTCAACTTTTATTCGCCTTACCATAATCCGATATACGTAAGGCAATCTCGTATTCTCTCGACTTTTCGCATTTGTATCACATTTCCCTTTTCCTGTAGATAAACTTGTAAATTATTTTCAGTAACTGATCCTAAGAAACCATAATTTACTTTTTATTGAACATCTAAGAAGAGTACCTAAGTATGGAATCAATGAAGTGAAACAACTTCGGATGTAGTCAGTAGGTAGGTACTTGGTTGTTGGCGAGTGGCGACCATGTAGAGTATCGCGTGAGCTAGGATTTTTGAGCTATCCGAAGAGATTTATTATACGTGTTAGATTATTTAAAAATAATGCTTTATTGAAAAGTATGGGAGCGATGCCAATATGATTGATTTTAAATTTAGAATGCAACGAACTGGTAACTTGAAATAGATTATGTAACCTTTTTAGACATGCCATGGATCATAGAGTAAATATATAATCTATGTCCTATGGCATGGACCGCAAGTTACCGCCTTTTTCAGATATGTCAAAAATTAAGAACGATATACTTATCATAAGAATTATTGTACGACTCCGCAATATAATTTGTACCTATAATAAAATAGTATTGTTATTGTATAACGGCGAGTAAATTATTATTTCAATACCCTTCTAAAATTACTATTGTTTATATACGTAAATAGATAACGTACTTTAATACATAATAGAAAACAAACAAAATTCAAAATATATATGATTTGTAGGGCTGTATAGTCCTAGATTCCTTTGTCTTGTTCGACGGGGATAAAATAAAGATATATTGAACAGGATTATTAAAAAAAATCTTAGTTAATATGATCAGTATGATTTTAATAATTCAAGCTGTCTCTTGCTTTTTTATTCATATTTTCAAGTTATAGTTAACAACGGATATATTTAAACTTAGTATTTGTATGACACAGCAGTGTTAAAATTTAATAATCTGTTTTCCTCAGTGTCTTACTAAATTTATTCCTATAATTTTCAACCGACAGATGACGAATGAGTCCTCACGAACGTTACTTCCGGTTCCTATTCTTTTCTCCGCAGATAGGTACCTGCCGTTTGAACTATGACAAAGTGAAAGAAAAAACAATCGCGTGCGGAAAAGTTTTGCATTTATCCGCTAGAGGGCGTTAAAACCAGTTACGCGAGCACGTTTGAAAAATGGCGACGGTTTAATTCTTTGTGTAAAATTAGTAATTATAAATAAACGCCTTTTTGATGCTTAAATTATTTAAAAAAATAACGAACAGTATAAAAAGGTGAGTGTGTGTGTTATTGTGACAGTAACATTAGACATGAAGACCTGCAGCGGGCAGCCTTCTTGGTCTTCCGAAGCCAGTTGAAGGTATTGTGCATTTTATTCTTAATTTGAATTACTGTCTCATATTATTGCGCTCACGCATAGTTCACTCGTAAATGTAATCTTTCACTACGGTGTTTACGAGTCGAGTAAGTCGGTCACTTCAATCTTTGTAGTCACTTCACCCGCTCTCTACGATTTTGTGTCTGCTTTATTTATTAGTCTCTTGAAAATACATATATACATACATACGCACACACGCCTGTAATCCTCGAAGGGGTAGGCAGACGTGTATCCAATACACCCACATTTCGCCGAGCGTATCTCCGTCCCACGATGTGATAGGGGGCGAGCCGATGGCCATCCCGGGCACAAATTCCAGTCTCCGGGCTGATACTGAGCACTACGTAATAGAAAAACCCAATACCACTTTACCCGACCCGGAGATCGAACCCGAGACCTCAATCGTAACGCGTACGCATTACAACTGCGCCACCGAGGCAGTAGTACCGTCACCGTACTTTCAATTTAAAAGTGAACAGGTTACTGGCCTTTTAGTGATTGAACTGCCATAATCATTGGACTAGTCTCGTCCCAGTAAAACACACGTTTTACCGACGTATTATACGGGGACGTTTTGTTAAAACGACTTTTTGGACTGGAGGGAATCTAAATTGGCGTGAATTTTATGAGTACCGTTGGACGTGTCTTTGCTAAGGGCTCGGACGTGGGGACTTATAAAAAATCTTTACGATGATTCCTTACTGAATGCATTGTTTAGTTGATAGCTTTCGACGAATTTATTTCTAAAGGAAAGGCCGGTAAACTAGTAAGTGGGTCACCCGATGATAAGTAACCTGTTTAGGGTCCGTAACCGAAAAAACGGAACCCTTATAATTTTATCACGTCCGTGCTTCCGTCTGACCGTATGTCCGTCCGTATGTTACAGCCATTTTACTCGGAGTCTGTTAGTACTATATGGATGAAATTTGGATCGTAGGCATCAAAATAAGATAACTAGAACGATAACTCTCATATGAATCTGCTAAAAATACGGCTCCACTTACTTACACATGCAAAGGTAAAATCACACGTAACACTCATACACGCAACAAAAATAAATGAACGTTCAAAATCAACATTATTTCATAAAAGTTATTGTCTAAATATTACATTTCTAAATCGAGATACGACGTTCTGCACCGCGAAAAAAATTGACGTATTAAGTGTCAACTAGAGATCATTAATACATTTTTATGAATTGGTGAATTAACGAGCTGCACAGACTTTTATAGCAACGCCGCGTTGCACAGAGGTATGGTGGGGTTTTTTTTTTTTTTTTGTTATTGAGTTACGTTTCTTTTTCACCTTATTTCGATTCACTAAAGCCATAATAAAGTACCTATCTCATTGGAAGTACAAGATTGTCTTCAGTCAGGTTCAAATACAGCATATGCCTTCCTTCAACATTTTAAGCTAAATCACATTTTTGTGAATATTTTCTATCAAAGAGCATTACTAAAAATGTAATAGATTTAGTACGTAAGTTTTCAAGGTTGCCACATAATTAATATATTTTTTTTCACTCATAGACACACACACAGTTCTGACCCCACACTAGGTAAACTTGTATTGTGGGTATCAGGAACTACGAGGGACTTACGAAACACCCAGACCCGAAACTAATTTTTGTGGATCACAACATTTGTCTCAGTGCGGGAATCGAACCCACGGGCTCTCGCTTCGCTGTCCATTGCGCCACGGAGGCCGTCAATAATGGCAGGTGTAAAAGACAAATAAATAAAAAAAACAGCATTACTTAGTTACCAATAGGTAATTAAACACATCTGTATCCTCAGAGTGATGGTTAAGCGTTCGACTGGGTCGCTCCCTCGAGACCACGGCTTCCTGCTCGTGGCAGATAAAGTGCCCCGCCCATCAGTGGGCCGTGTTGTGGCCGCTGCTTTACACTGCTGGACAAATACATATGTCAGTATGTTATAAAAATACTGCCTCGGTGACGCAGTTGTAATGCGTACGCGTTACGACTGAGGCTGAAGCTGGGATCTCGGATTCGATCCCCGGGTCGGGTAAAAGTGATATTAGGTTTTTCTATTACGAAATGCTCAATATTAACCTGGAGTCTGGAATTGTGCCGTGTATGGCATGACCTATCACATCGTGGGACGGAGATAATCTCGGCTCGGCTAGTGTAATGATAATAGCGTGTATCCTCAACATATTATATGTTAAAGAGTAGATTACTAGGTGGTAGGTCTCTCGTATGCTAGACGCTGTCTGGGTGGGTACTTACTACCGCTTTGTCTATTTTTGCCGCCAAGCAAAAAGCAAATGTGTTTATTTATTTATTTATTTATTTATTTATTTATTTATTAATAATTTTACATACAAGCTTACAGTAGGTACACCAAAACGCTTACATGCTAAATATAACAGATACAAGATTTACAAGGCAACAATAAATAATGAACAAAGATCATTGTATAGTAGATATATCCCAAATTAAAGTGCTTAGGAACGAATATGCGTTCCTATACATAACATGGCCTTTATCAGTAAACATGTCGGCATCCAACCTGTCCTCCAAAAACGCATTTACTGAAACCATTGCCCTGGCGGTCGGGCTATTGTTGGTTTGGTTTAAACGCCAACTAGGGGGGAAAGTGAAAAGACGGTGTTTCCTCCGCCCTGTGGCACGCATATAATGATCTGGGACATACAGATTTATATGTTCTCGTGCAGATGGATTGTCTATCTTATGTCCTAGAAGAAGATAATAATGCATAATTAAACTTAATTTACGCCTCAGTTGCAGTGTATCGTAGTCTACCATACCTGACACAAATAGAGATGGATATAAAAATGGGTAATACCCATACATCCGTTTATAAATGTGACGACAGAATTTTTTGTGTATTTTTTCCACCATAAGAGTATACAATTTTTCGCGAGGGTCCCATACAATAGCATTATATTCTAATTTGCTACGGACGTACGAATTATATAATAGTTTAAAAACACTTATGTTCCCGAATTGAGCGGAGGTTCTAATAATTAAACCTAATGATTTGTTAGCAGCTTTACAGATATCCTTTATGTGTTCATGGAAGTTAAATTTGGAGTCCATAGTAATCCCTAGATCACGTATTGTGGTAACTCTATCAAGCACTACACCTCCCAATGTATATTTTGTTGCTATTGGCGTACGAGATCGTGAAAAAGAAATAGTTTTGCACTTAGATGTGTTAAGTGGTAGCTTATTTCTTGCACTCCAATCAGCAACAGCATCAATATCATTCTGTAGCGCTATACAATCCTCATCCTTTGAGATAGACATGAACAGTTTTAGATCATCGGCAAACAATAAACACTTTGCCTTATGCAGAACACTGGGCAAATCATCAATCATGATCAAAAATTGTGTAGGTCCCAAAGTACTACCTTGACTAACGCCAGACCGTGTGTAATATTCTTGAGAACAATATTGTGACATCCTGACGTATTGTTTCCGGTCTTTAAAGTAGTCGGCAAAAAACCTAAGAAGCAACGGAGAAAAACCCAGAGTTGAAAACTTCATCAACAAGATGTCATTATTTACGAGGTCAAATGCCTTCTTAAGATCAAAATATGCTGCATCAACTTGACAGCCTGCAGTTATATTTGTGCTCACATGGTCAGCAAAATTAATGTGATTTGTAAGAGTGGATCGTGCGGGTCGAAAACCATGTTGCGAATCATCTAAGCGTTTACTGATTTGCGGGGAAATACAGTTATTGATCATCGATTCGAAGACTTTTCCAAATACTGAAAGCACTGCAATGGGTCTAAAGTTTGTGACCTCGGTTGATGATCCACTTTTCGGCACTGGAGTAACTCTAGATACTTTCCATTTACTGGGATAGATACAATGTTTCAAGGACAGATTATACAAATAGAGGAGAGGCTCTTCCAGTACCGACAAGCAATCCTTCACCATAAATGCCGGTATTGCATCAGGCCCATAAGCAGCGGTAGCTTTAAGTCTGCGAACGGCCCCACGCAGTTCTCGCCCGTTTACGTGACCAACATTAATAGTCGATGCACGCCCTTTATCGGTCGCTTCACGATCAGCTTTGTCTGGCTGTAAACTTGGAGGATTACTGTGGAATACGGAACTGAAATATTCTGCAAATGCATCAGCAGCACCCTGACCATGTACCGTTTTATCTTTATAAATAAATTCTTTGCAGTTGTATCGGCTTTTCCTTCTTTCTTTAACATATTTCCAGAATTTACTAGGATCACGCTTAATGTCTTGTTCAACAGAGTGTATATAGTTTTTAAAAGCTGTATTAATAAGGTTTTTAACTTTACCTCTATAGTATTTGAATAATTCTTTATTCACCTGCATTCCTAATAATTTGTGTTATGTGTTTACAAGCAGTGTGTAAACATTGTTGTGTTCCGGTTTGAAGGAGATTGAAACCAGTGAAATTACTAGGCATTATGAAACTTAACACATTATGTCTCAGGGTGACGAGCGCAGATCAGTGACATGCAGTACTTCATAATTCAAAGTTTTGGTTGGTGTTGATTTTGTTTATGGGCAGGCTTGACGCTTACCACCAGGCGAGTGACCTGATCGTCTCGTCATTTAAAGCTAATAAAAAAAAATGTAGGTGCTGATATTTTATAAAAAAAGTGCACTAAAAATAACTTTTCCAAACTACTCAATACCAGTTCTTCAAAATAAATTATACTGCGTGCTTCGTCCTCGAGATTAGTAACTTGAAATATTAATAAACACAATGTAGTAACGCATAGGTGACACCACTTCAGCACTATAGTATAAAAAAAAAATTGAAATTTTATACTTGCAACACTGGATATCCCTCCTTTTTACCCCCACTTCGCTAGCTCACTTTTGCTCCGGTCCGGGCTGCTGCGCTTCATTCGCAAACATGTGCTCAACCACTTCACTCAATATTCAGTGTTTTCGCACAAGTTAAGTCATGCCGAAACGTGACAGTGATAGTTTAGAATACATAGTTAAAAAACTACGAAAACTAGAGCGCGAAGTAAAACGCTCGCGTCGTAGTTCTAACATCATTTCACCGCCGCTGTCATGTACATCGTCATCATCATCGTGTTCCTCAAGGACAGCCACGCCGAATCCACAAGAAAATCTTTACAGTAAGTTATTTTGTTTATTACTTATTTAGCTCCTACCCTCTTTACTGGAATAGTATTATAAAATAATCGGCAAGGTTATTTCGCCGTATCAAATGCCTTTAAATGCACCTGAGTAGTCTGAGGGACTTTCTCGCCGCGTTTAAACTCCAAAATGCACTTGAGTAATCTGAGGGATTATCTCGCCGCATTTATTTTTCTTCAAATGCAACTTGAGTAGTCTGCGAGACTTCTTGCCGCATTTGAATCATAAGGGCTCAAAGATGCTTCCTTGCTCCAGGCCAGGAAGATATTTCTTCAGCGGTACCGCCAGTGGTAAATACAGAATCAAACCAAATTGATTTAACGCATTCGCTGAATACGAGCCCTCTTCCCGGCCAAGAAGACAGTATCTCTAGTGCGGAGGTCCTGGAGATACTGGGAGAAGATCCATCCATAACCATAGAATATGGGGCCGATATTAATCAAGATGTGGCAACTAGATTCTCCCATATCACTACATCCGGCCTAAATAAAGATGATCGTAGAGATCTTCTGAAAAAATATTTAGTGCCAGGAAACTGCACAAATATAGCGGCACCGCAACTAAATGCGGAAATAAAAGCTGTATTTAGCGAACAGACCTTGAAAAGAGATAAGGTCATTGAGGGTAGGCAGCAACAAGTTGCTGCTGGTATTGCAGCATTAAGTAAGGTGTTAACTGAGCTATTATGCGCTAGAGACAAAAACCTCGATCTTATTAGACAGCTAATGGATATCGGTCGAATTTTTTGTGACGTTCAACACAACCAGTCTCACACAAGACGCAACTTCGCTCTTTATTCAGTAAGGAAAGAATTAAAAGACCATCTGGCTTCATCCAAGATTGACAAATTCTTGTTTGGAAGCAACCTCTCTGAATCGCTCAAGACAGCAAAGGCTGTTTCAAAGTCTGGTGCTGATCTAAAGCCAGACCCACCCAAGAGAGCTGGGCCATCGACATCAGCCAATACTTCAAACAAGAATTTAAACTGGAAGGCGAGGGCCCCTCCTCAGAGGCAGCAGAAGGACCCATCGCCGCGTCACTCGCTGCCTGCTCCGAAGAAGGCACCACGGCGAGGGACCTCGTCGCAAGCGTACTCTCGACGGCCCAAGCAGACCCGCCGTCGCTAGATCCGGTACGTTATGCTGGCAGACTTGCCCTATTTTATTATAAATGGTCTTTAATTACTAATGATTGTACCATCTTGTCGTGGATAAATGGTTATCGTATTAAGTTTAACCAAACTGTTCACCAAACGAGTCTACCCTCCAATAATTGTTTTACTAATTCTGAAAGGATTCACATAGCCGATGCTATAAATAATTTATTAACTATAGGGGCAATATCAGAGTGTGAACCGTGCTCTGATCAATACATTTCACGGGTATTTATGGTACCGAAGCCAAATGGTAGTATGAGATTCATTTTAAATTTAAAGTCTCTTAATAATTTTATAGATACTCAGCATTTTAAGTTGGAAGACATTCGAACAGTTGTCAAACTCATATCAAATGAATCTTACATTGCAACATTAGATCTTAGAGATGCGTATTTTTTAATTAACGTACATCCAGATTCTCGAAAATATCTTCGTTTTATAATAGACGATAAATTGTACGAATTCAATGTTCTGCCCTTCGGTATATGTACAGCCCCATTTGTTTTTACTAAACTTATGAAACCAATTATTAAACTATTACGTTCGTGTGGTTTCATATCGTCCATATACTTGGATGATTTGTTTTTAGCCGGTCATACTTATAAAGAGTGTGTTGAGAATGTAGAAATTACACAGGCACTGTTGGAGGCTTTAGGATTTATTATTAACGAAGAAAAAAGTGTTAAACTGCCCTGTAAATCTTGTAAGTACTTAGGATACGTCATAGACACCCATAAATGGCATTTAAGTTTACCATCGGAGAAACGCACCCGAATTAAAATAGAGCTTGAATATATTAAGAATAAAAAACGCTGCAAAATAAGAAATCTTGCAAAAGTAATAGGCCTGTTAGTATCTGCCTGCCCTGCTATTGAATATGGTTGGCTGTACACAAAACAGTTAGAGCGGTGCAAGTTTCTCCATTTAAGAGGCAATGATAATTATGATAAATATATCTTGCTTCCAAAGTATCTGCTACCAGATATAAATTGGTGGCTATACGCTATTGATCATTCTGTACACAAAATAAGGAATGATAACTATGAGCTAGAGATATTCTCTGACGCCTCAACAACGGGGTGGGGTGCAGCATGCAATGGGAAAACGGCTAATGGGCGCTGGTCTTATAACGAGGCCTTATTACATATTAATCAACTCGAACTATTAGCAGCTTATTTTGCTATTAAAATATTTGCAGAACCTTATCATAACTGCCAAATATTACTTAGAGTTGATAACACCACTGCTGTAAGTTATATAAATCGTATGGGTGGTATTCAATACCCACATTTAAATAAAATATCCAGAGATATATGGCAGTGGTGTGAAACTCGAAAGATTTTTCTCAAGGCGTCATACATAAAATCATCAGAAAACGTACTTGCCGATAGGGAATCTAGACGTACTCATGATGACGTTGAGTGGGAATTGACCAATACGGGTTTTCAAAAATTAACAAATAAATTTAAAGCCCCGACAATCGATTTATTTGCTAGTCGCATAAATAGGAAGTGTGCCACGTATGTTTCTTGGCACAGAGATCCAGAAGCATTCGCAATTGATGCTTTCACTTTAGATTGGTCATTATATTGGTTTTATGCTTTTCCTCCAGTAGCAGTCGTTCTTAAAGCTCTACGGAAAATAATTTCAGACAAAGCCGAAGGTATCGTGGTTGTACCTGACTGGCCAACACAACCTTGGTATCCTTTGTTCATGAGACTTCTTGAATCTGATCCAGTTAAGTTAAATTCTAACGATGTAATAATTTCTCATTCCAGCAACCGCAAGATCCAAGCTCACATTACCCTGGTTGCAGGAGTATTGTCAGGACGGCGCTGTCACAGAGATGCGTCCCGGCCTCCGCCTTAGACATATTTCTGGCTTCACTGTCTGACAATACCCTAAAACAATATGATGTTTGCCTTAAGCGTTGGTATACATTTTGCATAGCAAACTGTATTAACATGTTTCAAGCATCAATTCCAGTAGTTATTAAGTTTCTTACACATTTGTTCAACAATGGTGCTCTATACGGAACCATTAATAGCCATAGGGCTGCACTTTCCCTTATTATGGATAATATATCAAGCGATAAGCAAATTTCCAGATTTTGCAAAGGCGTATATAGGTTAAGACCACCTATGCCACGATATAATACTACATGGGATGCAAGCATAGTCTTGAATTATTTGGCATCCCTATTTCCTAATGAAACTCTTTCACTTGAAAAACTCGCAAAAAAGTGTAGCACCTTGCTTGCTCTTGTAACGGCACAGAGAGTGCAAACCCTATCTAAAATTAAAATTGATCAAATAGTCGTATTAAGTAATCACATCATTATCAAAGTGGCTGATTTAATTAAAACTTCTATGTTGGGTAAATCGCAACCTACGTTACACTTGCCTTTCTACGGAGAACGACCAGAAATATGCCCCGCTAAGACACTGATTTCATATATAGACAAGACTAAAACCTTACGAAAATCTAATGTACTATTTATTAGTATACGTAAGCCTTATAATTGTGTCTCGGCTCAAACACTTAGTCGATGGATTAAGTGTACACTGAAAGATAGTGGAATTGACGTCTCCATTTTTTCCTCTCACAGCACTCGCCATGCTGCGACTTCTGTGGCACATAAAATGGGAGTGAATGTAGATGTTCTACGACGAACTGCTGGATGGAGCGGCAATTCTATTATCTTCGCTAAATTCTATAACAGGCCAGTCCTTGATAATGAAGATAACGTGGCTCTTGCACGAACTATATGTTCTCTTTAATCAGTCCTGTTTTGTTGATACTGTGTAAAAATTAAGTCTACTTTAATTGTAGCCAATCTTAGAGAATAAATCCTTTGATTTAGTGATGATACACATAGATTTAATTTTTATTGTAATAATAATTGTGGAAATTAAACAGATATTTAATTTCAGATATTTCCTCCACTTAATCTCAACATCTACATTGTGTTTATTAATATTTCAAGTTACTAATCTCGAGGACGAAGCACGCAGTATAATTAATGATGAAACGAACTTACCTGTACGTGAAGTTCTATCATAATTATACGAAGTGCTTCGTCCGAAGAGATTAGTAACACCCAACCCCCCCCAAAGCAACCCAAGAAGTTACGGAAATATCCTTGTTCTCTGAACGAAATGAAGCGCAGCAGCCCGGACCGGAGCAAAAGTGAGCTAGCGAAGTGGGGGTAAAAAGGAGGGATATCCAGTGTTGCAAGTATAAAATTTCATTTTTTTTTTTATACTATAGTGCTGAAGTGGTGTCACCTATGCGTTACTACATTGTGTTTATTAATATTTCAAGTTACTAATCTCTTCGGACGAAGCACTTCGTATAATTATGATAGAACTTCACGTACAGGTAAGTTCGTTTCATCATTAATTATATCTAATTCATATAAATAAAACTGATTAACAACCTAGATGTCCTATTAATTCGGCCTTAACTGTAAATATAGAGCAGGACGTGTGCCTGATTCTAGGTGATTCTGTTTTTAATTAAAGTTCAAGTTACCGTGAAAAAAGTTCCCCGGAAGGAAATGAAAGTCTTCTTTAGTTTATGGCGGGCGCAGGAACAGAGGGCCAATTCTCGTAATTTTAATTGTTCAAAATATCATTCCGATCTAATCTCAGCGACAAGAAAGTTGCAAATGGTATTCTGCTAAACCAATATTCAAGAACTTAGAACGCAATGATATCGAAAGTAGAATACAAGTTGACTGAACCAAAACGGCATTCTGGTAACAATTTTGACACTTAACTATCTTCTTCTTCTTTTAATTGTGTTTGGCTCCACCGTAGATTGGTGATTTCGCCAGTGTCCATTGTGAGACACTTAACTATATAAAATGCATTTCGTCTACAGACAAACGTCAAAATATTGAGAACGAAATGTGACTGAAGGTGAAGCAGTGTTGCCAAGTGCACTGTAATTACAGCAGATCTGCCGTATTTTCATGCCATCTACTGGACACGGTATTTTTATAAATACCTTATATGGAGACACAGTATTTTTTTACTGTAAAAATTTCGTATTATTATTGTATACTACTAGAAATGTTATTTAGAAGTAAAACTGCGTCACATAACGCGGGAGTTTGACAGTTCACAAACAGGGAGCGCAATAGGGGTTCTAGTTGAGAGTAAGCGAGATGATAATATTGAGTTACGGTCAATTGACAGCAACTTAGTAATACAACTAATTTACTATACTACAATTTATTATACTACTATTTCTATGTACCGCGCAGCTTGTCTTGTAGTATACATAAAACTCTTTGATTAAACACATTAAAAAAAATAAACCGATATCATCATCATCGCAGCCATCCATTTCTGCAGCGATCGATATATACAAATAAAATGTTAAGTTAGTTTAGGATATAAAGTTTAAAATAAATTTATATTTTATTTAAAAATTTAATTATTTCCTTTTTTGTATGACATTTTATTGCACTGTAAAATAGACTGTATTTTTTCCTATCAAGCACTGTACTTTTGACGCAAATGCCGTATTTTAATGTGGACAACACGGTATTTTCAAAAATCTGACTTGGCAACACTGAGGTGAAGTGACTGTGAGTTAACTGCAGACAAATTCAGTTAACTTTATTCTCTTTTACTGCAAGCAACTAAAAGTAGTCAAAATTGTGCGACTTTGTGTGCTCGTTATTCCAGTAAAGATTTAGAAATGAGTTTACAGCCTATGTTACTCAGTGATAATGTAGCTTTCTAACGGCCAAATTATTTTTGAAATCGGCCCAGTAGTTTTTAAGTTTATTTGTTACATACAAAAATACAAAAAAATCTTTCCTCTCTAGAATAGTAGTGTAGATTAAATTATGAGAGCAATCGCACTGTCAAAATTCCCGCCAAAACTCTCGCACAATTTTTATTTAGTATAGATATGTCCTCAGCAGTGTTGCAAAATAAAAAAACCGCAATTCGGTAGAATTTCAAATTTCAATAAAATAATCGCGATTGTGGTTATTTCCGGAAAGGACTGCCTGAGTGGTGCTGTTGTGCCGTTTTCCTTCAGTTATGCCATGGAATAGATAAATTAATGAAATAAATAAAATACATGGAATTAGTCAAAACAATTAATAAAAAAATCATAACCTCCAGTTACGTAATTTTTTAATCACTGAAATTAGTCATATTGTGGGTATTTTATTGTGAGTTGGTAACATTGATTTTGTCGCTTAGGTCATTTTTAATTTCTAGAATTTAGTCTATGGCAGCTGATACGTAAAATTCGGTAAAATACTTGTCATTGGCGAAATGCATAATAATGCGAAGCCATATTTTCAACAAAAGAAAGACATTGAAAGTTGATCGAATTGACAGTTTATATGCAATTTAACTGAGATGATATCGAATTTTTAAAGGAGCAGAATGCCATATTTTTAATTAATTCAAAATGTAATCTCAGTTCGGTTAAAATTCATTCGCAGTGTCAGTTAAAATAGCAGAATTGGCCCTCTGCTATCTGTCTCCTAGGCTCCGCTGGGTATCTACCGGGATTTGGAATGAGGTTTCATATTTTACGAAATTAATAATAATTAACTCTCATTAACTCCATGGCTCAGTAGCCGGCTGTGAAGCGAGAGGCTGCGGGTTCGATTCTCGCACCGTGACAAATATTTGTGTGATCCACAAATATATGTTTCGGGTCTGGGTGTTTTCTCCCCAAAAGGGTTGACGTCAGACAGACGACTAGTCCTAAAATCTACAAGCCAAACCTTTCTGTAACGTGTTAAAAAACATGTTTTGCCGAACACACTACAAGTGGAATAAGGGCAAGTGGAAGGAAGGAAGGGTAATGATAAAATCTAGAGGCAATTGAAGGATTTATTTATTATTATACTTATTATACAAGGTTGTAGGCCCCTAGTATGCAAGAGGCCGTCTGGGTTGGTACCATCGCTTTGTCCATTTCTGCCGCCAGCAGCAGTGTGTGCACTGTTGTGTTTCGGTTTGAAGGTCATTGAAGCCAGTGAAATTATCGACCATTATGAGACTTAACATCTTATGTCTCGAGTTGACGAGCGCAGTCCAGTGCCATTCAGTGCTTTGTAATTCAAAGCTTGGTAATTCTACAAGAATTTTAAGACCCTTGTACTCACATTTACGACAACTATTATAGGTATAACTATTAGCTGATATTCTGTATTATAGACTACATAAAAATAATTAACTTCTTTAAAACATTATTTGGATAGGATTACGAAACAATTCTTTATCTTCACTAATCGATTTAGTTTATATCTCAATGTCTATACTTTAATTTCGCGTTACAGAAATTGATTTGCCTTTATGTGATGAAATAGGAACAATAAAGGAATATTTAAAAAAAATTGAGTTCATTGCCCCCTAAATGGTTTGACAGCCTCCGTGCCGCAATAGGCGAGAAGCCGGCTGTGGGACGGGAGGCCGCGGGTTCAATCCCGCATCGAGACAAATGTTTGTGTGAGCCACAAATATTTGTTTCGAGTCTGGGTGTTGTGAGAGCCGAAAGTCTCTCGTAGATCCTGATACCCACGACATAAGACTCGTATCTTACTGTGGGATCAGGACTATGTATGTGACTGTTGGGTGTATTTATTTATTTATTGCCACGCTGTAGACAATTTTGTCTACAACACAAATGTGCTGGCTTAACCGGGTCGTTACCACTATCTCACAAAAACCGACGTATAGTAGCGGTTTGCTGCTACGTTTTGTACTGTATCTGGAGGCCCAAATCCCCTTCCCAATCCCTTAATCATCCCTATCGTTTAAGGTCGGTAACGCACCCTTCATTCTTCTATTATGACCGTAAATGGGCGATAGAAATCATTTACTATCAGGTGACCGACTTGCTCCTTTGCCGGCCTATACTATAAAAACAAAGGTTGACTTTGGCACAATTACACGCCCTATTCTATTAAAAAATGGGTAATATGAATTATTGATTGCCTCGGTGGCGCAGTTGTAATGCGTACTGGTTCGATCCCCGGGTCGGCTAAAAAGGGATATTGAGTTTTTTTATTCAAAATGCTTAGTATCAGCCCGGAGTCTGGATTTTTTTCTGGTATGGCGATAGGCTCGCTCCCTATCAGATCATGGGACGGAGATACGCTTGGCGAAATGTGGGTGTACTGGTTACACCTCTGCCTACCCCTTCGGGAATTACAGGCGTGAGTGCGTATGTATGAATTATGTATTTTTCAAAAGAATGTGTAAGCCACATGTAATTAGAAAGGCCTTAGTCAGGCATTTAAAAACCAATCCATATATTACGCCATTCCATTAACTGTTTAGTCATTTTGAATATACTTTCAATGCCAGGCCATGCCAATCCCCGTGGGCTGTATAAAAATGTTCAAAGTGAGTGGAAATCCTTTGATATCGCGTGGGTGGGCGGAATCTAAGCTTTTGCTTATTAGCTAATTACTTGAGTGCCAGTATATGGGTTCGATGGGGGTCTGAATGATTTTGATTTTTAACTCTTTTTACTATGGTCGACCGGTTAATTTTTAACCCCTGATAAAAAAGAGGGGTGTTTTATGTTTGATCCCTTTGCCTGCCTGTGGATGTGTGTGTTTGTGTGTGGGCAACGTAGCACCCTAATTATTTTTATCAAAATGTTCTGCACAAATAATCAAATAAAAAAACGTGGGAATTAGTGGTTAGGATCATTTCCAGACAACAGTCCAATTTCCAATTGATATCAAAAGTTTTTAACAGTGCAATATAATTACTGAAACAAAACAAGGCTGCCTCGGTGGCGCAGTTATAACGCGTATGATTTACGACTACTGTGCTGAGGTCTCAGGTTCGATCCACGGATCGGATAAAGGTGTATTAGGTTTTTCTATTACGAAATGCTCAGTATCAGCCCGGGGTCTGAATTGTTATGGCGATAGGCTCGCCCCGTATTACATCATGGGGCGGAAATAAACTCGGCAAAATGTGGGGGTACTGTTTACACCCTTGCCTACCCCTTCGGGAATTACAGACGTATGTATGTACAAAACAAGACATAACAAAATGTCCTATTTAAATATCTAAAGAGTATTTAGTGTGCCTATTGCGAGGTTCTATACCAATCACGTCATTAGTATTTACGAAATGATGTCATGCAGATCCGTATACCACTCCTAGCGGATCGGTATTAGAAATATATTAATTGCATACATAATAAACTAGGCATACAGACTTCGGGTGCGAAAAAATCTGGTCGATCCGAAACGAAAGTGGGAGTGCCACTTAAACTGTTATTAAGGATGAAATGGTTCCACTAACGTGAGCTGATCACCTGTCTGTGCACCGTGCAGGTTTCCGCACCATTTATATAATATAAATAGGTACATTGAAAAAGTACCATTTAAAGTCCATAAATGGTAATCTTTTTTTTTTTTTTTTTAATAATACACCCAACAGTCACACACATAGTCCTGAACCCACACTAGGTAAACCTGTGTCGTGGGTATCAGGAACTACGAGGGACTTGCGGTCCCACAACACCCAGACCCGAGACCAATATTTGTGGTTCACACAAACATTTGTCTCGGTGTGGGAATCGAACCCACGGCCTCTCGCTTCGCAGCCGACTACTCGCCCGCTGCGCCACGGAGCTGTCAATATTATTATTATTATTATTAAAAAAAAATGGTAATCAAGAAATGGATTGTATTGGAAATTGCCATCTTGATATTTATAGGTATTTATTTCAATAACGCACCGGTCTGGAATTTTATAGAGATTTTTAATGTCGTTTAAGAAATTTCTATTTCATATAAGATCTGAAATAATTATGATTAGGTATTGAAATAGATTCTCTACTTTGTCTAATTATGTTATTTAGATCAGAAATATTATTAGTCATTGAAATAAAACTAGTTTATACGGATTTTATCGCGGTTTAATTTTTATTTTAGTCCCGACGTTTCGAAAGCTTTTCAGCCTTCGTGGTCACGGACACGTATAAACTAGTTTTAGTTCAATGTGTAATATTCGCGTAAACCTAAGAAATCACTAAATATTATTAGGTTAAAAAACAAACAGAATATCCATTAAGTTTTTCCATCAGTGTTGCCATAACAAACATTACAATCTAGCGCGAGACGATAACGCCCGGTAATATTATTTTGATGGTCACAACCAGAGGACATTTTCGCAAACTTTAAAATCTAGTTTGGTTGGGGAGCCATTCAGACTACCTGGCTAAAGCTAGGTCCACACTGCCTAGTGCCTATGGTATGACTCTGTAATCAGCCATTCCGATGCAAATTCGCTCGCTGAACCAACTATGGCTTTATATAAAGTCTTGCAGTCTCGTAAAGGATGTTTGATTCACTCCTTAGTTTTGTGGAAATCTTGACCATTGCAATTTTGGAGGTTACATTACTAGTATAACCATAATCTCATTCTCTATCATGTATTAATTACCGTGTTCCATAATAAGTTCTTAGGTATCTCTTCATGATCACTTTATCACCTACGACGACGTTATTCTCACTTCTTAAATATGCTTTCACAGAATCAACTTCAATAAAATTAAACGCTGTAGAAAAATTACAATATTGATTACTTATGTTTACGCGAATATTACACATTGAAATAAAACTAGTTTATACGGATTTTATTGCGGTTTAATTTTTATTTTAAAAGACGACATGTAATATTATCTTTTCGAGACGACCTATACCTCAGTCTCTCCCGTGACTACGACGGCTGAAAAGCGAAACGTTGGGACTAAAATGAAAATTAAACCACGATAAAATCCGTATAAACTAGTTTTTTTTCAAAATTACAATACTTTTGTACTATAGTCGAAAATAGCATACTATTACGTCTAACACATGACCGAAAAAATGGCGTCACGTAGGTGTTTTTTTATAGCAGAGAGCAGCAAACGAGCAAGTAAACCTGATGGTGAGTGATCTCCACCGTGCATGAACTCCCACAATACCTGAATAACCATAGACGCGTTGCCGACCTTATAGGAGAGGGATATTTGAGGCATTAGGAAGGGGAGGGAATTTGTTGCAAACATTCATTTGCACCAATCACTGCTCACAAAAGATAAACGAGAACTTTGTGATGTTGGTACATAGTTATGTTGCGGGCATAAATAGTAATTATTATACTATATTTATTTTCTTATTATATTGGCTGTTTTATTTTATACAGAATAAAATCTATTTCATTCATTTGGGCTCCCGGATTCAAACGCAACAGTAAGTAACTGATATTTTACATCGATTTACTGTGAAATAGTGGTAACAACCCGGTTAAGCAGGCAAATTCATGTTGTAGACAAAACTGCCACAGTGTCTCTACCACTCTCAATGATTCGGGTAACAGGCTGATTAAATAAAATTTAAGATTAAGATTAATTTTCAATCTTTTGTTAGAGACACTTGACTTTCTTATCTTGCTCTCTTACGTACAATAACATAATACTTAGTATTCTTTGACAATGGTATCTAAACCCATAACCTCACCGTGACTACCTCTCCATCCTCAATGTTTGGAACGGCGTCCGCTATAGGAGTAAGTGAATTTTCCCCTTTATGCAGCCACTTGACTCGACTACAGAAGGTTTTATCCTTTGATTACACTTGGAGAAAGTTGTAAAGGAATGCGATACATGAGTATTGCCTGACTTTACAGATTTACAGTTATGTTGAATTAGAAAAATGCAAATTCTCAATTCCAATTTAAAAACAACGACATTTTGCTCCTCTGAATATTGTAGAGAATTCAGAGATGATATAGGGAGTATGAGATAAAAGTGGATATCAAAATTACCAAATGAAACTTCTAGGACGTTGCTGTCCATTATGGTAGTAAGAACGTTCAAAGCACAATATTATGGTATGAGTTTAGTAAGTTTTTTCTAAATTCATCAGGGTATTTCTTTTTATTGCATAGGCCGGCAAACGAGCCAGTGGGCTCACCTGATAGTAAGTGATCTTCACCGCCCATGTACGCCCACAATACTATAAGAATCATGGGCGCGTTGCCGACCTTATAGGAAACGGATAAGAGATTGGGAAGGGGAGGGGGAGTTGGTCCTCCGGATATCTCACTCACCGTACGAAACGCAGCAGCAAGCTGCTACTTTACGCCAGTTTTCTGTAAGACAGTGGTAACGACCCGGACGATTCGGCCCATTCATGCTGTAGACAAAACTTTCTACAGCGTGGCTCTACCACTCTAAGATATTTATCGGTAGATTATTTTCGAGATTAATTCGATAAATTTGTAATCGTTAATTATTTTTGGGATATGTAAAATATATAGGTGATTTGATTAAAAATATAATCTTGAACAGTCACAGTCTGTCTTTCACTATAAAAACATGAAGCAACTAAACGTAAGTTGGCTAAATAAATAAACTCTGCACTACCGCGTTAGAATTCCCAAATTATTTTGGAAACAAGTCACGTCCCCGTGGCACGGTGTACCAAAAATTGCAGCGTAACAAAGCCTCTGCCAAGTGACTTCATTAGGAACGTTGTGTTTACGGTACGTACGCAAACTTGTTGCAACCATCGCCAAGCCAACTTGGTGTGGCTGTTGTGAACTACAGAAGACTATTCGAAAACGGAATTCTTGATGCGCATATTTATTTTCAGTGTTAGAATAAATTTATACCGCTTATGACTGCCAATTTATGTTTTTTTTTAATTTTTTATAAATGATATAAGCTTCTTTGTAAATATTGTTTTATTTTTTTTACTTTAATGAATTACACATACACATACATACGCACTCACGCCTGTAATCCCCGAAGGGGTAGGCAGAGGTGTAATCAGTACACCCACATTTCGCCGAGCGCATCTCCATCCCATAATGTGATAGGGGGCGAGCCTATCGCCATACCGGGCACAAATTCCAGACTCCGGGCTGATACTGGGGTATTTCGTAATAGAAAACCCCAACACCACTACCCGACCCGGGGATCGAACCCGAGACCTCAGCGTTGGCCTCAATCGTAACGCGTACACATTACAACTGTGCCACCGAGGCAGTCTTTAATAAATTCTAGATAAAAATATTATTATCCCTCACTGTCTCATTGCTGGCCTCCATTTTTGGCAGCACAAAAACACTGTGCTGTTGAAGACGCCGAATGGCGTCATTACTGTGAGAGGCTACTGAGTCCCTCGAGAGATACGAGCCGCAAAGGGGCACAGCGTAGAGACGGTTGCGGCAGCAATCTAGAGTACATCCGGATTCCCCGGGACCGTCTCAATTGCGCTGAAGAAGGCCACCGCGGGGTTTTTAGTTGGTATACCAGTGTAGGGATTTATAGGGACCCGATGTAGAGGTCGTTCGGGAGACAACTGGGTCGGAAGACTGGCGAGTCCGACATAACCATCTCTTCACCCCCGCGGTTGAAAAGGTATCCGTAAAAGGGATTTTCCCCGGGAGGAAAAAAAGGCATGGCGCTTACTATCAGACCTGCTCGTCTCGTCATTCAAGCTAATAAATAAAACCTGGTGCGAACTGGCGATGAAAAGAGTCACGACTCTCTAAAATTAGATTTTCAACTAACTATGTTAAGTAAGGGACCATTTGTTCAATACAATATATAAACATATATTCTTACCCTTCTGGTCACAAATAATTCAAAAATCCAAGTTAAATATTTGCTATATTCAGGGGCAAATATAATTTTGTTAACATAAAGTATTGACTGCTGGACACTGGCGAGGGTCACGCCAAATCGTTCATTGATAAGGCACACAAGGGCAATCGTAATTATTCAACAGCTGGCTATTTCTTCTGTTTGTCATAGATTTTATATATATAAGCAACAAGCGAATTCATTATTTGATAATACGAGATTTTTCTAAGTTGATTAGTAGTAGGAGCTATGGTAGAAATTAGATAGACAATGATTGAACATTTATTCTGACCGATTCAAATAAGTAGGTCCTGTGTATTGTGCGTATATTTAATCTATCGTAATTCCAATATTAATCCTTTCATACTTCACAAATTTACAAAAAAGATTTTAATAAAACCATATCCATACTAATATTATAAAGCGAAAGTAACTGTCTGTTACGTTTTAAATGACTGTTACTACTGTTAACTAAAGGGCTGAACAGATTGTAATGAAATTTGGCAAAAAGATAGAATATATCCTGGGAAAGAACATATAGTCTGAACTATATGTCCAGGAAAAACACATTCAAAAAGCTAGAATAGAACTTGAACTTCAACTTACGGTATGCAGCGGCTTGGCTGTGCTCTGGCATTGCTGAGGTCCATGGGCGGCGGTAACCACTTACCATCAGGTGGGCCGCCCGCTCGTCTGCCTATCTAGGCAATAGAAAAAAAACAAATTCTCAAAATTCAATTCACAATCAGTCTATATTAAGGCATTGTAAGGTTTCATGTGTGGTCTTATATAGGGTTTGTTTCGTGCCAAAACTATAAGCCATCTAAGACCTGACACAGCTCGACAATTGTTTCTGAACGATAAATTAATGAGCTCCATTGAGAATTTCGACGTCAAGATTTGAGACATATTTTGCCATCAAAATAACATTTTTTGTAATGATTTATATTATGAAGAGGACAAAAGTTTGATATTAGAAATATTCCTTTGAAATTGCAGAAGAATAAATTGAGACAGAAATTAGTTATTCGAGACTATATGAACTGAAAATATAATATTACTAGCTTTTGCCCGCGGCTAGAAAATCCATTTTAAGTTTTTACGGCTTTTTTATATCAGACGCTGGCAAATGGTATGAAACCACGCACCTAATTCTATCTCTACCGCCTCTAAAAATCCTTAAAATCAGAAGAATCATGGAGAAGAGCATAAAGGAGAGAGATGGGCATTAGGAAGGGGAGAGAGATGTGAGCTTCCTTTTTTTGTTATTTGCTTGTTAACTGCCTATTAATATATTTTATGACCTTATAGAAAGCAACCATTGCTAGGCATTATGAAATTTCTTGCTATTCTATATTAGGCTGACCATTTGCATTGTAAATGAGTAATATGATTAAATTGTTAGTGAAACAGTTTTCCTCGCCCTTTGATTGTTGGCCCTCGATAATTGTGTTTGTGTCCACTCAGACCACGCTGTCCATTTTATTGATTTATCTCATTAACAATACTGCAAAGGGAAGTTATTTGATTAACATTTTTGCAACTAGTTTGGTAAATATTTCAATATCAGCTTTATTTATATTTTGATTCGTTAGATTCTTTAGTGATACTGTGATACTTTGGGTAAATATTTTGATTGCTCCTCTGTTTTTATAGCTTTATAATATATTGGTAAGTTTTCGGGGTGTTACATTTTTAAGTTTGGATCATTTTATTGTACATTTTGTGAAGTGATTAATTTGATTAAAATAAGCGCCTAGTTTTACTGGTGACAAGAGCACGATTTACTAGTAATAATACCTAATAATCTAAAATACCCAGATACTATAGTGTTTTAGAGCTAGTTAGCTCTATAGCTAGAACTTTTTAGCTATAAACTATAGAGTTTATGTAAAGAACAGAAGTATTTGATTTCCGAAAATGGAAAACTCCCTAGATCTAAAAATAGTTTTAACAGTACTTCCAAGAACGTACAGTCTAAGAGTCGGTGGTGCGCTTGTCTCAAAGACAAAGCCGCTTTCCTTGTCTAAACCTCAAACGATAAATCCATTGGTGTCCGGTACAGATTATACGGAACCCCGTTGCTCCTGAACTAAGCTTTACCACACTACAATTTTATCAAAACAAGCGAAAATCATCCTTATAATCTCTAGCATGGAGTCCACTATAAGTGTACGCAGCTCTTGGCAGGTAAGAGCATTCGCAAGTTATTTTTTGTAGCATTGTCATTTGAAAATGAGCTCTAAGCCTTTGCATTAAGGTGTAAAAAGTAATCTTTGTGGTTCGCGACTGGATGTGCCACGTTTCCGATCGCCGCTAAGGCTTGTTTGGCTTTGCTTAGTGTCGACTTTTGTGCAAATGTTGGAAAAATGTTTTGTAAAAAATTATAACAGACGTACACATGAAATATACTTATGTTGATATGGCTTCAATTGTCGGCTTACATGTATGGAACTGTATGGAAACAGTCGCCCGTCGCGTCGCGGTCTCCTATCTTGGTTGCAATCCTCAAAACTTACCTTTATATTTTATTTGTTATGTAATGTTTATTGAAATAAAACTAGTTTATACGGATTTTATCGCGGTTTAATTTTTATTTTAGTCCCGACGTTTCGAAAGCTTTTCAGCCTTCGTGGTCACGGGAGAGACTCCTCCGCGAAATTAAACCGCGATAAAATCCGTATAAACTAGTTTTATTTCAATGTGTAATATTCGCGTAAACCTAAGAAATCACTATGTAATGTTTACTTGAAGATGTTGCAACAAGCGATTTATATGATCATTTTTATATAATTCTTTTGAAAAAAGTGAAGGAAGCTCAAGCAGACGCTTAGGATCATACACCTAGCATATAAAAACAAATCCTCCATCAGCTCTCTACCATAATTATCGACTGCAACTATCCATTCTGCGACGTCAAATACGTAAGGTGCCGTGACTGCGCCCATTCGTAATGGTACGTTGAACACGAGTTGCCCACCCCACGCCACAGATTTAGGATGTGGTGTTGCCACAACAAATGCTAAAACATATCCCATTATAGGTATAAATTTCGGGCATTTTATTTCGTATGTTTCGCTGCCGTGTTTGTGAGGTGTCGTTTGTTCAATTCGAACATTGCAAATTACCAAGCGAAAGAAATTAAATACAAAATTTAAATACAGTTATAATAATTCTGTGAAGACTTAATAATAAATATTTACCTATGATATTGCTGTTCTGTACGAAAAAAAGTTAAAGTATCTTTTTCTATCTTGTTTATTTCTATTAATCAAAGTAACCACCCATGCTATTGATGCATTTATGCCAGTGCAGTGACAGTTCATTGATACCCTTGAAAAAATTGGTTTACGAGTGGTAGAGCCACGCTTTTGTCTACAGCATGAATGGGCCGGCTCGTCCGGGTCGTTACCACTGTCTCACAGAAAACCGGCGTAAAGTAGCAGCTTGCTGCTGCGTTTCGTACGGTGAGTGAGATATCCGGAGGCCCAAATCCCCCTCCCCTTCCCAATCCCTTATTATCGCTTTCCTTTAAAGTCGGCAACGCGCCCATAATTCTTTTTTATTGTGGGCGTACATGGGCGGTGGAGATCGCTTACCATCAGGTGACCCACTTGCTCGTTTGCCGGCCTATACTATAGAAAAAAAAAATTGGGTGTACGGGAGGCAACAAATTATTCAAAGGCATTTTATACTGCCTCTCGGGTATTGATTTTTTTACCGCCAAAAAGTTATTCAATTTCTTTAAAAAGTAGAAGTCTGTGCACACTAGGTATTGTAAGTACGGCGGATGACGGCGAACTACCAACCCCAGCTCTTGTAGCTTGGAGATCTTCTGTTGTGCAGTATAGGGTCGCGAGTTGTAGTGCAGGAGCATCGGGGACGACCGATTGACCAAGGCTGGGTGCAGACGTGCGAGCTCAGAACACAAAAAACTATAATTAGTCTAGTTTGTTTAATAAAACAACTTTATATACCATAAACAAATTGCAATATTGAGATAAATAATATAATCGTAGAGTGTATCTGTTCATTGTCTCAAAGTTATTACGAAGATCGGAAGGTGGTACACGATTCGAAGGCGATAAATTAAGTGTACTACGACAAAGTTTATTCAAATAATTCCAACACTGGGGTGTCCATTCACTTCTACTTTCATTATTGTTCGGATGTGTTCACATTGTAATGCGAGATCAGGCATGGTTACTGTAAAGACACATTTTAAGATACAAGACCGATACGAGAGCGCCAATGAGTTTATTAGAATAGATAATATAACAATTATATATCAGACGCAGGCAGAAGAGCAAGTGGGTGATATCAGATCTCCATCGCCCTTAACATCCACAATACCTGCAAAATCATGGACGCGTTACTGACCCTAAAAAAAGTGGATGATGAATTGAGAAGGGGAAGGGAATTTAGACCTTTAGATATCACACTGTATGAAAAGCAACAGCAAGCAGTAGTTAATCTAACTGCTCGACATTTGTGCATCGTGATATCCTTAAAGAGGAAGGTAGGGGAGCTTACATACATACATACGCACTCACGCCTGTAATCCCCGAAGAGGTAGACAGAGTACATCCACATTTCGCTGAGCGTATCTCCGTCCCACGATGTGATAGGGGCAGAGCCTATCGCCATACCGGGCACAAATTCCAGACTCCGGTCTGATACTGAGAATTTCGTAATAGAAAAACCCAATACCACTTTACCCGACCCGGGGATCGAACCCGAGACCTCAGCGTTAGCCTCAACTGTAACGCGTACGCATTACAACTGCGCCACCGAGGCAGCTTGGATCTAGGGGAGCTTGATCTAAAGTAAGATGACTATGGTACAAGTCTATGATTTAGAAATAAAAATGACGTGTCGTGTAATGCAATAGAAACTTGCGCGTAAGACGCAGTAAAGCGCCAAGTCGCACGTGGCGTTAATGACTCGCGCGAACTGTTTGATTTAAAGTGGCAACAATTGTTTGTGAGGCACTCACCCATTCCTACCGTCTCCCCTCTCCAGGGTTATGAAAGCGGTCTCGCTGCCCTTGCGTATCTATATGTGGTTTGGAAATTGTATTGTTTCAGGCACTTTATGGTATGGAAATAGTTGACGTGTGTGAATTGTTTCAGTTTTTACGAATATAAATAGTGGTACGGACTACGGTTGCAGATCCGCAACAAGCCCCAAGAGATATAATTCTGATTTTTCTAAGATACATGTGTATTTCATTGTAAATTATCGCTTGGTTTAGCGGTAAAGGAAACGGGTTACATACTTATCCACTACATTAAGGGCCTATTTCAACATTGAGTAATATTTCAGTAACAATATACATATTTAACAACATATATGACAGCTATATAGAACTGCCTCGTTGGCGCAGTTGTAATGCGTACGCGATACGATTGAGTCTAACGCTGGAGGTTCGATCCCCGGGTCGGGTAAAGTGGTATTGGGTTTTTCTATTATATGGCGATAGGCTCGCCCCCTATCGCATAGTGGGACACAGATACGCTCGGCGAAATGTGGGTGTACTGATTACACCTCTGCCTACCCCTTCGGGGATTGCAGGCGTGAGTGCGTATGTATAAGACAGCTATTTTCGAAAGTACCTATAGATATTTTTCTTCTAGCAATCAAAATCAGACTTTTGTAAGTGAACGTGTCATATCTTTTTTTTATTTTTTTTTTATTTCTTAAGCACATCCACATCGTGTATATTGACAATTTGTTATGAATTATCTTACTTAAGGTAAATAATCTGAGGGCCAATTCTGCTATTTTAACTGACACTGCGAATGAATTTTAACCGAACTGAGATTACATTTTGAATTAATTAAAAATATGGCATTCTGCTCCTTTAAAAATTCGATATCATCTCAGTTAAATTGCATATAAACTGTCAATTCGATCAACTTTCAATGTCTTTCTTTTGTTGAAAATATGGCTTCGCATTATTATGCATTTCGCCAATGACAAGTATTTTACCGAATTTTACGTATCAGCTGCCATAGACTAAATTCTAGAAATTAAAAATGACCTAAGCGACAAAATCAATGTTACCAACTCACAATAAAATACCCACAATATGACTAATTTCAGTGATTAAAAAATTACGTAACTGGAGGTTATGATTTTTTAATTAATTGATTTGACTAATTCCATGTATTTTATTTATTTCATTAATTTATCTATTCCATGGCATAACTGAAGGAAAACGGCACAACAGCACCACTCAGGCAGTCCTTTCCGGAAATAACCACAATCGCGATTATTTTATTGAAATTTGAAATTCTACCGAATTGCGGTTTTTTTATTTTGCAACACTGCTGAGGACATATCTATACTAAATAAAAATTGTGCGAGAGTTTTGGCGGGAATTTTGACAGTGCGATTGCTCTCATAATTTAATCTACACTAATATTCTAGAGGAAAGATTTTTTTGTATTTTTGTATGTAACAAATAAACTTAAAAACTACTGGGCCGATTTCAAAAATAATTTGGCCGTTAGAAAGCTACATTATCACTGAGTAACATAGGCTGTAAACTCATTTCTAATACTTTACTGAAATAACGAGCACACAAAGTCGCACAATTTTGACTACTTTTAGTTGCTTGCAGTAAAAGAGAATAAAGTTAACTGAATTTGTCTGCAGTTAACTCACAGTCACTTCACCTCAGTGTTGCCAAGTCAGATTTTTGAAAATACCGTGTTGTCCACATTAAAATACGGCATTTGCGTCAAAAATACAGTGCTTGATGGGAAAAAATACAGTCTATTTTACAGTGCAATAAAATGTCATACAAAAAAGGAAATAATTAAATTATTAAATAAAATATAAATTTATTTTAAACTTTATATCCTAAACTAACTTCACATTTTATTTGTGTATATATCGATCGCTGCAGAAATGGATGGCTGCGATGATGATGATATCGGTTTATTTTTTTTAATGTTTTTAATCAAAGAGTTTTATGTATACTACTAGACAAGCTGCGCGGTACATAGAAATTGTAGTATAATAAATTGTAGTATAGTAAATTAGTTGTATTACTAAGTTGCAGTCAATTGACCGTAACTCAATATTATCATCTCGCTTACTCTCAACTAGAACCCCTATTGCGCTCCCTGTTTGTGAACTGTCAAACTCCCGCGTTATGTGACGCAGTTTTACTTCTAAATAACCTGTCTAGTAGTATACAATAATAATACGAAATTTTGACTGTAAAAAATACTGTGTCTCCATATAAGGTATTTATAAAAATACCGTGTCCAGTAGATGGCATGAAAATACGGCAGATCTGCTGTAATTACAGTGCACTTGGCAACACTGCTTCACCTTCAGTCACATTTCGTTCTCAATATTTTGACGTTTGTCTGTAGACGAAATGCATTTTATATAGTTAAGTGTCTCACAATGGACACTGGCGAAATCACCAATCTACGGTGGAAACACAATTAAAAGAAGAAGAAGATAGTTAAGTGTCAAAATTGTTACCAGAATGCCGTTTTGGTTCAGTCAACTTGTATTCTACTTTCGATATCATTGCGTTCTAAGTTCTTGAATATTGGTTTAGCAGAATACCATTTGCAACTTTCTTGTCGCTGAGATTAGATCGGAATGATATTTTGAACAATTAAAATTACGAGAATTGGCCCTCTGATATACACGACACTTATGGAGCGCATAACATTGGCATAACATTTTATTTAGTAATTAGTGTTTACTCAGAGGTGGTGAAATAGGAGCTAAGTCATTTTCTTATTTCTCTTTCTGCTTAGTGTTATTGGTTATTAGCCCAAACTCTGAACACTCTCCACACTACCTACTGCATGTACTATAGCTCCTCGTCTTATCTTCTACATCAGAATACGATCCTCCTTTCAGGTGTTCTATTCTTCCTTTCCTAGCCCCATCCTCGTCACTGTGTTTTTGCCTTGCCTGCTTACCCGTGGTGGTTGTTCCTAAGTTCCCATGCAGTTAATTATTTTATTTATTATTGATGACTTGCTTTTTGTGTTTCCCCCTATCTTAAGGATTTTCTTAAATACCTACATACCTAGAAGAATAATAAATAACTATTCATTATTTTATTAACTTTTCAGATCTTTATGCCTAAAGACAATAATTCGTTATTTGATGACTTGAAATACCAGAAATCTTTTCCTTTATTATTGAAAATACTGTACAAAGCGTAGCGTGGCATCAAACAGTACATCTTTATTGCTTTGTAAAGAACCACACATACATAAACTTACGCCTGTTTTAGGCAGAAACAACTGATTTCCACTTGCTACGATCCTTACACAGTACACACCTCTTTGACCTCCTTCATTCTCATTACATTCTTCATACATGTACGTCGGTTTAAGGTACTCCTGGTCGTCCCTTTGTAAAGAACCGTTTGTTAATAAACTGCCATTTGACAAACAAGTGGCGGCGGGAAGTAATACTTGGTGAAATATTCCAATGAAATATGTATTAAATCCGCGACCGCCGAGATTAAGCCGGTGACAAAACCGACGGATATTAATGGTGCACGCAGTCCACTGGGCGCTATCAACTTTAGCAATTTTGTGCTTTTTTCCGATCTAGGGTTATAGGACTTTGTTTGTAAATTATATCTATTTGTCTGATCTTAGCATTCTGAAGAGAGACTCCATTGCCTCTATTTCATGAGACCAATGGCAAGGCATCTATTCAAGAACTACGAACATTGCCTTCTTCGCCTTTTACCCTCGGTGTGTAATGGCTGAAGAGATTATTTATGAAAAATCAAATATTATTTAATGAAAGAAAAGTAAGAGGTTACAGGTTACAACAGTGGTTAGCATAAGTAAAGAAGGATTAATTATTATTACAGTAGATTCGGATAACGTACAGTTTTGTATATGCAATTTTATGTTAAAAATGACGTTTAACAAAACTTAAAAACCGACTTCAAAATAAAACACCGAAGAGTCAAAAATAAAGTAATAAGTCAAAAACAAATTCTATCTATTCTATTCTCTTTAGAGTCGGTGCCTATGTCGCTACCGGTCAAATAAAATTGCACTTTTTCTTTAGTTTCCATAAATTAATGTATGTTTTTTATCTCCATATCTTCTACTGGAAGTACACCTTGGAGCTAGGTGTGCGGGAAGCAAAGAATTTAATCTACAATGAAAGAAGTAGGAGGTTCTTTGTGCGTGTCACCTACCGCCCGACCCTTGGTATCTACCGCTGACTGTCACATTGAATCGAGAAGTTATAGGCAAGGTGACGCGGCACTTTAACTATGATTTTGAAAGAGATTTAAAGTGATTTGTCATTTTTTCACTAATCCTGATACAAAAAAGATAAAATACATTCCATGAGGAACAGAAGACCGTTTTAGCGCATAATATGTATTTAAGACTTTATATTATCTAAGAAGATGATTAAGTTAGTGCCACACGGCCCAAAGAACATCCATATGAAGAGTTGAGGCATAGAGCTTTTACTATACTAGCTAAATGGCTTTACTCCATAGATATAAAAAAGATGGCCAAATTAGATTTAAACGTTACAAAGAACACTATCACCTGTGATATTATTAAGATAACGTCTACCCAGCCCATATACCACCATCACGACCCATTTGTAAGAGCCATAATCACAAGTTGGTGGCAAGATAACGCACTTCTAGGCTTATGTAAAGTTATTTTTGACATATTTGACAGCTCCGTGGCGCAGCGGGCGAGTAGTCGGCTGCGAAGCGAGAGGCCGTGGGTTCGATTCCCACACCGAGACAAATGTTTGTGTGAACCACAAATATTGGTCTCGGGTCTGGGTGTTGTGGGACCGCAAGTCCCTGGTAGTTCCTGATACCCACGACACAGGTTTACCTAGTGTGGGGTCAGGACTATGTGTGTGACTGTTGGGTGTAAAAAAAAAAAAAAAAACTTAAATTTCAGATCCGCGGGAAATTGTAATTGATTTCTGATATTTATTTAACGAAGTCAGATTTAAATCTGTACTTTATCATGTAAACTTACTATCACTTTTTGTTCAATAAAGATAAATAACTTCGTCAAAGGGTTCAAAAAGTTCAATAGTCTATCCACATAAAATGCAATGTTATATTACTGTTCACAATTTATTACACTTGCTATGATTATTCACAATTCTAATTACACTCGGGCAGCGTTACCACGAAAGAGTTCTAAGCACGACTAAGTTCTCTAAAATAATCGCCCTTGCGCCCTCTTATATACCTTAGCAATCACCTCCACCACATCTCAATCTTATTATCTACCGGATTTACATAGTTATTCCCCAGACTACCTTCACTAACAACAATAATTACTAATATGAGGATAACAATCAAGTGCTCAGATTGTGTTCTAAAACAAATTATTCAAAATACCATATCCATACCACTAATATTTCCAACTTCATCGCCACCTTTTCCTTACAATTCAATATCCCTTTGTTGCTGGTTTTCTCTTTAATAAATGCGGTAGATCCCCAATTTCAGCTCGAATAATATTGTCACCTTCGCCCGCGGCTGCATTACGTGATAGTTGACTTTCATTGGATTTTTATAGCGTTTTGATAGGGTGAGGCATTTGAATATAATACCTAAGAAACTCATTTCAAGTAAGATATTGGATTGCCGAAATTTTATTTGAAAGGTTTCTTTTTTTTATGTTCTTTTTGCTCTCTGTGCTCGTTAGATTCCACTGTAGGATTTGCTATTTGGACTTTCTTTTGCTCTGAGGTAGGAGTTCGGGGCAAGAGTCCACCCTGCTGATCTAGTGGTAGTAGGGGTGGTATGGGTACCAAGTTCCGACCTGCAAGGTCTGACCTTGTCAGCAAGGTATACTGCGGAAAGGTCAAATTGGCGCAGATACCGAAATATGATGATTGAATGAAGATCAGGTCTTTTCTGCTCATTCCAAACTCGTTATATGCATACGGAATGATTGGATTTCTGTTACTTCACATTTTATGAGATTTTGGGCAAAGATTCTAATTTTTAATACCAATAGAACAACTGCACAATTTAATTTCAATATAACTAGCAATCAAAATTTTATCTCGTGCAATTACAAACTTTCCGACCGTCAAATAGCATTCAATAAGAATTGTTATTCCAACAGCGAGAAACAATTCTGTACGAAGGGTTAATTAAAAGGCGAAGGGCAGCCAATCAGAGACGGTAATGTTGGCGATGCTGTTTAACAGCTTATTAATTTCTTGTTTGTTGTGCCTATAAAATAGCAAGAGTTAGGGAAGTTTAAGTTCTGCAGTGTCTTAATGATGTCTTTGAATTAAAAGATTGTTCTGTAAAATCCTATATAAGGTTATGACGCCATTTTACTAGGTATTTTATTTTGAGTGAGAGTCGATCTAGGTAGAAGTGCTTTATCTATTGTCTGCTGCAGTATGCATGCACTGTTTTTTCTTAGTTTGAAGTACATTGAAATTACTGTTTAGTGTATTTTATGACCAGGGAAACTATTTCCCACATTCAAAATAGTTAATTATTTAGGGTTTAATAATATTAACACTAGCCCTGTATTATATACGTCCCATTGCTGGGCGTGGGCCTCTGCTACTGGCAGGAGTTAGGCCTTAGTGAAATTGGCCTAATGCGGGTTTGCAGTGATCATAGAATTTCGAAATACTTATGAAGAATACTCAGGTATGCAAGTTTCCTCACGATGTTTTATTCAACGTTAAAGCAAACAATAATGATTGATGTATATAATGAATATACAATATGTCGGAGTAATTGAAATATTACAATGTTAATTGTTAATTTGATTACCGGCCAATGAACTTGTCGGAATGATTTTGAAATAGTGTTGCTGTATTGACCACTATTTCATGAATACGGTATTACTGTTGTCTTTGAATCATTCCGACGGTAGAGGAGGGGGAACTGGAGGGCAACTGAATCCCAATATAAGGAACGGGCGGACGGTTCTTCGGTTCATTCAGTTTCTAAAGTTGAAGCGATTATTATTGGGGACTAGATATTGATTAGTACCTACAAGTTGTTATTTTAAATTGCGATTGTAGTGTAATAAGTAATGGTAATCATTATTGTTGTTTCCAAATTCTAAAGCTCGTGCTGCTGAGGGAGTTTATTTCGCCGTTTCTTCTTCACAGCTATAGCACGTTCCGAAACGGTAGTAAAAGACAATTCAATTAAAGAAATTTGGATAAAAGAAACAAGTTTATAATTGAAGATACCCTCTCAATCCGATAAATATGTAACAAAAAACCTGTTGGCCCTTTCTAGGTCATGAAGACAGACATTTAAGACAGACAGACAAGATTAAGCTGTCTATATAGACAGCTTAATCAAAAAAAAAAAAAAATAGAAGCGAGATACATACTGTATATACGTAACTTAGAAAAGTCAGAGGTGCGTGCATGGAGCTGGTTGTGAGTGATCGATTACATACAATGTTTTGATATAGGTTTAATTAAAATTGAAATCAATAATGTTTTGAGTTTCGGAATGCTAAAAAGCTTCAACATTAAGGGCGACCAGACGGGCGCTCCCACAAGGCTGATGTATGCAGATGCGTCGGTGTTCAATCTAGGCGGGCGTGCACACGGGCGCGCGGCGGCTAGATGCGTAACGTTATTAATTATTCATCGGATATCCAGCGAATAAACCAATTTCACGCTTCTTTGCTCGCGAATCGTACCCGCTACCTCCTACAGGGTGAACTTTGAGTGGTGATTATACTAATGACGTCACTTTTGGGTGAACTATGGTTGGAAGTGACGTATTTTTTAAAGATTGACTAACGTTAGAACTTTTAACTAGTTATCAGGACGAATAGCATATAAATATACCCAACAGTCACACACATAGTCCCGACCCCACACTAGGTTAACCTGTATCGTGGGTATCGGGAACTACGAGGGACTTGTGGTCCCACAACACCCAGACACGAAACAAATAGTTGTGGATCACACAAACATTTGTCCCGGTATGGGAATCGAACCTACGGCCTCTCGCTTCGCAGCCGGCTACACGCCCACTGCGCCACAGAGTCTGTTAACACGACACACAACAATATGCAACACGATATGATTTTGTCTTGAAAAATCTGTTTTATTTGGTTATATATCTATATTTTGTCTATCGAAGCTAAAATGGTTGCATAGAATACTCGAATACTCGAATACTCGAATACTCGTTATGTCAAAAGTAGAGATATTAGTACATTTAACCTCAATGTGATATTTTGTCTACAAACCCTTAATGACGTAATTTTATTGAATGTTGACTTTTACTCGAGATATTTCTTCGATAGTTGTATCTCTCTCTCCCTCACGATACAATATGCCATGTTGCACATTCTAAGCTAACAGAAGTCGAAGTCTAGATAATAACATCTGCCTTTAAGTTTACAAAATAAAGAAACCTATTAAGACCGCTAAATACCGGGCGTTCGAAAAACATTCAAGCCAGTGAAATTAATAGGCATTTTGGGACTTAACATCTTACCAGTATGTCTTGAGGTGCGTTGTACAGTACCCCCACTTCCCTTCCCTATACCTTAATTTTCCCTTACATTTAAGATCGACAACGCGCCCATCATTCTTCTGGTATTATGGACGTGCATGGGCGGTCACTAATCATTCACCATCAGGTGACCCACTGGCCGTTTGCCGACCTATACCTAATATATAAAAGCTGTAGCTGCCAGTAATCTTAACATACAGTAAAAAACTCTAAAGTTCCCAAAACATCCTGTAGATCGTTAGCTATCGACCTACAGGACGTTACTGTATCCAGTAACCGCGCGATCAAATTTGCCGCGTCAGCGCACTCGCGGCCGCGCTATGTGTGGTGCTTTTACACCCTTTAATTATTGCTGCCTTAAACGAGTTACATGCATGATTCTTCTGGAGAACTATATATCTAGTACGGGCATCGAAATAAGATGACAAGAACCGTAACTCAAGCAAAAAATGCCCCCACGAAAACTCTGTGAAAGGGGGCAGGGGTATAATAGTCTGTGCTCCTCGTTCATTCATCAATTCATAAAAAGTTGAAATAAAACTAGTTTATACGGATTTTATCGCGGTTTAATTTTTATTTTAGTCCCGACGTTTAAAAACTAGTTTTATTTCAATGTGTAATATTCGCGTAAACCTAAGAAATCACTATCATAAAAAGTTACTAGTGATCTCTAGTTGATACTTAATACGTCTAATTTTTGCGCGGTGTAGAATGTCGTATCTCGATTTAGAAATTTAATTTTAAGACATTAACTTTTATGAAATAAAGTTGATTTTGAATGTTCATTAATTTTTGTTGCGTGTCTCATACTGTTACGTGTAATTAATTACCTTTTCATGCGTAAGTTACATTGAAGCTAGTGAAATTAATGGATATTATGAGATTTAACAACTTATGTCTCGGGGTGATGAGTCCAGTGCCATGCAGTGCTTTGCAGTTCAAAGGTCTGTGTGGCGTTGCTTCTATTTAAGGGGAGGCGCAGCGCTTACCATCAGGCGAGGGACCTGGCTATCTCATCATTCAAGCTTTCAAAAAAAACATTTGCAGCCTTGTTACTAGATACGATCAAAATTCTAAAACAACGCCCCGAGTCCAATTTAACGTTTGACATCAATCATTAACGCTCCTAATAAATGCCTGGCAGAATTTAACTAGAAATATGAATATACCCGTTTAATTTTTGTCCGCTTGACGGGATCTCATTTAATTACCCGGGCGGGTAGACTCGTCCGGTTGAGGGCATGGGAACAGGCGCAGCCGCGTCTTCCCGTTTAGCCGGCCCGCTGGTTCCTTGACTTGGGTAACGTGATTGTTTTGCTGAAGGCTTAAGTTTTATGGCGTGTTTATTTTGATTGGGTTGGACAGGATATTGAAGTTTAATAGTGAATTTAGAAATTTTTAAAATATCTCGGGAAGGATTTTGCTTTATTTTTTCGGCAAATTTGACTGCCTTGGTTGCGCAGTTGTAATGCGTACGCGTTACGATTGAGGCCAACGCTGAGATCTCGGGTTCGATCCTCGAATCGGGTATAGTGGTTTTGGGTTTTTTGTTACGAAATGCTGAGTATCAGCCCGAAGTCTGGAATGTATGCTCGGTATGGCGATAGGCTCGCCCCCTATAACATCGTAGGACGGAGATACGCTCGGCGAAATGTGGGTGTACTGGTTACACCTCTGCCTAGCCCCTCGGGGATTACAGGCATGAGTGAGTGCATTTGACTGGGAATTATGAGACTTAGCATCTTACGAGTATGTCTCGGGGTGACGAACGCAGTGCCGTGCAGTTTTTTGTAATTAATATTTCTGTATATTAGTGTTTGTTTATGGGCAAGTGGGCGCTTACCAACAGGCGAGCGACCTGCTTGTTTCGTCATTCAAGTTAATAAAAAACTAGGGTAACATTTTAATATGAGATTCTCAGCGCAGGATTCAAGTCAAAACAAAAAGAGAGGTAGGTTTTATACTTTACTACCAACTTTATATAAATATGGAATATCATAAGTTGTGTTGAAAGTCGCAGACAGGCAATGTATGTGTAGACAATAATTTAGAAATTTTCCGCCATACGAGTTTGTGCTGTTGCAATAAATTAGACGAATCGCTTTATGAGCCCGCACCTCCCCGACAATACAGCGTTTTATTGTGAGCACTATAAAATAATTAAATTTCCATAACGCTGCTCGTTTCGGTCGCTTCTCCCCTCGCCTGTGAATATTTATATTACTTTGACAATGTATATTTATTAGGAAATGATTCTTAGGTTTAAAGAAAGATTATTAATATTTTACCATAAAGATGATTTATGGCATATGCCACCAAACGAGCAAATGGGTCACCTGATGGCAAGTAATCTCCGACCACCCATGAATGCATTATTGTTTTGCATTCTGATATTGTGATCAGAATAATCATGGAAGCGTTGCCTTAAAGTAAAACATCGAAGTAAGATAACAAAAAAACGTAACTCAAGCAAAAAAATTACCCCACCAAAATTCTATGCAGCTCGTTCATTCATCAATTCATAAAAAAATATTCATGATCTCTAGTTGACAGTTAATACGTCTAATTTTTTGCGCGGTGCAGAACGTCATATCTCGATTTTAAAATTTTATATTTACACATTAACTTTTATCAAATAAAGTTGATTTTGAACGTCTATTAATTTTTGTTCCGTGTATGAGTGTAATGTGTGTGTTACCTTTGCATGTGTAAGTAAGTGGAGCCGTATTTTTTGCAGATTCATATGAGAGTTAACTTATTTCGATGAAGGAAAGGGATTGAAAAGGATGAGGGATTTAGGCCTCCGGATATCTCAATTACTATACGAAACGCAGCAGCAAGCCGCTACTTTACGTTGATTTTCTGTGAGACTAACTACCCGGTCGAGCCTGTCTATTCATGATATAAATAAGACTGCCTATAGCGTGGCTCTACCACTTTAAAAAGTTTTACAATGATATAAAATACTCTCTCTCGGATTCGATGGGGCTTACCACCTAGTATATTATAACGATATAATATAGGTAATAAGTGGAGGGTCCCACGTATGTGAGCGGCCATCTGGGTAGGTACCACAGCTTTGTCTATTTCTGCCACCAAGCAGCAGTGTGTAATTCTTGTGTTCCGGCTTGAAGGATATTATAAGCCAGTAAAATTACTGGGCATTATGAGATTTAACACCTTATGTCTCAGGGTGACGAGCGCAGCAATGCCAGAGCTCAGCCAAGCCGCTGCCTACCGTTGAAGGAAAACTCTTTTTAAACCTCGCTTAAAGAAGGACAGGTCATAACGCTCGGGAAACACCGATGCAGGGAGTTCACTCCAGAGCTTGCATGTGCGTGGTAGAAATGAACGCTGGAAACGTACCGTGCTAGACGGGATTGTTTCCAGTTAATATGGATGAACTCTACTGCGGTGTCGGGTGGTGCGATGGTAAAAATCGGCTGTTTTTACTACTAAATAAGGGTGTGAGCTTTCTTTTCATACGGTTATGAAAACCCTTACATTATTTGATTTTAGTAATCACACTCCACTATTTGGGTCGTTGGATATAACCGAATCAGCCTAACGTCAAAAGGCGAAATGAATAAAGTATTTAATTACCACATAATTAAATACGCGAAACCTTTCCAAAATAATCCGTAGCTAACTTCAATGACAGTAGCGGAACTCCGGAGATTTTGTCCAAATTCTACACATAGATTTATAAGGTCTCCTAAAGTAGTAGTGGCGCGTCCGTTTGCGGTACGCAGTATTTAGTTTGCCCACAAATTTGGAATTAATTTGCGCTTTTTGGTCCTCTATGTGATTTAATTTTGCTGTAGTTTATTTTGGAAAATGGGAAGAAGATTGTGGTAATGCAGCAGTTGATGTCTTTAATTTAATGTTTATTATATTATGAGAACACAAAGAATTTTTTAAATGCTGGCCGTTTTTTTGCGGTTGACCTAAGGTATTGGAATTAGCAGGGAAATATGTTAAAAGTATCAATTTATTCGTTTTCTATCGCAGACTTATTCATTGTAAAGATTTTCAGTGAGCATGAAAGTCTTTTAATTGAATAATGAGATTTGCTCGCGGCTCTTCGTGCGTATAATATATATATTTTTCCGGAATAAGAAGTTGTAACAAGCTGTTTGACAGCCACTGGCTGAGAAGCGAGAGGTCGTGGATTCGATTCCCGCACTGAGACAAATGTTTGTGTGATCCACGAAAGTTTGTTTCGGGTCTGGGTGTTGTAGGACCGCAAGTCCCTCGTAGTTCCTGATACCCACGATACAGGTTTACCTAGTGTGGGGTCAGGACTATGTGTGTGACTGCTGGGTGTATTTATATTTAAAACAACCTAGTCCTAGGAGGATAAGGATTAATAGGATAAAAGATTTGTGAGTAAAACACAAAAAAACATACGTTTTAATAAACTCGTAAAGTCGCGTGTGTGTTTCAACATAAACCTTTAAAATATATAACTACAGTTTTGTTTTCATAAACCGACAAAAGCTTTAGTGATAAACTAATTTTACAACATTCCGTAAAGCAAACTTGCTTAACATTGTATATTGACTAATTAATAAAGCGCCTGAAGTCTTAAAACCAAACAGCGAGTTGGCTGAGTCAACATAAACAATAAGTACGCACATAGTGTTGGTTGTTAAAATAAATGCAGTGTCAAATGATAATGTTAATCCGTCACATGCAATGTGCCCGCGCCGCGTCTCACGGGGCTTATTGTGGGCTGTGGCACGCGTAAACCGGCGGTTGGAACGCGCGGTTAGAAACACGCTGCGTCGAAGCTGAGTAACTGATTGCGAAATTAAAGGGAAGTCAAAATGACGGATTACTTACCAGGTATATAAAATGTTTACTGAGATATGCCACATCTAATACAGCTGCTTGGTTTCGACATTTTAAATATTTGTGTATGGACCGTATTCTATAAATAAATACACCCAACAGTCACACACATAGTCCACACTAGGTTAACCTGTATCGTGGGTATCGGAAACTACGAGGGACTTGCGGTACCACAACACCCAGACCCCAAACAAATATTTGTGGATTAGACAAACATTTGTCTCGGTGTGGGAATCGAACTATCGGCTACTCGCCCACTGCACCACGGAGGCTGTCGAAACCACCTATCAAACCTGCGTCTATCAAACCTCATAGCTTGTTTTATATATTTGTCTAAATTTCTATTCTACATTCAGCATAACGGTATATCTAAATTAACTAACCCAAAAGTTTACCTATTCAGAATTTGAAAAAAATAAGTTTAATGGTTCATATATTATCGAAATATAATATGAAAATATATGGCCCCAAAGGATCGGAAAGGTAAACATTAATTACATACTGATATTACTGTATCAATTTCGGATAAAAGATCGCAATACATTATTAAAGTTAATAAAGCAATGATTGATATTTTGTCTGTAAATATTTATTTAATGCTTAACGAATATTTGCGTATAATAATACCAGCCCTGTATTATACATGTCCCACTGCTGGGCACGGGCCTCCTCTACTGAATGAGAGGGGGGTTAGGCCTTAGTCCACCACGCTGGCCTAATGCGGGTTGGCAGACTTCACATACCTTCGAAATTCTTATGGAGAACTTCTCAGGTATTTAGGTTTCCTCACGATGTTTCCTTCACCGTTAAAGCAAGTGATAATTAACAATTAATATACACATAAATTAGAAAAGTTAGAGGTGTATGCTCTTGGGGCTGGTTACGAACCTGCGACTTTCGTCTCGACAGTCCACACTACTCCCACCTGAGCTATCACTGCTAATATTTGCGTAAAGTTAATAAATTGGTAGCCGCGATTAATATTATTTTGCATATCAAATATTCGTTCGTGAAAACTGTGTATTAATGTTATTAAGGAAGATTAACTAATGAGCACATACCTAACATCTACTATACTTTATTCCAATGAATAACATTAGATATTATACGTATTTAACAAATTGTATTTGCTTTTTTAACTTGGAAGAGTAACACAGACTGCTTACTTTTATTTAACTGTTAATTTTTTATCCCTCCTTTGTGATAATTGTGTATATGTTTGGATGCATTCACATTTAATTTAGTAATCAGTATTAATCTTCGTTATTTTTAAAAAACGTCCCTAAAAACAACTAAGGCTCCTTTTAGACTGCAGTAGTAAGTAGCTCAGAATCTTCCAACTCGAAATGGTCTTTCATTCATTCATTCATTTCAGCTTTGATGCGCCCACTGCAGGGCATAAGCCTCCTCCGCTTTACGCCATTCTACTCTATGATGAGCCAATCTATGCCAAGTGACACCTGCAAACTATTCCAGATCATCGACCCATTTAAATAGCGGTCTGCCACGTTTACGTTGACCAAGTAAATGGTCTAATTCAAATATAAAAAACTGCCCACGCAAAACGCTGCGTCAAAACGCCAGTCTATCACACCATAAATCAAAGGAAACCGTGCAAAAAGGGGTGAGAAATGACACGTGTCAAGCGCCCCTGATTGGTCACACCGTGTCCGTGTGTTCGCTCATCCCCACGCACCCCTCGCAATCATATACTACGGGAGAATAAGCTGATTTTGGACTTTTGTTGCAAGCATAATTGGCTGTTAAATTACATTTTGGAAGTATTCTTGTATTCTACTCGTATTAACGTGTGCTGAGTATGTAAAAATAAGAGAAAATATAACAAAACACCTTTTTACATATTTTTTTGTAATTTGCCGCTTTGTGATTTTTCTGTAACATGTGTTAAAAAGCAGTTGTCCAGGTATGCAGACGAGCGTGCGGCCCGCGTGATGGTAAGTGGTCACCACCATGGACTTCAGCAATGCCAGGTCACAGCTAAGCCGCTGGCTGCAGTAAACCATTGATCATGTTAAAACATTGTGATCTATCTGACTCGGGGTAACAATTTGGTACATATAACTTCTGAGATTGGAAATATTTCTTAACATTGAAATTAAAACGTCCTATTGTAATACTTATTCAGAATCCAAATCCAAAAAAATAAAAATAAAAAATAAAGATGCGACTGCCGTGAAAACCCGTCACAGTGGCTCCTTCAGGCGACCCACGTTCCGGAGTCAGCCATTGTATATCCAGTAACTGCAGGCCGGCATAATTCTCCGTCCGACCGTCTCTTGACAACATTATATTTAAACTGCACTGTAATTGACTGCCTCGGTGGCGCAGTTGTAATGCGTACGCGTTACGATTGAGGTCAACGCTGAGGTCTCGGGTGCGATCCCATGGTCGGGTAAAGTAGTATTGGGTTTTTCTATTACGAAATGCTCAATATCAGCCCGGAGTCTGGAATTTGTGCCCAGTATGGCGATAGGCTCGCCCCCTATCATATCGTGGGACGGAGATACGCTCGGCGAAATGAGGGTGTACTGGTTACACCTCTGCCTACCCCTTAGGGGATTACGGGCGTGCGTATGTAATTAACATCAGACTCAGTGTAGTCACTTTGCCGTGGCAGGATGAAAAATAGGCATTTTGAAACAGGCCCTAAAACTATTTGATTACAGAATCGTATAAACTATTGGAAAACTATAAAACCTTTGGAAGATAGCAATGTATTAAACAAGAGCTACTTATCTGACGTGAGCTCGCGAATTTCATTAGTAGTATCAAAGGGCTGCCCTAGGGACCCTTTGGGACCCTCGCGTTTGTATTGAACGTCCAGGACCAGTCTACTTTGAACTGTATTTTTGTACAACGCAAAGGTTGAATGTAAGTCGTGTTTGTCTATATGATATTTTAATATATACTAAACTAGCTGTCCCGCGCGGTTTCTCCCGCAAGCAGCAGCTCCACCTATCGGGTCCAATTATGAATCTAAACCATCCAGAGTGCCACCCAAACGCATACAAAAAAAATCGTTCAAATCGGTCCAACCGTTTAGGAGGAGTTCAGTCACATACACACGTACAGTAGAATGATATATATAAAGATAAAGAAATACAGCATACTAAGTGATAGGTTCCGCGTATGCGAGCGGCCGCAAAGCATCATATGTAAACACAATTGTGTTTCGGTTTCAAGGACATTGAAGCCAGTAAAGTTACTGGGCATTATGAGACTTAACATCATCAACATGTCTCGGGGTGACGAGTGCATTTAGCTTGAATGACGAGACGAGCAGGTCGATCGCCTGGTGGTAAGCGCCACGCCTGCCCATAAACATAAGCAGCACCACACATAACTTTGAACTACAAAGCACTGCATGGCATTGGACAGCGCTCGTCACCCCGAGACGCAAGATGTTAAATCTCATTAGCCCAGTAATTTCACTGGCTTCAATGTCCTTCAAACCGGAACACAACAGTGTTTGCACACTGCTGCTCGGCGGTGGAAATAGAGAAAGCAGTGGTACCAACCCAGACGGCCTTTCGCACACGAGGAACCTACCACCTTGTAAAATATTACATTATTACACTATGTAGTAACTAGTAATCATAATTTGACTGATATTATTTTTATGGCATAGTCCGGCAAACGAGCAAGTGGGTCACCTGATGGTAAGTGATCTTCACCGCCCATGTACGCCCACAATACCAAACGAGTCATGGGTGCGTTGCCCACCTTAAAGAAAAGGGATAATTAAGGAATTGGGAAGGGGAGGTGGTTGGGCCTCCGGATATCTCACTCACCGTACGAAACGCAGCAGCAAGCTGCTACTTTACGCTGGTTTTCTGTGAGACAGTGGCAATGACCCGGACGAGCCGACCCATACATGCTGTTGACAAAAGTATCTACAGCGTGGCTCTACCACTCATAAATAAAATAAAACATAAATGTTCAAAATATCATTCCGATCTAGTCTCAGCGTCAAGAAAGTTGCAAATGGCATTCTCTTAAACCAATAATCAACGTCAAATGCACCTAGCATTAGCAGTAGCATTATACCGTTTTGGCTTCAGTCAACTTTTATTCTCATTACAATCTATGTTTATATTTGACGTTGATTATTGCTTTAAGAAAATGCCATTTGTAACTTTCTTGACGCTGAGACTAGATCGGAATGATATTTTGAACATTTAAAATTACGAGAATTGGCCTCATGATTACATGAAGTCAGTTAAAAACTATATCAACTGAATATACAACTATTTCTGATTCAAATTCAAACATAGCTGGTCAAGTGTCAATAATGAAATAAATGGAGCCCTTGTCAACGCAAGGGTTGATCAGTCAGTAAATAAAGGACGCGTCGGGTGGAGCGTCCGGTGCTGCCCATCTGCCTTGCCTGGACCAGGGCAAATTGGATTTGGACTGGGCAAATCTTTCGCTTCGTTTACCTTTCTGTTTTTAAAGATTTGTTTGGAGCTGTGTCTTTGATGTGGAGTTCGGTGGATTTATTTTTCCCACACATTGAATTTTTTGTAACATTTAATGAGCATGTTTTCTTTAAGCCTTTTAAATATGGTATGTCATGGTAGCTATCTAGGTATTCACTGCATAGACTTACTGTTTTGTATTTAAAAAGCAGCGGTTGTTCAGCGGTTTATTGATTGACAGGATTTGTAGGAGACTGTGCTGAATAAACGAATGTAGAGATATTTTAGCGGAAGCCACGACTCCTTTTGGCCATTATAATTGTGAGTCGGTTTAAAAAAATATATAATGCATTATGCCTAAGCCAAAAACAAAACGTGCTGACCTTCTTGTTCCACCTTTGTAGATTGTAATTTTAAAACTTCTAAAAACTAATAGATTTGCAGTGGTAGAGCCACGCTGTAGACAATTTTGTCTACAGCATGAATGGGCCGGCTCGTCCGGGTCGTTACCACTGTCTCACAGAAAACCGGCGTAAAGTAGCAGCTTGCTGCTGCGTTTCGTACGGTGAGTGAGATATCCGGAGGCCTAAATCTCCCTCCCCTTCCCAATCCCTTATTATCCCTTTCCTTAGGTCGGCAACGCGCTCATAATTCTTTTGTATTGTGGGCGTACATGGGCGGTGGAGATCGCTTACCATCAGGTGACCCATTTGCTCGTTTGTCGGCCTATACTATAAAAAAAAAAAAACTAAGAATAATTCTCAATCACCTATTTTAGGAATATATTCCAAAAACACAAACCGAAGTGAGAAGTGCTGATCGCAATAATTAAAGCTCATCACACGACACCCAGCCCTCCCCCCCGCAACTCAACCCCCACACTGGCATCCCTTATTCGCGGCTCTACAAATTGCATTAGCACGCCTCAAAGACTAGACTGTTTGCTTCGTAGCGTTTCATTTGCAACATTTTGTAATTGATACATTGAGATCTCTACGTTTTGAGATAAAAGACGATTTTTTCGAAATCAAGTAACTTTGTAATCTTTAGAAGATTATATAAAATTCTCGTGTCACAATGTTTGTTCCCATACTCCTTCGAAACGGCTGGGCCGATTTGTATGAAATCTTGTGTGCATATCGGATAGGTCTGAGAATCGGCCAACATCTATTTTTCATCCGCCTAAATGTTAAGGGTTGTCCTCCCAATTTAATTTTTTTTAATTTTTAGACATCATTTTTTGCTTTTATTTTTTTATGATACAGCATTAAAAAATACATACAACCCCAAATTTTCAACCCTCTACGATCAACCCCTATTTTTTAATAGCGATATTAGTATGTTTGTCAAGCGCGTTTCTCACCGGGACTCGCTTGATGCGCCCACTAGGCTAGTTTAATCCTGGAAATAGGCATTCACGCGGGCGGAGCCGCGGGCAACAGCTAGTAATTTTATAATTATATCTACAACTTTTACGTATAGGGACCGAGTGCGACGCCAGCGTAACTATGGCGCACAATGAAAAATAGCTTTCAAAAGTAAAATAAGTAAACAGTAAAGTTTATTATACCTAATACTGTAATTGAATATAATTGACAGCCTTCGGGGCGCAGTCAGCTGTGAAGCGAGAGACCGCGGGTTCGATTCCTGCACCAAGACAAAATCCACACCTGACCGCACCTGAGGACTGACGTCCCCCAGAGATACTAGGGTACATCACTAGAGCAATAAACAAACGAACAAAGAATCGACGCTTACAACACTGTTGTAAGTTGTCCTAAATGGCATCGTAAGGTGCCGCTACTTTAAATAGTGATTCCCCTAAAATTCTTTCCTTTCAATTGAAACTAAGCTAGTGTAACAGATATACAGTGATACTATCTGCTAATCCTGCAGATCCGCACCCTAATACTAACATACACCATGTTGCCTTCCCCATTGTGTTTAGATTTCATTATAGATACACCGATAATCCTATATGAATCTGTCAATCAATACTGTAAGCTATGATTGATTCCATTAAATAAAAAATATTTGATAAATCCTTGAAAGAGAAAGAAAGAAAGAAAAACGTTTATTCGGCGTATACAAAGACACACACCTCCAATTAACACAAATAGAAATAATGATTAAAAAACACATTACAGTAACATAACAAACAAGAGATATAAACGAAAGAGAAGAAAGCAAAGTAATTTAACAAAGTATGTACTAAATAAGTATAGGCAGAGTGTGTCGCCCGAGTTTGCCGAAAAGGATCTAGTTCAGCATTTTACCAGACATATCGTGCCTGGCGCTGGTTTTCGACTAGAACCTTGTAGGTGCGGCGCACGGATGTACATAAAAAATATATTCACTATAGATTTAAAAAAAATAATAATAATATAATAACAGTACAATTAAAAAAATAAATAAAAAATATATAAAGTCATGGGAATTAGTGTGTACACAAATAAGTTTTACCACCTATCAAATTATAATAAAAATGAAAATATTGCATAAATAAAAATGCAATAATCAATTAATATTTATAGTAAAATCCTTGTTGAGTAAGGTCAGTTAGATTTTCCATGGTAAAGGCTGTTTCAGATCATTTTGACGGGGGTGGTAAATGTGTTATGATATGACGGGTTATTTATAAAAAAGACAGTCCGCGTTGATTTCCTGGTCGAAGAACCACAAGCAAATTAGATCGACCTAAGTGATGACGAGCACTAAACTAAAATAAAAAAATAATAAACCTACGTTAGATTTAATGTAAAAATCTCGCCCATGTTTGGGCAGTACTGCTTGCTTTGTGTAACTTCTTTGCGTGTACCATTAGAGCTATTTACTTACGGCCAAGATATAATTTCATAAAAAAAAAATGATTTAGGTACCACAAATATACCCCAGAAATTCCTCCAACTTGATGTAAAGAATAGAATCAAGCGTCACCGAGCAAATTGGTACTTTGGACAAAACCTCGATAGTACAAAGCTAGGCTTGTATGGCATGCGTACGAATAGACCTTCAGCGAGGTAAAGCGAGCCCGACCGTGTCCCATCCACATGATTGCGCCTCAACAATAGCCAATTTGACACTTCAAGTGAGGGAAAAAACTAAATCCTGTCAAGTGGTGACGTGTGGAGATCTGTTGGGTTCCGTGTTTTTTTTTATTGCATAGACTGACAAATGAGCAAGTGGGTCATCTGGTGGTAATTGATCTCCACCGCCCATGTGCGCCCACAATACCAATAGAGTCGTGGGCGCGTTGCTGACCTTTAAGGAAAGGGATAATTAAGGGATTGGCAAGGGGAGGGGATTTGGGCCTCCGGATATCTCACTCACCGTACGAAACGCAGCAGCAAGCCGCTACTTTACGTCGGTTTTCTGTGAGACAGTGGTAGACATAATTGTCTACAGCGTGGCTCTACCACTCGTAAAATTCTTTTATGATATACGAGGTAAACAAGCAAGTCGATTACCTAAAGGTAAGTGATTACCGCCGTACATAAACAGAAGAATCGTAGAGGTGGATCTGTTACCAGATTTTGAGTGAAGGAAAAAGAACGCTGGAAATACTAGGCTATAAGACTCTGACCGCACGAAATGCAACAGTAAAATTTATAAACATAAGAAATTAGTTACACGACTTGACTTCAGATGAAGAGTGGCTTGTAAGAGTTCATGGCTGAGGATACGATTGTGACTCCGATAAGATGATGTTTTTTCTAAAAACCGTATGTTAATACTTCTAAGCACCCATAGTTTAGGCTTAGAAACAGTTTGAAAGATCAAATTATAATTAGATCATGTATTAACCAGACAGTTAAATGAATGTATCAAACATTAAAATATAGTTTTTTAATAGTTCCAATTTTGAAAACCATACTCGAATCTGTAGAAAGCCCTGACATAAATGTTCTTTGTAGAATAATTGTAGTTCTCACCTGCAGATCTCCAAAAAGTAGCGGCAATTAGGTATGTCACCCACTCCAGCCATTGTGCGCCACGCTCACGGAAGCAAGTATTTAAATTTCCATTAGGCACTCGGAATCGCGCCTAGCTCCATAATTGGTGTCAACCCTATTGGCTTTTGACGTTGTTACAGCTATGGCGCTGCGTTTGACATTCGCGAGACAATAGAATGAAACTTTCAATGGGCTCTTTATTATTGACGGGAATTGCTGAAATTGTCTTAATGAGACCTTATCTTAAAAGTGTAGATAAATAAGAAGGGTTGTATAGAAGGGTGATGAACTTTGTTAGTATTGTCAAAAGTAAAGCAGCGTCGCATTAAGGATCTTCCTGGTGGAGATTTATGTCGAGTATTGGATGTAGTTTGCAAAAGAAACTGTATACAAGTTGACTTAAACAGTTGTGCTTGTAAGAAGATTTTCAAGCAATTTTTAGGGTCTGTGAAAATCAATGAATCTTTAGTTATTTAGCTAAATGTAACCGAGACAATATTGCCTTAAAGTTGTGATGCAAAAAGTAAGAGTTTTTTGTAAATTATTTAATGATACACCGTAACTTCGTATTCGACCATCTTATGATAGATTATTTGGTTATGATTTTTAGCTAATGAATACTAAACAAAATAATGTCACTGATATCAGTGATAATAAAGTTAAAACACAACAATTCACTAAACAGTCCTTTCATAAAATAAACTCTGAAATATTGTTGAAAAAGTACCGAACAAAAGGAGCAACGGTTAGGTTAAATGGCCAATTAATTTATCAATAATAACAGCGCCCGCGACGGCCGCCGTACACATGTGACGTCACACGTCAAATTAGTAACGGTCGTGCACGTCCATTTTGCTTTTTTAAATTACGAACGCCGCATGATTGGCGACTGTTATTGAACGTGCGTGTCATTTCGGCTGGAAACGAATGCTTTCGGCCAATCACGGTCGGTGGGTGCGTGTTTTTTAAAAATGGAGTGATTTCGAATTGTTTTTATTTTCCGCCAATCCTAGTTCGTAATTGTAGCAATGCAAACGTAATTTATTCAATTTGCAACGCCATTTTGAATGGGAGAATTACTGACATTTATCTGCTGCAGTCGCTACTCGTCCATTGCGTTAGTTCCTATTTTATGGACAGGTTTAATAGTTTAATGGGTGGTAGTTCCCTCATATGCGTGGGGGCTGGGGTCTGGGTCTGGGTTGGTACCACCCCTTTGTCTGTCGTCAAGCAGTCGTGTGTAGGTACTGTTGTGTTTCAGTTTTAAGGATATTGAAACCAGTGAAATTACTGGGCATTATGAGACTTAACATCTTATGTCTCGGGGTGACGGGCGCAGTCGAATGCCATGCAGTGATATATAATTCAATGTTCAGTGTGATGTTGCTTTCGTTTATGGGCAGGCGTGGCACTTACCTACTATTGGGCGAGATGTTTCGTCATTCAAGCTAGTAAAAAAAAAACTTACTAAGCCATATTTTTCACCTTTGGTCATGAAAACACTTGACTGTTTTCAAGTTTGTAAGAAGATATCTTTTCGTAATGATATCTAAAAAAAGATCGGAATACCATCCTCTATGATAGTAAAGGTTTTTTTTTGTGTTAATGCATACACACATACATACGCACTTACGCCTGTAATCCCCGAAGGGGTAGGCAGAGGTGTAACCAGTACACCCACATTTCGCCGAGCGTATCTCCGTCCCACGATGTGATAAGGGGCGAGCCTATCGCCATACCGGGCACAAATTCCAGACTCCGGGCTGATACTGAGCATTTCGTAATAAAAAAACCCAATACCACTACCCGACCCGGGGATCGAAGCCGACACCTCAGCGTTAGCCTCAATCGTAACGCGTACGCATTACAACTGCGCCACCGAGGCAGTCAACACGTCCACCTCATCTCGTGATTACACGAAATGAGGTTTGAGTCAAACATTGCGAACGCATTAATTTATTTCTTCAAGCCAACATAATCAATATTCTCCAATACATTAAAAACATTCTTATTGAATACATTTTGCCGTTTAACTGTGAGTGGTTGGAGTTGATATTTTATTTGTGAGTTGTAAACACAAGTTGAGCACACGGGCCGAGGACGCAGCGCAGTGCACGCAAAATGGGAAACTTTGCCTTCTTTTCCAATATCGAAATATGTAGTAACAACGCGGCATAAAATTTGTGGATGATAGAGGCGATACATTTTTGCAGATTTACTGGACTTAAACATGGAATATTTTAATGTAGTCAACAGTAGTATTTATAGAGACACAGAGTAGTTATGGCACGTTTTCAGACGCGACCGAGAGAGGACCAAAATTTCAGGACTGTTTTTAAGCTGCTACTTTACGTCGGTTTTCTGTAAGACAGTGGTTTCGACCCGGGCGAGCCGGCCCGTTCATGCGGTAGACAAAAGTGTCTACAGCATGGCTTTACCACTCAAAAAATAACTTCAACATAAAATAACTCAATAATTCACGTAACAATAAAATAGGGAGTTAGGCACCGTGTGTCTCATGATGCTGAAAGTCTGAAGTCTTAAATGTCTGGCACCAGCTTGACATGACAATCGGATACAGGTCTTTATGCTCTTTAACTTAGGTACTGAGGGGCTAGCACGGAAAACTATCGAAATCGTAATGTAAAGGTATCGAGGGCTCGATAGATAATTCCTTAAATATCATTGGTCTATATTCCATATCTATTAGTTTCTTTTACGTACGATAGAGGCGCTGTACCAAAATCTCATAGAAATTGTTATCGATGTCAGCTCGAATAACTTTTCGCAAGTTTTCCGTGCTAGCCCCTCTGAATAGAGGAAGTAATATGTAGAACTTATACGAAAAAGACTGTGGTCTTATACAGTAAGAAATATTTCGAAAACAACAGCTTCTACAAGACCACCAAGTTTTAGGCAAAAATAAATTCACTACGGAAGTGATCTAAAACGCATTAAGCGATGTATAGATGCTCTATGGCTTGTGCTTTTAAAAATGTGCCGAGCTTAGTAAGGCTGAGCACCGGCGGCGTTTTGATGTAATTTAATATCTCGAGTGGTCTACCAGAGGCCCCTACTACAGTCGGGAAATGGATGGTTATTCTTAGGTGTTCGAGATGTGGTTAATTGTGAAGAGTTTGAATTTACTTCGGTGGCGCAGTTATAATGCGTAGGCGTTACGGCGGAGGCTGTCGCTGAGGTCTCGGGTTCAATCCACCGGTCGGGTTAAAGTGTTATTGGGTTTTCTATTTCGAAATGCTCAGTGTCAGCCCGGAGTCTGGAAATGTGCCCGGTATTGCGATAGGCTCGCCCCCTGTCACATCTTGGGACGGAAATAAGCTCGCTGAAATGTGGGTGTACTGATTACACTTCTGCCTACCCCTTCAAGGATTACAGCCGTGAGTCCGTATGTATGTAGTTTGAGATTTTATTAAGAGTGGAAGGTTTGTTGTCGTAAAAAATTTGAATATTGGACAACCTTTATGCTAACGACAAAAAAACCAAATGATCGTTTAATAAATCTTATTTTATTATGTTTAATAGCTATATCCGATATAGCATATGAAATCCAAACTAAGATCAATAAGAGAATTAAACTTAAAGATCGTTTATTGAAAATAGACATTAATCATCTTATAGATTTAATGAAACCAAGGCTAGCATTACGTTTGTTTAAAAAAAATGTAACGTTAGAGCTACCATGGTCCTGGTACCACATTTATCAAATATTTATAATTAATATTTTTGTATTCTCCTGAACAACGAGGCGACGAGGTCCGTCAAACTCAACAGAACTCAACAGTTCTTACACACTGCTGCTTGGCGGCAAAAAGAAACAAACCGGTGGTACCTATCCAGACGGGTTCTCGCATACGAAAGACCTAGCACATAGCACACACATGGTCCGTATCAATCACCTAAAAATAGGACCGTATAAAAATAGGACTTTTTATTTCCCTAATTTATTTGGGTATGATAAATCGGACCAAAAACAAGCCCACTGAGTTTGACTAGCTGGATCTTCTCAGGACTGGGTCGCGCCGCGTAAAATCCAAAAGTAAGCCCACTGAGTTTGTTTCGCCGGGTTTTCTCAGGTTGGGTCGTTTTGGATCCGGTGGTAGTTTTAAACCATGTGCCGTTTCGGTAATGCCTATGGTCCATATCGACCTTTAAAACAGAGAAAAAATACCAATAATAATAATACTTAACAATTCTGGACTAATATAAAAATATTGTAAACTTTATAGTTGCCCAGTGTATTTTGACGATGCTATGTATGTTATGTATATATTAGCTGATATGATTTCTGTACTTACATAAGTTTCTTTATTTTGTACTCACTTGTCATAAGCGCTATTTTAATAGCCTACCTACATGATGAATAAAACTATTTCATTTCATTTCATTTCATAGTACCTAAATGTTTCATCAATCCAAAATGCGACGGCATATGGAATCTGATACATTTTTTTAATACTTTCATAGGCCTCGATGTCACTTCCTCCATCCAAATTCCAAGAGTAGGGGCATAGGTCCCGTACGTTGAATCATAATAACCAAACTTTGAAACAAGTTTGATAAGCTTTTGGGCCAATTACTGGGATTAAATGCGTAGCTCACGTTGAGAGGTTTTCTTGATATGTCTTTATAAGTTACGCAAGGGTTCCACGGAACTTGCCAGCCAACTTTATATTTTTAGATTTAAGTGAGTGGAGAATTGTAACAAAGATTTGTAACTTCTTTTTTCTTTCTGCCTGGCTTATCCTGGTTGGTGTCAAGGTCCGCCTTCCCGTCAGGATTTGACGGTTCATTTGGTATAACGTTTTACAAGGTGTAGGTCCCTCGTATGCGAGAGGCCGGCTGGGTTGGTACCACCGCTTTGTCTATTTCTGCCGTCAAGCAACAGTGTGTAAGCACTGTTGTATTCCGGTGTGAAGGACATTGAAACCAGTATAATTACTGGGCATTATGAGACTTAACACCTTATGTCCCGGGGTGACGAGCGCAGTCCAGTGTCATGCAGTGCTTTGTTATTTAAAGTTCTGTGTGGCGTTACTTCTGTTTATGAGCAGACGTGGCGCTTACCATCAGGCGAGCGACCTGCTCGTCTAGTCATTCAAGCTAATAAAAAAATAAAAAAACGTGGAGAGATCTCCCTTCTGACCTCCACAATATGTAACAGGAATCAAATTTCGCCATTGCCTCGTCCGTTAATCAGCAGAGTTTACCCCATGCAGGTGAAGTTAACTTTGAGCCTAAGATGTTGGGCCACTTCAGTCAAGCCTGTATAATTTTGGCAATCATTGAGAGATGCAACGTCTCTCGTTGGTTAACATAATATTTATACTGCACTATACTTACCATACTGCCTCGATGGCGCAGTTGTAATGTGTACGCTTTACTGCAGTGCTGAGGTCTCTGGTTTGATCTCGGGACGGGTAAAATATTGAGTTTTTCTATCACGAAATGCTTAGGATCAGCCCGGAGTTTTGAATTGTGTCCGATATGGCGATAGGTTCTCCTATCACATCATGGAACGAAAATAAGCTCGACGAAATGTTCAGTCCCTCAAAACAAATAAAAAGTTTTAAAAGAAAAAAATATATTTTAAACAATAAATAAAAATTAATTAATATTAATAAACAAAAAATAAATTTTTTCAATTTTTTAAAAGGACGAAGCCTTTTCGGACCAGAAATAATAGCTGAAAAATTAAGCATTCAAAAAAATTAATAAAAACTTTCATATTTGGGTCTCGATACTTGAGGAACTAAATTATTTCTTACTTCATCGGCTTTTTTCAGGATTTCAGGTGGTGTGGATTCGTCGCTCGAACTTTCTGGAGTTTCCGGTATTATTTCCGACTCTATATTCATTTTTAAACTAATTTTAATTTAATTACAATTTTATTTATTAAATTAAACTGTCAGACGCGTCAACCTCAATTCAGTTTTAATATGTCGATTGTGTTTTTTTTTGTTATTATTTTTTTAATTTTAGCAATTTTATCTAAATTTGCGTGTGCCAAGAATAATTTACGTGCGACAAGTAAACTTGTCGCACTCAAATAACAGTTTTATTTATGAAAAAACTCACGCGTAATTTTAAAATGGGCAAACGGTTCTTTTTCAAACGTAACAGCGAGCGTCAAGATACTACTTTTCCCGCATGAGTAATACAAAAGCTATTGAGGTACTTGTATACGTTGATGTTTCTTTTCAACCGATATTAAAAAGATGTTCTCTATTTGTCTCTCCGCCATATATTGACCGATATTGATGTTTTAGAAGTGAATTTTTTTTAGGCGCGTTGAGCACTTTTTTAGTGAACAAAAATCATGGAACTCGCGTCATCGTCACCGAACGCTTTCCATGAGCTATATATATACTGTGCATATATTTAAATAGATATACCTCCGTTCGTTATTAGTATACATTATAAATATACAAAGAGTATATCTCTCTACATATATATTAAATTGGTCATTAACACTTCTTTATAAACCAAAAATAATTCAAAAATAATAATCTAATAGCTCAATGATACAATTCACAAGTTACTTAGTTTTCATTTCTATCGGCAGTCCCCAAAGACTGCCCCGCATTTTTTTTTGTAAACTAAAGTTTACATTAATGCTGGTCTCATAAATTTGGTTAAGATCTAATGACAGAGTACGAGGAAACTCGTTAACGAATAGCAGCAAACCCATGGCTATTCGGGTTTTGGTCAGTATTTTAAAATAACCTATTATTTCAGGTTGTACAAGTGACGATAAAATGTTTTTATTAGGTATGATCAATATGATTCCTATTAAACCTCATTACTATCACCAAAAGTTATTTCAAATATATCAGGGGACGTTATAAATCAAAAACTGCATAAGTCAAAATACGATTCTGTCTCCATGAACTTTTCTTGTTATCTTTTGGTTTATTTTAAATTTACAATTTGCCGCTAATTCTTCGGACGGCCGTATCGCCATATTGTCGCGCTCCTTGATTTATTACGAAGACTTTGAGAAAACGAAATAAAAATTGTAATCTAAAGCCGTGGGCTTAGCCAAGACGTTGGGTGCCCATGCCGGTGAGGTATTAAAAAGATAAATTGGTATATAGTGGCTTCTTGAAAAAGAGTTATTTTTTAGTATTTTTCAGTTATATAAACATTAGAACTTAAAGCCATTACTTTTGTAATTCTTTAAAAAAGTTGATAGACCATAGAAATTAAAAAATGTATACCATAGTATATTAAATATTTTGTGGTTATGATTTATGATGCCAATTAAAATAGTAAAATAGTACGAAGTGTGTAAGTACGAGCTACGATGGGGCTGATATGGTTAAAGTAGTAAACATAAGCCACTAAATAATAAAAAAAAACATAGTTACATACATACGCACTCACGCCCGTAATCCCCGAAGGAGTAGGCAGAGGTGTAGCCAGTACACCCACTGTTTGTGTTTTATAAAAACAAAAGGACTTTTTTTTATCAATACATAGTATAAAACAAAGTTGCTTCTGTTTGTTCGCTTATTTCTCCTAAGCTACTCGTATGTAACGGAGATAGATGTTATTCCCTATAATTTAGAGAACTTATTCCAGAAGGTTTATCTGTATATCACGCTATGACCCATGGGAGCATGGCAGTAACATGCCTGCGTTGAAACCACTAGGGAAGCTAGTAATATATATAACTAAAAGGTCCGTCATAAATCACGAGTCAGACATCTCTATAAAATAAAATCAGAGAAAATTACACTAGAACTTCAATTTAGATCAATAAAAAAATTAACACGCCACACTGCACCGTCTTTGATCGCTCGCACAGAAGAATCTGGGATGCCAGTCAAACAATATTAAAAACTACAACGTCAGAACCAAATGTTAACTACACGTATGGAATTGGCCAATTAAAAAGTTATTAATTTTTGGTGCAGTCACACAGCCGACAAGTGCGCGATGTGAATTCATAAAATCTGAATGAATAAAAATGACCTGCCACACTTTGGTTTGATTAAAAACTTTAATCTGCCGACTTGTGACACGTTTAATTGATGACAACGTGAGTTTGTAGGCTGCCACTGGAAAAAGAGATTGGGTTTTTAAAAGAGCTTTGCCAAGGAACCTAAATATCAGTAACTGTTGAGAAATTAACTTATTAGACCAACATTTTTAGAACTCTGATCTAGGCCGGCCTGTAGTGAGGTAAAATCAGACCAAACACCAATTAGGCCAGCAAGTTGGAGTACTGCCCAAACCTCTACGTAATGTAAAGAAGCCTGAAGACTAGAAAGTAATATAAAAGCTGTAAATACTAGTTATAAAATAATGGATATAGAACACCTTCCGGCGTAAGTCTACATATCAACCAGCAAGAAACAAAACAATAGAGCGATGTCGTGAAATAGTTTATTGTAGCTCAGCCGCAAGCTATGGAGACAGCAAATCATTTGTAAATGAAAGTTGGAGGCCCATCGCTCGCGGCGCATGCAAATACCATCCGAGCACATGTCTCAACTTTAATGACAACTCTCGCTGCTTTGTGATTGGAGTTTGTGTCTTGGCTTGTTCGCGGATTGAGTTTGTTCCATTTGACATGATGATCGGAATGAGTATTATCAGACTTTTCTGCTCACATGGACTCGCACAAATCAGTTGACGTAAATTCACCTGACAAGAGATCTGATCGATTGAGCTTTATTTAAAGCAAAAATATTTCAGACAACTATCGTTTGCTGTTTCCGAACTCAAAGGTATCCCTGAAGAATTGTCTACATTAAAATTAACGATTACACCGTCTTCAACACCTAATTGGGGTTTCCGAATATCCTTAACAGCGAATAATTTTTCTCAAAGTCAACTTGAAAATAAATCAACTGTACAATTCACAGATCGAGGGGGTCCGAAATCCAGACTACCGAGACCAGATTTGAATGTGAAATGAGACTTAAATTAGCATAATCCGGTGTTTGTATCTTTAAGTTTTCGTTGCATCGCCGACAGCTGGATCTTTGGGGATTGACACTGATCTTTGAAACTTCGTATTTACTTAGGTTTATTATACAATGAACTATACACATAATGTTAATCTAATATATCCAAAGACCTATCTATTCTATATCTATTAGATTAATTGTGTCTATTGGTGCAGTGACCTCTGCTTGGTTGTTGTGTCTTTTGAGACTTGATTTCTTTTAAATGGGCAAACCTTTAGAACCCATTAGTTGTAATCAAGAGAACCATCAGAAAAAGCGAACACTTCGCTTCTGCCTAGTCAAGAGTTTTTTTTTTTAATTTATTAGGATAAACAAACAGTGGCAAATTATATATTAATTTAGGAAACTATTACACACAGGTGGAACTAAATTTACCACCAACTTCGTCTACCACGAGTACTAGTTTATTGAGTCTGTTCCGTGAGGTCTTGAATTTGATGCCCAATTACACAAACATTCTTTTAAAACCCATTTTCTGTGGGTTTAGTTAACATGTGTGTACTTACTTAGGCCTTAATTAAAAAAAAATAACTTGTCCTACCTCAAGTTAGTCCCTTGTGGCGTAAAGGCTACTGTTTTTAGAGACGCAAGGGTAAAGGGAGGCGTAGAGGGCAGGTGAAATTACTAACTTAAGCATGGCCAAATAAATTTGCACGTATGGAATATAGATTTATTTACAAAGTCCAAGATCGAATAAACCCATCACAACCATACTACAAATTTGCGCAATTTGCGCATTGAAAAGCCCAAACCTGACCTAAAAAAATACCAAAAATCACACAAAAGATCAGAAAAGGAATTCGTCGGAAGCCAATCAGCCCTGGCCCTTCTAATAAGAGCAGTGACGCGCAATAACTGGTTAGCGACGGCCTGACCATACAATCAGGGGGACCCTGCACAGGTCACTTGCCGGGGACCCTTTCAAAGGGTTCGTAAATTAAGTGAACTGAATGCCCGAATCGTTTCTGTTGATGGAATAAGAAATAGCATTTATAGTGATTCGATGGTAATCGAGGATGCAGTGAGATCGGGTCAGTTTAAGATAATTATGTTTTTGAAGTCTTTAATTCTTACTAAGCCTACGCTGTCTGTCTATCCTTTTTTATAGCACAGGCCACCAAACGAGCAACTAGGCCACCTGATGCTAAGTGATCTAGACCCACAATACCAGAAGAATCATGGGTGCGTTGCCGACCTTAAAGGAAAGGGATAATAAAGGGATTAGGAAGGGTAGGGAGATTTGGGCCTTTGTATATCTCACTCACCGTACGAGATGCAGCAGTAAGCTGCTACCTCAGGTCGGTTTTCTGTGAGACAGTGGTAACGACTCGGTCAAGCCGGCCCATTCATGCTGAAGACAAAACTGTCTCCAACGTGTCTCTACCACTCTACGAGTACTCTATCCTACTTTTAAAAGGCTTTATCTTTTGAACCATAATGAGTAGCCGATTGAAAATTTCACAGAAGATTTTCTATATAATACCGAATAGCCTAATAAATAATTTTACAAGGTGACAGGTCCCGCGTAAGTAAGCACTGTTGTGTTTGAGTTTGAAGGATATTGAAGCCAGTGAAATTACTGGCCATTATGAGACTTTCCATCTTCTGTCTCGGAGTGACGAGGGCAGTCGAATGCCATGCTGTACTTTGTAATTCAAAGTTCTGTGTGACGTTGCTTCTGTTTATCGACAGGCGTGGCGCTTACCATCAGGCGAGCGACCTGCTCGTTTCGTCACTCAAGCTAATAAAAAAAAGGAATAGTAAACAAATATGGGGGTGGTAATGACTAATAGAACGACTCGCACTTAACCTAGTCCTAGTTTGACTTATTTATTTATTTTTTAGAAAGCTTACAAACTAATTACATTAAGTTTGTTTACATAAGTGTTGCTAATAACGATTGATACGGTCTATCAGTAAAACAAGAAGAAAGTAAGTATTACTAGTACTACTGACAGTAGTAAACTACTACAGTAGTAATACAGTTTTGAGTGTTTGTTTGTGTACTTTTAACATAATAACTTAATTAAAATAATAAGTCTTTAGGTTCTGTCTAAGTTAATCGTTCAGCGAAAGGTACGAAAAGATGACGTAGAAGTTTAGGAGTCATTAGCAAAAAAAATATATTTCTAAGTAGTTGTTGCTCCTGTATCTGTGTGTACAAATTGTAACTACTGCATTTTATTTTCTATTGAAAAAAACAGCTATAGAAATAAATATTTTCAACTAGCTGTCCCGCGCGGATTTACCCGCAACATATAATTGATAGTTAGAACCCGATTGCAGCGCCATCTACCGGGTCTAATAGTGAATATAAACCATCCAGGGACCCACTTAAACACACAGATAAAAAAACATCGTCATCGGGCCAGGCGTTCTCGGGTTTTGCTCTTAGCAACAAATTAAGCCATTAATTTTTATTTCTATAGATATCCTTTTAGAAAATTAAATCTGTACTACTTTCTTTCTGCCTGAGGTTATGTCGGCCCAATGCCAGGGTCCGCCGTCCCATCATGATTTGTCAACTACTATACTATAATACTTCATAGAACAAGCTGCAATCTCTGTAAAATTGTACATAATTAATACGTTAACCACCATACGAGGGTTTCTGCAACTAAGCAAGCCATCAAACCAGATTTATACGATGGAATAAGTTAGAAGTGCATGATAGACATACAGAGTATCGGCTTGCACTAATCCCTACCTTTAACTTAGAACTTAAGTTAGATTGCTTGGTAGAATCGAATTGAATTAATACCAAACACTGGTCTGCTGGATTTACCATGTGTAGTTATTTGAATAAACGTTATGAGCTAAAAGCAAATTTGTTGACTAAAAAATGAATGTCGATATAAGTGAAAAATCTATGGATAATATCATATTAAATATTAATAATTAACATTTAAAACACTTTCTAAACTATGTTTAATTATGACCAAGCTTTGTAACTTGTAAAATCATCAATGATTTGTATCATTGTTGATTTTAGTATGCCATGATTTATTCTTGACAGCAGTGTAAATTGACTTATGAAAAATAGATAGGCTAGTGCGAAATTTTAAGTCAACGGCTGCGGATTTGAAACCGAGACAAGAGTCTCGAAGGAAATATGGTCTTAGGAAAGATCCTTTGACATTCATCTTCCCCTAGAATTATTAAGCTTATCTAAAAACCAAACTATAACTAAAATCAAACTATCGAATCAAGTGACAATCAATCAACACTTCTAACTACGACTCAACCACGCCCATTTAGTACACACAATGAACTAAATTCAATTAGTAATGTTTAATTCAATTCGATGTAGTGGTATATTGACATTAGAGATCAGGCGGCGCGTGTTTGTTCGGAACATCTCGCGAATTCTGATCAAACACTTCAACGTTTCCAAACTATGTTGGAAATTGTGATTAATTAACAACTTTGCCATTATTATTACCGTACCTACGATGATGTTTAATAAAATTGTAATCTTTGAGCACAATTAACTTGAGAATAACTTTGTACAATTTTGTATAGAACTAGAATGAAATAACTCTCGGTTGTTGTCAATAGTCCCTTATTTGAAAACCAGGAGAGAAACTTTATGCAAATTATGTAACACTAGCCTTTGCTCACGGCTCCGCCCGCGTGAACTGCCTTTTCCGGGATAAAAAGTAGCCTATGTCACCCGGGGATAGTGTAGCTTCCCAACAATGAATTTATCAAATCAGTTCAGTAGTTTCGGACCCTATTCAATGCAAACAAACAAATCTTTCCTCTTTGTAATATTAGTATAGATGAAGCATAAGCAGCAAGATGAAATTACATTTTTAACAAATTCTCTAAGCTCTGTTTGGTGTCCAGCAATAGGATGCCTCAATATGCCATAAATTTCCCTCGCAAACACTAAGTTCAAATGATTATTTTATCGAAGAACAACATCTAAAAATAAGGAGTGGTCTTTAGGTATTACTGATAAACGAAACCCGAAACGTGATTACCACCTCGATCTCAACAAAAAGTAGCAATAACAGAAACGGTGCACGTCGGCACCAGGCCGCTGGCCGGGGGTCCCTTTCATCCATCCTCCAATTACACCTGAACAAAGATAATAAAGGCGTGCCGGCCGGCCGTGCGTTCGCTTGTTTCTTTCAAGTACACACTGCCCGATTATTACGGCTAAATGACCGTCTTAAGACTTGATAGGTACTCCAATGTGGCGGATTAGGGCGATTCATTTGAGATTTAATTTTATCTTCATTTAAGCTTAAGCTTTGTCTTAATTTGTCAGTTGCAGTGTTGACCTTTCCACAGACGCACTAATCACTGGCAGGAGTTGTAAATTATAGCTTAGAATCTAAATTATCAAACTAACCGTAAAGGTAATAAATTACCCAAGAATAGATAGACGGATAGAATATTCTTTAATTCACATCAAATAAATTAGGTAGCTTATAAACGAGGATCATACAGTAAGGGTGATACAATTTTTAATACTACATAATGAGGCTAAAGTGTTTTCCAGTCATCGACATACATTCATTAAATTTTTTGGCTTGTCTTAATTGCTTAGTCACTCGCTAACTCGCTAATCATTTACTGATAAGTAGTGCAACTGGCAATGAGCGCCTCAACCAAAGCATTGTCAGAAGATTAATTTAAAATGCTGATCACTTACCAAACCATTGCATGAAACAAAAAATAAAACAAGCTCGCTACAAGTCAATGCCTTGTACTAAGTTCAACAGCGGGGAAGGCAGGAGGCACAGTATTGCCATCATTATGGGAACTCATCTCTCGATATAAAGAATTGATAACTGAACCATTTAAGTAAAAGAAAACAGCTTATGTGCTGTGAGATAGCGTTTCAATGGAATTGTTTGAGGGGCTGTTAACGACACATTCGCTATCATTAAATGAAATTGCAGTTAGATAATGTTCTAGTTGATTGTGTATTGGAAGTACAATGTGAATGACAAGGGTTCGAAGTTTAGAAGAATTTCTATCACTAGGGGCTAGGAGCCCCTAGGCTCGCTACGCTCGCTTTTCGTACGGGGCTTTCAATCCCTAATAAGGCTTACTCGTAAAAGTCTTAGTAGAGAATATTTTACTCGTAAAAGGCCCCTAATAAGACTTACTCGCAAAAAAATATTTTTTATTGCAATATGATAATTAACGTGACGTTTTTAACGTAAACAAACGAAATAAAAAAAATAATAAGTGAAAAACTGTTTTACTATGAAGAAGATTTAATCAATTTAAGATTTCTAATTAAATGTTTCTTACATTAAGGGCGATGAATGAATCAAGTGAATGAATGACTCAATCGTTGTATAAAATCCAACAGGAGTAAAACCAAGAAAAGACGCGATTCTTCATTCCGATTTATGTTGAAGTATCGTTCTTTAAAATTTAATTAAAAACCGAAATTTTAATATAGACTTGAAATGAGGTTCATATGAATGAGAAAGCTTTCATCTTCCAGTTGATATAAATATTTTCTTTGTAACATAATGAGTCCGAGACCATCGAATTTATCTATCTCGAAACGCATAATATTTTCTAAAAAGTGGCTATTAGATTTTAAATAATGAAAATATCAGTCTGTTTTAAATTATTTTTAAACAAATGAGGTCTTGTTTGAAGGAGAAATGTCTGTAGTCTTAAAATATAAAAAAAAACTACATGAGCCGACGTCGATATTCCATGAGTCGATGTCGATAAATCATGAGTCGATGTCGATAAACCACGATTCGATGTCGATATTCCATGAGTCGATATCGATGATCCATTAGTCGATACCATATGTCGATAATTCATGAGTAGATGTCGATAATCCGTGAGTCGATAATCTGAGTCGATATCGATAATCCATGAGTCGATAATACATGATTCTATTTCGATAATACATGAGTCGATAAGCCATGAGTGAAATTCGATATTCCATGAGTCGACGTCGATGATCCATTAGTCGATAAACCATATGTCGATATGTCGACAATTCATGAGTAGATGTCGATAATCCGTCAGTCGATAATCTGAGTCGATGTCGATAAATCATGAGATGATGTCGATAAACCACGATTCGATGTCGATATTCCATGAGTCGATGTCGATAATCTATAAGTCGATATACCATGAGTCGATGTCGATGTCGATAATCCATAAGTCGATAAACCATGAGGCGATGTCGATAATCCATGAGTCAAGGTCGATATTCCATTGATGTGTATAATTCATGAGTCGATAAATCATATGTCGATGTGTCGATAATCCATGAGTCGATGTGGATAATCCAAAAGTCGAAAAACCATGAGTCGATGTCGATAATTCATGAGTCGATGTCGATAATCCATATGTCAATATCAATGTGTCGATACGTAGTAATGCCGATATCTCGATATGTAAATTTTTTCAAGTGTACATGTGTAGATTTGTCGGTATATTCACACATCGATGTCGATAATTCATATGTCAATGTCGATAATCCATATGTCGCTGTCGATAATCCATGAGTCGATGTCGATAATACATGAGTCGATAAATCATGAGTCGTAGTCGATAATTCATGAGTCACTAAACTATGTGTCGATATGTCGATAAACTATGATTCGATGTCAATAATGCATGAGTCGATTTTGATAATCCATGAGTCAATAATACATGATTCTATTTCGATAATACATGAGTCAATAATCTACGAGTCGATGTCGATAATCCATAAGTCGATAAACCAAGTGTCAACGTGTCAGTGTCAGAATGTCTGCGTGTCAGAGCGTTAGTGTCAAAGTGTCCGTGTCAAAGTGGCCAATGACCGAATGTCCGATTGACTGAGTGTCCGAGTGCCGGAGTGTCCGATTTCAATAATCCATGACTCGATAAACCATGAGCTGATGTCGTTAAACCAAGAGTCGATGTCGATAATCCATGAGTTAATGTCAATAATCCATGAGTCGATATCGATAATCCATGAGTCAATAAACCAATTGTCGATAAATTATAAGTCGATGCCGATAATCCATAAGTCAATTGCGATATTCCATGAGTCGATGTCGATAATCCGTGAGTCGACAATCTGAGTCGATATCGATAATCCATGAGTCGATAATACATGATTATATTTCGATAATACATGAGTCGATAATCCATGAGTCGATGTCGTTATTCCATAAGTCGATGTCGATATTCCATGAGTCGATGTCGATAATCCATAAGTTGATAAACCATAAGCCGAACTCGATTGTTATTGAGTCGATAAATCATATAACGATGTGTCGATAATCCATGAATCAATGTCGATATTCTATGAGTCGATATCGATGATCCATTAGTCGATAAACCATATATCGATAAGTCGATAATCCGTGAGTCGATAAACCATGAGACGATGTGTATAATTCATGAGTCGATAAATCATATGTGGTCGTGTCGATAGTCCATGAGTCGATGTCGATATTCCATAAGTTGATAAACCATGAGTCGACGTCGATAATTCATGAGTCGGTATCGATAATCCATAAGTCTATAAACCATGAGTCGATGTCGATAATCCGTGAGTCGATAATCTGAGTCGATAATACATGATTCTATATCGATAATACATGAGTCGATAATCCTTGTGTCGATAATCCAAGAGTCGATAATCCATGAGCCGATGGCGTTATTCCATTATTCGATGTCGATAATCCATAACTCGATTAACCCTGCGTCGATGTCGATAATTAATGATTCGATAAATCATATGTCGATGTGTAGATATTCCATGAGTCGATATCGATGATACATTAGTCGATAAACCATATGTCGATAATCCATGAGTCGATGTCGATGATCCGTGAGTCGATAAACCATGAGTCGATGTCGATATTCCATGAGTCGATGTTGATAATTCATGAGTTGATATCGATAATCCGTAAGTCGATAAAACATGTGTCGATATGTCGATAATCCATGACTCGATGTCGATAATCCGTGAGTCGATAATCTGAGTCGATGTCGATAATCCATATGTCAATATCGATGTGTCGATACGTAGACATGCCGATATCGCGATATGTCAAATTTTCAAGTGTACAAGTGTAGATTTGTCGGTATATAGACACATCGATGTCGATAATTCATATGTCAATGTCGATAATCCATATGTCGCTGTCGATAATCCATGAGTCGAAGTCGATAATTCATGAGTCGATAAACCATGTGTCGATATGTCGATAAACTATGATTCGATGTCGATAACCAATGAGTCGATAACACATGATTCTATTTCGATAATACATGAGTCGATACTCCATGAGTCGATGTCGATATTCCACGAGTCGATAAATCATGAGTCGTAGTCGATAATTCATGAGTGGATAAATCATATGTCGATGTGTCGGTAAGATGACACGTCGATGTCGATAATCCATGAGTTGATATCGATAATCCGTGTGTCGATAAATCATGTGTCGGTATGTCGATAAACCACGACTCGATGTCGATATTCCATGAGTCAATACACTATAAGACGATGTCGATAATCCACGAGTCGATATCGATGATCCATTCGTCAATAAACCATATGTCGATAATCCGTGAGTCGATAATCTGAGTCGATTTTGATAATCCATGAGTCAATAATACATGATTCTATTTCGATAATACATGAGTCAATAATCTACGAGTCGATGTCGATAATCCATAAGTCGATAAACCAAGTGTCAACGTGTCAGTGTCAGAATGTCTGCGTGTCAGAGCGTTAGTGTCAAAGTGTCCGTGTCAAAGTGGCCAATGACCGAATGTCCGATTGACTGAGTGTCCGAGTGCCGGAGTGTCCGATTTCAATAATCCATGACTCGATAAACCATGAGCTGATGTCGTTAAACCAAGAGTCGATGTCGATAATCCATGAGTTAATGTCAATAATCCATGAGTCGATATCGATAATTCATGAGTCAATAAACCAATTGTCGATATGTCGATAAATCTCGATTGTTATTGAGTCGATAAATCTTATAACGATGTGTCGATAATCCATGAATCAATGTCGATATTCCGAGTCGATATCGATGATCCATTAGTCGATAAACCATATATCCATAAGTCGATAATCCATGAGTCGATGTCGATAATCCGTGAGTCGATAAACCATGAGTCGATGTGGATAATTCATGAGTCGATAAATCATATGTGGTCGTGTCGATAATCCATGAGTCGATGTCGATATTCCATGAGTCGATGTCGATAATCCATGAGTCAATGTCGATATTCCATGAGTCGATATCGATGATCCATTAGTCGATAAACTATATATCGATAAGTCGATAATCCATGAGTCGATGTCGATAATCCGTGAGTCTATAAACCATGAGTCGATGTGTATAATTCATGAGTCGATAAATCATATGTGGTCGTGTCGATAATCCATGAGTCGATAAACCAAGTGTCAACGTGTCAGTGTCAGGATGTCTGTGTGTCAGAGCGTTAGTGTCAGAGTGTCAGTGTCAGTGTCCAATGACCGAATGTCCGATTGACTGAGTGTCCGAGTGCCCGAGTGTCCGATTTCAATAATCCATGACTCGATAAACCATGAGCTGATGTCGTTAAACCAAGAGTCGATGTCGATAATCCATGAGTTAATGTCAATAATCTATGAGTCGATATCGATAATCCATGAGTCGATAATACATGATTATATTTCGATAATACATGAGTCGATGTCGTTATTCCATAAGTCGATGTCGATATTCCATGAGGCGATGTCGATAGTCCATAAGTTGATAAACCATAAGCCGATCTCGATTGTTATTGAGTCGATAAATCATATAACGATGTGTCGATAATCCATGAATCAATGTCGATATTCCGAGTCGATATCGATGATCCATTAGTCGATAAACCATATATCGATAAGTCGATAATCCATGAGTCGATGTCGATAATCCGTGAGTCGATAAACCATGAGTCGATGTGGATAATTCATGAGTCGATAAATCATATGTGGTCGTGTCGATAATCCATGAGTCGATGTCGATATTCCATGAGTCGATGTCGATAATCCATGAGTCAATGTCGATATTCCATGAGTCGATATCGATGATCCATTAGTCGATAAACTATATATCGATAAGTCGATAATCCATGAGTCGATGTCGATAATCCGTGAGTCTATAAACCATGAGTCGATGTGTATAATTCATGAGTCGATAAATCATATGTGGTCGTGTCGATAATCCATGAGTCGATAAACCAAGTGTCAACGTGTCAGTGTCAGGATGTCTGTGTGTCAGAGCGTTAGTGTCAGAGTGTCAGTGTCAGTGTCCAATGACCGAATGTCCGATTGACTGAGTGTCCGAGTGCCCGAGTGTCCGATTTCAATAATCCATGACTCGATAAACCATGAGCTGATGTCGTTAAACCAAGAGTCGATGTCGATAATCCATGAGTTAATGTCAATAATCTATGAGTCGATATCGATAATCCATGAGTCAATAAACCTGTTGTCAATATGTCGATTATTCATGAATCGATGTCGATAATCCGTGAGTCGATATCGATAATCCATGATTCGATGTCGATAATCCATGTATCGATATCGATGACCCTTGTATCGATGTCGATAATCCATGTATCGATGTCGATAATCCATAAGACGATAAACCATGTGGCTAAGTGTCAGTGTCAGAATGTCTGCGTGTCAGAGTGTCAGTGTAATAGTGTCGAAGTGTCCAATGTCCGAAGACCGATGTCCGATTGACTGAGTGTCCGAGTGTTCGATAACGGTAATCCATGACTCGATAAACCATGGGCCGATGTCGATAAACCAAGAGTCGATGTCGATAATCCATGAGTTGATGTCATGATCCATGAGTCGATATCGATAATCCACGAATCGATGTCGATAATCCGTGAGTCGATAGTCCATGTGTTGATGACGGTAATCCATAAGTCGATGAAATGAAATGAAATGAAATAGTTTTATTCATCATGTAGGCAATTAAAATAGCGCTTATGACAAGTCAGTACAAAATAAAGAAACTTATGTAATTACAGAAATCATATCAGCTAATATATACATAACATACATAGCATCGTCAAAATACACTGGACAACTATAAAGTTTACAATATTTTTATATTAGTCCAGAATTGTTAAGTATAAACTCCATGATCCATGAGTCGATAAGATAATCAAAGTGTCAAAGTGTCAGAGTGTCAGAGTCTCCAGTTGTTCTAGTGTCCGAGTGGCCGAGTGTCAGAGTCTCAATGTGTCCAATGTCCGAGTGTCCGAATGTCTGAGTCCGAGAATCCGATGTCCGACGACAGATTGTCTGTGTGTATGAGTGACCGAGTGTCTGAGTGTCCGAGTGCCCGAGTGTCCGATGTCGGTAATGCATGAGTCGATAATCTATGAGTCGATGTCGATAATCCATATGTCAATATCGATATGTCGATACGTAGAAATGCCGTAGCTCGATATATCCATTTGTTTAAGTGTACAAGTGTTGATTTGGTATATTAACACATCGATATCGATAATTCATATGTCAATGTCGATAATCCATATGTCGCTGATGATAATCCATATGTCGATGTCGATAATCCATGAGCCGATGTCGGTAATTCATGAGTCAATAAACCATCTGTCGATAATCCCTGAGTCGATGACGATAATCCATGAGTCGATATAGCATGTGTCGATATGCCGATAATCCATGAGTCAATAAACCTGTTGTCAATATGTCGATTATTCATGAATCGATGTCGATAATCCGTGAGTCGATATCGATAATCCATGATTCGATGTCGATAATCCATGAGTCGATATCGATGATCCATGAGTCGAGAAACCATATGTCGATATGTCGGTAATCCATGAGTCGATGTGGATAATCCGTGAGTCGATGTCGATAATCTATGAGTCGATGTCGATAAACCATGTGTCGATATGTCGATAATCCATAAGTCGATGTTGATAATCCATGACTTGATAAACTATGAGACGGTGTCGATAATCCAAGAGTCGATATCGATGATCCATGAGTCGATAAACCATATGTCGATATGTCGGTAATCCATGAGTCGATGTGGATAATCCGTGAGTCGATAATCAATGAGTCGATGTCGATAATCTATGTGTCTCTCTCACGAGTCACTTAGACCGGCGAAATCTCATAAATTTAACAAATTTTATGAGTGGTAGAGCCACGCTGAAGACAGTTTTGTCTACAGCATGAATGGGCGGGCTCGTCCGGGTCGTTTCCACTATCTCACAGAAAACCGGCGTAAAGTAGTAGCTTGCTGCTGTGTTTCATATGGTGAGTGAGATATCCGGAGGCCCAAATCCCCTTCCGTTCCCAATCCCTTAATTTCTTTCCTTTAAGGTCGGCAACGCGTTCATGATCCTTTTGGTATTGTGGACGTATATGGGCGGTGGAGGTCACTTACCATCAGGTGACCCACTTGCTCGTTTGCTTGCACTGTGAAACTATGCACGAACTTTGCTTATGACAATTTATGAAATATGTGATTCACATTTTTGCGAAATTTTGTTTGGAAAATGGGGGGGGGGAGGGGTTGAACTTACGCACTCACTCACTGATTAAATGCTAATAAATAACTAAAATATTATGCAAGAAGCAGTACAAAGGTTAATTCTCAAATCAAACATCATATTCAAAAATTTTTTAAACCAACCGATAGTAATCATAAAACTGGCACATACATAACGCATCAAACTTATCAATAATTAAACGAACAGCAGTGGCCGAATGTTTTTTCTCATGCCAGCTTATGCCCCTCGCATCACAAAATCGCGTATTATGATAATACTTAATCCCAGATTGTTGCGACACACACGTATGAAAAAAGTTTTGCTTTTTGTGATTGATATCGCGATAATCTACCGAGAGAATGGGATTTTTTTGTTCATCTCTTTTTACTTTTTTAATTTAACTTTGAACGGGGTGTTTATTGAATCTACTTGATTGACAGATGGATATGGCACATGGTCATTCGGATTTTTTTAGTAATAAAAATACTTGACTTGACTGCCTCGGTGGCGCAGTTTTAATGCGTACGCGTCACGATTGGGGCCAGCGGTGGGGTTCTATCCCCGGGTCGGGTAAAGTGTTATTGGGTTTTTCTATTGCGAAATGCTCAGTATCAGTCCGGAGTCTGGAATTTGTGCCCAGTATGGCGATAAGCTCGCCCCCTATCACATCGTGGGACGGAGATACGCTCGGCGAAATGTGGGTGTACAAGTTACACCTCTGCCTACCCCTTCGGGGATTACAGGCGTGAGTGCGTATGTATGTACGTATGTAAAAATACTTGAAGTATTTCGAAGGTATGTAAAGTCTACCAAACCGCATCAGCGCGATGAATTAAGACCTAATCCCTATCATTAGTATAAGATATATGTACCCAGCAGTGAGACTTTTTTATTAGCTTAAACGACGACACGAGCAGGACGCTCGCCTGATGGTAAGCTGCACAATATTACAATAATAACAATACCAGCCTTATATTGTATAAATTGTATTATCTTTACTTAAGGTGGTAGGTACTCGTATGTGAGAGGCCGTCTGGGTTGGTACCACCGCTTTGTCTGTTTCTACCACCAAGTAGCAGTGTGTAAGCATTGTTGTGTTCCGGTTTTCCAGGACGTTGAGGTCAGTGAAATTCTGGGCATTATGAGGCTCAAAATCTTACGTCTTGGGGTGACGAGCGTAATCCAATGCCATGCAGCGCTTTGTAGTTTAAAGTTCTATGTGGTGTTGCTTCAGTTTACGGCCAGGCGAGCGACCTGCTCGTTTCTTCACTCAAGCGAATAAAAAGATGTGGGGATATTTCAGTCTTTTTTATACAAACGAGCAAGTGGGTTACTTGATGGTAAGTGGTCTCCACCGCCCAAGAACGCTCACAATACCAGAAGAAACATGGACGCGTTGCCGACCTTACAGGAAAGGACTTTATCAATCTCAATTATTACACAAAAAGTTTCGTTATTCAGGCAATTAGAAAAACCAGCGCAATTACAGCAAAACTACCATTTCATGTTTGTGAGACAGTGTTACAATCCCAGTCGAGCAGGTTGGTTGATATCGGGAACCTATACGGAAAATAAAACACCTAAAGGTACATAAACCAACAAAAGTAATTCCTCACGTACAAATTACTAACGATTCCAATTTTTCAATGGAAACTCGATTGGCAACCACAAAACAGCAGTTGATTTGATTACTATTAATCATAATTGTCGGTTATGCAGCTTTTTGAACGGGTGAGTCGTGCCTCGAATACTGTCGAGTTAACATTTGCGACACGTAGCCGTTGCGACGTTACAGATTGTGATTGAGTTGTTAATTTTTGGCGCTTGGGACGCTTGTTTGCTTGTTATTTTGTTTCAATTAGTTGACTAGAGCGATTTTTGTATTTAAAGTTTGTTATAACATAACTGTAGATGGAAAAGATGTTACAAAAATCATTAATAATTTTATACTCCCTGTATTTTATACAGCTGCTGGGCAAATATCTTCTTCACATGAGACAGCTTATAACTTTCGTTCATACTAGAATAAAAAAAACATTTTTTTATGATACATTCATATAAATATTTAATTTTGTGAAAAACAAACAACTAAGTGCGTTAAGAGATCTCCATCATTGAACACCCATAATACTAGAACACGATCTATAGACAATGAGTAAAAATATATACGATAATTGAAAATCTGAATTTTATCGATGCTTATAGCAAAACCATAGTAGGGTTTCCAACAGAACACTATACTGAAAATCACATAGATACTCAACCGATCACAATGAATATAATTGAGCGGGTGTTTAATGCGCCAGTTAACGAGATATGTTGCAAATCAAACAAAATGCAGCTGATTGCGACAGTAGCGTCGGCGGCCGCGACGCGACGCGATGCCCCACGACACGCTGTTTCATATTCAGTGTTTGCGGTGACTAACTAGTTGACACGGCTACAATTGTACGTACGTTTTACCGGCTGTTAAATTACGCGCCAAATGAGAATTAATGTCCTCTCATTTATAACTGTTTTGGTGATTTCGAGGATGGTTGAAGTTGAAGTGATCAAAACCGTTCTGTTATTGTATCAAGCAACGGTTGAAGTGATTTTGATATTTTGGCAGTACTAAAAACAAATAATGTGAAACTTGCTTGTTATATTAACAGCAATTTTCAGTGCTGAAGTTTGACGATTAACTGCAAAACACTGCATGACATTGGACAGCGCTCGTCACCCCGAGACGTAAGATGTTAAGCCTCATATGCCCAGTAATTTCACTAGCTTCAATGTCCTTCAAACTCCGTGTTCCGACACACAGTTGCTTGACGGCAGAGATGGACAAGGTGGTATCAACCTAGACGGCCTCTCGCATACGAAGACGTTTCAGAATTCAAGCGTAATTGTAACAAATTAAAGGCAATGAATGCTCATAATGTAACCTTCCTGTTCTATATGCGTCATCCCTACGCCCTTAGCCGTTCACTTGCGTTAATTAAATGGATTGCAGTCAGTAGCCGTCTGCATAGTTGCCTTGTTTGTCTTGTAATTCAACCGCCGCTGTCTTTCACGGATGAGGCTTGAGCAGGTAACCGACATTACCACGATCATGGGAGGGCTGCTTTAGTTAATGTATTGCTTTGAATTGTTCAGGATTCTGTTATATCAACGGCCTTTACTGCACTTTAATTCGGGGAATAGTTTTGGCAATTCATTATATTTTTACATTTTATCATGGTTGGTTTGGAGCAATATTTATATTTTTGGTTACATACCATAAAATATTGAATACGCCTGTGTCCCCGAAAGCGTTGGCAAAGGTGCAACTAGTGCACTGACGTTGTGCCGAGCTTATCTACGTCCTGTGATGTGATTGGGGGCAAACTTATCTCTATACCGGACACAAATTCCAGTCCCAGGCAATTCATGTGTGAAATGAAAGCTCAAACACAAATTGTAATCGCTCCACTTAGGAATTGAACCCAGGACCTCACGGTTCACAGCCTTAGTATGCTATCACTAGACCAATTAGGTGATTTGCGTTTATTTGACGTTAACTTGTTTTCTACCTATCATATTATAGCTACTGATAGGTATTCTGGTGTGTTAATATAGTTACTCATTTTAATTATCTTTTTGACAAGGTATTTTTTATAGCTCCTTAATTTGTATTAAGGACTTGTCAACCGTCTTTGAATAATAATAGTTACTTAGTTCTTTAGCAAAAAATGTTACGAGAATGATTTTTTTAAAATTCGCTGTGATACAGACGAATAGACAGACAGACTAAACACAGCGGGAAGAAAGTTTTATTCAAATAGCACCATCTCGCATCCACTCAAACTATGCTGTTAATCTTTCGTATCTTTCACCGGCTTAACAGCTAACTACACGCTAAATACTTCAGTCTGAAGCCTGAAATATTTTCAGCAATAAAATAAGGGCCGCAATAAACACTTGATGGTAGTTATGGGCTAAAGTTGGTAATGCGCCGGTTGGGCTTACCTTTAATCGAATTTGCACGGCCCGCCTTCCAGATTAACAAGTTTTCCAATAATTTAGACAGCCTTAGTGTTGACTACATTTGTCCGTGACTCTGTGCTACGCTGTTCGTGTGCTTTTGATTAAATTTTATAGTTAGTGGTGAATGTAGTTTGTAGTGTTTAGGTACATTGCTGTATTATTTGAAAATCTGTGTTATTTTAAATGCCTCGGTGGCGCAGTTGTAATGCCTACGCATTACGATTGAGGCGAACGTTGAGGTATCTGGTTCGATCCCCGGGTCGGGTAAAGTGGTATTGGGTTTTTCTATTACGAAATGCTCAGTATCAGCCCGGGTCTGAAATTTGTGCCCGGTATGGCGATAGGCTCGCCCTCTATCACATTGTGGGACGGAGATACGCTCGGCGAAATGTGGGTGTACTGGTTACACCACTGCCTACCCCTTCGAGGATTACAGGCGTGAGTACGTATGTATGTACTTATGTGTTAATTTGGATTTGATATTTCGTTTGGATTTTCGGGTCTGTGTGTTTCTTCCCAAAGAAGTTGAGGTCAAGCAGGCGGCCGATCGTAAAACTACAAGCCAAATCTCTCTGTAAGATATTGTGTTAAAGATCATATTGCGCCGACCCCACTGCGAGTGGGAGAAGGAGGTGGAAGAAGAAGAAGGGTTTGCTAGTCAGATGAAAGTTTTTAAACTATAGCGAAGTAGAAACTATCCTAAATTATTTTATTCGTCAAAATAACATTTTGTTAAATAAGTTTTCATGAAATATACACCGTTTGTCTCGACTCCTATGATATAGTGTTGATTCAACGCCTGCGAGAGGGTGATGAATGTTTGCACTTCACGTGAGACGGAGTGAGATGGCTATATTTGATACAGTGTGCCGCACGAATGCACCGGCTGCAGTACAGTGAACGTACAAAGTGTGTACCTACAATTAAATTAATGGGTATGGTCTGAATGAATTATGGACTTTTCAATAAAATTGTTGAGGATTGTTAGTCTTGGCATAGATTAAATTGGGTCGTTCTAACGGGTAAGAAATATTTCTAAGAATATGACGGTGAGGAATAATGCGGGCATAGTATTCTAGGAGAAGTAAGAATTCAGTTATGGCTCTGTTAATACACTAACAAATAATGATCATATTTTTAGAAACCACAGTCGAGGGAAATAAATATTAACCACTTAATCAACTACGGTTAGAGAATAGAATTGGTAGCTATTGAAAGTTTACAGCATCCTGTTGTTAAACATATTTATTAAAAGCAATTGCACTTGTTTTGTTTTGCTGACAGTACATGCACACACGTGTGGCACAAACGAGCTGGCCTTATAATGAATAGGCGTCGCCTGCCACCATATTTCAGCGAATTAACAAATGACCTGGTGTCAGAGAGAGCGCGGCCCGCGATTTTTCTGCGCACCGTACCTAACGGCCCAGCGTGGTGCGGTCGCCGGCACTGTATGCCTACATGTCAGGAATTAATGTCGAGCTCAACGCATCGTGTACAAACAGATTGAACGGGTTAGTTTGGTTAGGTTAGGATAGTGACCTGGGATAGATTTCCAGAATATTGCTAAGGGAACTCCTGGCATGAAAGACAACTAATCTAACTAAGACGGCTGTTCCTATTTTGGTGCAGTAGAAGCGGCTTGTGTTCAGCCATGGCAATAAGCAACCTGTAGTGGCTTCTAGGCGTCTTACGGTAGTAAGCGTAGTTTATTGGTTCTAGGTGGTAGGTCCCTCGTATGCGAGAAGCCTTCTGGATTGGTACCACCGCTTTATATTATGAGACTTAACAATGAATGTTTCAGGGTGCCGAACACAGACCAGTGGCATGCAATGCATTCTGTGTGGTGTTGCTTCTATTTAGGGTCTAACTTGGTGCTTATCATTCAATCTAATATAAAAACGTGGAGAGGAGGGGCGGAGTGTTTTAAATACGGCGTAATTTTCGGCACCAGTCTCCTTTACCATGGTTCATCATGCAATTTGACAGTGAGTACTGTACGATGAGACCTAGTAAACTAGAGTTATCTACTTAAGTTGTACCAGAAACCCTCTCCATATAAATTTAGCATTATAGTTTGCGAAATACTTCCATCAAATAAGCACCCTTTAAACTGCAACACCATCTGACAATATATCTCACACAATCCGTTCCCGGGAAGCTGACGAGACAAAATCATTGCTTCGGCTCAACCGGATCCGATCGGCTTTACCGGACAAACCGGTGGCGTCTGGTGCCGAACTAATTGCCTCCCGGGAGACGCGCCACCTGTCGGATGACTTCTACAAGATTTGGTTCGGAAAAGTATTGCTACGTGATTGAAATTTTGTAGATTTTTTTCAATATGAACTTGCCAAAGTACATTACTAAAATTACAATGTAGCCTTAAGGCTGATAAGTAATTTAAATTTAACTTAAACTATTAATGATAGGTACTATGAATAAGAATCCATTAACATTTTTCATATTGTCTCTATTAAGAGGAAGACACAATATTTACGTATCCTTTACAAATAGAAATAATAATAATTGAAGGAAATAGTAGGAACGGAAATAGCATAGGCATAGGCCGGCAAACGAGGAAGTGGTTCACCTGATGGTAAGTGATCTCCACCGCCCATGTACGCCCATAATACCAAAATAATTATAGGTGCGTTGCCGACCTTAAAGGAAAGGGATAATTAAGGTATTGGGAAGGGGACGGGGTTTTGGCCTCTGGATATCTCACTCACTGTAAGAAACGCAGCAGCAAGCTGTTACTTTACGTCGGTTTTCTGTGAGACAGTTTTTCCAGAATTGGAAAAGCATGACTCCCATGGGAACCATTGGGAATTAAGAACTATATTCATTAAATTCATTCATTTAAATTCAGTTTGGGTATGTCATGCTCGCTAAAGTGTCTGTGCTTGCGGCGGCGTCGTGTGCCGGGTCGGTCACTTCCCTGTAACATGGTTGAGGAGGCCGATGGCTGACACATGCGTCATACTCGTGAACGGGTGCTGCTTATGTGGACTGGTCTGCTCAAACTGTTATTTATTGTTATAGTTTTTTTTACTTTGTGGTCCTAATTTATTCATCGTGGTCATGGGAGTCATGCTCAATAATCATTATTTTGTGTTATAATGTTTCTCTTGGCATAAACTGAGCTGCTTTAACTCAAATAAATTGTAATGTACATAGTATCAATATTGTAAATCAGTTTTGAAAAGAGCAACGTTAGAGTTTGTTGTCTGTTCTTCTCTAGCGAAACAGCATTCCGAACTGGCGGTAGAGTTAAAATTTGACTGAATCTAAATGATGTATAACATTTTATGGATTCAATAAAGAATTTGAATTTGAATTTGAATTTGAATTTGAGTGGTAACGACCCGGACGAGCCGGCCCATTCATGCTGTAGACAAAAGTGTCTAGATTTTGGCCACTATTATCAACCAATGTCTTAAAAAGGTGTATTCTTTATTCTTCAACGATTACGCTCTCTACAGTCAATCTATAAACAAAGTCTATATTGAAAACAATATTTCAATAAACTCCATCTTGTACATTCTAAATTTTGGCAGTAAATAAACAATAAATCTTTCAATAAATAACATCGAATAGGGCAATAAATTCAGTAGCGTTCTGTATGCATGACCAATTTACACTTTAACAGATATTCTAATGGGTTGCGTTATAACAATCAGGGAGAATAATCAACCCGCCCGAAGCGTTTGTCACCCTCAAATGGATACAAATGTATGAATGGAAATTTAGTTTTGGATTATTATACGTACACTAGAACTTCTCTGTACATAGTGAGTTTCAAGCCAATTGTGATATGATTACTAGGAAAGGTGTATATAGACATAATGAAACTAAAGTTTCTGTTAATGATTTTTTTTAGTGGTAGAGCCACGCTCTAGACATCATGAATGGGCCGGCTCGTCCGGGTCTTTACCATTGTCTCAGTCTAGTGTCCCAGTATTCTAATTCCTATTTAATAGTTACGGGATTTGGATAAAATATGCCATACAGGTAGCCCTTGACGTGGATTAGGACAAGTTTACCTTTATCCAGAAAAAACTTTCGAGTAAAAGCTAGTATATGCATAATGCAATCAAATATAGTATAATTATAATCAAGTGTTATTTAAGACTCTTATTAGTCGACATCTTTTTAGACTCAAGTTGAGATCCCTCATATGCGAGAGGCCGTCTGGCTTCGTACCACCGTTTTGTTCTATTCTGCCGCCACGCAACAGTGTATATGTACTGTCGTGTTCCGGTTTGGAGGAAATTTAAGCCAGTGAAATTACTGAGCATTATGAGACTTAACAACTTATGTCTCGGGGTGACGAGCGCAGTCCAGTGCCATGCAGTAATTTGTAATTCGAAGTTCTGTATGGCGTTGCTTCTGTTTATGGGCAGGCGTTTACAGTCAGGTGAGCGACTTGTTCGTCTCGTCATTCAAGCTGAATAATAGACAAAACATAAAGCTAAGTAAAAAATTACAATCGGCTTACAGCCAAAGCACGTTTTAACCATCCAATTAGAAATACAATACCATAGAAAATTGGTTACAATAAAGTGTTAATAATGACACGATGAAATTAATTTACCTTTTCACTGAATGAACTTTTAATAATTGAACGGTAACTAGCCATTTGACCCCTTTGTCAACGGCAACCCTTGATTTTAGGGGTGTGTTTATTATGCACTAAACACGTGACAGTCGCGTGCCATTCTAGTTGCCTATTATTGGAGCCAATTTAGAATTTCGTTTTCCAAATTGGAGTGTAATGATTTGGCTTCTGTTTTTTTTGGGGTATATTTTTTTTCGAAGAATAACTGTCAGCTTTCTTGTGCTGTCTTGCCTGGCATTTTACAGCCTTGGCTGGCAGAGGGTGGTGGTAAACGAGCAAGTGGGTCATCTGATGATAAGTAATCTTCACCGCCCATGAATGACCATAATACCAGTAGAATCATGGATGCGACATTAAAGGATATGAATAAATAAGGGATTAGGAAGAGGAGGAGGGGAGTGGGTAGTATTTAGTTATTAGTAACCGTAACGCAGCAGCAAGTTCTTGCTTTACATGGTTGAGCATATTATTGAGAGACCATTGGCTCAAATTAATGACTTAATTACACGCAAAGATTTCTACATAAACATAATAAATCATTGATTACAAGAAGTGATTTTTGTATTGGAAAGACCAGTAAAATGTATTACCGCTTTGTATTCAAATCAAAAATCAAATAGTCAATCAAAAAGAATTCCACGATACACATCTGGATAGTAGGTGTATAAATTTAGAATAAGTTCATTCAATAACATGTCTTTTTAACTTTTGCTGTTAAATATGTTTCAACATTATTTATTATCAGCGAACCTAACAATTGAAATGCGAGTTCATATTTCAAACCGTATTTTATTGCTATTAAAATGTCTGGGTCCATTTTAATTCGATTCAGGCCCGTAATACACGCCATTGAATACATCATGTGTGATGTTCCCCAGAGATATGCTGATGACGAAGTAAAACGGCCTGTCGACGGCGAATTCCAGCATATTGATGCCGGGCCCCATCATCACGCGCTGCATGTACTGTTGTTGGTCTGTCAAATAATTGATTTTGGAATTATTTTTCTGTGGTGCATCATTATATCTTGAAGATGCATTAACCATATGTTATTTCAATATTTTATAGCTTTTCATGAATAGACCGTAGATATTATTTGAAGCAAATAAACTAAAACGATCTACTCAAAAAAACTGAAGAGCTTAAAATTTAATCTATCTACTAATCTAAATTTTGAGTTAGTTCTATTGCAGTTTTTAGGTCTTACCGAAAACACCGACTCAAAATTGACCCAAACAAATATTAAATATACCTTAGGACTTACAACAGGACTTACAATAGGACTGACTCAAAATTAAAATTAGTTGTTGATCGCAACAACGTTTGTCTCGGTGCGGGAATCGAATCCGCCACATCTCCTTTCACTGCTGGCTACTCGCCCAGTGTGCCAAGGAGGCTGTTCGCGGGCTGGCTGTATGATTAAATCCTGACTCTCCATTAATTACATCCATTAAGTTACGAGTCTTTTGGATACAACAAACATTAGTCTAAACCCGCTGCCTCTCGTGTCTTTTACATACATACGCACGCCTGTAATCACCGAAGGGGTAGGCAGAGGTGTAGCCAGTACATCCACATTTCGCCGAGCGTATCTCCCCGTCCCCTATGTGATAGGGGGCGAGCCTATCGCCATACCGGGCACAAATTCCAGACTCCGGGCTAATACTGAACATTTCGTAATAGAAAAACCCAATACCACTTTACCCGACCCGGGGATCGAACCCGAGACCTCAGCGTTGGCCTCAATCGTAACGCGTACACATTACAACTGCGCCACGGAGGCAGTCAGTCGTGTCTTTTGATCTACCAATTAATATTGCTGCACATAGTTGCTACACATAGCAACTATAAGCATATTTATCACAATAAAATGCTGTAATTACAATTTTTCAATTATTTGCATCGACTTTTTACCTGATATTCCTGGTCGCATGGCGTGCCTCGCTACACCCATTTCATCCATCTCCAAAAATACCTTCTGTTTCGCTTTACTCAACCATATATTATTTGTGTTACCGTTTTTCTTTAATACCTCTTCAAGTCCGGACGAAGTGTTGTTGAAAATCTTCTTTACACCTATCTGAAAAGTAAACAGAGATAAAGAATATCTACCTATACTTGAAGCACAGTTATATTCTACAGAATGAAAAACCTTCACATTTTGAACCAAGAAATTGAGTTCAATCAACAAAAATGCATGTATGATTTAGGATTAGAAAAAGACACCCGATTTGTGTGGGACTGAGATTTTGAAATGAAATGTTGCAATCTTTGGGAATATGTGGGACGATGTATTTCGTTAATTCATTATTTTAGTAAGTAATAAGTCAGAAAACGAGTATGTGGGTCAGCTGACTATACCAAAAGCTATGGGAATTTCGGCCTTCGGAAATCTTACCGTATTAAACGCAACATTAGGCTGCGATTTCACGTTCAATTCTGTGAGATAGTGGTTCTGTCCCAGGCGTGGCGATCCACCCAAGGTGCAGACAAAATTGTTTGCAGCGATGCTTTTCCATTTGAAAACGTGAAATCTATGAATTTACCAGTTTTAAAAACTCAGTCCAGTCTATATGAGACTTAATTTTAAAGCGAGGGAGGAAGATTTTGAGTCTTGTCCACCGCATCATCTTCTTGGATGTTTTCAGCAAGTCTGGTTTTTTATAATGCTTCTCTAGGAATCCAGGTAGTCCCTGGGCACTGTTTGGTATAACGTAAGTTATTGATGTTCCCCAAGCTCCTAGGTAACATGTGAGTATCTGCAATTGGTATTTATTTTAAATGCATACAACAACAAAAAAACTCGCAGAAATAAGCGGATTTATTAGTAAAATACAATATTCCATCATAAGAGACATAATTGACAGCCTCCGTGGCGCAGCGGGCGAGTAGCCGGCTGCGAAGCGAGAGGCCGTGGGTTCGATTCCCGCACTGACACAAATGATTGTGTGATCCACAAAAATTTGTTTCGGGTCTGGGTGTTGTGGGACCGCAAGTCCCTCGTAGTTCCTGATACCCACGATACAGGTTTACCTAGTGTGGGGTCAGGACTATGTGTGTGACTGTTGGGTTTATTTATTTATTTATTTATAAGCGACGTTTTGTAGTAATTTGTCTTTTGAGATAATAAATTATTATCTTATAAATGTTATCTTTCTTGTAATTATTTGAATTTAAACGATTAGTAAACTTTATTAATATTCTGCGCTAGTGAGTCTTCATGGTAATTATTATTTTATCAGCATTTAGCTGCATATTTTAAATTAAAATTATTTCTGCCTCTGACTCGCTCGGTGGCGCAGTTGTAATGCGTACGAGTTACGACTGCTGTAGTAAGGTCTCGGGTTCGATCCCCGGGTCGGGTAAAGTGATATTGGGTTATTCTATTATGAAATGTTTAGTATCAACCCGGAGTCTAGCATTGCTCCCGATATGGCGATAGCCTCGCCCCCTAACACATCATGGGCCGGTAATAAGCTAATGTGAAATGTGGGTGTACTAGTTACATCTCTGCCTACCCTTTCGACAAGTACTGTCGTAAGTGCGTGTGTATGTATGTAAAATCATTTTTTTAATAATTTATTAAAAATTGCTAGATGTCAAACCACAAACCTTGAAATCATTAGCTTCGTCATCAAAGGAAAGAAATTCGTCGGTTTTTGATATCATCGGAATCGAAGTAATTTTCTTATTGTGGTGGTGGAACTTCTTGTTTGTGGTCAACCTTAGGTCGAAAGGAAACTCCCACGTAAGCTTAAATTTTGATTCAAATTATTTGATTAGTATAGCTTTAAGCCTGGTATTTATTAATCATATTCCTTTGCTCTTGTTTTGTTGTCTAATTTGATATTTGAATTAGATAGTTTTAGATAATATTTAGCGTACAGTAAGAAATTAATATAAGTTTTCTTGATCCCATATTATTTCCACAGATAATTTGATTTCATCTTTCTACCTCGATTTATCTTTTTCTCTAAATGAGTAGTACTAAAACCCATACATACTTTGAAGTGTGCTGCGCTCACTAAAACCATTGTGGTGTTCTTGTCAATATCATGCGTGTCAATAACGTCTCTAATCCTCTTGTAAGTTGCTGTCTCGATCTGAAATGCAATGTATACATCTGTAACAGCTAAGGTAAATTACGAACCGAGAAGTAGATCATGGCCTGATGGGAAGAGATAACTGCTGCGCCTAAACCTCCACGATACGATTGTCGTTGCATTCACATCCTTTTAAGAAAGCGTAAGCTCTTGATACATTTGCTTCTCGACGCAAAGGTGATGACGAGAAAAAAAAATATAGTATTTTTTTAAGTTTTAGTAAAGAATAATTATAATTCTATAATTATTTCTGCATAAACAAATAATGTAGCAATACTTGCGATTGCTGTAGAAGTGTGGATGTTCGTGTGGTGATCACTTACTATTAGATAAAGGCAGACTTCCGGGAGTCACGTCAAGCGTCAGATATGTCTTGTCTATTAACGCCCTACTGATAGAGTCAGTGGCCCCGTGCACCATTGAATGGTTTTCCATAGATTTATGTAGTACCTACGATCGTGCAGACACAGGAGTATTGTCGCTTCGTCACTGACGCGAGCGTATAACGCTCTTTTGCTGACTTTCTATTACAAAATAATCCGAAAACCAGTTTCAGAAAATCATTCAACTTACCCAGCGATTGATGAAAGATTGTGCTGCAGATGGATAGTTGAACCCTACTTTTTCAACCTGGACTCCGTAAAGTATACTGGAGTTCGTAATGAAATCTGGTTTGATATCATCTGTGTAGTTGACGTACATTTTATTAACAAGGGTCAGGTCTGCTTGTTTTAAGATGTCAAACACATTTTTGATTTCTGTGTAACATGACTTGACCTAGAATAAAATGTAGTGATTATCAGCCTTAGAATACTGTCTTATTGTAGGGAATGGACCCCCTATCTAATGAGAGGGTTTAGGCCTTAGTCCACCAACCTCGCCTAATGTGTGTTGGGAGACTTCGCCTACCTTCCAAATTCCTATTTAGTTTTCTCAGGTATGCAAGTTATCTTGTTATCCTTTCCCATTAAAGCGAATGACAGTAATAAATTCATAGGTAACTTCGAGAGTCAAAGCTGTGTTCCATGGAGGCTGCAATCGAACCCGCTATATCTATGTCCGGTAGTCCGTTCCACTCCCTGCTACTCTATTCACGTGAACACGATGAGTGAATAGTTATTATACGATACATTTGATTAGCCTCTGTACATCTCAGTACCTGATATTGGAGTCGAGATAAAAAAAAAATGTGGTAGAGCCACGCTGTAGACACTTTTGTCTATAGCATGAATGGACCGGCTAATCCGGGTCGTTACCACTATCTCACAGAAAACCGACGTAAAGTAGCAGCTTGCTGCTGCCTTTCGTAAGGTGAGTGAGATATCCGGAGGCCCAAGTCCCCTTCCCCTGCCATTCCCTTAATTATTTCCCTTTCAAGGTCAGCAACGCGCCAAAATTATTTTGGTATTGTGGGCGTACATGGGCGGTGGAGATCACTTACCTTCAGGTTACCCACTTGCTCGTTTGCCGGCCTATGCTATAAAAAAGCAATATATATGGGTGGCAATAATTCACTATCAGTCATAATGATGGCCTAATAAATTGTGGAACTTATATTGAATCAAGTAAAAATTCATAAAAATACTGGGAATTGATATGATTATTTTAAATGTTTCAAGATAGAATACTTACGGTTTCTTCATTTTTATAACCCAGTACTGAGAGGAGTTCCTGTTTAGCGTCACCGACAGCTATTGATGCTAACTTGCACAGCGGAAATCTCACGAACAATGTAGACACTGCTACACTTTGACCAGATTTAGCCCTCAGTGCATCCTTAAAATTACAAAATAATATAATGCTGATAATTTGCTAATCAAATTATGATCATGAAAACGGTATTATTCATCGAAGAAGCCTGAATCAGTTAATGATGAAGTCAATAATTATTAATGAAAGTAAGCTATGTATCTAATACTCTTAGGCGCGAAAACATAGAATTGAGATCTTGGTTGTTGATAATAGAATAAAATCTTTAAATTAATACGGAGTACGTGAAAGTCTAGCTATGGGCCGTTTGCGAAATCTAAAGGGTAAACAGTTACTTAGCGAATCAAAAATTACCAAAGCTAGTCTATTTCGTAAACTGTCATATACTGCTACTTTCGAGTTACAGCATACAAAATCAAATTGAACTGAGCTCCAAACTGAAATCATAAAAATAATTTTTATAATGTGACGTATTGTGGCGATTATTTCAAATCATCTTTTGCTTACGTTAACGTATTTTAATCATTATGTAAATTACCAATAAATACACAAAGAATGGCTGCACGCACCATTTTAATACTGGAAGAGTTTCATAACCTAACAAAATATTCAATACTAAAGTAGAGGTAATAAAATGGTTGTTAATATTATTTCATTGTTACGTAACGATTGTAATATTGTTAGCATTTTATTTGCTGCGGGTTTAAAAAAAAAAGTAAGAATATTTTTTATCGCTGGACTGAAAAAATCATTAATATAGTTACTGTTTCCATCATCATGCTCCTTTTGATATTGGATTACGAACAAAAAATAATCATTGTTGTTGATGATATCAAATAAATTTTTGTAAATACTTGATGCTAAATAGCACACAGAAACAGAGAGAGCAAACGAGCCTTCAATTCAAACTCATTTATTTTAGTAAATTATCAGGCAACAATTTCCACAACTTTCGAAAATTCCCAACAATCCGCAACAAAATTTACGATAGTATGTAAATCTATCGAATACAGAACGCAATACCGTAGAAGCTACAATTTAAAAAGGTATAGACGACAAAGGCATGATAGATAAGTCTCCACGAGGCTCCATAAGAGGAAGATAATGCCACGGAGTGTCCCGGCCCAGCGCTTTGACGGGCGAATCAAATAAGTCGGGGCTAGAAGAGAATAGTAATAAAATTGAACCGAGCTCCTGGCCAGATGTAGCTACCGATTTATCGCTGCTTTAGGATGGGAGTGTATTGGGTGGAATGGATTTTTGATATATTGTGATAGTTTGTGTATTTATGTACCAAATATTTTGTATAAATTATAATAGTAAAGATTTGGTCGTCTAGAGAATTAAGCTGTTTCAGTTTTTAAATGAGCAACTAGAGTTGTACCTATTCTTCTCTGGCGAAACTGCCTTCCAAACTAAGAAATTTATTTGTGTTATAAAAATAACATTTTATGCATTCAATAAAAATATTTTTATGTACGGGTGAGCTAAAATGCAGGGGCTATTAAATGTAATCTTGGATATGTCTGAATGAGTTCAATTTAGATAGCCACTTCAATGAGATTACAGAGTAAGATCAGAGAATATGAAATAAATCTGGGGGACATACCTTTGATTAATTCGTGTAATTTTAATCTTTGTAATCTTAGCATTATGAGATTTTAGAGTTTCAAACCCTACTATTCACACGGTTCTTTTGAAACTGTTCAAAAGCAGTTTTTAAACTGTACGTACCTCTATATATTATTTCTCAAAGGTGTTTTTTTGTCGGAACGCCATAATTTCCATATTTCTTCATCAATTTTAATAATTCAAACACCATTTTAAAGCTTATGTTTCCTGCTATTGACGAAAAATAGACAAATATTTTAAAAGTATAGTATTTACTAAAAAAAAGATGAAAAGTTATCAGTGCCATCTGTTGACAGTATAATCAACTAATTTGTAATTTGTACTATTTTTTAATTTCTATTATATTACGTAACTGACCACTATCGGTGCGAAATATTCGCACGGGTCACCTAGTAAGTTTATTATTTATCAAAACAGGTGATTTTATCAAGCTACCTTAAAAAAAGAAGGCGAAATTCTTGTTCTCAATACACCACCAGCACATTCGACTCGTCGCCGCTCGCTCGCTTACACATTCTTCGAACTGCATTCAATATGTTACCCGGCATATTGTCTTTAACAGCTCCATTATACTGACGATAGATTGTGTGGAAACCCCGCGATCCTCTGCGCCTTGCCTCGTTCCCGCCTAGCCTCGCGCCTCGCCTCGCCTCGCCGAGATATTGCGAACGCCTCTATACGATATGAATATTTTTTTTATTTATAGTATTGGATTTCCGTCTTTAATGCATGGTTTATGAGAGGCTGTATGTTCAGATGGTGGCATATATTTGCATATATTTCCAGACTCCGGGTTGATACTAAGCATTTCATGATAGAAAAACCCAATATCACTTTACCCGACCCGGAAATCAAACCTGAGACCTCAGCGTTAGCCTCAGTCGCAACGCATACGCATTACAACTGCGCCACCGAGCAGTCATTGCCGACCAGCAGAACTTTAATCGTACTGGACTTAGTTGGAAGGAATTAAAATAGTAAAAAATACTTTTTTATAGCAAAGGCCGGCAAACGTGCAAGTGGGTCACCTGATGGTAAGTGATCTCCACCGCCCATGTATGTCCACAATATCAGAAAACTCATGGGTGTGTTGCCGACCTTAAAGGTAAGGGATAATTAAGGGATTCGGAAGAGGAGCGGGATTTGGGCTACCAGATATCTCACTCACCGTACGAAATATAATATGGGGTCCTTTAAACGGAGTGTGAAGAAGCAATTAGGCAGACCGGCATAATTTTGCCGACCTACGATAGACACATCGTCTGTCGTTGGTCGACAGTTTTTTTGGATTGCGCTACACTTACCATCAGGTGTAGCGTAGTCACTTTGCCGAGCGAGGATAAAAAAAAGAAATGCAGCATCAAGCCGCTACTTTACTTTGGTTTTCTGTGAGACAGTAGTAATTATCCGGTCAAGCTGGACTATTCGTGCTGTAAATAAAACTCTCCAAAACACGGCTCTACCACTCAATATCTCTTCCACGCTTCGCATATATCCCCCAACATTCAAAGAAGTCCAACATTTAAATCCCGTACCGCAGATTATACACAAATCCTCATTTTAATAACGAACCTTAACGCAAAATATCAACACGGCCGTGCCGTAAACCATAAACCGAAAGCATTTCATCAGAAAACCACGTTCGCATATAATTGAATGAATATTCAAGCTTCTTAATCAATAGAGGCATTACCGAGGTCCTGTGGAAGCATTCAGCAGCCTGTGAAATTGGACTAGAATAGACAGAGATGGATAGATGGGTATCGTTCAGGAGTGAGTGGGAAGGTGAACGGAGCGAGCTTTTATAAATCATTTTTCCTGGCACGGACGAGATTTAGGCTGGATGAGGAGTTGCGATTGGTTTATTTTACAGTTTTTGGCAGAAATGTGTTTTAATATTTAAATGGAAGTCAAAATCGGGATGTTAAATTATGTCTACACTGATGTATTTTTTCGGGCATTATTTACCACAGCCATTGTTCACAGCCTCGGTGGTGTAGAGGTTGAGCAGCCAGCTGCGAAGCGAGAAGCCGTGGGTTCGATTCCCGCACCGAGACCAATGTTTGTGTGATCCACAAATACTTGTTTCGGGTGTGGGTGTTGTGGGACTGCAAGCCTTTCGTAGTTCCTGATATATAAATTAAATTAGTAAGAGGTGAGGACTATGTGTGTGACTAATGTGTGTATTTATTTATTATTATTTCATCTATGTATTCATAAGAATGGACATAATGCCCATAATAATGGCATATAATAAGTCTTGTTAAAATCAGTTAACTCGATCCGAAAGTATAGTTTTACACTTTTTTAATACGCGGTACCAATCAATATACAGTAAAAATATATTTTATTTTTACTTTTTTTTTATTAGATTGAATGACAAGACGAGCAGGTCGCTCGCCTGATGGTAAGCGCCACGCCTGCCCATAAACAGAAGCAACGCCACACAGAACTAAAGTATTGCAATGTGGAATGGAAATACTAAATGAAATTAATTTAAAAAAAAACTTTATACTTATTGCTTTGAGAATACGGGCGTTACGGTATATATGGTTGTGTAAAATGTAAATTGATCGAGATGATATTATTGTTTTGTCATATCGACAAATTCTTTTAAAATTGTAATTATAGTCAAGTGGTGAATTATAACATATTTTATACATCTATATGCTGTAGGTGGCGACTGGTCTTTTAAACAATCAACTTCTAAATTTAACATATTTAGAATTTAAATTGTGTTCCTCAATCGTTCGTTTACAGCGTGCCTTAGTTGATAAAACGCTGAATTGCGATTATTTCTCTTTGCGTTTAGTTAATCAATTATTCTAATGTTGTTGGGCGAGACGTGTGCACATTTGTGTTTCCATCCAACGTTTTTTATCTAACGAGCTCACCAGCTAGCGTTGCATTTCTATCTGCTTTTTAACTTACATGTGTCAAAATTTCGTTTAAAAATATCGGATTGAATAATGAATTGCTGAGCTCTTTCAGATATTGACATTTTAAGACTCTATTTTTATGAGTGCATTGTGTTTTTCTTTCTTATGGTTAGATTTTTTTAAATTTTCGTTTTATATACAATTTTCATACCCCCTTACTTGCCTTGTTTCCCCTCTAAAAAACTCACAAACTTACATACTGTACTTTTTTAGTATTCGTTTGGATTAAAAACGAATATTAATTTCGTTCGTTCCATTATTTCTAGATTCAAAATTCTCCTCTCACATATAGAAAACGACTATACCACACTAATTCATACCCACACAATAACTTAGATAAAATAAAGTTTTCAACAACCGTCGATGCTATTCATCCAAAATTAGAACGCGAATCATTCGAGTCCAGTTTGCACGGAAAAGTTGAAAAACACTTGTTGAATAAAAAGACATCAAATCAACGGCACGGCAGAAGTAATAACTGTTCCAAAAGGTAAAAAAAATATTGCAAATTAAACGTGTCACGTGTGACGGAATAGGAAAAAACGGTAGAAAATGAGTCACCAGGGCAGCTATCAATCGGCACGTTCAATCAACTATCAAAGTGCAAAAAGTGAAGGCATCCCGTCCTGCCCCGGGACGCCCGGGACAGACCCGTGCTAATAAGTTTGTGCACTCTTGCATGGCGAAACGGAATTGCACCAATTCCCCCTTAAATTTCGCATTCGCTAGATCGAAAACGGTGTTTTTTTACGTTTTTACTCTTACGTTTACGCTCTTTTTCCGTTGGCGCGTTATTTTTCACTGACTTTATCATTGTTAGGCTTTGGTTAGTGATAGGATTTGTTTGATGTGAAGTCATTTATTAATTGATCGGGTCTGTCAGAAACATTCGGTGTATCACCTTGATTAATGTAGAAAAACTCAAGAAAGAGAGACAATAGTTATATAATTATTTGAATCGATTGGAATTAGAACTACTTAACGTGAAAGATCAGCAATAGCCCGTGAAATTCAATTTAAATTTAGTTTAAGAAAATTGTAGCTCGATCCTTCGATTAAATATGGATAAAGATGATTTTGCGCAAATAATCACCATGTGTATACGGAATAATAAAAATGAATACTATAAACATTGCTTCTAGAGTTAATTAATATCCAAAATGACTAGAGAAAAAAATAAGTTTCTTTCACCTTAAGTAATAGACGCAACGAACTAGGTCAAAAACGAAATAGGTAGATATTTTTAAATAGACTTGAGCATCTTCCGTCGGGCCAATAGTATCCCGATAGCTCTCATGCCATCCTCTAATACGTCAGGCCAGCGTGTTTAGTCAATTAATCCATACTTTTATTAGTATTTCATTAAATTCAAACCTATTCAAAAGTTATTGAGATCCATAATAAAACATTCAAATGCCACTTATACAAGGCTGTTGGTATAGACAAATTTTGTTTCAAACGGCACCGTATCAACCAGAATCCTCTTACCCTCATTGGTATACTGGAGAAATACAGCGCACCGTGCATTATCGTTGGCCAGTTTCTGGGCTATTTGAATTTCAATGGCACTGTTCGTGAATTCGGCACTGTTTGTTTTCTGATGGGCTTAACTTGCGATATTGTTTGAGAGGTATTGTTTAGTGATGCAAGAGTAATGTAATATTTTAAAGTGGTTGGAATTTCTAGTGTTAATTTTAATTTTAATTGTAAGAAACATCGACCTGCGTTCCATGACAGGTCTTACAGACGTTGGTATGAAAACCGCCAGGCTTAAGTGGGACTCGGCCGGCCATGTATGTCGAATGAATCCAGACAGATGGGCCAAAAATATTACAGACTGGTCACCAACTGATGGTTACCGACGACGTGGGCGACCTAGGAAGAGATGGAGAGACGACATTGTCAACTTTTCTCCAAAGTGGCAAGAGATCGCCCAGGACCGTGACAAGTGGCAGAAGTTGGGGGAGGCCTTTGCCCAGCAGTGGAACACTAAGTAGGCTAACAAAAAAAAAAAAAAAAAAATCAGGTCACTACATTGACAACTTAATGAGCAATACTTTGGGTATTAAAAATCCAAAAATAATGTTTATATCCAGATTGCTTCACAAAATTTATTACATTGAAAACCCTTAAAATCTTCACACACACACATGTGAGTGGTAGAGTCACGCAGTAGACACCTTTGTCTACAGCATGAATGGGCCGGCTCGTCCGGGTCGTTACCACTATCTCACAGAAAACCAACGTAAAGTAACAGCTTGCTGCTACATTTCGTACGGTGAGTGAGATATCCGGAGGCCCAAATTTCCCTCCCCTTTCCAATCCCTTTTTTATCCCTTTCCTTTAAGGTTGGCAATGCGCCCATGATTCTTTAGAGCTGTGGGCGTATATGGGCGGTGAAGATCACTTACCATCAGGTGAACCACTTGCTCATTACCGACCTATGCCATAAAAAAAAACGAAACTCTCATAGAAAAACGGATGTGAAATAATAGCTTACTGCTGCATATCGTACGGTGAGTGCGATTTTGGGAGTCTATCCGTCACCCCCTCCTTACCTTTAAGGTCGGCAAACACCCACGATTCTTATGGTATTTAAAGGTCCCATCAGAATACTCATTTGCTAACTTCTGGCTATACAACGAACGTGCAAATTACATTAATATTGACATAATACTGTACATGGTAAATAAAACTTTCATATGGCGTTCCTACTATTCCAGGAGTGCTTTGCCAGTCTCGTCACACATAAAAAAAACTACCTTGTTTCATAAATTAAGTTAAATGTTCCTTCTGTATAAATAGGTTATCTAGCAGAAAACCCTCAATATTTATTGCAATATTCAATCGCATTGTATACATATGACTTAACATGGACATCGAACACGTCCTTGCTACGATCTTGAGCAATAAATCTATGGGTGAAGGGGCTTAGCCCGGACGATCCCCGGTCCGGCTCCGGTCCGATATCTTCACGCTCCACTGACACCTTTATCTCCGCATTGACTCCAATACAGAATGTATGGTGCGCACTTAATGCCCGCCCCTTGTGCGATTATTTGCCTTATTTAAAATATTGGGAAATACCTTAAAATACTGCTTATTTTTTATATTAGATTTAGTGGGATTTATGAATTTTTATTGGTTTTTTTATTTTACATACATACGCACTCACGCCTGTTATCCCCTAAGGGGTAGGCAGAGGTGTAACCAGTACACCCACATTTCGCCGAGCGTATTTCCGTCCCTTATGTGATAGGTGGCGAGCCTATCGCCATACCGGGCACAAATTCCAGACTCCGGGCTGATACTGAGCATATCGTAATAGAAAAACCCAATACCACTTTACCCGACCCGGGGATCGAACCCGAGACCTCAGCGTTGACCTCAATCGTAACGCGTATGCATTACAATTGCGCCACCGAGGCAGTTTTTTTATTTTATTTTAGAAAATAATTGGTATGTCGTTCTTTAAATGCCTCTCTCATAATTTGCCGTGCTCTACACACATTTAGACACATATACGAATTCTTATATGAAACCTTATCTTTTACATAACACCTCTGCAAGCATTTATGGGTTACAATAACATTGAATTTTAATTTTGGTTCATTGCATTTAGTCATTGCTGGGTCATACTCACAAAAAGTGTACATTTTAAATTTGTAACTAAACTGATAGATAACGATACTGAGAATATCCGTTAAGAAACTGATGTCATAAGGCATAGTACACATAGTAAAGTGGGCTGTGGTCGGCGGACGTTCTCAGCCTCTCCTGGCCATCGGGCCTCCTGGCGCTGGGAATTCTTCTCCGCTCGAGGCGGCGTTGATCCCATCGCGGCTGCAAGTGTTTATTTATTTTTTAGTGGGTGGACTCTCCCCCGGCTGCTCCCTCTGATACTTTTAATTCAGAGATTGTCTACCTGAAGAATTCACATACATTTATTTTAAAAACTCATCAATATAAAAAATTTGGATTTTACAACTTTTAGTATGCCTGAAAAAATAAAAATCTAACTACATACATAAGACATACTTTTAAAACTGAGTTTTATCTGATTTAATAAAAATTACATGTATACGGTCTTAGATAATAACGTGTCTTCCTCGCGAAACCAGCTTGTCCGTGGCAACTAGGAACATATAATCTAATATTACACACTGTAGTTGCCCTTGTCTACTTGTTTCCTTTTATCACATTACACGCTATTTCTTTACAATATTTAACGAACTTAGGTCTAATAACATTATCTTCCAACATACCGCTCAGATTATCTTTCTTTACAATTTGGTCAACCTCTATTTCAAGGTTAGTTCGTTTATACAGATATATTGGGCATTCAGTCAACACGTGTACCACGTCTTCTGTGGCCGCTGGGTCACAGATACATGAGGGGCTCTCCTTGCACTTGAAGCGATTCAAATACTCGGAGAATCCCCCATGGCCCGTGAAGACTTGCGTGAGGACCGGGTCCACCGGCATCTTCTTGATCACTTTATGGGCTACCCTAGCATCAGGGCCTCCTTTTTAGGGTGGTAGCCGCCGACTTCACGAGCTCGTCCGCACGCTCGTTCCCTGCCAACCCCACGTGCGCCTTAACCCAAAAGAGGTTAAAGATTTTACCGCGCTCTTTGGTCTCATTCAACATTTTTGTGATGTCGAATGCTATGGGGTGGCTGCTGCAAGTGATTGAGCGCCACCGCTTCCGACCGTGGTCGGATTCGGTCGCCCCAAGCTCCCTGCAATTATAATTGGCAGCGGTGGCTTCCTCGGGGGCAGACCCCAAAGATTCCACCGTCTCCAAACTCCCAACGGATTCAGGATGCGACCCCATTAGGACTTCCGCATACGCGGGCCTGACGGGCAGGGCCAGGATACAGATACGAGGGGGTTGGATGTGACCTATCCTTTGTGGCGCCCTCGGGACTGGACTCCCTCCAGCCATTCATCCCATCGGCGGGCACTAGAGCCTTAAGATTGGAGTTTTTTGAGTAGGTTGTCTCTGAGGCGATCCCCGTGCTCGGCAAATAACCGGGGTGAAGGATTGTCCGACGCCGACCAAAGTCGGGTGCACTTGGCAAACACGTCGCACTGGGCCCACGGCCTTTTCTCGTGCTTTTTTATAGAGTTTGTCTTCCTCGCGATCCCCACGAAGGCGAACCCCGTTCCTGATACAGTCGGGGTTACAGTTTGTCTTTATTCGCGTCCTTCAACTCTCTCCTGGTCAGAAAGTCGAGGAGCGGATTCTGCGTATCAGGTCGTTAGCCGTCCAGCAATTCCTGCGGAAGAGCTGGCCGATGCCCAGGGTACATCGTCCCGACGGCTGAGCGTTCCCATATACAGGTACCTACGTAAGTTTTTGTTTTTGTGACCTAAACTTAACAATTTCTCAGTTTCATAACGTAACGCAATATAACGAAAATAAGAATGAATTCTGAGAATTTATAACATCTAAAAATATTTTTACATAAACCACATGCTGTATAAACAAGCATTGGGCGTAATCCTTAAGATATTACAAAAAATAACAAAAGGACATAGTTAATAAACAAACTACTTAACAAAATAACAGTCGTTTATCATCCTGAGATATATTTTTGTAAATAAAGTGATGATATACGTTTTGACTCTACGACTACGGCGAAAACAATAACCGCCGCCGACAGTGGTTTTGAAATAAACAATAGTGTTCACAGAATAGAAAAAGATATTTATACCATTTTAAATAACTGCGTTCTCAATTATATTGCATGTTGCTAACCCTGAGTAACGAAACGTCATAATTTTGGAACAAGATTAATTTAATTAAAATATATATTTTTTTTAATGATTTACGAATAAAAATTGTTCCTATTTAATTGCTTGATTCGGAAAGAGTAATATGGCCACAGTCAAAGTTAAATAAAGCGATTAATAATCGTAACAATGAATCTTCGAACAAGTAAAATAGTCACTGGGACACTACAAAAATGTAAGAAAAGATTTTTTAAACAAATTTGACTCCATAAATTTACTATTTTAAGAAAAGTTAAAATTAAAATACTATAAAAATCTTCACATTAATAGACTAATTTAACAATAAGGGAGAAAAAAATGTATAATATTTATAAAATAAGATATTTATTAAATTATGAAGTAGTGGGACAAGAAAAGATACCAAATGTACACTTTTTCTGAGTTTGACCCTGCTACGTCTTCTTAAAAGGAGATTCTCAATTCGGTGCGTATATTTTTTTGGTTTTTTATGTATGTACATCGATTGCTTGGCCAATTGCGGACGGAAAAAAAAACATTCGATAGAGTTTAGCTGCGATGTGTTTCCATATAAATTTGGTTAAAATCTTAATGACGGAATACGAAGTAAAAAAAAAAAATACTTCTCAACGGACAAAGTACCCTCATCGCGATTGAGTAATTGTATTGGAATTTACTTGCTATTGCTGTAACTACCACTATTGATTTGAATAGTAAAATAAGTTTTAACAAAACTTAGAAACCGACTTCAAAATTAAAATACTGATTAGTCAAAAATAACAATTTCTATAGGTTTCTTTGGAGTCGGTGCAATTTTATTTGACCCGCAGCGGCACAGGCATTGACTATAAAGAGCCCTATAGAATTTTTTATTTATGACATTTCAGTATTTTGATTTTGCAGTCGGTTTGTAAGTGTTAAGTTTTTTTTTATCCTGGCTCGACAAAGTGACTACGCTACACCTGGTGGTAAATGCAGCGCAATCCATGAATACTGTCGACCAACGATGGACACTGAATCTATCGCAGATCGGCAGAATTATGCCGGCCTGCTTAATGGCTTCTTCACACCCCGTTTAAAGGATCCCATGTTATAGGAAGGAGGAAACACGTGCTCCGGCAAACTATTCCATAGCTTTATGGTCCGACAGAAGTAAGATTTTGCGAACTTATTGGTCCGAGCCGTGATGGAAGAGACCACGAAGCTATGGTTTCGCAAGCCAGAACGCGTGGTCTTGTTAAGGAAAGGTGAGGAAGGTATAAGTTCAAACAATTCTTCAGAGAATTCACCGTGATACAAACGATATCAATTAAATAATTTTCCGTCTGAGATTTGGATTCACACCACTTCAGAGCACTGATCGTACCATTACAGTGTTTATATCAAGGGGTTTGACACGGCTCACAGGTCCTAATTTTGAATTCTATTAATAAAACATCTTTGATGAAAAACTCTCGTACTTGTTTGAAAATAATTAATTAGGGAGCTATTTTCAAGATTTTCAGCTTTGTCTTAATGAACGCTTCAATAGCTATTACTCGCTGTCTAATTATATTATTTTAATAGTTCTCTCGTAGTTGTTATTTATTTTTAATGAGGAATAGCGTTCATTGTTTATTAAATATTATTTTTGATATAATTTTCTGAACATTAAAATATAAGTTGGTCAACATAGTACACCAACTTATTAACCTCTGCCAAAAAAGAAGGGTATTATAAGTTTGACTCCTTTCTCTACATGTGGGTGTGTGTATTGATTTGTGGCATCGAAGCGCTTATAGACCAAGAGCCCACGACGGCCAGACCTTCGTTGTTTTATAAAAGCTGAAAATTTCTTAGAGCATGTCCCCAACTCAAGTAAGAACAATCAGCGAATATGGAGTTGGGATTGTGGTTACTTGGGCAGGTAACAGGTAGTAAAGTTGTATAAAATAGTACTTCAAATTCGTTAAGCATATAGCTTAATTTTTTATATTTTCTTCGGAATAACATTAGAAATCACGTCATCGTATCATAGTACGGTTGCAACTCCTTGCCAGACGGGGTGTCAACTTTACAAACTTTAATAACATACATACGCACTCACGCCTGTAATCCCCGAAGGGGTAGGCAGAGGTGTAACCAGTACACCCACATTTCGCCGAGCGTATCTCCGTCCCTTATGTGATAGGGGGCGAGCCTATCGCCATACCGGGCACAAATTCCAGACTCCGGGCTGATACTGAGCATTTCCTAATAGAAAAACCCATTACCACTTTACCCGACCCGGGGATCGAACCCAAGATCTCAGTGTTGGCCTCAATCGTAACGCGTACGCATTACAACTGCGCCACCGAGGCAGTCACTTTAATAAGTTATTATAATTATACTTTCGTTATAGTATAAAATAGTATAGTTTCACCTCTACCTACCCCTCCGGGGATTACAGACATGGGTTCGTATTTATGTACTATGTATGTATGATGTTTGATTTTCAAAATGGTTTGCTATAAGAGGATACAAGTGGATGTACTCAGGAAATCATTTTTGCGGTTATTATATAGGGGCAAAACCGGCTGCGTAACCCCATCGAAATAAGATGAAAAAATAAATCATGTAAAAAAAGGGGGCGAGACTATAAAAGTCTGTGCAGCTCATTCATTCATCAATTCATCAAAATTGTTTCATGATCTCTAGTTGACACTTAATACGTCAAATTTTTTGCTCGGTACAGAACGTCGTATCTCGATTTAGACATTTAATATTTAGACATTAACTTTTATTAAATAAAGCTGATTTTGACTTGAACTCAAAAACTTACGGTTTGCAGCCTAAGTACGCTGCCACTAGATCAATAAGGCGATTAAAGTAGAAATAATGTACAATTTAACATTTTGAACTCCGTGAATAATTTCCATACTTAATTTGTCAGATAGGTCTTCAAAATATGACATTCCCCGTTGTAATGAACCTATTACAGGGAGTAATGTAGCGTGGTATGACATCATTTTTTAGACTAAACGAACGTGTGACATATGAATACATTTTCTTTTATTACGTGATTTTTATTAATCTTATGGCAGCCTGTCCTGGTTTTAAATCTCAGGGAGAGTAATCACAATTTTGTGTTTGAGTTTATTATCCGAAAAATTACATAAGTTGCTTGATTGGAATTTATAATTGACTAGCTGTCCCGCGCGGATTCACCCGCAGCTACAGCAGCGCTACCTACCGAGTCTAATTGTGAATCTAAGCCATCCTGGGTGCCACCCAAACGCATACAAAAAAAAACCGTCAAATCGGTCCAGCCGTTTAAAAGGAGTTCAGTCACATACACACGTACAGTAGAATTATATATACAACGTGTTATAGAAAGGGGCGGGCAAATTTAAGCAATGTATAGTGTAGGGTATGTGTATTTTATCTCCCATAGTACCAATTCCGATTGCAATCCTAGAACAATAATTATAGAATTTTCTTTTTTATCGAATGAGTAACATGTCGATATCGACTTTCAACTTTGGACAACACTAAATGATAAACAATGATACTATAAACCTCCTTTCATTTATTTATTTTATAATTAAAAAAAACATTAAACATTTGTCAAATGTCAATATTTATTTGACGCAGTCAGTTTGGCAATTTCTGATTTTATGAAGTATGATGAATTACGAGTTCTTAAGTTGTATTTGACTAAAATCAAGTATTATGTATTAGTAATTTGTGTTGGTGTAACTAATAACAGCTTTTAAGAGGATCGTCGACTGTATTAAACCAAATTCATAGATGGATGACCCGAGAATGAAGTCCTTAACATGCTTCTAGAGGATGGTACTCATATCTTCTTCAGCACACAGTCTCTTTCAAGTATTAATTTGTGTTTAAATTCTAAGTTACGTACGTATGTCCGTAGAATTACGTACATCTTATTCAAGTTTATTAAAAAGTGTGTGTCGTTCATAATAATTAATAGTGATGTCATCAATCTTATCGATCTTAATAAACGAGTGATGAAAATGAAAGTGAAATTATTGGATGTCTTGGTTTTGAAAAGATCCGGTACATAAGTACGAATTTTAAGGTGCATGTAATGACCCTAAAATATGACCACACCTTTCTGTAACACGTTGTATAAAGATAGAGCGAAAGGATAAATATAAGGCGTCACCTATCATATCACATCATGGGACGGAAATAAGCTCAGCAAACCGTGAAGCATGTATCAATTCACGTTGCATTTTGAAAGTAGCGACACTATTTTTTATACATTTTTTCTCTCATATTCCATCATCTTCAACAAAACATGGAACCTTCGGGTAAACCCTACCGACTACAATAGGATTATCAAAATCTGTCCTTTGGCGTGTTTTTATAGCATAGGCCGGCAAACGAGCAAGTGGGTCACCTGATGTTAAGTGATCTCCAACGCCCATGTACGCTCACAATATCAAAAGAATTATGGGTGCGTTGCCGACCTTAAAGGAAAGGGAAAATTAAGGAATTGGGAAGTGGAGGAGGTTTGGGTCTCCGGATATCTCACTAACCGTACGAAACGCAGCACCAAGCTGCTACTTTACGCCGGTTTTTTGTGAGACAGTGGTAATGACCCGGACGAGCCGGCCCATTCGTGCTGTAGACAAAAGTGTCTACAGCGTGGCTCTATCACTCAAAACTGTGTATAAAATCGACGGTAGGCAGTGGCTTTGCTGTGCCCTGGCATTACAGAAGTCTATGGGTGGCGGTGACTACTTACCATCAGGTGGCCCGTTTGCTCTTCTGCCTATCCAGGCAGTAAAAAAAACTGTTTATGTAATAAAAAAATTAAGACGAATTGAACCTCCTCTTTATTTGAAGTAGATCAATAACATATCGCAAAAGTATCTCTAATAAAATTAATCCCTAAGACAAACGAACAGAAGTACATTTTCATGTTAATTTGAAAAGTGGAAAAGAAAAATCCTAATCGCCAAGTTTGTATTGTTGGTTTTAAGAGGGGTGGGGGGAAAAAATTGTACCAACTTTGGAGATTTCCATCTACGTACATTTCGATTTAAGAAGTTTGCTGACAATTTGCAAAATGAATAATAAATGAATGATTATCCGCAAATAAACCCGAGAACGCTTTTAGAAACTGTATTTAAGATTTTCATACTTTTGAATATGAATTTGCCTTTTTTAATTTTAAGTGCGCCGTGTTTGAGGGTACTTAGCGGGAATGTATTTGAATTCATTTGCAAATTATTTAACGCTTCGTCATAATTACATTATTGAAGTTTCTTTTTCCTAGTTTCTTTTGGTGTTACTTATCTACCATGTAATCAAACTTCAAACCGTCTTTAGACAACCTTTGGGGTTCCTAAAACCACTTCGCTTAGTGTCTTCCTTCAGCTCCATACATTCATGGGGTGTATAAGTTGAGAGTAGCTGACAGTGTAGTGGATAAGAAAATAAATATTTTAAGGAGTCATAACGGATGTGAGTACTGTAACAAAGAATTTGAATTGTATCTCAAAAAGGAAGGTATCACTCATCAAAGAAGTAACCCATATACTCCTGAGCAGAATGGCTTATCAGAAAGGAATAATCGCACAATTGTAGAGAAAGCTTGCTTGCTTGTTTTTTGATGCGAATTTGGGTAAAGAGCTCTGGGCGGAGGCAACAAATACTGCGGTTTATTTACAAAATCGTACCGTGTTTCCTGCTTTAAGTGAAAAGACTCCTTATGAAATCTGGACAGGATGTAAACCAGACATAAGTCACTTACGCATATTTGGTAGCAGTGTTATGGTCCATGTGGCTAAAGAGAAACGCCAGAAATGGGACAGAAAATCTGAGAAGCAGATACTTATAGGCTATCCAGATGACATCAAAGGTTACCGAATTTATAATCCCAGCACGAGACGAGTCACAACTAGCCGAGACGTAATCATCATGGAAGATGAAAAGAACCTTGAGGTCAGTGTACCAATTACTGAAAGTGGAGAAAACTCAAGTTCAGTAGGGGACGCTACTGACAAGAATACATCAAGTTCAGAGGTTGTAACTGGTGATGAGGAAACACTACTTGGAGAGACTTCAGATGACTCTTATATCCCTAGTGATTATGAAGATGCTTATGACACAAATGAGCAGCGTGAAAAATCATGCAGAATCACAAAGAAGCCTGAGAGGTATGGCATGTCAAATATCTGTATTCCAGAGGAAATGTTTGATGTTGCAAGTGGACTATCTCTTGAAAAGGCGTTACTGGGACCAGAAAAAGAACAGTGGTTATCGGCAGTGAAAAAGGAAATTCAATGTTTTGAAGACAATAATGCATGGAAGTTAGTAGATATGCCAACAGGTAGTGAAACTGTAGTGAAGTGTGAGTGGGTACTGCGTAAAAAACTGGACAGTGATAATAATGTCTGTTATCGTGCACGTTTGGTAGCCAAGGGCTATATGCAGAAGCAAAATGTGGACTATTCAGAGATTTTTCGTCTGTGGTTAGGCATTCAACTCTGAGACTATTATTTGCATTGTCTGTTAAACTTAAGTTAGATGTAACACATCTTGATGTCACTACGGCATTCCTAAACGAGGACCTTGAGGAAACTATTTATATGCAAACACCAGATTGTTTGTTAGATTCTCAAAATAGTAATAAAGTACTTAAATTGAATAGAGCAATTTATGGGCTGAAGCAATCCTCTAGGGCCTGGTACAGGAAGGTTGACGAGTGTTTAGTTGGTATTGGTTAGAAACGCTCTAATTTGGAACCATGTTTGTATACTAAAAATAAGGGTCATAAAAAGACAATAGTAGCCTTGTATGTTGATGATTTTTTTTGTATTTTCAAGTGGTAATGTTGAATGTAATCATTTAAAAATGTATTAAGTTCAAAATTTAAATTAAAGGATTTAGGGCAGGTTAAAATTGTTTAGGAATGACGGTTAATATTGATAAAGTTAATGGAACAGTTACTTTAAGCCAAGAAAATTATGTTGATCAATTGTTAAATAGATTTAATATGGCAGATTGTAAAGTAGCTGATACACCTTTAGAAACTAAGTTTAATATAAATGTAACAAATAAAAGTTGATAAAGCAAATACCTTATCAGCAACTTATAGGCGGACTTATGTATTTAGCAGTTCTGACTAGACCTGACATTTCATTTCCAGTAAGTTTTCTAAGTCAATTTAATAATTGTTTTAACAGTGAAACTTGGGCATATGCTAAATGAATTTTGAAATATCTTAAGAAAACTAAACATTTTGGGTTGAAATATTCTAGATGTAGTAGTTCAAAATTAGAAGGGTTTGTAGATGCAGATTGGGGGAAAAATGTCGTAGACCGAAGGTCTTATACAGGTTTATGTTTTATGTTAGCTGGTAGTGTTATTTCATGGGAGGCAAAGAAGCAAAAAACAGTTGCCCTCTCAAGTACAGAAGCTGAATTCATGGGAATAGCTGAAGTATGTAAAGAAGCTATTTATTTGCAAAATTTGTCAAAGGAAATAACTGATAAATCATACACTGTGACTTTATTTAATGATAACCAGGGTGCACTTAAGCTGTCCTCAAATAATTGTTTTAATAAAAGAACCAAGCATATAGATATCCGATATAATTTTTTCAAAGAATGTGTGGATGATAAAATTGTAGAATTAAAATATTTGGAAACAGCTGAAATGCCAGCAGATTTGTTTACAAAGGGTTTGGGCAAAGTCAAGCATTATTATTTTATGCAGTTGTTAGGTATACAGGGTGTTAAAAGATAGTAATATTAGTATTTGGTTATTGCTGTGTATCTATATTATTTTGATAAGTGAGGGTGTTAGTTTTATATCAAAATTATATACTAGTAGCGCCATCTATTGATCTTGTTTAATACTATGGTAGGTTGAATGTGTAATGTATGGATATAATGTTTTAAATAAATACTCGTTCATTCGCTTTGTCTCCTCGTCAACTCGTGTTTGAATTATAGTGAATATCTATACAAATACATAAAATTGAAGTGTCTGTTTGTAATATTAAAATAATCGCTTTTTACTACATGCATATGAATGTATATACGGTACATATACCAAAATAACATATTTTCAATTTTTGTCTGTTTATCTGTTTGTTCCGGCTAATCTCCGGAACGGCTGGACCCATTTTGACGGGACTTTCACTGGCAGATAGCTGATGTAATAAGGAGTAACTTAGGCACTTCGTTATCCCGGAAAATGTCATTCACGCGGGCGGAGCCGCAAGCAAAAGCTAGTATACATATATACGTACTCACGCATGTAAACCTCGAAGGGTTGAGGATTTTTTGGACTGTTAGACCCCACGCTATAGATACTTTTGTCTACAGCATGATTGAGCCGGCTCGTCCGGGTCGTTACCACAGACTCACAGAAAACTGGCGTAAAGTAGCAGCTTGCTGCTGCGTTTCATACGGTGAGTGACATTGCCGGTGGCTCAAATCCCCCTCTCCTTCCCAATCCCTTATTTATTCCTTTATTTTAAGGTTGGCAACGCGCATATGATTCTTTTGGTATTTTGGGCGTACATGAACGGTGGAAATGACTTACTATCAGAGGGCCAATTCTGCTATTTTAACAGACACTGCGAATGAATTTTAACCGAACTGAGATTACATTTTGAATTAATTAAAAATATGGCATTCTGCTCTTTTAAAAATTCGATATCATCTCAGTTAAATTGCATATAAACTGTCAATTCGATCAACTTTCAATGTCTTTCTTTTGTTGAAAATATGGCTTCGCATTATTATGCATTTCGCCAATGACAAGTATTTTACCGAATTTTACGTATCAGCTGCCATAGACTAAATTCTAGAAATTAAAAATGACCTAAGCGACAAAATCAATGTTACCAACTCACAATAAAATACCCACAATATGACTAATTTCAGTGATTAAAAAATTACGTAACTGGAGGTTATGATTTTTTAATTAATTGATTTGACTAATTCCATGTATTTTATTTATCTATTCCATGGCATAACTGAAGGAAAACGGTACAACAGCACCACTCCGGCAGTCCTTTCCGGAAATAACCACAATCGCGATTATTTTATTAAAATTTGAAATTCTACCGAATTGCGGTTTTTTTATTTTGCAACACTGCTGAGGACATATCTATACTAAATAAAAATTGTGCGAGAGTTTTGGCGGGAATTTTGACAGTGCGATTGCTCTCATAATTTAATCTACAATATTATTCTAGAGAGAAAAGATTTTTTTGTATTTTTGTATGCAACAAATAAACTTAAAAACTACTGGGCCGATTTCAAATATAATTTGGCCGTTAGAAAGCTACATTATCACTGAGTAACATAGGCTGTAAACTCATTTCTAATACTTTACTGAAATAACGAGCACACAAAGTCGAACAATTTTGACTACTTTTAGTTGCTTGCAGTAAAAGAGAATAAAGTTAACTGAATTTGTCTGCAGTTAACTCACAGTCACTTCACCTCAGTGTTGCCAAGTCAGATTTTTGAAAATACCGTGTTGTCCACATTAAAATACGGCATTTGCGTCAAAAATACAGTGCTTGATGGGAAAAAATACAGTCTATTTTACAGTGCAATAAAATGTCATACAAAAAAGGAAATAATTAAATTATTAAATAAAATATAAATTTATTTTAAACTTTATATCCTAAACTAACTTAACATTTTATTTGTATATCGATCGCTGCAGAAATGGATGGCTGCGATGATGATGATATCGGTTTTTTTTTTTTTATGTGTTTAATCAAAGAGTTTTATGTATACTACTAGACAAGCTGCGCGGTACATAGAAATAGTAGTATAATAAATTGTAGTATAGTCAATTAGTTGTATTACTAAGTTGCAGTCAGTTGACCGTAACTCAATATTATCATCTCGCTTACTCTCAACTAGAACCCCTATTGCGCTCCCTGTTTGTGAACTGTCAAACTCCCGCGTTATGTGACGCAGTTTTACTTCTAAATAACCTGTCTAGTAGTATACAATAATAATACGAAATTTTGACTGTAAAAAAATACTGTGTCTCCATATACGGTATTTATAAAAATACCGTGTCCAGAAGATGGCATGAAAATACGGCAGATCTGCTGTAATTACAGTGCACTTGGCAACACTGCTTCACCTTCAGTCACATTTCGTTCTCAATATTTTGACGTTTGTCTGTAGACGAAATGCATTTTATATAGTTAAGTGTCTCACAATGGACACTGGCAAAATCACCAATCTACGGTGGAGCCAAACACAATTAAAAGAAGAAGAAGATAGTTAAGTGTCAAATTTATTGTTACCAGAATGCCGTTTTGGTTCAGTCAACTTGTATTCTACTTTCGATATCATTGCGTTCTAAGTTCTTGAATATTGGTTTAGCAGAATACCATTTGCAACTTTCTTGTCGCTGAGATTAGATCGGAATGATATTTTGAACAATTAAAATTACGAGAATTGGCCCTCAGGTGACCTACTTGCTCGTTTGCCGGCCTATGTTATAAAAAAGGAGTAGCCAAGGTGTAACCAGTACACCCATATTTCGTTGAGCTTATTTCGGCCACATGTGTGTAACAGGGGGTGAGTCTATCGCCATACCGGCCACAATTCTAGACTCCGGGCTAATACTGAGCATTTCGTAATAGAAACTCTTAATATCACTTTTACCCGACCCGGCATAGAACTTGATACCTCAGCACAGCAGTCGACCGCGTACGCATTACAACTGCGCCACCGAGGCACATTCTTGACTTTTATCTCCACTAATACGCCAACTGAGTTTGCTTCGCCGGGTCTTCTTGGGCCGAGAAGAGGTGGTACGATTCGGAACTCCGAATCGTGTTTTAAAACAACAGCTATTGCAATGGAATGGTCAATTATATATACAAAGCACCGACTTAAATTTGTTCTTATATTAATGATTTAATAAGTGAATTAAAAAATCGTATTATATAGAGAGTTTTTTGCTCTTTTATATATGCACTCACGCCTATAATCCCTGAAGGAGTAGGCAGAGGTGTAACCAGTACACCCACATTTCGCCGAGCGTATTTCCGTCCCACAATGTGATAGGGGGCGAGCCTATCGCCATACCGGGCACAAATGCCAGACTCCGGGCTGATACTGAGCATTTCTAATAGAAAAACCCAATACCACTTTACCCGACCCGGAATCGAACCCGAGATCTCAGCCTTAGCCTCAAACGTAACGCGTACGCATTACAACTGCGCCACCGAGGCTCCACAGAGGCTCTTTTCTATTTTTGTATTAACACTATCACTGCTTCCGAAATGCCAACTGGTTTCGAAATAAGCACCAAAAACCTTGGCCGTGCGTCTTTTTAACACAATACATAAATGCTATGTCACCAGACTAAAAAGACACCAAAATATAACCCTTCATTTTAAATCAACAAAATAGAAGAACAGCGGTCTCACATACCATACAACAAGCGAGCTGGGTCACAAAGTTAACCCTGCGCTGCATAGGCATTGTAGCGGCAACCCGTCCGCGGCCCTTCAATTTGTTATGTAAATGTATCTTTTGTCCGCCGCCCGGTCGGTCCGTCCGTCCTGCCACTCTATAAATTTGTTCAGATACTAGCGTACATTTTGTGTGCAATTTTGTGCAATTGCCAATTGTGAATTGTTGAAGGATCTTTGATGTGGTAGATTGTTTCTTGAGGCTGGCTCAGGTTTTAAGGACAAAATATTTACATAAATTTGAATTTATATACATAAAAATGAATGGGTAAACTAACTAAGCGCAAAACTTGAGAACGGCTGGACCGATGTTGATAATTTTACCAACACAGCACATCCCCCTATCACATCATGGGTTGGAGATACGCTAGGCGAAATGTGGGTATATTGGTTACACCTCTGCCTTCAGGGATTACAGGTGTGAGAGCGTATGTATGACAAACAAGTTAACTGTTTCAAGTTACTTATTGGAATTTACACTAGGTGGTAGGCCCCTTTCATGCGAGAGGCTGTCTGGGTTTATACCACCGGTTTGTCTATTTCTTCCGCCAAGCAGCAATGTGCTTGATTCTTGTGTTTCGGCTCGAAGAATATGAAAGCCAATGTAATTAATGTGCATTATAAGACTTGCCATGAAGTGGTTTGTAATTCACATTTTTGGGGTGACGCTTTTATTTATAAGCAGGCGTTTGCCATCAGGCGAGCGACCTGCTCGTTTCGTCATTCAAGCTAATAAAATAATAGCTGTGCTCTATGTTTTAGTATACAAAATTACAGCTCATAGACACATACACTCGTACGCACTCACGCCCGTATTCCCCGAAGGGGTAGGCAGAAGTGTAACCAGCACACCCACATTCGACGAGCTGATTTCCGCCCCATGATGTGATAGGGGGCCAGCCTATCGCCATACCAGTCACAATTCCAGACTCCTGTCTGATACTAAGTATTTCATGAGAGAGAAACCCCAATATCACATTTACTCGACCCGGGATCGAACCCGAGACCTCAACACAGCAGTTGGTACGCATTACAACTGCGCCACCGAGGCAGTCAGGCATAAGCACGTATTGATAATAACAGTTATTTGTTGCAACGCAACAGTATCGTAAATCAGAGTACTCCGCGGGACCAATTACCTTATCTGCAGTACCTACTGCACCAGGTTTTAGTGATTTATTGTCGAAATATGTGTAGCCATAGGAGTGCGAGAGATATGAGGTGCTGCCTGGGCAGCTACCACTGATTTAAATAAATAAAATAATAAATACACCTTTTATGAGTGGTAGAGCCACGCTGTAGACACTTGTCTACAGCATGTATGGGCCGGCTCGTCCGGGTCATTACCACTGTCTCACAGAAAACCGGCGTAAAGAAGCAGCTTGCTGCTGCGTTTCGTACGGTGAGTGAGATATCCGGAGGCCCAAACCCCCTCCCCTTCCCAATCCCTTAATTATCCTTTTCCTTTAAGGTCGGCAAGGCATCCATGATTCTTTTGGTATTGTGGGTGTACATGGGCGGTGGAGATCACTTACCATCAGGTGACCTACTTGCTCGTTTGCCGGCCTATACTATTAAAAAAAATACCTGACAGTCACACACATAGTCCTGACCCCACAGTAAGATACGAGTCTTGTGTCGTGAGTATCAAGAACTACGAGAGACTTTCGGTCTCACAACACCCAGACTCGAAACAAATATTTGTAGATCGCACAAACCGAGACAAATGTCTCGGTCCGGAGATCGAAACCACGGCCTCCCGTTTCACAGCCGGCTACTCGCCCGCTGCGCCACGGAGGCTGTCTGCTGCATTTGTTTATTTATGTCGTCAAACAGCAGTGTGTAAGCTGTTGCGCTTCGGTTTGAAGGGCATGGCAGCCAGTGAAATTACTGGGCATCATGAGACTTCTTATATCTCGAGATGACGAGCGTAGTATAGTGCCATGCAGTGTTCTGTAATCCAGAGTTCTGTGTTACGTTGCTTCAGTTTATGAGTAGACGTGACGCTTAACATCAGGCGAGCGACCTGCTCGTCTTGTTATTCAAGCAAATTAAAACTAAATAAAAAGATGTGGTTATCCATATTATATCGACTCTATACTATACTATATACTATACTTTCAGCATCATTGTGAAAATTTGCATTTTTTTATTCTGGTATGGCTGTGTAATATAATGATGACCCTGTTGGCAAGTGACCTGCAAAAATAATGACCATAATTGAGACATTGCAACGGTATCCAGAATTATGCTGGTCTGAAGTAACTTAATTATAATAATATTTTTTATTTCACACAATGTTTCCATTTTTTTTTCGTTGAAGTCTCACTTGAGCTATTGGAAAACGCTTGTGTTTCGGGGCTCGCACTTGCCTTTATAACTTGTGAGTACAATAAGATCTATAATTTATAAACAAACATATTAATGAATGAATTGTATACATTTAAACAATCGAAACAAGCAATAACGCAAGCTACTAAAACGAAGCAGCGCAATCAATCCGCCGGCAATATTCACTTATTGATCAAACGCATTGAATGCCCATAATCGGTTACCAATCATCGAATCATCGAGGCTCACGATTAGGGTGCGAAGTATCGACTCCAAAGCATCGATGTTTTTCTTTTAATTTGCTGCCAAAAAGCTAGTTTTTCATAAAACTCAATGACGAGACGAGCAGATCGCTCGCCACATGGTAAGAACTTTGAACTATAAAGCTTTGCATGGCAATGCACTGCGTTCATCATCCCGAGATCCATGATAAGTCTCATGTTTAGTTAGTAGTTTAACTGGCTTCAATGTCTTTCAAACCGAAACACAACTACTTACACTACTTCTTGGCTGCAGCTCCAAAGTATCGATATTTTTCTTTTACTTTGCTGTAAAATAGCTAGTTTTTTATAAAACTCAATAAGGAGACTAGCTGATCGCTCGCCACATGGTAAGCGCCATGCCTGACATACCAGCAACAACACTCAGAACTTTGAACTACACTGCGCTCATCATCCAGAGTCGTAAGATGATTAGTCTCATGGTACCCAGTAGTTTACTTACTAGCTTAGTTACTACTTGAAAACCAGCTTCATACTCGTGTAATTTGGTATAATGCTGAACTAGAGCCTTTTCGGCACCCTTTCGAGACACACGCTGCCCGGCCCTTGGTATACCTAATTTAATACCTACAATTTGCTGTTATTGTTTTAGTTGCTCTCTGCTGTTATGTTTATTTGTTTTTCTTTTGTTGCTTTGTATTAGTGTGTCTCAAAAAAAGGGCCGAATAAATGATTCTTTCTTCTTTCTAGTTTCACTGGCTTCATTGTCCTTCAAACCGTAACACAACAGTGCATAAACACTACTTCTTGGCTGCAGAAAGACAAAATTGTGGTACCTACCACAACGGTCTCTCGCATACTAGGGATCTATCACCAGTACCAATAGTTATCAGTATCGAGTATTAAAGTTATTAATATCAATAATAATAAAATATATAATAATAATAGCCCTGTATTATACACGTCCCACTGCTGGACACGGGCCTCTTCTACTGAATGAGAGGGGTTAGACCTTAGACCACCACGCTGGCCTAATGCGGGTTGGCAGACTTCACATACCTCCGAAATTCTTATGAAGAACTTCTCATGTTTGCAGGTTTCCTCTCGATGTTTCCTTTACTGTTAAAGCAAATGATAATTAACAATTAATACATACATAACTTAGAAAAGTCAGAGGTGTATGCACTTGAGGCTGGTTTCGAATTTGCGACATTCGTCTCGACAGTCCATACCACTCCCCGCTGAGCTATCATGGCTTCATTATCAAACTAAATATCAATAGTTTCTCCATACCGTGTATCGACTGCACAGTATCGATATCGACTATCGGCCGACTCCGATCACAATAGCTGGGTTGGGGTGTCAGACCCGTTTCTATATGTAAATTGCAGCGCGGTAAAGCCTAACTGGCTATTGTGAATGACCGGCGCATAGGTGATACGGGGCTATAGTCGCCACTTAGATCACCGCCGGATAATGATGTCACTTCATACTGTTGTTGGCTTATGCTATTATGTTCTGTATTGTTAAATATGATACTAATATACATACGCACCTCTGTAATCCCCGAAGGGGTAGACAGAGGTGTAACCAGTACACATTACGCCGTGTATCTCTGTCCTATGACGTGATAGGGGGCGAGCCTATCGCCATACCGGGCGCAAATTCCAGACTCCGGGCCGATACTGAGCATTTCGTAGTAGAAAAACCCAATATAATTTTAACCCGACCCGGGTATCGAACCCGAGACCTCAGCGTTAGACTCAGTCGTAACGCGTATGCATTACAACTGCGCCATCGAGGCAGTCAAATATGCTAGTTAAATAAAATTTGACTTAATATAAATAATAAATAAATAAATACACCCAACAGTCACACACATAGTCCTGACCCCACACTAGGTTAACCTTTATCATGGATATCAGGAATATCGAGGGACTTGCGGTCCCACAACACCCAGACCCGAGACAAATATTTGTTTAAAACTATTCAATCAACTTTTTTTTTTTATGGCATAGGCCGGAAAACGAGCAAGTGGGTCACCTGATGGTAAGTGATCTCCACCGCCCATGTACGCCCCCATACCAAAAGAATCATGGGTGCGTTGCCGACCTTAAAGGAAAGGGATAATCAAGGAATTGGGAAGGGGAGGGGACTTCGGCCTCCGGATATCTCACTCATCGTACGAAACGCAGCAGCAAGCCGCCACTTTACGCCGGTCTTCTGTGAGACAGTACTAATGACCCGGACGAGACGGCCCATATATGCTGTAGACAAAAGTGTCTACAGCGTGGCTCTACCACTCTACCATTCCATACAAACAAGGAATGAGAAACTTATAAAACGTTAATGTATTTAAAAATGCATGTACAACAAATCGGGTACGCACCGGTCGAAGCGGGGAGTGGTGTGCGGGGCGCAGGATATTGGCACTGCCGCCATTTCCGCCACCATCACCCGTGTGTGGACGTAAATACTAAACAAGGAGAAGGCAACATTTGATGACCTCTACTAGAATACATAATGTCATGGCTGGAATGATTCCGCATGTTATTTATATTAAGTTTGTACCCCATGGTAACGACCTTGAGGATTTGCGCCATACAAATATCTACCGAAGATATGTTTCACGCGACCGAGAAACAGCGAGTTTTTATTTGTTATTAATTTAATTAATTTTTGTTTAAAATGTGAAATACGTCTCGTTTTTTATTCAAACACAATAATTATTTTTGTTTTGAATCGATAAGTCAATTAATTACACTAGTTAATTTTAAGAATAAAAATTATAAAAAAGCAAATTAAAACTATTTTTTATATACAAATTGAGGCACGTACAAATTTCCGTAATAAAACTATATTAGATATATACTTTTTTTTCTGCGATTGGATAAGCAGATTTCAAAAATCTTGTAATCCTACGTCATTTTTATGACTACCTTAGTTACAACCTTAAAAGAAAATACTTAAGGGTACTTCGCAGAACGGAGGTATTCACATGTTTAAATGGTCGATGGAGCCCGTGAATTTAATGATAACAATAATTAAATTCACAATATTTCGTCTAAAATATATCTACTGCTGAAAAAAGCTCCTATCCCAAGTCAGTTAAAATGACATGACCTCTATTCTCAACCTGCTCCATTTACATTTTTTCAGTTTATTTAATAATTATTCAACTAAACTTCCTCTTTGGTAAGGCAATATAATTGAACCTTTCTGTTCGCTGATCTTGCTATTAAGAATAAAAAGGATTTTAAGGATATATAATTAATAGTTTAAAAAACAATAATTGCAATTGACATTAATGGAAACGACAATTATTCATTCACTAATAATATTTTCACAGTATTCCAATTCCAAATAATCGAATATAATTCAATAATTGAAGTTTAAACACTAATATAACAGACAATAAGGCGCAAGTGCCGTCGACAGTGCGGTTCACCTTATGAAACGAGCCAGCCTGCAATTGACATTTGAAAAATATTTTTAACGGTCGTTCCCAATTGTAAATCATGAAAATTTGTATATCAAAACGAAATGTGCTAGTTGGTGTTTGATGTGGCTGTATATATTATGACATTTAAAACGGCTGCAGTACTATTTTATGATAATTCATAAATTGAATTTGTAAATGATGATGTGATGGGCGAATTATGAAATAAATTATTTGTTACTACAGGATTTATAGTAATATTGGAGCTTTGGAGATCATATTTTTTCTAGTTGGTATATTTGCATTGTCAATATTCATTATCATCTTTACAGCCCCCGTGGCGTAGCAGGGGAGTAGCCGGCTGCGAAGCGACAGGCCGTGGGTTCGATTCCCGCACCGATACAAATGTTTGTGTGATCCACAAATATTTGTTTCGGGTCTGGGTGTTGTGGGACCGCAAGTCCCTCGTAGTTCCTGAGTCCCAAGATAAAGGTTAACCTAGTGTGGGGTCACTATGTATGTGACTGTTGGGTGTATTTATTATTAAGTTAACAAAATCAAAAGACTTAGGGCTGAATTTCTTAGTGCTTCTTCTCAGACCACTGATCATTTTCAAACACCTGTAGAGTTTTAACATGACGTCCAGTGCACCCTTGGTAGCCTAATTACATAACAAACTATTTGAATTTAAGTAATCCCATCCAATAAGACTGTCATAAAATAAATAACACTTCCGTGTTAAAACTTAACTTTACTGATCTATCTCTTTCTCTCTCTCTCACTCCTCGCTCCTTTCTCAATTTTAATATTTAAAAGAAGAGAGTAAATTTTAAATGTTAATTTTATATGGAAGATCTGTCAAACACAACTGATAGTAAGTAAATCTATCTTTATATAGTATACTAGCATTTGCTTGCGGCTCCGCCCGCGTGCACGGCCTTTTCCGGGATAAAAAGTAGCCTATGTTACTCAGTGATAATGTAGCTTTCTAAAGGCAAAAGAATTTTTGAAATCGGTCCAGTAGTTTTTAAGTTTATTCGTTACATACAAAAATATAAAAATACAAATCCTTCCTCTTTATAATATTAGTGTAGATAGGAAACGGCCCTTAGTAATTCTTAGTCTTATATGACACTATTCTCGGGATAACTGCAATAAAATCATGAAAATCGGCCCACATTCGGCGGATAAAAAACAATAAACAGACGAAATGAGAACCTCCTTGTTTTTGAAGTTGGTTGATGAAATCATACATACATACATACGCACTCACGCCTGTGATCCCCGAAGGGGTAGGCAGAGGTGTAACCAGTACACTCACATTTCGCCGAGCGTATCTCCGTCCCTTATGTGATAGGGGGCGAGCCTATCGCCATACCGGGCACAAATTCCAGACTCCGGGCTGATAATGAGCATTTCGAAAATAGAAAAATCCAACACCACTTTACCCGACCCGGGGATCGAACCCGAGACCTCAGCGTTGGCCTCAATCGTAACGCGTACACATTACAACTGCGCCACCGAGGCAGTTGATGAAATCAATTAACAAATATTGAACAAATAGTGAAGCAGCTCTGGGAGTAGTATTCACATAGGGCGTACCTATGCACAGGTAGCGAGCACAGCCAGTCGGCAGCCGTCATTATCCAAAGTGCGTACTGTTTCATTAATCCAATTGCCACGTTGTTTCCGCTACGTAGATTTTTATTTCATTTTATGGAGCCCACTGTATTTGTATGGGTTTACTGTTGTAGTTATGTAATACATTATGTATGATTATGGCCTTGCTATTATAATGTGGTGAATGTAATAAATAAATACACCTAAAAGTCACACACATAGTCTTGACCCCACATTACGTAAACCTGTATCATGGGTATCAGGAACTACGAGGGACTTGCGGTCCCGCAACACCCAAACCCGAAATAAATATTTGTACTCACAAACATTTGTCTCAGTGTGGGCATTGAACCCACAGTCTCTTGCTTCGTAGCCGGCTACTCTCCCACTGCGGCATGAAGGCTGGCAATATAGTATCAGCAGACACAAAAAAGAATTTAAAGAATCCCAATATAATTCTCCATTTCAAATGTATTACACCATATTAATACATCATGTTGTAAACGCTAAGAAAAACGATAAATAATAATTGTGCGGTACATTATGCACCCCGGACTCGCAGACGGTTAAATGGAAAAACTTGGTATCATTAATACAGACACCCTCTTTACAAATGTTCAAATTACATGATCATGTCGCGTGTAGTCATCGTATTGTAGAAAATATAAATTTTAATAAAAATGTACAGTACTTGGTAACGGTTGTATTAAAATGGGGTTATGTGAAATGGAAATGTTTTATGGAGAAAATATAGTGATTATAAAATAAATGCAGTAGTCCATATCGACTCAAAATATTTAATAATTAATAATGAACGTTTCCATATTACAAATATTTTTACTAATGTAAAAAGTAAAATGAAAAGACAAAGAACACATAAAAAACTTAGTGTAATTGCCTAGTGTACTTTGACGATGCTATGTATGTTATGTATACATCAGTTGATATGATTTCTATACATAAGTTTTTTTTATTTTGTACTGACTAGTTATAATATTTTAATTGCCTACATGATTAATATAAACTATTTCATTTCAATATATTTCTACAGAATTTCATAACTACAGATAAAAGTGTCAACATTAGTTACATTTTGTCCTCATTAGGGTTAGTAGACAAAATACCACAGAGAAGTAAAATATACTATTTGTCTACTTATACAACATGTTACAGAAAGGTGTGGTCATATTTAAGGGTCGCTGACAGTGACGTACACCTGACAGTGAGTGTTTATGTAAATACCGGATCTTATAAAAACTCTAGACATCCAAAAATTTCACGCTAATTCTAAAATTACTCGTTTTTTTTATTAGCTTGAATGACTAGACGAGCAGGTCGCTCGCTAGATGGTAAGCGCCACGCCTGCTCATAAACAGAAGCAACGCCACACAGAACTTTAAATAACAAAGCACTACATGACACTGGACTGCGCTCGTCACCCCGAGACGTAAGGTGTTAAGTCTCATAATGCCCAGTAATTACACTGGTTTCAATGTCCTTCACACCGGAACACAACAGTGTTTACACACTGTTGCTTGGCGGCAGAAATAGACAAAGCGGTGGTACCAACCCAGCCGGCCTCTCGCATACGAGGGACCTACCACCTTTTAAATATACCCCTATGATCGATAAGGACATACATACGCACTCACGCCTGTTATCCCCGAAGGGGTAGGCAGAGGTGTAACCTGTACACCCACATTTCGCCGAACGTATCTCCGTCCCTTATGGACGGCATACGCTTTATGGATAGGGGGCGAGCCTATCGCCATACCGGGCACAAATTCCAGACTCCGGGCTGACACTGAGCATTTCGTAATAGAAAAACCCAATACCACTTTGCCCGACCCGGGGATCGAACCCGAGACCTCAGCTTTGGCCTCAATCGTAACGCGTACGCATTACAACTGCGCCATCGAGGCAGTCAAGGACGATAACATCCCTATAAAATAAGTGAAGTGCGTGACAATACAATAACAATACTGGAGTGGACATATGCTCAGCTGTTGCAGGTCGAATATCGACGTGTCACTCGTTCGATGAAAAATAAAATACTTGGTAATGCATTGGGATTTGGTATTATGGCGGGTGAAATACTTGTATCGGATACTTATTTCGATGATCTTACACTATACATTGCTTAAATTTGACCACACCTTTATGAAATGAAATGAAATGAAATGAAATGAAATGAAATGAAATGAAATGAAATGAAATAGTTTTATTAATCATGTAGGCAATTAAAATAGCGCTTATGACAAGTCAGTACAAAATAAAGAAACTTATGTATAAAAATCATATCAACTAATGTATACATAACATACATAGCATCGTCAAATACACTAGGCAATTACACTAAATTGTTTATTTGTTGTCTTTTTATTTTACATTATTAACAGTATTTGTAATATGGAAACGTCGATTATTAATTATTAAATATTTTGAGTCGGTATGGACCACTGCATTTACCGAAACGGCACGATGTATTATGTAACACGTTGTATATCTTCTTTTGCAAAGCGTGTCGAGTCTTATCTGTAATTATGTTAGCTTGGATAGACTTAATGATACCACTTTACCCGACCCGGGGATCGAACCCGAGACCTCAGCGTTAGCTTAATCTTAACGCGTACGCATTGCAACTGCGCCACCGAGGCAGTCAAAGAAGAGAAGAGAAAGAAGTCCGAGAAGTAAAATATACTATTTTCTCTACTTATATGTCTTCTTTAGTAATAGCGTGTCGAGTCTTATGTGTAACCATATTAGCTTGGGTAGACTTAAAGAGATAACCAGTTATAATTATCATGATTATACAAGTCGACTAAATTTTCTCGAGGTGCACATGTTAAGCCCGCTGAACGGTAGCAAGCTTGCAAGCTAGAGCTAGTAAAGTGAGATAAGGGGCGTTACACAGAGGTGCTATCGCAGACTACAGATAGTAATAAAATTTAACTGCCAAGCGGCACTGATTGTAGGCCGTTTCTACTGTCTAAATGGAGATATCCTGGCTGCATGTAAAACACGTGTTGTAAATGTTTAGTGAAATGAAGGGGATGGAGAAGGTGATACCCAAAATATTGGCCGATAGTTTACGTTTAACCATTGTATTAAAGAAGAGTTAAAATAAATTGATTACATCCAAAATTAGTGCAACGATTTCGTCCATTACCCGAATTATGCATAAATTAATTGGTCCCATAAAGCTGATGGTCCGCATGGGCTTAAAACGTCCACGACTTGCTCATTACCGTTACGGCACCACCGGATATCCGGTTCAAATTGAATCGTTACGGTAATGAGCACCTATCGGCGTGCAATACTCGATATCGTTGAAAACACAAATAAAACGTAATAGGAGCTTCACTTTAATGAACGTTTTCTGTTCAAACATTTATTATTGAGAAAACTATTCCAAAGTTTTCGTGACTTCACTTGTATTGGAATTGTTTTTGCACAGTAAAAAACTTTATTTTCAGTAGTTTTACAAATATCCCGATTCCTTTAGTTAGAGAAAATAATATTAAACACACATACCGAGTACTGACCCCGTACTGGATTAACTTGTACCGTAGGTATCACTAACTTATGGGAGGGTCTTATGACTACTATATGGGCCATACAAACATTTATTTGGTCTCAGTGCTCAGTGTTAAATAAAATAAGTCAAGTCAATTTCATTTGACCGGCAGCTGCACCAGCACCGACTCCAAAAAGGCCTATAGAAATTGTAATTATTGTTGATTTTTCAGTGTTATCAAGGCATACGTTAAGGTTACTACGCCGTAGGCCTCATAGCCACTTACCATCAGGCAAGTTTGACGGCAACCGCTGACAATTACAAGATGGTTTGTTTTCAACCAAAACAACAAGCCCATCAAACCTACACAACCATCGCGTGAAACCACTACAGTTCAAGGTATAAAAGCGTAAATTCATGGACTCTTTATACGAACACCTGAGATGCGGGATGCGGGATACGACCACCTGGCGAACTTGCGCCGCAATTTAATTAGATATGGAAATGTAGGCAGTAGCGCGCCCGGTGTTACCGCTCATGTAAATTGTTTTCGGACTTGTTAGTTTGTCTCCTGCTTTGGTGGTCTATAACAATTGTTTTAATTCTAGGCTTAGGAATGCTCGTTTTAAAATATACTTAGCTATTGAGAATAAATATTTTTTTATTAGCTTCGAGTGACGAAGCGAGCAGATCGCTTGTATGACGGTAAGCGCCACGTGTGTCCATAAACAGAAGCAACACTCAGAACCTTGAATTACAAAGCTCTGTATGACATTGGACTACGCTCGTCACCCCGAGACATATGATATTAAGTCTCATAACACATTTAGACAGCTCCGTGGCGCAGCGGGCGAGTAGATGGCTGCGAAGCGAGAGGCCGTGGGTTCGATTCCCACACCGGGACAAATGTTTGTGTGAACCACAAATATTGGTCTCGGGTCTGGGTGTTGTGGGACCGCAAGTCCCTCGTAGTTCCTGATACCCGCGATACAGGTTTACCTAGTGTGGGGTCAGGACTATGTGTGTGACTGTTGGGGTGTATTTATTATTTATTTATTTATAACGCCAAGTAATTTCACTGGCTCCAATGTCCTTCAAACCGGAACACAAAAGTGCTTGCACACTGCCGATTGACGGCAGAAATAGACAAAGTTGTGGTACCAACCCAGACGGCCTCTCGCGTACGAGGGATCTACCGCTGTGTAAAGAGATTTAAGAATATTATTTTACTAACGAAAAAATCAGGATGTTCGCAATTCGTCTATATACATATATTTTTTACCTACTGCCTCGGTGGCGCAGTTGTATTGCATATACAGTACGACTGCTGTGCTGAGGTCTCAGGTTCGATCCTCTGGGTTATCCCAGTTATCCCGAGGCCCAAATGTCCCAGCCCTTCTTATTTCTTTAATTATCTCTATCCTTTAAGGTGGGCAACGCGTTAAGTATTCTTCTGGTATTGTGGGCGTTTAAGGGCGGTGGAAATCACTTGCAATCAGGTGACCCACTTAATCGGCTGCCGGTCTATTCCCAAAAAAAATGTTTAGATATTATACCTGGATGCTAAAGTTTAGTGATTAATATTTCAAATACTTAAAAAATAATAATACTAGCCCTGTATTATACACGTCCCACTGCTGGGCACGGGCCTCCTCTACTGAATGAGAGGGGTTAGGCCTTAGTCCACCACGCTGACCTAATGCGTGTTGGCAGACTTCACATACCTTCGAAATTCTTAAGAAGAACTTCTCAGGTATGCAGGTTTCCTAACGATGTCCCCTTCACCGTTAAAACAAGTGATAATTAACTATTAATACACACGTAACTTAGAAAAGTCAGAGGTGTATGCTCTTGGGGCTGGTTTCGAACCTGCGACTTTCGTCTCGTCAGTCTGTACCAGTCCCCGCTGAGCTATCGAGTATTTTATTTATTTACAGGAATATAATAATTGTATTATGACTATCAGAACTTGGTTTGTCTTCTGAAAAAAAAGCAAACATTAAACTTCTTGAAATCTTATATCCCTGCGTCTACAAAATATCGCTTTAACAAACGGTTTCATTTAAGAAGACTAAAAGATGCGGCGTCCGTGCAAATTGCAATTCAGAGTGCAACGCGGTCCACTCGCTTCAATCAACGCGCGACTAAGCGGTGCCTATTTCCTCCGCTAGATGGCACTGTTACCATCTCTGCGCAATCACGCCTTTGTCCGCACAATTGTGTTGAAAATACGAAAATGGCCGGGACCTTCCGGCCTTTATACGGAATCACCGCTTTGAAGGCAACTTTATCGGCGTGATATCTTGAATTTCTTTGGCGTCGCTGAACGCAATAATGTCGAAAACTTTAATTCCGATGTGTTTTCGGCCTACTCTAGCGGTTGTATTGGCCGCAATATAGTTCGTGGAATTCCACTGTTTTTCAATCAAACGGCGTTCGATTGGTTTTATCAGGTGACATTTCTAACTTTGATCGCGGTGGGTCAGTCAAAAGGACGTTCTTTTGGAATTCTTTGTTGTTTGTCCCTTTTGTGTCGCAATTAATGAATTTTAGTTACCTAATAAGAAAATATCTGGCATTGGATCAAACCCAACTATTTTATAAAGCAACACTGTTGTGGAAGTTGTCTATAAAAATGTATCGCTTGATTAAATATTTATTGTTTTATTTGTAGACACACAATATTGTTTATTATATACCTAGTTGTCTGTTATATCTTCGTAACACGGAGACCCATTTCTAATATACACGATGCAATTGAATTGGCTTTGTTTACAATAAGTATATACACAATCCGTGCTATAGAATCTTTCTGTCGTTTATTAAAATACATACATACATACTCACGCCTGTAATCCCCGAAGGGGTAAGCAGAGGTGTAACCAGTATACCCATTTCGCCGAGCGTATCTCCGTCCCACAATATGATAGGGGGCGAGCCTATCGCCACACCAGGCACAAATTTAAGACTCCGGGCTGATACTGAGCATTTCGTAATAGAAAAACCCAATACCACTTTACCCGACCCGGGGATCGAACCCGAAAGCTCAGCGTTAGCCTCAATCGTAACGCGTACGTATTACAACTGCGCCACCGAGGCAGTCTAATTGTATTATTAAAATACAATAATACATATAATTAAAAATGATGATTAGGTAAACTGGACGTTTGCTTTAAGGTAATTTTTTACTGTTTACACAAAGTGTGGACGAGCGCTCACCGTTCAGTGCCTGCTGCCTAGGTGGAATTACCCTTTCTATCATACATTCCTAGCTACACCATTGAAATAAGATGACAAGAAAAGTAACTCAAGCAAAAAATGACCCACCAAAACTCTGTGCAAAAGGGCGGGGCTATAAAAGTCTGGGCAGCTCGTTCATTCAAAATTCATAAAAAAATATTCATGATATCTAGTTGACACTTAATATGTCTAATTTACGCGGTGCAGAACGTCGTATCTCGATTTAGCAATTTAATATGTAGACATTATCTTTTATGAAATGAAGTTCATTTTGAACGTCCATAAATTTTTGTTGCGTGTATGAGTGTTACGTGTGATTACCTGCATGTGTAAGTGGAGCTGTATTTTGGGCAGATTCATATGAGAGTTATCGTTCTATTTATCTTATTTCGATGAGCTACACTACCGAATTAAAACATGTTTTGGCAAATAATTAAATGTCTATTTGGTTTGAAGATTTTTTGCCACAACAATGATAGCCTCCGTGGCGCAGCGGGCGAGTAGCCGGCTATGAAACGAGAGGCCGCGGGTTCGATCCCCGCACTGAGCCAAATGTTTTTGTGATCCAAAAATATTGGTCCGTGTATAATACAGGTCTAGTAAAAAAATATTGATTAACAATTTTCAGAATTAGATCAGTCGTTCCAGAGGTTCCCTCCCTCCCCAGAGGGGTTGACGTCAGGCAGGCGGTCGGTCGTAAAAACTACAAGCCAAATCTTTCTGTAACATGTGTTAAATGCATGTTGCGCCGACAGCACTGCGAGTGGGAAAGGAGCAGGTGGAAGGAGATCAGTAGTTCCAGAGGTTACTGTTACATACAAACTAAAAATTTTAGTAGTACTAGTTATAGATAAGACTATACTAGTCCATTAATCTTAATGACAAGTTAATAACATAATGTTACAAACAAAACAATCATACAAGATTTAAATTTCGACCTGGAATCGTGTATATCTAAGATATGTTAAACTAGAATTAATTTTGATGTTGTTTTGAAGTGGTAGAGTCACGCTGTAGATATAACTGTCTACAGCATGAATGAGCCGGTTCAACTGGGTTATTACCACTATGTCCCAGAAAACTTTAACGGTAGGCAGCGGCTTGGCTGTGCTCTGGCATTGCTTAGGTCCATGGGCGGCGGTAACTACTTAACATCAGTAGGCCAATTCTTGGCCTTTAGGTTCTTTTTCTTTAAGGTTGACAACGCGCATATGATTCTTCAGGTATTTCGGATGTTCGTGGATGGTAGAGATCACTTACCATCAGGTGACTTACTTGCTCGTTAGCCGGGCTTTTCTATACATAAAAATATATCTTACAAGACATACACAAAATTAAGCTTTAAATAAATATGATGAAAAACAGTTAAAAACACAAACTTTTATGTCTACATGAAATTCGAACCAGCTATGCCTATTAATTACGTATTACGCTATAAAGATCGCCAACAATCTTATCGAGCGTGTCTAGACCCTCAAACTACACTCAAAACTAAATCTATAAAACTATTATGGATTCATTGATCTGTATTTTGATAAAGTGTTGAATAATACAAAGATTTAAATATTGCCCAAAGCAACTTAATTAATTAATATCTTAATAGATTTCAACAATTGGTAATAAATTTTAATTTGTTGAAGTGGTGACGATTATACTTCAATTACAGAGTCTCTCAATTACGTAGAGCTTTAAGCTTATACATTTATCTAAATTCAGTGGCAACTTAAATGAAAAGCTCATTACATCTCCTTTTAACAACGGTAGATTTGTGATGTACACATATGTACCTAGTTAGGTCCAACAGACCGCCTACATCTATTCTAGACCTACGATATCAAGCGTTACAGTGTCTGATAGGCGGCCGGCTCAGTGCCACACCGCCCACCGAACGAAGCACGCGTTCTCACGTACACACACGTACATACGAGTAAAACTTGTCGAAAAAGTTTTTAATTCAATCAAAAAACACTAAATCAAAGTTCGAATTCGAACACAATCATTTTCCGAGCAGTTCCGAAAATTCACACCGGTCGTGAATCGGTCGAAGTTTTCAAATTTGGAACTCTGTTTATTTTCCTTTTATAGTTCTGGCTGGAATATTTTCATACTTACAAATGTATTATTAGAGTTAGTCATTTGATATTCTAAATTAGAAAATATTCTATTTTGTAATATAACTTGGTAGGATTTTGTAAAAATGTATTAATTAGTGGTTAGTAGGTATATAATAATCAGTTAGAAGTAGTAACGAAGCTAACTCACCGGGTTGTGATATAAACAGTAGTATTGCATGTTAGGCGTCGATGTTGTAGTCACGTGGTAGGTCTAGTTTACGTATATGGTAATCGTTCTCGCTTAGTTCTAAATTATATAATATAAACTTTGTACTGTGTCTACTTGCTGTTCTGACGTCACCGTGAAATTTGTGGTAAGTTTATTAAAAATAGTAAAATAATTTGTTGTTTTATTCACATTTCAGTAAATACTATGCAGTAAATTAATTACATGATATGTTTTAAGTTTCATTTTTTTTTATTATAATATTTACTTTTTGTATTTTTCCAGAGCGGACTCCTTAATTTTTCGATAAAAATATATTCCGAATATACGACTAGCTTATATCTATAAATAGTCCAAAAATCTTGTCTAATCAAAATATATTGCAAAGTTGCGTTTGAAATTTCATTTTAATTTCAATTAAAATCATTAATAAAGTACGAAAGTGAGACCAAGTTCGGAGCGTAGCACGTAGAGCGTAGACTTGTAGTATCGTAGCGACGTAGTGGGTGCTACAACGTAGACCCACGCCGTTATCTGAGGGTTGTTGAGATTTTATTAGCGAGATGACGTTGTAATAATTTTAATAAAAATAGCGGACGTGAGAGAAAAATAATAAAAGTGCAGTAACTTTATGAAAATGGCTTTCAAATAGACGGCTCTTTAATGCCTAAACGATAAAGGCATTCCTCTTAAAAAGAGTACATTTTATATGAAATCTACTACATTTTAAGTTTACAAAAGGAAAAAAAGGCTTCGGTGGCGCAGTTGTAATGCGTATGTACGCGTTACGATTGAGGTCAACGCTGAGGTGTCGGGTTCGATCCCCGGGTCGGGTAAAGTGGTATTGGGTTTTTCTATTACGAAATGCTCAGTATCAGCCCGGAGTCTGGAATTTATGCCCGGTATGGCGATAGGCTCGCCCCCTATCACATCTAGGACGGAGATACGCTCGGCGAAATGTGGGTGTACTGGTTACACCTCTGCCTACTCCTCCAGGGATTATAGGCGTGAGTACGTATAAAAGGAAAAAAAATGTGGTTCAATAAGTTTTTCATGCATCATCATATCGTTTCGAAAAGTAAAACTTGGCATAATCTTGAAATGGGGCCTCCGTTTCGTAGTTAGGTCCTGTTCGACTCCAAACTTATTGACTCGTTATTCACGTGGATCTCGCCAGTTAAGCCGAAAAGGTGTAAAGATTCTGGGCATGCCTACGCATCGCATTTCATGTAAATCACGTCTCAAGAGATGCGTAGAGAGGTCACTTCAACCCGACGCTGTTTTGATCATCTTATAAGGCCTGGCAAGGGCAGACTTTCAAGTCGTGTCAAGCTTCAGACGATTGCGATAATGACGCCTCGTCTGCACGTTAGTATTGTTCTCTACATAAATCTACCTGAGACCATACTAGCCTAACTAGCGGATCGCTCACTACCGCCTTTAGTAGAGCGTTAATAGACAACATGATTGATGCAAACATTAGAAGTCTAACTTGACAGTTAATGCTATGACAACTAAGGTAGATTTGTGTTAGAGTTCAGTGTTAGAAAGCACTGACCCAAAATTGGTTATTTTTAGCTTTCAAGTTGTTTTTGTTAAAATGTTTTTTTTATCTATTTTTGAAAGAACCATCAAAACGTGAGCATGAATATACGATGATGTTTTAATATTTCATCCCTGATTTTACTCCGCTACGAGTAGTAAATTTTTTTTTTTACTGTCTGGATAGGCAGACGAGCAAACGGGCCACCTGATGGTAAGTAGTCACCGCCGCGCCATAGACTTCTGCAATACCAGGGCACAGCAAAGCCGCTGCGTACCGAATTTCAAATTTAAATAGGACTAGCTTCTTTCGAATAAAAGAAAAACATAATCCAAATCGATCCACAATTGGCGGAATTATGCGTGGTTATTATACATACAAAAAAATGTACCCACTACGCATAAATAATAGAGTTGTTGTGGCATTATTTTTTACGTCCCACCACCAACAACTGTAAGTCTAATATAATTTAATTAATCCTATAATACAACGGTTATTCATATCATATCGTTAAAAATTTTTTTTTTTTTTTTTGATTGACTGTTCATCTGCGATCAGTCATAAACTATGAGCAGATTTGTTGTCGATTATATAGCATGTTTCAGAGTGCCCTCCAGCAAGGGAATCAACTCTTTGCCGATTCAGGCATCCAGGCCTTGAATGTCGTTACGCTTTAAACGTTTCTGATAGCTGATTTGGAGCAGCTTTGTTGCTAGGTCGTTCGGATGGTCTGCGAGCCGATCTCTGTAACTTTTGGACGACTTTTTTATTTCCTCCCTGAATGTGCTCATATTTAGTTCCTCGTGAATTTCTGTATTAGTGATAAGCCATGGCACGTTTGCTATGGTGCGTGGAATTCCATTTTGTAGTCTTTGTATGATGGATATACTAGAGTTACATGCACTTCCCCACAATTATATTCCGTACATCCAGATGGGTTTTAGAACAGTTTTGTAAATTAGCAGCTTGTTGTCTGTCGAGAGCTTTGAGTTGCGGGCCATTAACCAGTACATCGTTTTGAAGCGCATGTTCAACTCATCCCTCTTTGCTTTGATGTGCTTTTTCCAGGTCAATCTCCTGTCCAGATGTATGCCAAGGTATAAATAATAATTTAAATATTTTTTTAAATAGTGCAATGGTACGTTAGTAAAAAAAACAGCTATCGTTCAGGGTTTACGGCCATTAAAACTGCACGAGCGGCGTGCGAGTGGTCGTGAAAAGAATAGGTAGTTTAATTTCGCAATTTTTAGCGGTATCATGTCCGTAATCACCAGCACTACCACCTTTTACAAGGTTGGGTTGGCACTACTGCTTTGTCTATTTCTGCCGCCAACGTACAGAGTGTAAGCACTGTTGTGTTCCGGTTTGACGGGCATTGAAGCCAGTGAAATTACTGGGCATTCTGATACTTAACATCTTATGTCTCGGGGTGATGAGCGCAGTCTAATGCCATGCAGTGCTTTGTAATTCAAAGTTCTACGCTTATCATCAGGCGAGCGACCTGCTCGTTTCGTCACTCAAACTAATAAAAAAAAAAAAACCTCTCTTAGTTTTCGGAAGCATTTCCCTTATACCCGGTATAATAAGCGGCGACGGCCTAGCGGGGAGTGAAACGGATTGCCAAGACGGAGGTCGCGAGTTCATTAAAAAAACCCGTATTAGACCAAAGTGCAGGATTAATGCATTTTTGAGTGGTAGAGCCACGCTGTAGACACTATTGTCTACATCATGCATGGGCCGGCTCGTCCGGGTCATTACCACTGTCTCACAGAAAACCAGCGTAAAGTAGCAGCATGCTGCTGCGTTTCGTACGATGAGTGAGATATCCGGAGGCCCAAACCCCCTTCCCTTCCCAATTCCTTAATTATCCCTTTCCTTTGGGCGGCAACGCACCCATGATTCTTTTGGTATTGTCAAATTATCACTTACCATCAGGTGACCTACTTTGCCGGCCTATGCCATAAAATAGCATTGGGTGTTAGCACCCCACCACCACTAGAAATTACACCTCGATTTTTTTCGCACTTTTAAACGCATTTGTAGTACCTACTCCTAAAATTCATAATTTCACCTCTCATAATTTATATTTATAATTTCCCCCTGTCTAAATAAACCATTAAAATTTGTCTGTCCTGCACAAGAAACAGTGAAGATGTATATCGAGGGATGTTTTAGGGTTCATTGTTTAAATCATTAATAACCACCCTCGGTTTGCAACCCTTTTATACTTTGTTACTTAATGAAAAAATATTTTTACGTGTTGAATATATCAAGAAACATAAATTAGGTAAGTGTAAGTGTGAGAAGGGAGTTGGTGGCAGACAGTAAGTCAAAAAACTCCAAAGTCGTTGAACTACGTTGTAAGAAGACACTTATCTACAGCATTAATGCGCCGGCTAGGGGTAGTACGACTATTTCACAGAAAAACGTGGTAAAGTGGTGGCTTGATGCGTATTTTTTATTACGAGCTTGAGTGACAAAACGATCAGCTAGCTCGTCTGAAAGTAAGCTCCACGCCTGCCCATCAACAGAAGCAACACCACACAGAACTTTGAATTATAAAACACTGCATGGCGTTGGACTGCGCTCGTCACCCCGAGACATTTTTTATTATTATTTTTTATGGTGTAGGCCGGCTGCTACGGCGGCTATACGAGCTAGCGGGTCAGTGTAAGTAAGTGATCTCCACCGCCCATGTACGCCCACAATACCAAAAGAATCATAAGTGCGTTGCCGACCTTAAAGTAAAGGCATAATTAAGGTATCGGGAAGGGGAGGGGGTTGGGGCCTCCAGATATCTCACTCATCGTACGAAACGCAGCAGCAAGCTGCTACTTTAGGCCGGTTTTCTGTGAGACAGTGGTAATGACCCGGACGAGCCGGCCCATACATGCTGTAGACAGCGTGGCTCTACCACTCATAGGAAGACCTTCAAAGTGGAACACAACACTGGTTACACACAGCTGTTTGGCGGCAGAAATAGACAAAGTAGTGGTACCAACCCAGACGCCCTCTCGCATACGAGGGACCTAGGGAGAGACCGAGGGGTCTTCCAAAATTCTAATCTTGAATAAGAGGATATCAAATTTTGCACCCACTTTACTAGTTATGTTAAACCATTTATCAATTTTGTTAACAATTATCATTTGCACGATGCAATGCTAGAAGCGATAGTATGATAGCTTAACGTCCGGATGCCACAGTTTCATTTGGAGTCTATTATCGCTATGTGTGTGTGGTAATCTGTGGTGCTCCAGAGCAAAACATGCTTGCTTAAGTGCCCACTGTGCCCTACCACCTGCACAAGTAAAGACCTGGAGGCTACAGACGCTGCTGTAAATGTAGCAAAATTTTGGAGCGGGAAGATATAGATATAATTTATCAACATTTTAAAATATATACATTACAACATATCAACGTTTAAAGCCATTTACACGATAGAAGACGGAGATCGCTATCTGGGTGAAATTGGGATGGTAGTGTATTCTATGAAGCGCTACACAAAGATGTAGAGAAATTGAGAAAAAAAATGGTGTGGCTCCATACATCTAACTAAGGAATGATTTTTTCCATTAAAAATATGCATATAAAAGGTATCATTTGAATTGGTCTTTATAATGATGTCGCGAATGCTAAACATTTTTTTCATATGTCATTAGTTTGTGAGATATGCGTGTCCAAAGTCGTGAAAAATGCGTCTAAAAACAAAACTAAACTAAACGTCCTTTAACTTTAAAACTACTTGATACTGAAAAAATGTAAATAGTATAACTAATGAGGTACTTCCAACGAAAAATGGGTTTAATAAGATAGGTTGTATAGTTTTTGAGATATTTTCGGTTACAATACGTGTTAGAAGTTACGTGAGACGAGTATTATTTTATTAATACTATATGTATATTTGTGTAATAAGTAGGTGCTTTCTCAGGCACCATTAATACACCAATAATAAAAAGAGAATCCCCTTACATACGGAACCTCTCACTGTGCGTAGTCCGCACACACTTGGCCGGTTTTTTTGGTCTAGTCAGAATGAACTACCCACCACTAGATTTTTTCTGAAATTATAAATCTCGCCACGCAAAAAGTACACCTAAAAGTAAATCCACTTTACATATTATCACTAGCTTATATTCCTACTTGAAAATAAAACCAATACTTTTGCATTACCATTTCTGCCTATCCTGCAACACTCATTGAAGGGGGAACTCCATCTATTTGCTAACTTCTAATGAATACATTCATTGAAATGCAAATCCAGCGATACATTGATTACGGCTCTCGGTAAGGGCTTAATCGGTTCTGGACATGGTGTCAGCATTTTTATTAAATTTACTATAGATATACAATATGTAACATAAACCCGAATGGGCGTTTTAACTGTGATATCAGAATCGATATTCAAACATAATGAAAAAATTGCACACGAGAATTAGATTATAAAAAGAAGCATATTTATTTTTTATACTTTAATTATTATATTGTATGTAAACCGTATTTCGATTGATTACCTCTGCAAGAGCGATGACTTGGAGCCAGAGCGATATAGCAAGTTGCGGCGCCAACGTACATCAAACGCGCCGATTTCGTCAATACGTCACATCAGTCAGCTGTTCATCACTTTTCAGATGAAAATAACATTTTTTAAATATGTTCATTTTTGTAAGCTACCTGTCTAAGGATAATATATCGCTACTTTTTTTAATTTAACTGATTTTATTAAGCTGTTTATGTGTCTATCTTCACGACCTAGAAAGGTCCAACAGGATTTTTTACATACTGTATACTTAAGCTTATGTCAAGGAGACGGAAGCAATGTTAACCATAGGTACAGACCTATTATTTGTCTTGCTTACTGAATATTTAAATTGTTTTTTAACACTTTTTTTACACCACCGCAAGTTCGATAGAACGGACAAAAGTCTGTACTAACTATGATGACGAACGCAGTCCAGTAGTTCTATGTAATTCAAAGTTATTTTTAGTCTAGCTTCTGTTTATGGGCAGGCATGATGCTAAACCGTCAAGCGAGCGACCTGCACGATTTTTTAGTCAATCAAATAAAAAAAAACTTATGCTCCTAGAACTAACTCCTGGATCTAAGATCCGCGACAAATATTTGTGGAAAAAACTGTCGCTACTCGCTCCCTGGGCCTATCAGATGCTAAAAGTCAAGTTAGAAACCTTGAGTAGTTTAAATACCTACCTGACCATTTTAATAAATCATTAGATTGTTCAATTTATACAAGAAAGTACTAGTAAAGTTAAAGCCATCGAAATTATTTGTTCAAACATTTTACAAAAGTACACAAGGTACAAACAATGTATTACCTAATGGATTTGTATAGAACCCGAGCGTCCTTATTAACACAGCCTCCAGACGTTTATTCCATATAAAAATATTTGCCCAGCTTTTAAAATAATTACATGATTTCGCGGTGGTGCTTCCATAACGTGCCGGTTTGTTACGACGAATTTTCAATTTAATATCGACTTAGAGTCTAGATGTATTTTGATTAAGGTAAAAGGTGAAATGTAGTGGTCACTCGTTGCAGTGGAGAAGGTTTTCTATAACATGAATTCATCCAGCCTGCCTTTTTATACCAGAGGCCGGGATTTATATAGGGGTAAATGAGTTACCTGATAGTAAGTGATATAAACGCTCTCTAATTTAGGGATTAGGAAGGCATGAGGGATTTGGATCTCTGGGTATCTCACTCACCGTTCGAAATGCAGTAGCAACAATGTACCCACGCTTTGCAAAATTTATTTCCGTCCCATGATATGATAGGGTGAGCTTATCACCATACTAAACCCAACTTCCAATGCCGATCACCACATGTGATTTTCCGAATAGTAAAACTTAATACAAATCCTGATTGCCCCACCTGGGTAGGTTGATCCTCTATTAGTACTCAAACCCACATCATATTATGACATATATTGCGTATTACTAACTACAAAGCTTTCACACGTGAAGAACCTAACAAAAAACTTATTACAATTTTGATAGGAACAAAGGAGTGCGATGGCGCCCGAAACTGATTTATGAACGACAGATTAAACTGGGGGGATGTCAAAGACAAAAAATACGACTATGTTGCCGATTTAAGGCTAGTCGTGCGTGAAGATGGACTTATGGTATGATGGGGAATGATCGGTCTGTAACTCACTGCATGAGCATGACAAGGAAGAGGTTCAAACTAGTTTACAATACTAAAGTTTTACCTCCGATAAAAGAGGGATGTTATAAGTTTACGTCTTTGCCATCGTGGGGTTTGAACGAGAGAACCGATTTCAAGGGTTTTTTGGAAGCTAGTATAATCGAGATGATTCTTAGTTATGTTAGAAGAAAATAAGTTCTAGATTTTTTTACGGTTAGGTTAGTAAATAGCAGATGGAAAGGTTCCAAAAACGGTTAAAAGTCTTTGATGTTAAAATAAACAAATTATAATGTTCGATTAACCAGAGTCATTTTGTTTCGCAGGGATTCAAATTCTATGCCGGGCAATCACAATTTGTGTTTGAGTTTTTTGATTCGAACGCACGAGTTGCCCAAATCTGAAATTTGTGCTCGGCATGACGACAGGCTCGCCCCTGTAACATCATGGGATGAAAATACGCTCATGAATGATGGGTGCACAGGCAAGGATAGAGACATAAATAATTAAAAACCTTTTTAATCATTATCGTAAATGCTTACAACCACGATCGCCTAACGAAGTTTATCAGTTATTACTGAATATTATCAAAAACGTTTGGAATCAGACAGATGTCATAATCGTAAAATGTACTACGGAATACTATTTCGAGGCAACATATATCAAGCATAGTAAATAAAGCTACAGATAATTTACACAATTGACAAAAGTAGGACAACGTAACCCTAAAATTCGGCGTAGCAAGCCCGCACTGGCTGCAAGAGCTTAGCCAGCAATACTGTATTAATGCGTCGACGAGCCAACTCGCTTGAAATACATTACATCAAGCTGGGGCGGTCGTGAGCCGCCTACCAACGTCGAATGCTTATGTATCAATTTGCAGCGGGATGTACTCGTAAAATTGTTATATTTTATCGGCTATAAACATTTTACAGTGATCAAGTTTTTATTGCTGATATCGATTGGTTTATTTCTTTATCGTTTTGATTTCGATTTTTGATGTCGGCATAAAATGTAAGCGTAAGTCTATCAGTATGTATTTTGTTAAGTGTTACAATAAAATTCCTTAACTTATGTTCGAGAGTCTTTAATTTTAAATTCATATGCAATCACGCTCGTAATTCTCGAAGGGGTAGGCATAGATGTAACCAGTAGACCTACCTTTTGCCGAGCTTATTTCCATCCCATGTTATGATAGGGGTGCTTTTTGCCATACCGAGCACAATTCGAGACTCCGGACTGATACTAAGCATTTCGTGATAGAAAACCCTAATATAACTTTTATCAAACCCATGGATCGAACCCGAGACCTCAGTAGTACCGCGTATGCATTATAACTGCGCCACCAAGGCAATTTGAAAGTCAATAATATTTTACCATGACTATGTCTACGTGGATACCCCATACAGGATCTAGCACGGGTTTAAATAACTCTGTTAATTTTTTTTAATCATACACATCACAAACATGGAACTTTGCTGCATCTCATAGGCTAATGGAACTTTTATAGTACTTGGATTAAACTATTACAAAGTGGTAGGTCCCTCGTATGCGAGAGGCCGTGTGAGTTGGTACCACCGCTTTGTTTATTTAACTACAACCAAAATCTTTCTGTAACGCTTTAAAAACAGTATTTTTCGTTTTATTTATTTTTATTTAACTACTTGGTTTTGCTATATCCTAGGCCAGGTCATGGTCTACCTATGTGAAACATTTCACCCAAAACCATTCAGCTGCTAAGGCAAGATGGACTGACAAACATCCGAATTTACAAACTTACAAACATCCAAACTTTCACTTCTATAATAGTAGTAGGAAGTAGGATATTAAAATCATCCCAGTATTAACAAGATAAGACATTAATTCCAACATAAAATATACCGATTTTTAGTTTAAACGAGCAATTTGTGCATTTCCACCGCTCGCCATTCCTGGACTCGTCATTACAGATTTCTAGAGGTGCTCGTGCTGGCGCGGCTTTAATGACGTCTCTTTATAGCACATTTTCAAAAAGCCTGTCCATCTGCATTAAAGCGCATCACCTGCAAAGATGGATATAATTTGCAACTAATTTTACTTCACTTATTCCGTAGTTTTAATGATAATAATAAGTCTTCTTCTCCAGTGGCCCTCTCACAATTCCGATTTCATTAATTCCTCTTTCGTGATTCAATCTATACTTCTTTGGAACGCGCTTCCCCTCGAAATCAGGGCAACCACCAGCAGGTTAACTTTTAAATTAAAAGTACGGTTACTTTTCGCTGATGGTGTGGCAGAATCACATCGTTAGCAGATACATAGTAATGTGTATTGTATTTATATATATATTTGTCATATATGTATAGTATATACCATATATATTTAAGTTCTATATAAAATATATTATTTATGTATGTATTTTATGTATTAGCATCTTGTCTACTCCTTTCTTGTTAGTATTTTCTTATCCATGATTTATATACACCCACATTGTCTCGTCTCTGCATCACTCACAGGTAGACTGGTAGATAATGCCTCTGGCATTAAGTCCGCCTTTATACATATTGTGTATATGAAGTTTTAAATAAATAAATAAATAATTACTCTGGAAATGGACAGCTGTAGTTGGGAAGGTAATTTTGTTTGATTTTAGTACATGACGGCACAAATAACGCTGGCTTGACGTAGTAAAGGGGGGCATGAGGGTCAATGGTCTATTAGGGAGAATGCTTAAGATCAGGCGAACTGGAGTCTTAGTAGGAAGGCGGACCCTGGCACTAGCCGGGATAACGCCAGGTAGAAAGAACAAATAAACACTAAAAAGCCATAAGCTCAAAATAAAATGAGCTCCTAATTTAACTAGGTGGTAGGTCCCAAGCAACAGTGTGTAAGCACTATTGTGTTCCGGATTGAATGACATTGAAGCCAGTGAAATTACTGGGTATTATTAGATTGAACATCTTATGTCTCGGGGTGATGAGCGCAGTCCAGTGTCATGCAGTGCTTTTTTATTTAAAGTTTTGTGTGGCGTTGCTTCTGTTTATGAGCAGGCGTGGCGCTTACCATCAAGCGAGCGAACTGCTCATCTCGTCATTCGAGGTATTGAAATAAAAAACCTAGTAGTCACACTATTAGCAAACATCATACATATAGCGATTTCTTATGTTTACGCGAATATGAAATAAAACTAGTTTGTACGGATTTTATCGCGGTTTATTTTAATTTCATTTGCGTAGATCGGACTAGTGTCAACTAACTTTATTAAATATTAAAAAAAACATTAACTTTTCGAGACGACCTACACCTCAGTCTCTCCCGTGACCACGAAGGCTGAAAGGCATTCCAAACGTCGATACTAAAATAAAAAAATTAACTGCGATAAAATCCGTATAAACTAATTTTCTTTCAATCAAACATATAGGTATTATGACTGCCTCGGTGGCGCAGTTGTAATGCGTACGCGTTACGATTGAGGCTAACGCTGAGATCTCGGGTCCGATCCCCGAGTCGGGTAAAGTGGTATTGGGTTTTTCTATTATGAAATGCTCAGTATCAGCCCGGAGTCTAGAATTTGTGCCCAGTATAGTGATAGGCTCGTCCCCTATCACATCGTGGGACGGAGATACGCTCGGCGAAATGTGGGTGTACTGGTTACACCTCTGCCTACCCCTTCGGGGATTACAGGCGTGAGTGCGTATGTATGTACATATAGGTATTATTGATACAATAAACACGAAACCCTTTGGCAATATCTCAAAAATACGTCATAAACAGAACGCACGGCATAAACCGAACGGGACAGTTGCGCATGTTAATTAAAACAATAAATTTAACAGTGTGAAATGTTTGCAATGAATATGTCGACGGGTCCGGCCATTAGTAATGCGCCGTGGACAACTATTTCGCGTGCCCTCCTTTCGGCTATTGTAAATTTGGCACTTTGTGGCTATGAGAACAGCGACTAGGCAAGCAAAAATGGAAGATGTTGTGGTTTACATTCTTTTGATGTTATGGAAAAATTGATGTTTTAGAGTAATAGAGCCCCGCTGTAGTCAGTTCTGTCTACAGCATGAATGGGCCGGCTCGTCCGGGTCGTAACCACCGTCTTACAGTAAACCGGCGTAAAGTAGTAGCTTTCTGCTGTGTTTCGTATGGTGAATGAGATATCCGGACGCCCAAATTCCCCTCCCCTTCCAAAGCCCTAACTTATTACCTTTCCTTTAAGGTCGTCAACGCACCCATGATTATTTTATTATTGTGAGAGTACATGCGCGGTGGAGATCACTTACCATCAGATAACCCACTTGCTCGTTTGCCGGCCTATACTATATAACAAAAAAAAATCACTACCCGCTAACACAATGGCCACACGCACCCTTCGCTCATCTGCGGCGAGATACGCAAAGACACCGGTTACCATCCGTGGCCTAAAAACTAATAGACGACAGTTGGACCGTAAACTACGAAGGTCTGGAATGTACCTCGTTAGTTCATTATGCGGGTGAATATGTAGTACTGTGTAAATTACCTTGTGTTTACTAATTGTACCCCTTTTAATGCCTGAGGTTGGATGAATAATAACAAGTACTGACTACGGCCGAAAATAGTCTGAGTCGCCTGATTGGTGTAGTGGTAGCGTACTTAGGCTGTGAAATCGTGAGAACTTTTGTTCGAAACCCAAGTTGGCAATCAAAATAATTTGTGGTTTTGTTGTAGATTCGAAAAATCTTATTTTTTTATTTGCTTAAACGACGAGACGAGCAGGTTGCTCGCCTGATGTTAAGCGTCACGCCTGCCCATAAACAGAAGCAATGTCACACAGATCTATAAAATAATATAATAATAACTAGAATAGGATGTAGGTTACTTTTTATATCCGAGAAAGAGGGGGTGAGCATAAGCTAGTCCTACATATTTTAATTCTATATCGGTACTGTGATTATTAATTTGAAATTAATCAGTGAATATTCCTTACTTATTACGATTTTTCATATAATATTATATTGATATTTTTTGCATTACTAAGAATATGGAACCGATCCTGACAAAAGGGCATACGAAATCAATCATTTCAACAATAGAATGGATACAACGGCTGAACACTCGCATATATCTCGCGAGCCATTCGATTTAACTGTTTTCTTACCGGTTGGATTTATGGCGGTCGGCGAACACCTCGCCAGGTGGCGGTTCGCTTACTTGCTGTGTTTTGCGTACTCTTTGTACTCGTATGGAGTGGATAGAATTCAGAACATTGGTCATTGAAAAAATAAAACCGGAAAAAATCTATGTCCATGCTTTCTACTTATAATTGACCATTAAATTGCAATAACACCGATTCAAAATTGGTTATTTTTATTGTACCTTTTAAGTTTTTTGGTTGGATTAATAAATGGCTAAAAAATATACTTAACAATTTTTTTTTTTTTTTTTTTTTCATTTATTTACCGTTTACAAAGAATTACAAATAATTGTACAGTAATAGCATCTAAGAAACCACTAAGGTTTGTATTAATGCTATCTATAGTTGACATGAGATTTCTGATTTTCATAATAACAAACAGCAATAATAATAAGATGTTAATTATGATAAGTATTACAACTGTTAGCTTATAATAAAATTAGGAGTGTGATATAATTGCTTTGTCTATGAATCTTGTTTATTTTTTAAATTATTAAGAAAGTACGACTTAAGTTTAAATTTAATATTACTAAGCGTCAGACTATCGCGTAAATCAGGGGGTAGTTTGTTTATTAATCGCGGCACGAGGTAGGTAGCAGTCCGCTCGCCGTACATATTATTCGCACGTATCGTTTCTAGTCGGCTATGAGCAACAGCCCGCGTATATACAGGTGTCTAATTTCTTTTTTAAGTTCGTCATTAAAAAAATATTTAACGAGTAAAGCATACTGAACGTTACTATAGACAGGTAAGATACGACAGTGTTTGAATAACTGGCTGTCGTCGTCTTTGAATAGACATCTAATTTTGTAGGATACTATGTTTTTAAGGATTTTTATTTGTAAGTTGTAAATTTGATTTAGGTACGTAATTCTGGACTAATATAAAAATATTGTAAAATTTATAGTTGCCCAGTGTATTTTGACGATGCTATGTATGTTATGTATATATTAGCTGATATGATTTCTGTAATTACATAAGTTTCTTTATCTTGTACTGACTTGTCATAAGCGCTATTTTAATTGCCTACATGATGAATAAAGATATTTCATTTCATTTCATTTCATTTCAGAATTAAAGTTGACTGAAGCCAAATTAATATAATGCTTCTGCTAATGCTAGGTGCATTCGACGTTGATTATTCGTTTAAGAAAATGCCATTTAAAATTACGAGAATTGGCCTTCTGATTCCATACGTATGACATCAACCATCATTAATAAATTATCTAGATCATTATTGAAACCGTATCAAAATTAATAATTAACATAAAGCAACACAGATGAGTTTCTCTGTTCTAGATAGACTGTCTTACAGAAAACCGACGTAAAGTAGCGGCTTGTTGCTGCGTTTCGTGCGGTGAGTGAGATATCCGGGGCTCAAATCCACCTCCCCTTTCCAACTCTTCAATTATCTCTTTCCTTGAAGGTCGGAAACGCGCCCATGATTCTTTTGGTATTCTTGGCGTACATGGGCGGTGGAGATCACTTACTATCAGATGACCCACTAGCTCGTTTGCCAGCCTATGCTATAAAATCTCCAAAATTAATCCAAAGCATTTTATTGACGACTACAGTCCTCGCAGTCGTAAGTAACATAACCACATTTCCATATATTTTTAGGTTAACGATCAACAAAAAAAAATGTAGAGACGAAAACCGCCGTATTTCTCACCGAAAAAACAAAACAACAAATCACTTTACCCGATAAAACGTAATAGCTGAGCATCCCTTGCGAAATTTATTTTATCATAGACTATCAGGGAATTTTATCCGCAGAAATATCTGGAGTTAGACGCTCGACTAGGCATCGACGGGGACTCGAATCGGTATCACGATATGCGCAAGACTTCACGCTTCACTCGCCCCACAATATGTTGACCTTTTTTATTGAATTTGACTTTGAAAAATATTTGCATTTGTGTCGGGATTTTAGGAGGAATTGATATTTTTGAAATGGTTTAGTAGAGTCAATGTAGAGATAGTTTTATTTTGTCAATCTTTGCTTTACATTTTGTATAGGCTATTGTGATTATTTTTTATTTTTATTAGCTTGAATGAAGATACGAGCAGGTCGCCAATAAACAGAAGCAACACCACACAGAATTTTGAATTACAAAGCACTGCATGGCATTGGACTGTGCTCATCACCCCGATACAAAAGATGTCAAGTCTCATAATGTCCAGTAATTTAACTGGTTTTAATGTCCAAACCGGGACATAACAGTGCTTACACACTGTAGCTTGGCGGCAGAAATAGACAAAGCGCTGGTTCTGAAGGCATAAGAACACGAAAGGGTTATTAAGAAAAGTAGACATAACTTGAAAATTGCTACCATTTGAAAAACCGGGTGGCTTATAGGGGCAATTATTGTTTTATGATTTAAAATACAAAGGCTTCCCACCCAATTAGAACTCATCTCGCTCTGATATTCAAAGTAAACTTGATTAATAATAACTAAGCTACTAGTCCCTGAACAACAATAACAAAGTTTCCTTGCCAACATTTTATTAGCACCAATCTCTAACGTGTATTCCTCACATTCATATATACATAAGAAAATCTAGATATTTTTTGTTTTTGTATCAATAACAGTACTAAGTTATTTCTCACCATACAGATGTTTTATGTTTTTTGATGTTTTTGGCAGCAGTATGGTGTCTTGTCATATTGATGGCCTTATAAATTAAAGTTGAGCTTTGCCCGCCATCAAAATCTCCTCTATCAAATCAAAATCAAAATGTCCATAAAGTCAAACATGATTTAGACTCCGTCAATACTTTACGAGATATTGCTGGCTTACTTTTTTTAAGTCACAATGTGATAATACAGGTATTGATCTATCTGCTTGCCAAATTAAGAAATTCTCAAAGTAAATAACACCCAAACAGTCACATTTATCTTATATATAAAATTCTCGTGTCACAATGTTCGTTCCCATAGTCCTCCGAAACGGCTGGACCGATTTGTATGAAATTTTATGTGCATATCGGGTAGGTCTGAGAATCGGCCAACATCTATTTTTTATCCCCCTAAATGTTAAGGGTGGTCCACCCCAAAATTTTATTTTTTGACAATTTTTTTATTTTTTTAAGATACAGCATCAAAAATACATACAACCCTACATTTTCAACCCTCTACGATCAACCCCTATTTTTTAATAGCGATATTAGTATTTTTGTCAAGCGCGTTTCTCACACCGATGGCGATGACGGGACTCGCTTGATGCTACTAGACTACTTTAATCCTGGAAATAGGCATTCACGCGGGCGGAGCCGCGGGCAACAGCTACATTATAATATTTTAATATTTGTAGGATAGTATGTTTAAACTTAATTTCTTTGCTTGAAGTTGGAAACACACCTCTTCACTCTCTCCCAGGAATCTTTCCTTCGTGTTGTGCGTCATGGTTTGTCACCTACCATCAGATGACCCACTTACTCCGACTTAAGTTAATAAACGATTTGATTTCACGGCATTTTATTTACTAAACTTTGTTTTTTTTATAGTATAGGCCGACAAGCGAGCTCGTGGGTCACCTGATGGTAAGTGATCTCCACAGCCCATGTACGCCCACAATAACAAAAAAATATGGGCGCGTTGCCGACCTTAAAGGGATTTGATCTAACGGATATCTCACTCACCGTACGAAACGCCGGTTTTCTGTGAGACAGTGGTAACGACTCGGATGAGCCGGCCCATTCATGCTGTAGACAAAACTGTCTACAGCGTTGCTCTAGTTTTATTCACTAATCTTCTTTTTCCCCTGCAAGATTTATAAAAACTTGTTTCGCACATTTTTCGTGTTACCGACTGAACTACGATCACAAACTATATTGCATTAACCAGTTCGCGAAAATGTATACAAATATAGAAATTCAAAATATTAAAACGCGTAGTTTCGCGAGGTATGCACGCCATTTGTCAAACACCGCAATTTCCAGTTTATTTATGCCGCAGGGCGCACAAGATTTATACACTCAGTTCACCCCGCCGGATTGTAGCGTGAAGAGTTTCTGCTGCTTTATTGACTCATTATTCTGTTGGGCATTATAATTTTGGAAATCATTAATTTATATAGTTCAGGAACTTATATCTTAGGAAGTAGTAGTGCGGGGCCGCCCACTCAGTCTATAAATAACTACGTAAAAATATTAAATAATAATAATAATATAAAAATTATTATACCAAAATATAGTGAATATAGCAGTCCATACCACTCCCCGCTGAGCTATCAAAACAGTGATACTGTCGAGACGAAAGTCGCAGGTTCGAAACCAGCCCCAAGTGCATACACCTCTGACTTTTCTAAGTTATGTGTGTATTAATTGTTAATTATCACTTGCTTTAACGGTGAAGGAAACATCGTGAGGAAACCTGCATACCTGAGAATTTCTTCATAAGAATTTCGAAGGTATGTGAAGTCTGCCAAGCCGCATTAGGCCAGCGTGGTGGACTAAGGCCTAACCCCTCTCATTCAGTAGAGGAAGCCCGTGCCCAGCAGTGGAACGTATGTAATACAGGGCTATTATTATTATTATTAATATCATTGATGGATTTTGTTGCTATACTTTATTGGTTTTTGTCGTACCCAGAGACGGTAAAATTATTCCTGGCCTCAGTAACAGCGTTTAATTGGCCGAGTGGTGAAAGAATCGAATTGTAAGGAACTATTATTTAAACTTAATTGAGGTCTCTGAGTGTGCCGCTAGTCTAACTACAATTTCAAAGAGTTATTTGCTATTCTCATTAAATGGTTTTTATGCTGAAATGTTACATATCATCATAGACAACGGATAATATAGATTTCGTATGTATGTATACTCCCTTCGCAGGTGATTAAGCTCAATATTCAGCGGAACGCGCCTACATATGTATACGTTAAAATTGTATGCTTGGTTTCTATACATGAAATATTCGAGTCTACAGTTTTGTTTACAGCATGAATGGGCCGGCTCGTCCGGATCGTTACCACTGTCTCACAGGAAACCGACGTAAAGTAGCAGCTTGCTGCTGCGTTTCTTACGGTGAGTGAGATATCCGGAGGCCCAAATCCCCCTCCCCTTCCCAATCCCTTAATTATCCCTTTCCTTTAAGATCGCCAACGCACTCATGATCCTTTTAATAATGAGGGCGTACATAGGCGGTGGAGATCACTTACCATCAGGTGACCCACTTTCTCGTTTATCGGCCTATGATAAAAAAAAGAAATGTATCAGGAAATTCACAAATCAGCAAAAACGCTATTACAAGACAAGACTTATTATTTTTTTCTTATGCACGTAAAATTGACTTTGGTACTAGATATTATTTTGTATTGCATTTTTTTATAATATTCCAAGAAAATAAACGCCTGTCACGAACTTATCGTATACTACTAAAAATAGTTTCAAAGGTTCCATAACTAACCGGCTTCCACGTTACAAGAATTGTTATTAAAATTCCGCCCCCCATGCGGGGCGAATGCGTGGGGAGGGAAGGGGGGGGGGGTGTTAAAACACGCGTTATCACAGCATATTAATCATTTTCTATGCTAATACGTCGCTGTAGCAAATGATTACATTCAAATTGCTCTCTAATTTTATTCATATAGCTACGAATATTTGAGTCGGATATTTTCATGTGTGGCTTAAGTAATGTTGCCTAAAATTAGTGATAGTTGATCATTTGCTTTTTTAACTGCCTCGGTGGCGCAGTTGTAATGCGTAAACGTTACGACTGAGGCTAACGCTGAGGTCTCGGGTTCGATCCCCGGGTCGGGTAAAAGTGTTTTTATTGTTTTTTATAGCAAAGCTCGGCAATCGAGCAAATGGGTCAAGTGATCTCCACCGCCCATGTACACCCACAATACTAAAAGAATTATGGGTGCGTTGCCGACCTAAAAGGAAAGGCATAATTAAGGGATTGGGAAGGGGAGGGGGTTTGGGCCTCCGAATATCTCACTCACCGTACGAAACGCAGCAGCAGGCTACTACTTTACGCCGGTTTTCTGTGAGACAGTGGTAACGACCCAGACGAGCCGGCCCATTCGTGCTGTAGACACAAGTGCCTACTAATTGGGTTTTTCTATTACGAAATGCTCAGTATCAGCCCTGAGTCTGGAATTTGTGCCCGGTATGCCGATAGGCTCGCCCCCTATCACATCAAGGGACGGAGATACGTTCGGTGAAGTGAGTGTACTCGTTACACCTCTGCCTACCCCTTCGGGGATTACAGGCGTGAGTGCATATGTATATGTTGCTTTTTTAATACCTGAACTTACTAGAGGTTATTGACCAGGTGTAAATATTATAATAACCAATATTAGTCTCAATGATTAATAAATAATAATAAATAAATACACCCAACAGTCACACACATAGTCCTGACCCCACACTAGGTAAACCTGTATCTGTACCTGTACTGATTAGCCTAACAAATCCTGTAAAACGTTGTAAAAAGTGCAATTTTAAGAGCTTTAGTTTTAATGTAGTTGTAAGAGCAACGAAGCATGATATAGCGGAACTTTTTAGTAGAAGTTATACGAGAGGCCGCGCGTTCGATTCCCGCACCGAGATAAAAATGTTGATGTGATCCACAAATATTTGTTTGGTGTCTGGGGTTTTTCTCCCAGAGGGGTTGACGTCAGGCAGGCGGCCGGTCGTAATAACTACAAGTCAAATCTTTATCTCGGTTATGGTGCCTAATTTCATCCAAAACGATTCAGCCGCTACGGCGTGATGGACTAACAAATATCCAAATTCACAAACTCACAAACATCTAAATTTTCACATTTTTAATAGTACTTAGTTGAATTATTTCATATGATTATTGTTTGTTAACCAGACAACTAAAATAGCTACTACATGTAATTTGTCGTATGTTTGAACTCCACAATACTTAACAGCAATTTTCCATTGCAGGTAAGCACGCGGTCGATACAGAAGCCCTCGAAGTCCTCCAACTAATTCTAACAGGTAATATTCATCTACTCGTAGATTCAGAAACTTTTTTCCACCGACCAACTCAACTTTAAAATTACGCGCAGCGACGGCGCGGCGGCGGCGCGCGAAATTGCCCAGGATTCGAACCCCCAACCGGCATTTACCAACTTTAGTTGTGTAGAAGTTCGCAGAGCTATTTCATTGTCGTTGAAAGACCATTGTTGTTATTTCTACTGGAATAATTATATTTAGAAATATTGTTCTGGTTTGAGTTTTCGAGGTTTTTTCTGAAGAACTGTTGATTCTTGTGACAGAATTGATATTACATGTTATAAAAATAATGGTCATTGATCTAACATCAATTTACTTCGGCTGAAATACCGTGAGGTTCTGGGTTCAACTCGCAGGTCGAACAATCACAATTTGTGTGTGAATTTTCAATACGAAAATCAAACTTTAGCTGTTTAGAGTTGAAATTTTGATAAAACTTGACATACAAGTAGACCAAGACTTGAATTAAAACATAGTCTACTTTTATCCCACGAAAATACATTTACGGGGGCGAAGCGGCAGGTAACAATTAGTAAATAATAAATAGACACCTATTTAAAAAAAGACAGAAGTGTGTAGCGTGGGGGCTGGTATCGAACCGCGACTAAACGGTAACTACTAACAGTAAGCAGAGGCCTGGAACGGTAGGCAGCGGCCTGGCTGTGCTCTGGCATTGCTGAGGTCCATGGGCGGCGGTAACCACTTACCATCAGGTGAGCCGCCCGCTCGTTTGTCTAGGGCAATAAAAACCAAAAAAAACTTTCGTCCACTCCCCGCTGATTTATCGTTGCCTCGCCTCATTACCTTTGCAAGGCAAAAACCAAGTAACACCCGCGCCCGTTTATTGCAACTCAATCCCTTTAAATTCCCTCAAACGTTCCCGGTAGCGTAGGTGGTGTCTGAAAATGCATGCGCATGTCGGACCGTTTGCTAGCGCGATGGAGAGCCCAAATTTATTTATCTTGCGACATATTTTTCAACCGGCGTTATTTCGTTTAAACACCACCGAGGGATAGACTACTCTATGTTTATGAGGTTAGAGTTGAAAATGCGTTAGTAAATGTGTTGGTGAAAGATGTTTATTAGCGATACATTCACCGAGCATTTAAGGTGACCATTATTTTGGACTCAAACCAGGATTTTTGTAGCGGTACTTTATTGTTTACATAAATTGTTGGATTTTTAGAATCTTAGTGAGCTTATATTTTGTTTTAGCGTAGGCCAGAAAACCAGCAAGTGAGTCACCTGATGGTATCCACCGCCCATTTACACCCACAATATCGAAAAAACTGACTCGAACTGCCTCGGTGGCGCAGTTGGAATGCATACGCGTTACGACTGAGGCTGACGCAGAACATCATGGGACGTAGATACGCTCGGTGAAATGTGGGTTTACTGGTTACACCTCTGCCTACCCCTTCGGGGATTACTGGCGTGAATGCGTATGTAATATCAAAAAAATCATGGACGCGTTGCTGAACTTGAAGGGAAGGAATAATTAAGAGATTGGGAAAAGTAGACGAGATTTAGGCCTCCGGATATGTTGTTTTTTGTTTTCCTATAAAATCAATCAGCTTTTCTTGTAATGTACGAGTTGTAGAGCTACGCTGTAGACAATTTTGTCTACAGCATGATGGGCCGGCTCGTCCGGGTTGTTACCACTGTCTCACAGGAAACCGGCGTAAAGTAGCAGCTTGCTGCTGCGTTTCGTACGGTGAGTGAGATATCCGGAGGCCCAAATCCCCCTCCCCTTCCCAATCCCTTATTATCCCTTTCCTTTAAGGTCGGCAACGCGCCCATAATTATTTTGTATTGTGGGCGTACATGGGCGGTGGAGATCGCTTACCATCAACTTAACCACTTGCTTGTTTGCCGGCCTATACATAAAAAAAAAAACCAGCTGATGAGATGGCCAGTGATTTCCATCACCCAAGAACACCCATAATAACATCCGAAGCATTGCCGACCTTACAAAAGGTATATACGAAAGATTGTGTATCTTTATGGGATAATAGGATAGTCCCTGTCAAAACAAGTCGTATGGTCATCTTAAGCATGCACTTTATAGTCCGCAGATGCGAAATGTTTGCCGCTGCGCAAACTTTTGTGGTTCATATTTTTCACAATGGTAATTGTTGGTCTTTAAAATGGCAGTGCAGTATCTTCACGCCTTCGACTGGGACAGTAGGAATGTTATAACTTAAAGTTCTTTTGTGTAAGGTTTGTGAATAGGAAGTTGTCTGTGATATTAATAAATTTTGACAATTTCGTAAACATAAAATAATTAACACAATACAATAGTTAAAAGCGTTTCTTGTCCTATAAATGTTTTTAAAACAATCACAAAAATAATCCTACTAGTATATATGTAAAAGATTAAAATAAATACACCCAACAGTCACACACTAGGTAAACCTGTGTCGTGAAATCCCCAGGTCAGGTAAAAGTGATATTGAGTGTTTCTATTTCGTAATGCTCAGTATCAGCTCGGAGTATGGAATTGTGCGCGGTATAGCGATAGGCTCCCCCTATCACATCATGGGACGGAAATAAGTTCGGGAAAATTTGGGTGTACTGGTTGCATCTCTGTCTATCCCTTTGGGGATTACAGATGGGAGTGTGTATGTAACAACATTCAAACACCGAAATATCTTTGTGAGTAAAGAGTAGGTAGAAATAAAAAATAAAAAAATATCACTCAAAATGTCTAAGCCACGGCCTCCGTCAGTAACACGTGAACGCATACAATTTAATCATTTTTCACTTATTAGATCCATGCGTTAATACACGCATACATTATAGGACAAAAACGCGCGGTAATAAATCATTATAAAGACACCCTTCCACGAAACAGTGCAGAGTGAATTTTATCTATGGTTTTAAAATATATATAAGTTGCTGCTCAAATGAATATAGGTACAATCAGAGCTAAAGCATTATTAAATTAAATGTTAGTATAGCAAGGCAATTATTAACGGTACTAATTCCACCCAGCATTGGAACCATTTTTGTAAAAGTTATAGATTATACTTTTACCAAATAGCATTGTGTTCTTTTCGATATCATACAGTGTTTATAATGTATATTTTTTATCAAAGTCCATTTTAAAGAATAAATTCAAATGGAATGTAAAACCTCTATCAGGAAATCAATACAAATATTATACAATGTGGCGATTAGGTTGTCACATTAAATGATACAACGTACGAGTACACTACATGTTATTCTTTAACCATGCACAAAAAAATAAATGAAATACTTACGATATTATAGTCGTGGGACAGTTTTTTCCGTTTTTTGACAACATGATGTAAATGCGTAAAGGCCGATACTGGTAGGTCAATGACCCAAGCGACCCCGTGACGTGCGGGGGACAAAGTACCTAACTATCGCAGTGATGTTGCCGCTTAGGTCAGTGAACTAATATCTAATAAGGATGTTTTATTTCGTGTAAATTTTCACGCTATTTATTTTGTTTGTTTGCAATTTTTTATTCACGGTATAAATGGTTCTTGTATTTATTGAACAGACTTATATCAAGTAGTATAAACCCTTACATAATTTAATGTCATAACCAAATCGCCACTCGGTATACTCTCAAAACATCATATCCGTACATTTACGCGCGTATTTCGTGTCCAGCCGCCCTAACGTTCTTCGCTAACGACCCGCCTAACAAATTGTCGGAATTACGCTAACGCCGCGCCGTTTGTTGCGCTAAGAATACGCTCTAACTCTGGCTTCTTAACTCTACTGTTTGTTCTCTCATTAACATCTCTATGAGGTAGAGTCGTGTAGTCAGTTTGTGCTTGTGATTATACTTGTGTATGATTATTTGAATTGTAAGGTATATTTTGACTCACGATGATGTCTATTTATTATCTTTGATATAAACTCCTCCTTTTTTGAAGTCAGTTAAAAAGGGAAGCGGATTCAGTTTACCATATGAACTCGCTGTACACACATGCATAATACATCAAATAAAAATTTGTAGAATCAAAGATTATAATTAATTGATTAATTTATTTTACACATCTTCAGTATCTGTTATAATAAGGTTTGTAAGAAAGACTATAGCAAAGCATAGTATTAGCTAAGATATGATTACTTCTTCATTTTCATTTACAACTCAATAAAAAAATAACATTTTCAGAATCGTATTTGTAATAAAATAATCGAATTAACTCAATCTCTGCTGCCTCGGTGGCGCAGTTGTAATGCGTATGCGTTACGATTGAGGCTAACGCTGAGGTCTCGGGTTCGATCCCCGGGTCGGGTAAAGTGGTATTGGGTTTTTCTATTACGAAATGCTCAGTATCAGCCCGGAGTCTGGAATTTGTGCCCGGTATGGCGATAGGCTCGCCCCCTATCACATTGTGGGACGGAGATACGCTCGGCGAAATGTGGGTGTACTGGTTACACCTCTGCCTACCCCTTCGGGGATTACAGGCGTGAGTGCGTATGTATGAGTGCGTATGTAATTAACTCAATATTTCTAAGCTGTGTTCTGATTAAGTCATTTCCGTTATCCATTTTTCTTCTACAATCTGCACTTATCCCACTCGCAGTGGGGTCGGCACAACATGCTTTAACACATATTACAGAAAGATTTGGCTTATAGTTTTTACGACCGGCCACCTGCCTGATGTCAACCCCTGAAACAAATTAAAATTGTCTAATAATTTTGACTGTTAACTCACAAGTGCAGTGTAGGGCCTAAAGTAATAAACCGAGTTGAATGCGTTTTTGTGTTTCAAAGTTGATTCTTAGCTATATTTGAAAGAAAACCTATTCAGCTATTATAAGTTACAAATTGACGTCGGGGGATTTTAAATACTACACAGGTCACATAGTACTCGTATACTATGAAACCACCTGCTGTGCAGCTGGGGACCTTAGTCGAATTCCACCTCGGTATCAACCTGCCTGTCGTAAAAGGCGACTAATTGGGGCCACCGCGTGTCACTGCCACGTAGTGGGGGGCTGCACCTTCGTATGTAATATACATTTTACGGTGAGACCCCGAGATGGACGGCAGCGCGAAGCACCCTTGCTGCCGCAGACCTCCTAATGTGTCATTATTGTTAGGGGCTTCTAAGTCCCTCGAGAGACGGGCCGCAAAGCGATATAATGAAGAGCCGGTACTGGCAGTAATGTAGAGTACACTCAGGATCTTAGGAGGTAGATTTTTAAAATGTTGTGTAAAAGTGCCCTTTACTTTGAAATTGATCCCCGGGACCATACCAGGTCACCGCAGAGTTTTTAGTCGGCATAGCAGAGCGTTGGAATTTTAGTTATTAATCCAATCCAGCGGTGATACGGTTAATGTAAACTGGGTCTGAAGGCTGTTGAGTCTAGCGAAACCATCTCTGAGGTTCCAACAATCCCCTGAGGTTTACAAGATGTCTGAAAATGGCATTTACCCCGTGGGGAAAAAAGTACTATCAAACCACGCTTTAAATATACTCATATTTTTCCATTATATCGCGCAATGAAGTCAGCATTTTTCCTCGGTAATATTTATTAACTACAGACACCTAGACAGTCTTCGACAATTGTGATGGGTTGACCCACTTCCATTGAACGTTCAGTTTAAAAGTTAATTTTCCTGTGCGCCTCATTCATTCCTCGCACTCATTACATCGAAGCTCGAATATGCTCGTTTGAGCCCGACCTAGATATGGAACGGTGCGTTAGCATTTTCCCCCAGAACTTAATGAAGTATTGACGTTCCTTCATAATGGTTTTGATTGTTTAAAATGCGTCTATTTGTTTTTGCAGTTGGTGAATGGTTGTTAAAATGTCATGAGTTGGTTACGATTTTTCCGGCGCGGCAGTTTACCGGTAAACTGATTTGACAAGCAGAATTCAACCTTATTGACACTCAATCAACCTTATTGACACTCGACCTGCCCTTCAAATTTGATACTAAATAAATTATTAATAAGATCTATTATGCCATAAAAATACACTGACGTTTAGATAATTCTACCATATAATTACCATTTAATGACGAGACGAGCATATCTCATAAGTAAGCGTCACGCCTGTTCATAAACAATAGCAACATAACACAGTACTTTGATTTACAAATCATTGCATGACACTGGACTGGGCTCGATACCCCGAGAGGTAAGTGTGTTTAGAGTGGTAAATCCACACTGTAGACAGTTATGTCTACAACACGAAGGGGCCAGCTTGACGAAAGGCATAATTTAAGGTTTGGGAAGAGGAGAGGGGATTTAGGCCTCCAAATATCTCACTCAATGTAGGAAATGCAGTAGTAAGTTGTTAATTCAAGTCGGTTTTCTGTGAGACAGTGGTAACAACCCGGTAGAGCTGGCCCATTCATGCTGTAGATAAAACTGTATTCAGCGTGACTGAACAACTTATAACTGAAAAAAAAAACTGGTTTAATGCTGGTTGGTAGGTTGCACGATCACTTACATATTGCCCGAAAATATATGATGAAATAACACATTAGCTTACACTGTGATAATAACAGTGGGTTAACTACAAAGCGCAGTTTAGCGAGAGTACGAGTATGCGATAAAACCGTCCGTTAACAGCCTGCACCATTCCAAACTGAATTTTTATCGCTCTGCCCACTCTGCTACGGCGCATGATGTACAATTTCTAAGCGGGACTCATTAACTTACTTTTTGGTACAATGTTTTGGTGAAATAGAAGTGAAACTAAGCTTGTTCCGCGGCGGCACTCGTCTTATATTGAGAATATTGATTATTCTTAGTAATTTAGCTTACATGAGGCCAGCGTGGCTGGATATGCTTATTAGTAAATAGGAACTATGTATCCAGTAATCGAACCAGACTTATTGTTATTAGACAGCCTCCGTGGCGCAGCGGGCGAGTATCCGGTTGCGTAGCGTGAGGTCGTGGGTTCGATTCCCGCACCTAGACAAATGTTTGTCTGATTCACAAATATTTGTCTCTGGTCTGGGTGTTGTGGGGACCGCAAGTTCCTCGTAGTTCCTGATACCCATGATACAGGTCTATCAAGTGTGGTGTCAGAACTATGTGTTTGACTGTTGTGTGTATTTATTTATTGAAAAAAAACTTAAATCTATCTCTAGATTCCATTAGTCTAATTAATCACTCAATTCATTAAGTAACTAAAAATCAGCCTTTTACCGTCTACTGCTGAATATATCCCTCCCAAGTATACGCCAATAATCCCGGTCTTGGGCAGCCCGCGTACATTCGCTACCCGCACCTTTTTCAAGTCATAATTTCATCGTAAAGCATGATCTCAAACCTAGTTTACCTAGGTGTGGTTTCTACTTCAGCACGTGTCTGTTCCACTGACCATCGGTCCGTCTGCAAACATAACCGGCCCACTTCAACTCCAGCGTGGTCATTCGGAGTGAACAAGTAACGTATAGACAGACAAGCGTTGCTACCACCGCTTTGTCTATTTCTGCCGCCAAGCAACAGTTTGTAAGCACTGTTGTGTTCCGGTGTGAAGGACATTGAAGCCAGTGTAATTATTGGGCATTATGAGACTTAACACCTTATGTCTCGGGGTGACGAGCGCAGTCCAGTGTCATGCAGTGCTTTATTTAAAGTTCTGTGTGGCGTTGCTTCTGTTTATGAGCAGGCGTGGCCCTTACCATCAGGCGAGCGACCTGCTCGTCTCGTCATACAATCTAATAATAAAAAATAAAAAAACAAAGGTAGTAATAGAAATTGGCGCATTAAAAAAGGTTTCCAAGTATAGTTTAGTTTCTGCTGAACGCAGAGTAACCACGCCAGGTTTTTCCTATCTTACCTAGCTATATATCTAGCCACACCTGGCCCCAATACTTCGCGTCAAGCCGAACTAATAATGACTTGAAAGAGGTTTTCAAATTCTTCGGTACTTTGGAATTTTCGTAATCAAAATGCTCATGCAAATGAGTTCGCAAACGGGCAATTTCGTTTTATTTATAAGCACACATTCCGCAAGGCAGAGAAATAATAAAAAACCGAAAACTAATACAAAGAAAAACAATGTGGCGTATTTATTACAAATATAAAACAGAAATACATTTTCCTTCATAAATCAGGGGTTGCTAACATTCCGTTTTCCCATACTGTAAGTGACAAAAGTGTCAATATGTGTTTCCAGATATATTAAAACTCTTGTATGGCGCCATTGTCTATGCTATTTTTTATGATGAGCAAGGAATTATTTGAATGAACGTTGGTTGGAGAGGTTTAGCGTCGATTCTCGCAGCGGGATGAAATATTATGATCCGTTTTTTTGATTTTGGTGTTGAGAACTTAGATCAAGATGTCGTAGTAATGTTAGTATTTAAAAAGTCTGTATTAAATTTGTCAATTGGAGCCATATATCGCTCCAAACTATGGTCACCACACTAATAACTACTCACCACATTATGTTTATGATCCTCACTAAATCAATGTATGACACACATTTTGCCCATCTACAAATTATTATGTCATAGGCCGCGGCAAACGAGCAAGTGGGTCACTTGATGGTAAGTAATCTCCACCGCCCAAGTACGCCAACAATACCAAAAGAATTATGGGCGCGTTGCCGACCTTACAAGGAAAGGGATAATTAAGGGATTGGGAAGGAGAGGGGGATTTAGGCCTCCGGATATTTCACTCACCGTACGAAACGCAGCAGCAAGCTACTTTACGTCGGTTTTCTGTGAGACAGTGGTAACGACCCGGGCGAGCCGGCCCATTCATGCTGTAGATAAAAGTGTCTACAGCGTGGCTCTATCACTTAAAAAATTACCAAATCTTTAAGAAAACTGATTATAGCTGACATTTATTTTGTGTTTGTGTTGTGACGTTACAAATAAACACAAAACACAGCGAATTTTTAGCTTACGATTGTGAGTATGCGATACCTTCTGTAAGTAGTTATTCTAAGGAATGTGGCTTATTTATACGTTAACACTTGGACGAACTTCTAGATCTGACGTAAATGCTACATACAGGTTACGTAATTTACACAATTTACAATAAGCAACTTACAATACTATTTACGTTAGTAATTTCATCGTAAGTCCAAGTACGTCTTTTTTTTTATTAGCTTGAATGACGAGACGAGTAGGTCGCTCCCCTGATGGTAAGCGCCACGCCTGCTCAACAGAAGTAACGCCACACAGAACTTTATATAACAAAGCACTGCATGACACTGGACTGCGCTCGTCACCCCGAGACATAAGTTGTTAAGACTCATAAAGCCCAGTAATTTCACTGGCTTCAATGTCCTTCAAACCGGAACACAACAGTGCCTACACACTGTTGCTTGGCGATAGAAATAGACAAAGCGGTGGTACCAACCCAGCCGGCCTCTCGCAAACGAGGGACCTACCACCTTGTATTAAATTACATGACTTAAAGATACAAATGTAATTCGCAAGTTATAAATAATCGCCTTCCTTTGAAACATTTAAAATTAGTAGTTAGTTATTTTAAGTTTAGTTTAGTTTCATTAGACTGCTTTTTTTTGTCAGAGTTTTCTATTGGAAACTTACATTAAATGCTGTAATAATTACTCTCATTAAGTTATTTCTTAGAGTTCGATTCTTTCCAGACATAGCCAATTAATGTTCATTTACTAAATACAGAAAATGCTTTATGCTCCGTTACTGGACATAGAAATAACCTTAATTGACGTCACTGAGTAGGAAGTGAAAAAAAATCTGTTCTTTAAAACAATATTACATAAAACAATATTAGGGGGTTGAACTTTGTATGAAAGTATTTATTTTAACTTTTGAACAACTTGACCGATTGGTATCGAGACAATGGTTTATAACTTTATAACATCACGCTACGACCCATGGGAGTGGAGCAGTAATCTATATATAAAGCGAAATACCACTCACGGTACTAACAACAGTGAATTTTTTTTTTACAAAAATATATTCAAAATTGTTTGTGTACTATTACTATGTACTATTCAAAATACTCGCATGTAGAGGTTAAAATACAAAAACAACCCACACTTAGTTGGTACAATTCACCGGCGGCGGGGATCGTTTATTAGGGACAGTAATAAGAAAACTCGAGATGAATCTTTGTGAATTTGCATTATTATCAACCAGAGTACACAACTTACTTCGTTGACGACATCATACTGCATTGAGCCAAGAAAGTTATTAGTGTTATTATAAATAATATAATGCGAATACGGTATAATGCGGTTTACAAGGTGGTAGGTCACTCTTATGGGAGAGGTCGTTTGGGTTGGTACCACCGCTATGTCCATTTCTGCCGCCAAGCAGCAGAGTGTAAGCACCGTTCTGTTTTGGTTTGAAAGATATTGAAGCCAGTGAAATGATTGGACATTATGAGACTCAACAACATACGCCTCGGGATGACGAGCACAATCCTGTGCGTGACATACGGTGCTTTGTAATTCAGAGTTCTGTATGGTGTTGCTTCTGTTTATGGGCAGGTGTGACGCTTATTATCAGGCGAGTGACTTGCTAGTCTCGTTATTCATGCAATAAAACCAACATTAAACAGCTAATTTAGGAAGTACCAATTTAACATACGATTGTCGGCATATCCTGACAGCGTGACAATTTAGTATTTTGGTGTCTTATATTTTATCTGTGAAAATAACCTTTACTTGGAGATTATGAAACGGGTCATTAGTAATCTTGATGGTAAAAGAAATATATAATTGATGATGGTAATCTACTTCTTCGGCACAACATACATTTTAACACATGTTACAGAAAAATATGGCTTGTATTTTTACGACCGGCCTGCCTGAAGTCAACCGCACTAGGGAGAAAACACCCAGACCCGAAACAAATATTTGTGGATCCTACATATTTTCTCGGTGCGGGAATCGAATCTACGGCATGTAGCTACCCAGCCGGCTCGGCTACTACGTTACGAAGGCTTTTAGCTTTCTCATCACAATACTAAAATCTAAATAAAAAAAGGCACTTAGTTACTGGCGCAGTCCTACATGCGACTATCCAAGCCACCGTACACTGCGGTCTTGTGATAACAATTTTCCCAACCTTACTTTTATCTCGTACTTTTTGTTGGTATTATTACGGCGATAACTGCTGGGGTGGGCTGTCTGGCTTGTTTTAAGTGCTTAGACATAGGAACAGAAAATATAATACATACAGGTGTGAGAAGGACGGAATGAATATTGAGTTAAAAAATATATAAAAAACCTAATGATGTTTGGAGTACATACAGCTAATAATAATAATATAATAAATACACCCAACAGTCACACACATAGTCCTGACCCCACACTAGGTAAACCTGTGTCGTGGGTATCAGGAACTACGAGGCACTTGCGGTCCCACAACACCCAGACCCGAGACCAATATTTATGGATCACACAAAAATTTGTCTCGATGTGGGAATCGAACCCACGGCCTCTCGCTTTGCAGCCGGCTACTCGTTCACTGCGCCAGGCTAATGTAAATATGATAATGTAAATAATAGAAGTAGGTATCCATTAAAATGTATCATTTCAGTGAGGTGCGTTTTTGTACATAATTTTAAAAGTACTATGCTTTCATAAGAATTCAAATTCATTTATAATTCAATTTACTTCGTATATAAATAAAATAAATAAATAAATACACCCAACAGTCACACACATAGTCCTGACCCCACACTAGGTTAACCTGTATCGTGGGAATCAGGAACTACGAAGGACTTGCGGTCCCACAACACCCAGACCCGAAATAAATATTTGTGGATCACACAAACATTTGTCTCGGTGCGGGAATCGAACCCACGGCCTCTCGCTTCGCAGCCGGCTACTCGCCCGCTACGCCAAGGAGGCTGTCATAAACACTATAAAACACTTATACGTGTAAAAATATTGTAATAGAAATTAATTATTCATTACAAACATGACAAGAAGATGCTACTTACATGTTACAGAAAGACTTGGCTTGTACATACATACGCACTCACGCCTGTAATCCCCTAAGGAGTAGGCAGAGGTGTAATCAGTACACCACATTTCACCGAACTTATTTCAGTCCCATGATGTAATAGGGGGCGAGCCTATCGCCATACAGGGCACAATTCCAGACTCCTAAGCATTTATTTACGTTTTTATTGACGTTTTAGATTATTAATAGAATACTAATGGATACTTAAACTCAATTGACATCAGAGTACGGCAATAATACAGCCCCCCCCCCCGACCGGCTGTTTACTTTTAAACCATTAACAAGTTACCGCTGTTACTTAACAGGCCATTTCTAGAATCTTGGCAGTAAACCCAGCGGTCGTGTTTCGGTTGCATTTGAATCCAACTTATTCAACAGTTGAAATTTTAATGAGAGTCATAAACCGCCCTTATTACAGACTTAAGTCTCAAGGCGTCGAGGGGGCGTACGGCAAGGGGCGGGGGGCAAGGGGCGAAGGTTTCCGCTCCAGTTATCGTGCGAAAACTTTCACCCAATCCGATTTACCTGAGTTAATTACGTTTTCTAGTATTAAGACTTAGAGTGGGGTCATTTTGAATTGACTGTTGCGAGGAAATTATTATATTTTCTATTTTATGACTTATTTAATCTCCCTAGTGGGCTTGATGACAGGTGGGCCGGTCGTAAAAACTACAAGCCAAATCCATATATTAATAGGGCTTATAAACATCGAAATAAAGTAACTAGAACGATATCTCTTATATGAATTTTCCAAAAATACGGCTACACATACTTACAAATCAAAGGTAAAATCACACGTAACATTCATACACGCAACAAAAATTAATGAACGTTCAAAATCAACTTTATTTCATAAAACTTAAAGTCTAAATATTAAATTTCTAGATCGAGATACGACGTTCTGCAAAGCGCAAAAATTAGACGTATCAAGTGTCAACTAGATATTATTATGCACAGACTTATAGCCCCGCCCCTTGCACAGAGTTTTGGTGGGGTCATTTTTTTGCTTGAGTTACGTTTCTTAACATGTTATTTCGATGTTTATAAATATGTTCTCCTACGCCAATTCAATATGTCCCGAGCGACGCGACGTAACCGTGCGAAATTCGTGTGTGAAATATCAGAAGTTGTCGGGATGTTGCGGGACCCGCACGGGATTGAGCCAGACGTGTCAATTATCGAATGCTTACGAATTCATTAGCAAGTTGGTGACGTTCGCGACTTCACGTACGCCTACATGCCCTAATTATAGCAATCATGTAATTGGAATTAACAAACCTTTTTTCGTCTATTACCTATAAAAAGTGATAAAAGCGACCCTAAACCGACGTGCATGTATGAAGAATTTTATGAGGGTGAATGAGGCCGAAGAGGTATGCAAGGATCGTAGCAAGTGGAAATCAGTTGTATCTGCCTACCCCTATGGGAAACAGGCGTGAGTCTATGTTTGTATGTATAAATTCACGTTGAAGACAGTTCGACTCGACCGGATTGTTGCCACTGTCTGACATGAAATAATAGTAATAGTACACATGGCGAAAAACCAAAGACACTAGGCTCATTCTAGTCGCGTTTTGCACTGTAGTTTTAGTAGTGTCTCGGCGCGGGAATCGAACCTGCAGCCCCTCGTTTCACAGCCGACCACTGCGCCACGGAGTGCATCATGAAGATGAAATGAAAAATAATTAATATAAAAACCTATAAAAAACAGTTGTATCTCGAAATATGACAGCCTCCGTGGCGCAGCGGGCGAGTAGCCGGTTGCGAAGCGTGAGGCTGAGGGTTCGATTCCCGCACCTAGACAAATGTTTGTCTGATTCACAAATATTTGTCTCGGGTCTGGGTGTTGTGGGACCGCAAGTCCCTCGTAGTTCTTGATACCCACGATACAGGTTTACCTACTGTGGGTCAGGACTATGTGTGTGACTGTTGGGTGTATTTATATTATTATTATTATTAATTTCCCCATAAAAATACGAATTTATAAGGTATTATTTTAACTAGAATATTTTACAGGCAAAGGCATACTAGGCAATTAAATGGGTGAATTGTTTTATCGTGCTCATTACTAGTGGCCATTAATTTATAAGATGCTGAGGAAATTTGTTCTTGAGATATATTGCTTGGATTATTGGAAGTTAGCCTGAGAGCTGATTTCGATGGGCCTATTAGCGATGCTTATATTACATGCTTTGAAAGTAATTAGTTGATGTAATTGCGAAAATTTACAGGAGATAAAAAATAAGAAGAGTTGGGGATTCTTTAAAAGGCCCAAAAACAAGCATGTCGGTCAGATGTTACACGATAACACAATAGCAGAAGATTAGTGGTAGAGCTGCCAACATTTTAGGAAAAAGGGACTTGATTATAGTCCCTAAGTATATTGAACAATTATCAAAACGTCCCTTGGGATGTTACGTTTAACGTGAAACTAAAAAACACACGGCTAAATTGACGCATAAAAATATAAATACCTTAGAATAAGTTAGCATTTATTAATCAAATTTTTCAATATAAAAATTATTGTTGAATCTAAAGATCAAACTTGATCACTCACTAAACAATTTTAATGTATTTACACGAATAACAAAACCAGCATACCTACAGCAAAACACACATGCGCTCCAGGTGAAATGTACCAAAAACAGTAAAATGCAGGTACCCAATATTCAGTGGAAAAGTCGCCTTCAAAAAGTGATGTCGTTCGAGCTCAAAGCCGGTCGAGAATAAATCGCGATTGTCTGAAGAAATAGTAATGTAGCAACGATAAATTGGATAAGGCGGCAATATCGCCTCTCACGGCAACGGTAATAGGCAATTTTAGACATTCCGTCCCAGGCACAATGGGCCCAAGTTTGACTATTTAAATTTTTTCAAATACACTTCTGGTTTAACAGTCGTTTTAGAAAGATTAAGTGGTTGTTTGTTTATTGTGTTTTTGGAATAGTTAAGGTTTTCAAGTTATTCATCATATTTTTATTGGACTCAGGTGTGCAGTTAGAATTTTATGAGTCTATAGAGATGGAATAAATATATGAGTTTTAACTAATTTGACTTCTTATACTCCACGGACGGACGACGCGACGTAACAACCAAATGGGTGCAAATAATTGCAAATTCTAAGATAATAGTGGATACTGAGCAACACCTTCATCAGAAATTAATTAATACTTATTTTATTAACTTTAAAATTATTATCTATTTTTGTTATATCCTTAAATTTTCATTCATACACTAGTTTCTAACCTAAACCAGCAAATTGTTTTATGTTATATTTCACAATACTAACGCCTGCATTCTGTAAATACATAAAAATCTCATTCCACCAGTCCTTGTTTCATGCCGGCAAAGTTCCATTGTCTAGAATTAATTTTCCGGTTCCCCTCAATGCAACTTTTATAAGACAACCGAACAAAGGTGCTCGGCAAAAATAACCGCCGGTGTTATAGACTGGTGTTTTTAATTTGGTTACATTCACAAATTTCATTATTTAATTAAGCGTAATTACTTTGATCCCTATAGTTTGTTAACAATGGAGTATTGTGGCAACGATTCCTTTTTCATTTATTTGTTCGTTTGTTAGATGGGTGCATTGCGTTTGCTTTTAGTGTAACTCCTGTCTTTTCGCGTATTGTTTTTTGAGAATGTATAACTGTTTTTAACATTGTTTTATATATGTAGTCATTGTGAAGTAACAATTAATGTTTTACAACATCTCCATTAAAAACATTAGTATCACTTACCATATCTCGGGAGGTAAGTGGTAGTTTGGAGTTTAAGAATCACTATTATTATGTTACTAATGAGCTAGTGACCTTCTCTTATGTTTTTAAGTCTTGATTTTGAAGCAATAGTCCTGTATTATAAATTTTTATAATAATGGACTTCTAGGCATGGAATTACTTAGGATTCGATTCTATTATGTGTGCAATTTCAACATCGAATTAAAATAGATTTCACTCAATCGCAGAGATAGCTTAAAACTTCCAGTTCTTAAGTACTTACATGCAAATTTTACACCTTTAAGTACCCATCTTTCCTTAAGATTATTGGCAGCGAATGGAAGGTTATACATTGTAATAAATTTATCAAATTCCTGGAACACGTGATTGTTCACACGTTTCTCCTGAATTATTTACGTTAAATCTTCACTAAATTTGAACATGTTTAAATTCGCGCTTGTTAATTTTCTCGTCTTCATTTGCTTTAGTTAAGCTACTTATATTTGGAATTTTGATGCGTTTAAAAACATTTGCGACACAAGAGGTTTAGTAGAATGCGTGAGGCTTTGAATACTAATTTAATTACAAGGTAATGTGTTAGGAAATTATTCCACAAATATCTGATAAGCTAAATAAATAAATAAGTATACCCTTCAGTTACGTATATAGTCCTAGTTTATGTCCTGGGTATCAGGAACTTTTAGAATCATAGTTCCTGATACCCAGGCCAGTTTGGTTTCTTATGACATTGATTGGAACGTAGATCAAACTCGCGACCTCGTTTCACAGCTGTATACCAACTGGTTTACGAAGGCTGTCCAAAGTTTATATTATTACCTAGTGTACCTTTTTAAGATATGAACGTGTTACTTATACTCTCTTCTATGTTTTAAATCGTTTTGTAATTTTCCGGATAATACATCAGTGATTTCGGATTTTGAATACCAGTATATCTAAATACTATAATTCTTTCTCTGTCTGGCATTACCCCGGCATAATGCTAGCATTTCGCCTTCTCATACCATAGATTTGGCGGCATTTAGTATTATATTGACCGAACCCCTGTCTGACCCTCACAACCCGTAACTGGAACCAAGTTTCGCCATTGCCTCGTCCGTTAATCAGCTGAGTGTACCACGTGCAAATGAGGTTTTTGCCTAAAATTTTGGTGGCCCACTTACACTCAATTCAGATTTGTATTATATACAATGGTAAATAAAAAAAACCAAGGCTCTTTATTTGATAGAACGACAAAATTCAATCCCAACATTTTCTATAAATTTTCTATGAAATACGAGAGCGTTTTCATAGAAGTCGATTCCAATTGTCCGCCGCTGCAGGTCAGCGTAGACTTACGATGGTTATTGCTCACTGTCCTCAATATCCAATAGACATTTCCAACTGCACAAATATCATAATTTTATATCAATTCTAAAATGTTACATTGTCGTCTTGAGAAATTGTTTTGATTTATAAGAAAATAATAGCGAATAAAATCGTTTATTTATCACGTAGGCAATTTAAATAGCGCTTATGACAAGTCATATAAAATTTTAAAAAATATATGTAGGTATCAGAAAACATATTAACTTATACATAGCATTACATAATACATAGCATCATCAACAATACCTACAGCCATGCCTGCCTATTAAAAAAATACAGAATTTTCGATTACAAAATTTTGCATGGCACTGGACTGCGCTCGTCACCCCGAGACATATCTTAAGTCTCATAATGCCCATTCATCTTACTGGCTACAATGTCCTTCAAACCGTACCACAACAATGCTTACACACTGTTTCTTTACGGCAGAAATACACAAAGCGTTGGTGCCGACTTAATTATAACTTCCCTCTTTTAGTTAAAGATCAAAAACTACTAAACTGCAAATACGGTTTTCTTTTATGTAATAAAATTATTACGTAAATTGTAGTACATAATATAACATAATTAACTTAACAGTTTTAAATCTCCATGCTAAAAGCAAGACTGAATTAATTGAGCTGATCGAAGACGCAGAAACCTCAACACCCTCCTTGGTGCACGTTTAAGTGTTTTATCATGTACAATTCCATGAAAAGAAACCTACAGGTACCGCTAATAAAACCGCTAATCAAATGTTAAGCACTTGGATATTCGAGCAATACGAATTCTGAACACATTTAAATGAGAATGCATTAAATTAATTATGAACTACAGATGAATTGCACACTTAGATTTCAATAATATCAATGATAGCTCAGCCGAGAGTAGTCTAGACTGCTAAGACTGAAAGTCGCAGGTTCTAACCAACTCAAGAGCATACACCTTTAATTTTTTTAAAGTTACGTGTGTATTCATTGTTAATTATCGGTGAAGCAAACATCGTGAGGAATCCTGTATACCTGAGAATTCTCCATGAGAATTTCGAAGGTATGTGAAGTCTGCCAACCCGCATTAGGCCAGTATGGTGGACTAAGGTCTAACCCTCTCATTCGTAGAGGAGACCCGTGCTTTGAATTCGCAGTGCTATAGTATTATACAGCATTGATATTAATATTATTATATAATATAGGAAAAATCTAATCCTTTACAAATATTATTCGAATATAACCTAACAGAAAGTTTATCTAAGTAGCAGTATCGTTGTGAGTGCATTGGTTGCTGTAAAATTATGTCAGGCGCTTTTGATATCCAAGTTAAATACCTTAATAATAATAATGATTTATTTTCGGACCACAAAAATCCAGTGTGAGTAGTACAAACAATTACTCAAAAATACTAATTTAAGTGGCAATGACAATTAATTAGCAATGCTTTGGATGTACCATAGTAAGCCAAAAGCGTGCAATTTTTTACCCATAATCGGCTTGCGGTAAATAAACGAGTTCAGTACCAAGGACCATCAATAGCCTACCAATCAACAGGATCAAAATTTTGGTCTATTAGGCCAGCTGCGAGATTTGACATTCAGACATTTTCAGTGTGCGCGTAAACAGCGAAACAATTAGTTTATTTAATTAAATGAACATATTTGTTTCAGATATTTTATATAAATAGCATTATGTACTCCTCTATATAAACTTTAACTATGGCAAATCTCACAATACTCATTGTGCGTAATATGGGACAAAGTTTTCTCTCCACGATTTATAAATAAATACACTCAACAGTCACACACATAGTCCTGACCCCACACTAGGTAAGCCTGTATCGTGGGTATCAGGAACTACGAGAGACTTGCGGTCCCACAACACCCAGACCCGAAACAAATTTTTGCGGATCACACAAACATTTATCTTAGTGCGGGAATCGAACCTACGGCCTCTCGCTTCGCAGCCGGCTACTCGCCCACTGCGCCACGGAGGCTGTCGAAAAAGATTCCTTTTTGGCTACTTATTCCTAAAAAAATGTTTTTTAAGTGTATCAGTATTTCAAAAAAAGTTTCCTGATGGTATAAAAATACTGACACTGATCTAACCAGTATCTAAAGAACACAAAATCACAAAGCAATCAAATTTAAAACTTCCAATATTATTTCACCAAACGATAGACATTGGTATAGCAAAAAGTCAGCCAATTTGTGGAAAGGCTATCAGATGGGGGCAAGATGAAGTACTTTGTAGAACGGATTGTTGTAATGTTAACCGATCCATTAGTTATATTGGGATTTTAATTGTGGATGCCAAATGTAATTGGGTTCGGATCGTATATCTGCAGTAGTGTGGGAGTTACAATAGCTTTATACCCAGCATCGCTTCATATAGATCGTAGATGAAATTATACCAGATTTAAAAAAGTTCGTTATCTTTTTAATTTGTAACATTATGGCTATAATGTAAGGTAGTGGTAAACTGGCTCGGTAGCGCAGTTGTAATGCATACGCGTTACGACTGAGGCTGACGCTGAGGTCTCGGGTTCGATGCCCGAGTCGGGTAAAAATAATATTGGGTTTTTCTATTACGAAATCCTCAGTATCAGCCCGGAGTCTGGAATTGTGCCTGGTATGGCGATAGGCTCGCCCCCTATCACATCATGGGACGGAGATACGCTCGGCGAAATGTGGGTGTACTAGTTACACCTCTGCCTACCCCTTGGGGACTACAGGCGTAGGTATATATGTATATGTATTACTTGATCTTTTAACACATACAACAGTGAAGTTGAGTTAGCTCGTAAGATAATCCTAGTTGACTAGATTTATAGCGTCAGGCGATTAACGTTAACATGTCCCTTGCAACACGTGTCCTGTTTTGTGACATTTGTTCGTATGCTAACCTCGGCTATAAAAAGTACTAAGCAACATTAAAAGGTTAAGATTGTATGTCTGTGACCTTGTAAATCTATTTGAAGGGGGTAGTCAATATTTGAAGGTACTGGCCAGATTAAGACCGATGTTGAAAATTTAAGCTATATTTCATTATAATAAGGTATATTTTCAGTAAGATAAAGAGATTCACGCTTTAGAAGGCACTAGAAAAGGTATCCACACTATTTTAATTATAAAGATGTAAACAGTGTGAGTTTGTTTTTTTACATGGTATAGGCCGGCAAACGAGCTAGTGGGTCGCCTGATGGTAAGTGATCTCCACCGCCCATGTACGCCCACAATACCAAAAGAATCATGGGTGCGTTGCCGACCTTAAAGGAAAAGGATAATTAACGGATTGGGAAGAGGGGGGGGGGGGTTTGGGCCTCCGGATATCTCACCCACCGTACGAAACGCAACAGCAAGCTGCTACTTTACGCCGGTTTTCTGTGAGACAGTGGTAATGACCAAGACAAGCCGGCCCATACATGCTGTAGACAAGTGTCTACAGCGTGACTCTACCACTCAAAAGTTTGTGAGTATTTTTATTTGCTTACGAAGGCAGATCAGCTGACGGCCCACCTGATGGTAAGTGGTTACCGTCGCCCATAAACATAAGCAACGCCAGGTGCATAGCCTCTGCCTACCGTGAAGATACTTTTTTAAGCCTCGTTTGAGAAGGACATGGTATAACACAGAGAAAACACCGCAACCCCATTCCATAGTCTGAATGCGCGTGGGTTAAATTAGTTTGTAGATAGTAATCTCTGGAACTACTAATCGGATTCTGAAAATACTTTGCGAAAAAGAAGCTAACTTAATCTTGCTATAGGCTATTTTTTAACCCAGTAAAGACTTTCATGTGATCGGTGCCGTGAGCAAAGTATTTAATAAGCTGTTATTTCTTTATAAACTACTAAAGAACTTCAAAGCCCACATTAAAGATTCTATAGTTTTCGAAATTCACGTATTAATTTACATTTATTGAAAAAAAAAACATAGTTCATTTAAAATACATTTCTCTTTTTATGCATATTATTGCCGAAATTGCTTATTATCAGTTATATCTTAAAGTAACTGAACTAATATAAAAGCATACGATGTTCCAGAAAAAGAATAGCGAATTAACATTCCTTTCAATATAAATTAAAGGGGATGTACGAGGTACGCAACTTAAAAGATTGGTAAGGTGGCCACAAATATGGATATTTTTGGAATTGTTAGGTGTTACTTTTTGGTATGTAAAATTTCCAAGTACATTTATTTTGTTGTACCTGTAGCTAGTTCAGAGACAGAAGCTTGCGAATGTTTAATCTAGCATATTTAAATGGCGTAATAATTTCGAACCAGCAGTGTCTTCTTGCTCTTATCTCACTCGCAGTGGAATTGGTGCAGCGTGCTACAATTGTTACAGAAAGAGTTGTCGTACATTTTTTATGACGGCAGCCTGCCTGACGTCAACCCCTTTGGGGAGAAAACACCCAGACCGAAAGAAATATTTATAGATCACACAAACATTTGTCTCAGTGCGTGAATCGAACGGCCTTTCACTTCCCAGCCGACTACTTGCCAACTGCACCATAGAGGCTGTCAATTTCAAAGCAGTGTATAAAAAATCTAATTTAAATCTACGATCATCAACTAGAAGGTGAGTGTACTCTACTGCTGTCCCCATATTTGATTTTAATGTAACTAGATACACGCTAACGTGTATAAGCTCTTGTAAAAGAACCACCACGTCACCTATATATCTGAGAAGTTCCGCATTAGACTTTTGAAGTTGTGTAAAGTCCGCCAGCTCGGATTAAGCAAGTGTAGTAGACTAAGGCCTAATCCCTCTTATTGGTAAAGGGCGCCCGTCCCAAACAGCGGAACGTGCCTATATAATACAAATATAGTTTTGATGTTTTATTATCATAAGGTCATTTTAAGATGGTTTTATGAGTGGTAGAGCCACGCTGTAGACACTTTTGTGTACAGCATGAATGGGCCGGCTCGTCCGGGTCGTTACCCCTGTCTCACAGAAAACTGACGTAAAGTAGCAGCTCGCTGCTGACTTTCGTACGGTGAGTGTACCAATCCCTTAATTGTCCCTTTCCTTTAAGGTCGGCAACGCGCCCATATTTTTTTTGTATTGTGGGCGTACATGGGCGTTGGAGATCGCTTACCATCAAGTAACCCACTTGCTTGTTTGCCGGCCTATGCTATAAAAAAATCGCGTCGTAAAAGTTTATGATCAGAAAAATTGGTTACTATGTGAGCATTGAATTGATTGTAATTTCCCATTCCCACGACAACGGCAATCCTATTTTGCAACCAACATTCCTGGAAACCGTATTTAAAACTCTATGACGCCTTGTCACCCTACATACATATCCAAAAAAGGGAAATAATAAAGGGCGCGGGATAAAGAATAGTCTTTTTAATAGCTCCTGCGGTAGAAGTGATTTTATGACATCTAGAGCGATTCAGATGCCGCGCACGGCAGTGACGAGCGATTTTTTTTCCATTTGTAATTGATTCCAATGTCGTGGGGGCTTAAATTGGAATTCTTTACTTTGATGTGAGATGAATTGATTAGGTTCCGTTAGGTAAGTATTTTTATAGCATAGGCCGGTAAACGAGCAAGTGGATCACCTGGTAGTAAGTGGTCTCTACCGCCCATGAACACAATACGCGTTGGTGACTTTCTTGAAAGAGAAGGGATAATTTAAGAGAATGGGAAGGGGAGGATGTATTCGAATTTCGGATCTCTTTCACTCACTGTTCATAACCCAAAACCAAGTTGCTCCTTCACGTCGGTTTTCTGTGAGACATTGGTATCAATCCAGTCGAGCTGGTCCATACATGCCGAAGAAAGAACTGTCTATAGCGTGGCTCTGTAACATACAGAGATCTTATTCTCTAAGCCTGAACAAACTCGCAACCTTACGCGAACTTCGCGAAATCAGCACTGAATGACGTATTTTAAGCCAACATCAAGAGCCCGATATGACGAAAAATCAGCTTTTATATAAAACATGAGGCGTTAGTTGTGTATACGCCTATCCCTCATGAAATTCAGAACTTATGTTATAACCCAGTTTTAATTTGGTATTATTATTTTATGTATATTTTAATGTAACATGTTTAAATGGGTTGTGATTGGTCTTGCGTGTCGTAATTTTCTGGACTGTGGCTGAGAAATACTTTCCAGGCCTTTTTACTTATTATTATATGATATAAGACCATTAATTTATTATGATGCAACAATAAATCATTAAGATTAATAATAAATAAATCGCAACAATAATGAAAATAATATAAGCAAACTAATAAGCTTTCTATTATTTTGTAGACTTGTAATAAAATTTATTACACTAACGGTTGTCATTAAACATTGTAATGTTGATAATTGTATACAATATGTAACAAAACCCTGTCGGGCGATTTAACTGTGATATCAGAATCGATATTTAAACGTAATTAAATAACTCTATACGAAAATTGGACTAAAACAAGATTTTTATTTTTTACTATAATTATTTTATTGCTTGTAAACCATATTTCATTTGATTATTCATATATTAGTCATCTAAGTTATTTATTTAACATTTATTTAAAGATCTTCATATACATAAAATGTATAAACGCAGACTTAATGCCATTCGGCATTATCTACCAGCCTACCTTTGAGTGATGCAGAGACGAGATATTGTGGGTATATAAATATAGATAGAGAAGTGGAATATTAACTCTATTATTACTGATTAAAACCTCTGTACAGATCAATATCAAGTCGATATGAAATTTCAATATGATGAACACAGATCGTTAGGCCACGGTCTGCAGGCGGCGTGACCTATGACCTAGCCGGCTCTGGTGTTCCTTTATTTAGCTTAAGATTTATTAAGATTACACTATTATTATAATGTACTGTTTTGACATTTATTATTGTAATGTATTATAATGTGACTGCCTCGGTGGCGCAGTTGTAATGCGTACGCGTTACGGCTGAGGCTGACGCTGTGGTCTCGGGTTTGATCCCCGGGTCGGGTAAGTGACATTGGTTTTTCTATTACGAAATGCTCAGTATCAGCCCGGAGTCTGGAATTTGTGCCCGGTATGGCGATAGGCTCGCCCCCTATCACATTATGGGACGGAGATACGCTTGGCGAAATGTGGGTGTACTGGTTACACCTCTGGTTACCCCTTCGGAGATTACAGGCGTGAGTGCGTATGGTATAAGTATATATGTTTTATGTAATTTACGGTTACTTAAAATACAAAGTTACTGTAATTTGGAGTAACTTTGGCCTTGCCTAACTTTGATAACTTTAATTCAACCTGCTATATATCTGAAACTATCAGTCGAAAACAATTAAGGTCCAGTTAATAGCTTGTTCAAACGATTCAATTTTAGCTAATCAGCTGCTAAATCGAATGCTATTCGAATGGTCAGAACTACAAGGCTTATAGCTTATGGCATAAATAACGCCTCAGCAATAACGTTTATAGCAAGAATTTGCGTTAATAATGTAAAAAAGACTTCTGACGTAAATTTTCAGTTTAATCTCATAGCTATACTAATCGACAGCCTCCATGGTGCAGAGAGCGAGTTGCCGGCTGCGAAGCGAGAGGCCGTGGGTTCGATTCCCGCACCGAGAAAAATGTTTGTGATCCACAAATATTTGTTTCAGGTCTGGGCGTTGTGGGACCACAAGTCCCTCGTAGTTCCTGATACCCACGATACAGGTTTACCTAGTGTGGGGTCAGGACTATGTGTGTGACTGTTGGGTGTATTTATTATTTTTAGAAGCAAAGGCCTTTAAGTTAATAATAATTTCCTTCCTGACTGTTGTTTTCAGATCACTCTAGTTCTTTATTACGTCCATAAAAACCATCACTATATTAAATAATTCATGTGAAATTCGTGGATGTGGTATGTTTCTATTGGCGGGGCCGGTCAGTGGTCGCAAACCCCTAATTTCTCGGCTCATTTAACAGTCTTATAGTGCGGCCGGCGCCTCAATAGATTCCGCATTACACTGCCCAATCGGGGGAACTCCCCCGCAATAAATCTGCTACATGTCGAAGATTTTCTTGGTTTTGGAGAGACAGTTCCGTATAAGGATGGCGATTTCATTGATAAGATTTTAATAGTAATTGTAAATTCAGCGTGAAACAGTCTCGTATTTCGTCTATGATTCCTGCCTTGTGGAATTTCCAATAATACTGATCTGATAGTTTCAAAATGGCGAATGACAACTAATCTACGTTTAGTAATTATGGTAGGTAATAGCGGTTTAATTTTAGTTGAACAACTTTTAAATCACATCGTCTGCAGGGACTTTCAATAGAATTGATAAACAAAAAACATTCAGTTTTGTTGCTTCTAGACAGTTGATCAAATAAAATAGAACCGTGTGAACCAGCTACAATACGAAGAGGATAGGTCGATTATACATGTATTTATGAAAAAATATATTTATTTATTGAATACTTGTAGATAAAAATATAATATTGAAGATAGTTACATACATTCGTACGCATACGCATACGCACTCACGCCTGTAATCCCCGAAGGGGTAGGCAGAGGTGTAACTAGTACACCCACATTTCGCCGAGCGTATCTCCGTCCCACGATGTGATAGGGGGCGAGTCTATCGCCATACCGGGCACAAATTCCAGACTCCGGGCTGATACTGAGAATTTCGAAATAGAAAAACCCAATACCACTTTACCCGACCTGGGGATCGAACCCGAGACCTCAGAGTTAGCCTCAATTGTAACGCGTACGGATTACAACTGCGCCACCGAGGCAGTCAGTTACATACATTCGTATTATCAAAAAATTAATTAAATGGTAAAATAATTACCTACTCGTTATCTTGTTAAACAACCATATACCAATATTTAGGTACTTAATTGTTAACAAACGATAAAATAACATAAAGAGAATTCGCAGTTCAACACGATGTTTTTTCTTACTGTTTCGTTTTCAAGCCGCAAGCCACGGATCCCCGAAATGATGAATCCCAAAAAAGCACATCAAAGTTTATCAATGCACACATTAGGAAAAAAGAGATACAATAAAAAAATTGAATCACATATGAATAGAACAACCCCTAGCGGTGAAGCGTGGAGGAGGGGCGCTGATGTATTAACTTATTGTTCGGATTATGATTCATTGATTTCCATGAATATTTTCACGAGTCAATTTAAAAGAAATAGCAACGTAAGATGTTATTAATTCATAATGTGAATGGTTGAATGTTTCACAAGATGCTCCATTCGATACCCTGGCCTTCGAATCAACGTAAAAATCAAATATGACAAACACTTATTTAAACATCTTGTCTCGGGGTGACGAGCGCAGTCCAATAATACCACGCAGTGCTTTGTAATTCAAAGTTCTGTGTGGTGTTGCTTCTGTTTATGGGTGGTGCTTACCATCATGCGAGCGACGTGCTCGTTTCGTCACTCAAGCTAATAAAAAATCTTAACATCGGATAAATTCGCAGCAAAAATACAACTTTGGGTGAAATAAAATTCTCATCAGTTTCTCATCAACACTAATCAATATGTCTTAATATTTATTATAGTATACAAAGAAGCCTCAAACCCTTTATTAAACCTAAAGATAATATTCGAGCTTGGTTCAATATTAATACAGCTCTTATAGTCAAGGGTCTCCCGCCACAGCTCTCTACCGTTCCACGTAGCCACTTTCCGCGGATATTGTTCCGCTAGGCGTTAATTAATCGAAAAAATACATCAACTTTTTGAATATTTTTTACAATTATTTCCAGTCATGTTTATTAGAGGGTTTGATATGGATTTTTTTGTTTTTTGTTTGAAATACTGTAATGGACTAAATTGCATGAAGATATTTTTGACGAAATTTCTTGTTTTTTTATAGCAGCCTAGCAAACGAGCAAGTGCGTCACCTAGTGATAAGTTATTTCTAGATCATGGACACAAAGGAAAGGGATGATTAAGGGATTGGGAACGGGATATGTCACTGTTGGAAACGTACCAGCAAGCTGCTACCTCACTACGGTTTTCTGTGAGACAGTGGTAACAACCCGGCGATCCGCCTCAGTTGTGCTGTAGACAAAACTGTCTACAGCGTGGCATTACCACTTTCAAAATGGTGGGGGTGGCTGCCCCTTATTAGTCACAATCGCCATAATGCTAAGATATAAAATAAATATATCAATCAATTCACAGTTTCGTTACATTTAACAAGTTTAGATTCCAATATCGAACAAAACTCGACTGTATCACGCATCATAAAACGCAAAGGGAAAAAGAAATAATAATTTAAGAGAAACACTTTCGGGTGGATAAAAGGAAGCGCGAAAGTGGTAAAGTTTGAACAGCGCGGATAGTGGGGGGCAGCGCCCTGTAAAACTACTGATTCCTCCCCGCTTTTGTCTAACTTAGTATTTGAACGCGAACTTGCGAGTTCTATTGTAAAGGGATGGGTAAGGATGTCGATATTTTCAATATGTGATTTCGAGAATTTTCGATGTTTGAATATATGATATATTCAAACATCGAAAATGGTTGATGATGTATACAGGATTTTATTTGACTTATTAAATACTAGCTTTTGCTGGCAGCTCCGCCCACGTGAATGACCTTTTCTAGGATAAAAAGTAGCCTATGTCCTAATTTAGGTCATGGTCTACCTGTGTGACAAATTTCATCCAAAACCATTCAGCCGTTACGGTATGACAAACATCCAAACTTTCACATTTATAGTATTAGGATTATGCGTAACATATTTTCCGCTATTTTACTATTTTAATTTTATTATAGAGGACTTATTCCATTTATTATCCAAGTTTTCAATCTTGGGTCAAATAAATATACAATATGTAACAAAAACCGTTTAACTGTGATATCAGAATCGATATTCTATCAATTTCTAATATTATTTCAAAGGTAATGAAAAAACTCGCATACGAAAATTGGACTATAAAAATAATAAATTATTTTTTAAACTTTATTTAAGTTATTGTTTGTAATCCGTATTTCGATTGATTAACTCTGCAAGACCCATTAATAATAAAATAATATTAAAATAAATTTATCGATATGTGCACACTCACAGAACTATACCGAGTATCGTTGCACGAACAAAAAGGTGTACTGTAGATACAAGTTTGATGGTTCAAAGGAATTGTCGATGCCTACCGATAGATTTAGACGGATATCTGTTACTTCGTCTAGATTAAAATTGTTTTGTCATGAAACTTTTTCAGCGGCTGTCTAGACGTTTACTTAACTGTATTAGAAGTTTCAATGAAAATATATACACAATTCGGTTAGTATGTATTTAAAAGAATAGTATCGAGGACAAAAAGCTATATACATACGCACTCACGCCTGTAATCCCCGAAGGGGTAGGCAGATGTGTAGCCAGTACACACACACATTTCGCCGAGCGTATCTCCGTCCCACAATGTGATAGGGGGCGAGCCTATCGCCATATCGGGCACAATTTAAGCTTGATACTAAGCATTTCATGATAGAAAAACCCAATACCACTTTACCCGACCAGGGAATTGAACCCGAGACCTCAGCGTCAGCCTTAGTCGTAACGCGTACACATTACAACTGCGCCACCGAGGCAGTCACACACTTCACACAGAATAATCGCGTTCATTGATCAAGATCCTGATAATAAAATATTTTAGCAACTAATATTTAATATACTTGCAATATCATCTTGATATCGCTTTAAAATTCAATTTGGAGATTAAATAAATTCGGACTAGTCATAAAATAAATCGATTTGCAAACTCCGAGAAATGTGTTCTTTACTAAAGACGAAATAGATTTCAATATTACTTCGCAAAATTATTATATTCTCTCTAAAATCATAATTTAGTTATATTAGTTTCAACAAAATGATTGCACAACGATTTTAAATTGAGTGTAATTTGATAAACGCTTACAAAATATAAAATGCTGTCTCAGTTGTAATGTTGCTAGCATACTTATTTAAATTATGGGTTGGCCACCGCATTGTTTCTGCCGCCAAGCAACGGTGTGTAAGCAATGTTGTGTTCCGGTTTGAAGGACCTTGAAGCCAGTGAAATTACTGGGCATTACATGACTTAACAACTTATCGACTGTGACGAGCGCAGTCCAGTGCCATGCCGTGCTGAAATCATCGAAATAAGATAACCCTGTAATATATTTTTCAAACCAAAATCTTTTTTCTTTTCTTCAGAATTCCTTTATTTTTCTTTTATTATTGTATTGACTTGCCATAAGCGCTATTTTAATCAATCGATTTTATTAATTTTAATCTATTTAATCCTTTTTTAAAGCATATACTTTTACCGATTTTTACCCTAAGGTTCTATAAAAGCGATTTGATGTGCACTGGCTGAAACCAAAAACGCGACTCGCAAACGTAAACTATTTAAGGTTTTTCAACATTGTAATGTAAGTACTATTTAAGTAAATATAAACGTCCTATGGAAACTCTCGTTTTTTTAAACATCTCGTAAGTCGTACGTAATACTCAACAATGAAGTTTCTGAAAGACAAGTGTGCGTGAATCAAAATCGTCGTTTGGCACAACCGTCTGAGTCACGAGTGGGCGCGGTACGCGATCTCTCAAAACTATTTTCTCGAATTTGAATTTTGTACATGAAGTAAGAGGGAACAAATAGCGCTCCGGTATGCTGTGGCCGCACAAAGCTTTGACAATCGTGGATTCCTCCACAAGTTACGGTAGGTTGCATGTCAGACAATTTCTGAAGAGCTAATTCGCCGATTGGACTCCTGTTAGACTTTTTTGGTTAGACGGAAGAAACTTCTGATGTATTGGTTCTTGGTTTTTCCTGTTGACTTTTATGTGGTGACTGGGTGTAAAGAAGATGTTAGAGAGCTTGTTTATTAAATTCAAGATGTACAGTAATAGGAATTGGCGATATCTTAATGGACCGAGAAAGAGGCAGCAGGTTCGGTGCCAGTTACAAATATATGTAAAAGTTTAGATGTTAATCAATCACAACGCAATGGCTGAACGTATTTGGATACAATTTGCCACACAGGTAGACCATAACGTGGTTTAAATATACGCTACTTTTTATCCCGGAAAAAGGACATTCAATGCAGGCCGAGTCGCGAGTAAAAGCCAGTAATTAATATTTATCGTTCGGTTTAACATTGAATTCTGAGGAAACCTGGATACCTAAGAATTTGTAGGAATTATAGAAACGGTCTTAATGGCAGAGTTTATTATTTTTTCTTTGTATATTTACTTCTTATAAAATGTGGCATGCCACATAAAGCAATTTTTTTTAAATTTGCAACACATATTTTTATGAAAATGTTCTTGCAATGGGAGTGGCAAAATTGTACCAACATTATCTTAGTAATTTCAGTGGATCCAACGAAGATTTCAATAAGACGTTCTGTTAACAAACTTAGCTTAATCCGTTCGCATTTCAATAAAATTAGAATTTTCAAGCTCCGACTGGTTAGGTAAACATTTACTGCCGGCTGAGGGAGAGGGCAATTAGCCTCTCAAACTATGGAATTTACATTTATTAACATCTAGAAGTGCTGCGATAATATTGGCTAGATCTATAATTTTATGTGAAATCCATTCTGTTGAATTTCATTTTGTCTGCCGTCGTCGAGTTGATTTTATGGATTCTGGTATTTCAGAATTGATCGTGTGTTTGCGTTTTATGTTTGATAATGTTTGTACTAAGTTAAATGATAAGTTATGATTGGAGTAAGTAGATTTATCATTTGACAGCGTTTGTGGCGCAGCGGGCGAGTAGCCGCTACCGGTCGAGTAGCCGCTACCGGTCACAAAAATAGCTAAACTTTACTTTAAAACTGTTTAAAATTACTAACCGACTTCAAAAAGGAGGAGGTTATCAATTCGGCGGGTTTCCTTATATTTATTTAATGCTTTTTTTAAAATGAGCAGAACACAACTTAATTTAGATTTGTGAATAAAACTAATCTTGAAAATAGACAGCAGAATAGAAAAACAAAGTCTATTATTGTGTTATGTCTGAGCCGAATGGGGAATATTTTGGAATTATAATAATGATGTATTGGGTGCGGGCACAAGCAGAGATATACGTGCGGCAACATCAAATTAGGGGGCTTTGCCTCCCCGTTGACGTTTCTCTTACTATAGCTAGGGTTCCGCGGGAGTATGCTTTGACAACTGAAATCGGTGAAAGTCAAAAATGTATATTCTTTATGCCTGACTGCCTCGGTGGCGCAGTTGTAATGCGTACGCGTTACGATCGAGGCTAACGCTGAGGTCTCGGGTTCGATCCCCGGGTCGGGTAAAGTGGTATTGGGTTTTTCTATTACGAAATGCTCAGTATCAGCCCGGAGTCTGGAATTTGTGCCCGGTATGGCGATAGGCTCGCCCCCTATCACATTGTGGGCCGGATATACGCTCGGCGAAATGTGGGTGTACTGGTTACACCTCTGCCTACCCCTTCGGGGATTACAGGCGTGAGTGCGTATAAGTCCGTATGTATATTTAGAGTATAGGTCGGTAAACGAGCAAATAAGTCACCTGATGGTGAGTGATCTCCACCGCCCATGTACGCCCACAATACCAAAAGAATTATAGGCGCGTTGCCGACCTTAAAGGAAAGGGATAATTAAGGGATTGGGAATGTGAGGGGGATTTGGGCCTCCGGATATCTCACTCACCGTACGAAACGCAGCAGCAAGCTGCTACTTTACGCCGTTTTTCTGTGAGACAGTGGTAACGACCCGGACGAGCCGGCACATTCATGCTGTAGACAAGATTGTCTACAGCGTGGCTCTATCACTCAGAGAATTCATCTTTATGTAATTTAACCATTACAGTATTTCAAATTTAATTATATTCATAGTTTAAAATAAATAATATTCGGAACCCAGTAACATAAACAGCAGAGTCGCTTCTCTATCGTTTTTTCGCTAAGTCCTCATCGAAGACGATTGATTTGTTCGCTTGTAGTTGTTTATTTGTCCAATAAAGGAAGATTTTGCCAATCGCGTGCCGTAATTCCGGCTTAGCGATTCGACAGCAAATAATTTTTCCCTACGTAGTTTATAACAACTTGCTTTTTAATATGTTAAAGAATTCTACTTACAAGTGATAAAAGCAGCGATAGCTCAGCCGGAAGTGTTACGGCCTGTCGAGACAAAAGTAGCAGGTTCGAAACTAGCCCCAAAACATGCGCCTCTGAGTTTTCTAAGTGTATTCATCGTTAATTATCGCTTGCTTTGACTGTGAGGAACCTGCGTACCTGAGAAGTTCTCCATAAGAACTTCGAAGCTATGTGAGTTGGCAAACTTCATATAGCTTCGAAATTCTTAGGTATGCAGGATTCCTCACGACGAAGGACTTGTATAATTCAGTGGTGCATGCTCTTGTAGCTGGTTTCGAACCTGCAACTTTCGTCTCGGCAGTCCGTCCTACTATCCGCTAAGATATCTTTGCTACTTGCTTACCCTCTACTATCAAAAAAACTAATGCGTCATCACTCCTTACTCACTGACAAAGACCCTTCCACCTGCCCTTATCTCACTCGAAGTGGTGTCGGCGCAACATACTTTTTAACACATGTTACAGAAAGATTTGGCGTGTAGCTTTACGACCGGCCGCCTGCTTGACGTCAACCCCTCTGGGGAGAATCACTGACACTGTCACATCAGAGCATCACTGAATCTCATCGATAAAAAAATACCCTAATTTGTTTTACAACAAAAAACCTTGTACAATCAAGTAAATCAAATAAAAAATTAGCCCAATATTGCGATGGACACAAACACCGATCGGCTCGTGTCCTGTGCTAATAGCAAGCGTAAACATGGTGTAACAACGTTACCTACTATGTTTACCGAAAGCTTTATTTTCCTGCGTTTTCCCTCATTTTTCCTCCTATTTAACGGATGGATTTGGGGTTCAATGGCCACTGATTGAATATTGGAAATCCGTTTGAATCTGTATGTGGTTAGGGCCTCGCATTTTTTACTACTGATTCATTTAATTAATGCATTCTTAGAAATAAAATACCAAAACATAAAAACCGACGTCAAAAAAAAACACTGAAATATCAAGAATAACAATTTCTATAGGTCTCTTTACGTAATCAATGCATTCTTAGAATGAAAATACCAAAACTTAGAGACCGACTTCAAAATAAAAACACTGAAAAATCAAAAATAACAATTTCCATAGGTCTCTTTTGATTTTTAGGTCTTTAGTCGGTGCCTGTGTCGCTGGCGGTGAAATAAAATTGCACCGACTCCAATGAGACCTATAGAAATTGTTGTTTTTGACTTTTCAGTGTTTTTATTTTGAAGTCGGTCTCTAAGTTTTGTTAAAACTTATTTTATTTTTTAATTCTTAGTGGTAGTTACTCGATCTGGAATTTGAATCCAGGACCCCACGGTTAAGAAGGCTGTTACTATACTATTTACGTTTAAAATATCTTACATTTAAAAAAAAAAACACGTTATGCAGCAGCTCGTTTCTGCCTCTTGGTCCACTTACAACCATGTAGACTATTATCTCGCCATCTATCCAAGGCTATTAAAAAAAATACGGAACCACGTACGTTTAATGAATGTATTTAGTTTCATTTACTTTCCTGTTTTGTACACAATTTAACTTGTCTCCATTTATCTTTACTGTTAACTGCCTATACGCTGCGCTATAAACTATAAGGAAAGCTTGTCCTTTGAGAATACATGTGTGAACTAAACAAGTTTCAAAATTGTTTGGCAATTGGAACGTAAGATATATTTTTATATTAGCTTTAGGTGACAAGACGAGCAAGTCCCTCGCTTGATGGTAAGCGTCACGCCTGCCCATAAAAAGAAGCAACACCAATCAGAACTTCGAATTATGAAGTACTGCATGGCACAGAACTGCGCTTGTCACCGACATAAGGTGTTAAGTATCATAATGCCCAGTTCACTGGTTTCAATGTCCTTCAAACCGAAATACTACAATGTTGTTGCTTGGCGGCAGAAATAGACAAAGCGGTGGTACCTATCAAGACGGCCTCTCGCACCTAGTATAATGATTTATATTTAGTATTATGATTAAACTTTTATTTTGCAATATAAATCATAATTTATTAATCCTAATAAGTTGTTATATCAAATAAACACACCCATAATTATGGTTTTATTTATAATTGGACATTTAATTAGAAAACCTATTTTATATGAATAGATAAACCAACAAATAAACTCCCATTAGGAACTTCCACAGACAATTTCTAAATAAACAACATTTCATAAAATGTCCACACGAAATGCCCTCTAACTTGTAATATCATAGATTACAAGTAACTTCAGTCATATAAAGCATAATAAATCTAGATTTTACGATCGAATCATAATTTTCGTAGGTCATCTAAGTAGGACAGACAGCACGTCGGCATGTAATAGCGAGATCGCAAGGGTATATTTTAGTTGATCAATTGACTTGAATCAGCAAGAAGATTGATCAGCAGAGTGTACCACGTGCAGATGAGGTTGACTTTGGGCCTCAGATGACGGTGGTTTTTTTTACGTCATAGTTCGAAAACGAGCATGTGAGTCACCTGATGGTAAACGATGTCCACCGTCCATGTACACTCACAATACCAAAAGAATCCTGGGCGCGTTGCTAAACTTAAAGGCAACGAATGATTAAGGGATTGGGAAGGAGAGGGGGATTTAGGCCTCCGGATATCTCACTCACCGCACGAAACGCAACAGCAAGCTGCTACTTTACGTCGGCTTTCGTGAGACAGTGGTAGCGACCCGGACGAGTCAGCCCATTCATGCTGTAGACAAAAGTGTCTATAGCGTGGCACTACCACTCGCAATCACTTACACTCACACACAAGCGAGCCTACTCTTTCCTCAAAGGCTGGCAACGCACCGAAAAATCCCCTGGTATAGACGGTGTCCATGGGCGGCGGTGATCACTCACCAACAGGTGACCCGCTTGCTCCGTTGAGAAAGAAGGGGTTCTTTAATAAAAAAAAACAAACAAACACACCAATTATAATCTTTAAGCCACAATGATCAACAATAAATAATTGATTTTATACGATGCACGTCCCTATTCCCCTACGGTCGCAAAACCCATAGATTATCCCCAAAAGTCGATAATCAATTGGCCACGGTATCGATAACGTACTTTATCGATACTATCGTCTTGTATCAAAGATTTTCTCGACTAAATATCTTCGCTGATGGTGTTTCTATGTAATCTACACTATTTAGCCCCGCTCACGGCTCTGCCATGGCCTGTTGTACGGGATTTGAATTAGGTTGCGTTGGCACGTGCGATTTTATAGCGCGACATAATGTCGCAAGTCGTGATTGTTGATATTCTCTTGAAAAAAAATAAAAATAAAAATATATAATAGTTTGGAACATTTTAAGCTATTGCGGAGTTAAAATATGAAAATGCTCAGTTTAGTCTGTTTAAATATCAAACATATAATTAAAACAGACTAGAAATGTTAGGAAGACGATATAAAAAAGTAGCTGGTTCAAAATTCTTAATAATTCAGAAGGATAGTAAAAATAGTATTTATTTTATTTATTTATGGTGGGGACGCCTGAAAGCTGCACAGACGGGTCAAATTAATGGAACCATTTCACCCTAAAAATATATAGTAAAAATAGTAAGTACTTAATGGTTTTTTAGAGGAGGCCTTTTAGGGGAGGAAAACCCGATGGACTAACAATCATCTAAATTCACTGACAAAAATCCATTTTTTCACATTTACTACATTAGTAGAATTCTATGCTGCTAGTTTAAGTATGGGCATGCAATTTTTCATTAACAGCTTTTCTTTCGACAAAGGCCCTTCTTAAAATTTTCTTTTAGTTCTATCTATATAAATTTTTACCCGCCATCAAAAAAGGAGGAGGCTCTCGATTCGGCGCGTTTTTTTGTTTTGCTTTTTTATGTATGTTCATCGATTTCTCCGCCAATTGTGGACCGATTTTGTAAGATAAAATTACTAGCTGCCATATACTTCCATATAAATTTGGTTTAGATTTGATGACGGAGTACTTACGGAGAAAAAAAGTCCTCAACGGACAACAGTTGTCACGATTGTGTTATTTTGTATTGGAATTTACATGCTATTGCTGTACATTGAAGTCGGTTTCTAAGTTTTGTTAAACGTTATTAACCATTTTGGACCAGCTATTTTTTAATATAGTCTTCCTACCTCTTCTAGTCTGTTATAAATATAATAATAATAATATTAGCCCTGTATTATATGTCACACTTCTGGGCACGGGCCTCCTCTACTGAATAAAAGGGGTTAGGTCTTGGTCCATTGGTTATAAATGTATTTATGATATTTACTTTCACGTTACTAATAATAATAATAATAATAAGTCAATCCCTATTATTATATCTAGCACCGGCGTTATTCCTAAAACACTTCACACAAGCCTGAAAAGCTTAAACATTCATCCGCTCACATTCACACTATTACAGAAAGCAGTCATATTAAACACATGCAGAATCGTGAGAAAGTTTCTGTCAATAGAATAACAACATAAATATCAACCACCAAAGTTGTTTGGCCAAAAGCCCGCAACTTGGGCGTAATACCCCAGAATTCGGAGAAGTTTAAACCCTTAAAATAAAAATAATAATAATAGTGTTTATTCAGCAATAGGTGTACAATTTTGCCTTAAAAGGAATACAATCAACTTATAATAACTATCATATTAAATTTATGGCAATATTAAATATAAAACAGTGGGACCCAAACTAAGCATATGCTTGTATCTTGGGGCCCAGAGTTGCGACTTATACAATGACATGATCATTTTATTGAACTTAACACTTTGGCAAAGAATTAAGTAAGAGATAAAGAATAGTAGTAGGATACATTTACTGCGACAAGTCGTTATTCTGCGGCACGCCTACGCGCGGTGTCACCGAGGATTTGAATAAACCTCCGCGTGCGGAGCGGCGCGCGAGAATGGGATATTAACACTGAGCCGTCTCTCTCACTTCGCACTGCATTTTTACTCATCTCATCCGACTATTTACTGCAACTATAATTTTCTATTCACATTCATTGGGCGTCGGTTCTTCAATAACGTCATGTCATTTGTATTGAAATCCGTATAGTGCTCCTAGGGCTTTGATTTTTTATAGCATAGTCTAGCAATCGCACAAGTTGGTCACGTGACGATAAGTGTTATACAAAAGGGTTCCCACAAACATCTAGTTTAAAAGGTGTCACTGTTTTTTTTTTGAATATTTAGACATTTTTTTGCTTGTACGACTTTACAGAAAATTACAGTATTAAAATTAATTCAAATTAATTAATCAAGTATAAAAAATATATATAATAAATTAAAGAATTAATATAAAAAAGAGATCATTATGAAACAGAAAATGAATACAACACAAAAAAAACCTTTCGTCTAAAATAGCCCAACGGTCACGCTACTCGTAGTACGCATTGTTAGGTGGGAGCGTGACGCGTGACACGTCACACGCGGCGTTGTGGCGCTTCGCTTCGACGTGTTGGATAAATGACGTGTCAAAAGCGATGTATAAATCTTAGGTGCACAGTTTGATGCACTCTGAAATTGTTTCGATTTATCAACCCTTCCCGCTGGACCGTGACGTTGGTGTCATAATGTACTGTCACGTGAAATAGCGTTTGGATTTATCTTTTAACGTATTTAGTATTGTGATTTTGTTTGGAATTTATACAATATGTAACAAAAACCCTGTCGGCCGCTTTAACTGTGATATCAGAATCGATATTTAAACGTAATGAAATAACTTTCATACGAAAATAAGACTACAAAAATAATTATATTTAAAGTGAAACTTTTATTAGATCGTCTCAATTTTTTTGGCCTGTGTGTTGCATGTCGCGTGACGGTCGGCCGCGGAGTAGGGATAAAGTGAAAGGCGCTCGCCAGAGCAGCCAAGGCCAATATGGCGGCGTCTATTTATAGACGCGATATGTATAGTTCGCACGCTATTTTGTTTGTTTGTTTTTGTTACTGTTTAATGTAATATTATTGCAAAAAAAATTAGTTGAATATCTATAATGAGAAAAAAAGTTTCACTTTTACCGTGGTTTCATAAAACCACACAATCTTTTTTTACATTATAAAGATCTACAGTTAAATTACAACATAAATAACAGAATAGTACAAAAGATTAAGCCATTTATAGATCTCCACGACTATTTGATTGAAATAAGAAGCATCACACGTAAACAAACGTAGGAAATTATCAGTAAAAATATAGGGAAACATAAATTATTCACTAAGATGCTAAAAATCACAACTCAAAAAATTGCAACAGTGTGAATGTGCACTAGTATTAAGGAATAAGGAATACATCCATGACTACTCCACTTGATTTAAAACAGTTAGTTAGTTTTAGTGGTAGTTACAGCAATAGCATGTAAATTCCAATACAATAACACAATCGCGACGAGTGTACTGTTGTCCTTTGAGGAGTTTAATTTTTTATACTTTGATTATTTTATTGTTTGTAAACCGTATTTCGATTGACTATCTCTGCAAGAGCGATGTCTCGGAGTTAGAGCGAGATAGCAAGTTGCAGCGTCTACGTTCATCAAACGCGCTGCGCCGCGTTTGCACCCGGTTTTGTCAATAAGTAACACCAGTCAGCTGTTCATCAGTTTACAGTTGTTTTTTTTTAATTATGTAATTTTTCTAAACTACCTGTGTAAGGATAATATCTCGCTTTTGTTTTATATTTTATTAATTTAACTATTTTTATTAAGCTGTCTATATGACTATCTTCACTACCTAGAAAGGGCCAACTGGGTGATTGTTACATACTGTATATAAATTGGTTGTTATAGCGATTGTTAATCGAATTTCTAACTACAAGTGAGCTAATAGTATTTATTTCCTAAAGCATATTATTCTTTAATTATTTTCTTCCTCTATTAAGTATTATAATAACATATTGATTATGGCTAATTAATTATCATTTTGTAATGGTTGTCATTTATAGGATGGTGTTAGACATACAGGGTATTGCGATTTAATTAAATATAGTCACTTTATCGAGTCAGATTATTCCAATTTACTCTTAACGCAAAATAATACGTAAAACATCATTTAAATGTTTTCATAGTTATCCTTAACACTTTTAATCGCACTAGTATTTGCCACATCAGCGTATGTCGGGACTGTAAAAAATAACATAATTAAACGAAAATTATCAAAAATAACTTCGTTTATAATTATATTTAACACTTTTTTTTACACCTGTAGTCGCCACATCGGCCAGTGTCAGGGCTGCAAAAAATATAATAAACGACAGTATATCTGAAAATCTGAATGCCATCAATAACGAAGAAAGCCCCTTCTTGAGATAGGGGAGGTGATGGCCAAATGCATTTAACGGTTTGTGTGGAGTGTTATTTCGTTCATATAATGTATATGTTATAAATACATACGCAGTCACGCCTGTAATCCCCGAAGGGGTAGGCAGAGGTATGACCAGTACACCCACATTTCGCCGAGCGTATTTCCGTCCCTTATGTGATAGGGGGCGAGCCTATCGCCATACCGGGCACAAATTCCAGACTCCGGACTGATACTAAGCATTTCGTAATAGAAAAATCCAATACCTCTTTACCCGACCCAGGGATCGAACCCGAGACCTCAGCGTTGACCTCTATCGCAACGCGTACGTATTACAACTGCGCCACCGAGGCAGTTATATGTATAATATGTTATGATTTGAAAATAATATTTTTGTACGATATTTAGTTTGCTTGGGTACTTCTTACGATGGTTTAATTTAGATTTCATGCTTTCATTTATTTATTTATTTAAATCAAAGCGGTTAACACCAATTACATTAATTATTACAATACAAAAGTAGACTATATGACAATATTGTGATGGAAATATAAAATTTATAATAATATGTCAATCACACAACACGCTCACAAAATCTCAAGCACACTGATAATACTCTCGACCATCCATCCGCAAATATATCATGAAATCTCATACATAGCTACTTTTTTTTCGAATGGATCTGTGCTGTTAGCCTATATTGCTTTTACAGCTTCACCTGAAAATAAAGCCGGCGCTTATGGCGCTCTAGCCAGAAATATGTATAGTGTATTTAGTAGCGATTAAGCACAGAGGCGCCTTTTAGAAGGCTTAGACCTCAGCTTGAGCAATCGCTGGGGAGTATAGTTTAGGGCCGTCTCTGCACATCATTGTGCCGAGGGCCAGTTGTAGGAGCTCTTCGGACTCGCAGGCGTGTCCTATGTCGGGCCGCGCATTACTGTTGCGATTCGGGTTGGGTAAGGAAAGTGCTGCTTCGATAGCGACTGTAATGGAGTCGTTGGGATCTGGCAAAACATGTTTGGGACGTCGACGGAGGAACATAGGTACTAATTTGTCTCAATTGTACTATATATTCAAAAAAAAATTAAGTATTGGATTGAATAACAACTAACGTGTTCACTAGTCACGGTTTAGGGTCAGCCAATGTAAATTATAAATCCAATAGCTTTACGGAGACACAATTTATATTTCGGCTGGATTGCCATTTAAGACCAAATAATTACTACGTGGAATGTAAAATATGCGTTAGCAATAAGTATATAGGTTTTCTCGTTAATATCTTTAAAGTTTTGATATAATACTGATTATTTAAAAATAACAAAACTTAATGAACATAATAATTTTGGTATTGTGAGTGCACATGGGCGATGGAGATCACTTACCATCAGATGACCCGCTTGCTCGTTGGCCGGCCTATGCCATAAAAAACAAAACTTTATGAACAATCTAATTTCCTAGTTGATTTATTTAATTAAAATTCAAACTTGGCTTGACACACGCCCGTGTGTCCGGATTAATTAAATTGCCTTCAAACAAAACAGTTTAAAATATAATTAACTGTATTTTCTGTTTTCTGTTCTACAAATAAAATATTTTCATGTCCCCGTAGTTTATTATTTTTTCAATTGTTTATTTGTAAATAATACATCAAAAAGTAATCACAATAACAGTAATTTATTGACTACTCGGTTTCATCAGTGCGGCGTACACGTACACCAATCACAAGATACGGTGATAAATCAGAATAATGGGCAATCTCTCATCGAGCATGAATTAATAATTAAAAACTATTGTTGCGCCGCCAATTTTGGTGAGTACTATTTGCTTTTATTTATAGGTAGTTAAGTAAAATATGTATATTACTTTTTATTTTAAAAGATTTTTTTACATTTTTAAATATTACTTTATTTAAAATAAAACATTTAAAAATATAAAAGTATCACCCTCCAATGCCTAAGACCCACCGGTGGGTAGTAAAATTATTATTACATGAGCAATTAATTGTTATGGTTCAAACATTACGAATTAATTTAGAAAAAACTTATTTTATCAATTAAATGAATTAATTTTACTTAATTTCGTTTATAAACTGAATAACTTGGTTTAATTATACTTTAAATTAATTCGTTTTTTATTTCAATAAATTACATACATACATACATACGTACTCACGCGTCTAATCCCCGAAGGGGTGGCAGAGGTGTAACCAGTACACCCACATTTCACCGAGCGTATCTCCGTCCCATAATGTGTTAGGGGGCGAGCCTATCGCCATACCGGGCACAAATTCCAGACTCCGGGCTGATACTGAGCATTTCGTAATAGAAAAACCCAATACCACTTTACCCGTTCCGGGGATCGAACCCGAGACCTCACCGTTAGCTTAATTGTAACGCGTACGCATTACAACTGCGCCACCGAGTCAGTCAATAAATTTCTTGGGTTATAATCAATTGGCATATTGTTTAAGCTACCATTTTTGCTTTACGAAAGCTAGTCGTAGAACATTTGTGATTTCGCTTCCTCTACAGCAAAAATTTTATCATCGTCGAGTCATCCTATATTATATTTATCTACTTATTTGCACCCGATACTTCCCCCAATCGTACACGTATTTACTTGTATGACAATAACAAAGCAAATCACAGTAATGTCATGTCCACATCTACTCCAATCCGAAGATAATCAAGTTTGACAAACACGGCCAACATAAGTGATCCATTAATGGTAACAATTAATCTGTCTAATGAATGTTTGTTCATAGTGACCATCCAAACGGCCAATATTTGCGGAACACTCCATATCTAATGACCTCACGTTACGATGGACCTGCAGCGACCGTGTTATGATAATGGACGGGGCTTGTTACTACCGACTTAGGTCTGATTATGTAATCATGTCTGCTTGTAAATCGTTGACAAAGATTTGTTGTGATCATATGATATATGTCTTGGAGTAGGTAGTGATTTCTTAGGTTTACCCGAATATTACACATTGAAATAAAACTAGTTTATACGGATTTTATCGTGGTTTAATTTTAATTTTTGTCCCGACTTTTTGAAAGCTTTTCAGCCTTCGTGGCCACGGGACAGACTGAGGTGTAATTTTAAAATTATACATTTATTTTTTAATTATTTAAAAAAGTTAGTTGACACTAGTCAACGCAGAAATAAAAATTAAACCGCGATAAAATCCGTATAAACTAGTTTTATTTCAATTGGAGTAGGTATATAAATATAATACAATATCTTCTTTCATTTCACGCACTGATCCATTTTTTAACAGACTTCAAAAAAGGAGGAGGTTCTCAATAGATACACAATACACCGATAGAATTTGTTATTTTTGACTTTTCAGTGTTTTTATTTTGAAGTCGGTTTCTAATTTTTGTTAAACGTTATTTTATTCTTGTCTTTTACTATTCTAGCCCGGTCTTCGTCGTTGTGTTTTCGCCTGCCAGCCCGTGTCTGCTGTATTTTGACCTGAAGTAACTGTTTTTTATGTGTCTATATGATAGATAAGGTTTTTATTTTATTTTACTTTTAACGTGGTAAGATTTCATATTTAAAATTCATACAATTATCAAATTACATTTGACGGGGATGATATATATTGTCTCATGAACTTATGTGAATCAACAACTTTGGTATTGCTTTTCATATAGTTGACAGCCTCCGTGGCGCAGCGGGCGAGTATCCAGTTTGCAAAACGTGAGGTCGTGGGTTTGATTCCCGCACCTTGACAAATGTTTGTCTGATTCACAGATATTTGTCTCGGTGTTATGGGACCGCAAGTCCCTCGTAGTTCCTGATACCCACGATACAGGTTTACCTAGTGTGGGGTCAGTATGTGTGTGACTGTTGGGTGTATTTTATTTAAATGAAATATTCGCACGCGCATATATTACGATCAGGTGACGAACAAGTCATGCTTTGCTGAGTTTCAGCTATTTAAAAATATCAAACTGATTTGAATATATTCGATCTAGTAGTGTAATACGTAAAATAGCATTTTTTTTTTGTTTATAGTATAGGCCGGCAAACCAGCAAGTGGGTCACCTGATGGTAAGCGATCTCCACCGCCCATGTACGCCCACAATACAAAAGAATTATGGGCGCGTTGCCCACCTTAAAGGAAAGGGATAATAAGGGATTGGGAAGGGGAGGGGGATTTAGGCCTCCAGATATCTCACTCACCGTACGAAACGCAGCAGCAAGCTGCTACTTTACGCCGGTTTTCTGTGAGACAGTGGTAACGACCCGGACGAGCCGGAAAAATATATATATATTAGAATTAGACCCGAATGTTCTTCTAGAAAATTAGAGGAATGGCCTTTGTTCATCGTTCTATTTGTTAATTACTCTCGCGATTTGAAAAATATTAATTATTTAGTTATTTTATTTTGTTAGATTCTTACCGACTTCAGACTAATGAGATTCTCACACATCCTTAATATTAACCACCAACCTTCCCATTTCGGATTTACAGTTATTTAAATTTTTAAACTAAACTCTCCTTTTGACCTTTTGAACGAAGTTCATATGGATGAAGGAAACACCTGACGTAATCCAAACGTGACTCAGCTATATCCGAAATTAATTAACATCAATATTTATTCGAAGACATATTAAAAGACCCCATAAGAAGTAATAGCGACTGCTCCTTTCGATTAATGTTTAAGTATTTAATGAACAGTTTCCTGCTTCGGTTAATAGGCATTGTGAGGATTTAAATTGATCGATGTTATCATTTTAGTCTTGGCGTCTACGTACCTACTCTTTTACATGTAATTTACCAGTGTCTAGACTACTGTTATATTTTTTTAATTTTCAAGTTACTTTTCCAATTTCTGCTATGGCTAAACTTTTGCTGCCTTGCAATAGGGATGGACAGTCAAATTTTAATAGTATAGTTGTAGACGATTTAGCCAGTTTCGTCTTCAATAGAGTAGGCTGGTTGGTTTTACTAGCCTGTTATAAGAAAAATAACAATAACCAGCTAGCAGCATTTTTTTGTTTTTTTTTTAAGTCTGCTAATAAGCAAGTGGGTCACCTGATGGTAAGTGATCGACACCGCCCATGTACGCCCACAATACTAAAAGAATCATGGGCGCGTTCCCGAATATAAAAGAAAGAGATAATTAAGGGATTGGGAAGGGCAGGGGTTTGGGCCTCCAGATATCTCACTCACCGTACGAAACACAGCAGTGCTTCTTTACGTTAGTTTTCTGTGAGACAGGGGTAACGACCCAGATGAGCCGGCCCATTCATGTTGTAGACAAAATTCTCTATAGCGGGACTCTACCACACAAATTTCATCAAAAGCATCATCCACTTTCACCAGACCTGGGAATCGAACCTGAGACCTCAGTACAGCAGTCGTACTGCGTACGCATTATAACTGTGTCACCGAGGTAATCTGCATTATAGTCTTATCTACAAACAAACCTAATGATATAAAGATTGTTCAAATGAAACTGCCTAAATAAGTTCAGGCACATCAGCAATACAGTTATCTGGATATAGACGCGCAATCCATGGGAGCATGGTGTGTTGATGCACCATTAATCAGCTCCGAGGCAAGCTCCTGTTTTGTTTGACTCTGCCTAGCTGGACGGATGGTGGCATGTTCGTAATTCAGGATGTGGTAGTTGAATTGCGATCTTCACACACGGAATTTTACCTGTAATATATTGAATAAATCTTTAACATTACAGTGACTCTTGCTGTGTTAAATGATTTCATTCAGGTTCGACAAAGTTACTACTTAACGTATTAGAGGGAGATATGAGAGCCAACGGTCTTATTACAGAGGATGCTCAAGATCGGGCGAAATGGAGGCGTCTTAGTGGGAAGGCGGACCCTGGCACTAGCCGGGATAACGCCAGCTAGAAAGATTGGTGTAGGTTTTTGTGTTTGCTTGTTTGTTTTTTTAATGTGAGTGCGAGTGCTAAGTATGTCTGGTAAACTCTTGGCTATTTTGGAAAAGGCCAATCCAGGAATGTCTGTACATTACACTCGCATAATTCTGTAAGACAATGTCTAGACATTAAAAGAGGCCATAACCCATGAGTATGTTTCGGTATTTCTTCTCACGGCTAGCCCCGAAATGCCGTCGTAAATGTAATGTAGCATAAAAAATGATTGCAATGTAAAAGTGATATTTATGATCCAATTTACAGAATGATTTGAATTTGAAAATACACCCTAGATCGTTTCTTTCTGAAGCTAAATCTGTCAAAACTATCTCATCCAGTCATTTATACATCGAACACAGTTGCAAAGCCTACATGGTGTTTGCACTGACCGTAGCGCGATAAGAGCAAAGCAAACAGCTGCGAATGACCTGACGGCCGATACCCTTCAATGATTATCTATCACTGTTGACTATGATGCCATCTCACCAGATTTGATTTATTGTCGATCGCTGCCACTTACCTAGATGGCTTACCTGATAGTATAGATATGTAGTTGATGTTTCTAGGTATCATCCAAATTTTTTAATAATAATAATAATAAAAAACTAATAATAATAATATAAACTTATTCCGGATAAAGTACCGTATAACAAATACCAGCCACAGTCAGTTTTAGAGAATAATAAATGTAGGATGTACTGGGATAGGACAATTGTAACCGATAAAACCATCTATAGCAATAGGCCAGACATAACACTGCTAGATAAATAAACTATGACCGTATACATAATAGATATCGCCATCTGCAATACCCATAACTTAACTACTACACATACTGAAAAGATTGCAAAATATACCGAGCTTGCCATTGAAATCAAGACTCAATGGAAAGCTACAAACACTAAAACTATACCTATAAAACTATCAAATACTGGAGTCATACCCAAGTCTCTTCATACTAGCTTAAAAATATTAAATATTCACGCATCAGCATATACACTGCTTCAAAAAGCAGTTATTCTTGTCGTGTCGATTAGTCCGGAAATTTCTATCAATTTAATTAACCAAATGTTTTTATAACTATACACTTGGCCTTGGCCCGTGCGTAGCTTATTATTTACCTTCCTCGTGAGGAAGAGATAGGTATAAAGATTAAAACAATAATAATAATAATCTTTATTTATTTAGCACAACAAAATTTAAATTCTTAAAACAAACTACCGTGAACGTTACAAAGAATGTACTTACTATATGTAGGGCCTGTTTCACAATGTCCCTTTATGTAATTAATTTTGACTGTCCCCTTTAGGAAGCTCCGTTTTGACACAAAAAAATTGTCATAGTAGTTTATATCGATAGCGCCTATGGCGCCGCGCGCGTCGAGTAGTTGGTTCTTAAACGAGAGGACACGGGTTCGATTCCCGTACCAAAACAAATATTTGTGTGATCCAAAATTATTTTTAATCGACTTAAAAGAGGAGGTTCTCAATTTGGCGGGCATAATTTTTTTTAATTTCTCCGTCAACTATGGACCCATTTTGTTAGAAAAAAAAATATTCAATAGAGTTTAGCTGCCATGTGGTCCCATATTTTGGTTAAGATTTGATGACGGAATACGAAGTAAAAAAATATACTCCATCAGTACACTCGGCGCTATTGCTGTAACTACCACTAATAATTGAAAAATAAAATAAGGTTTTAAAACTTAGAAACCAAAATAAAAACATGAATGTCATAAATATCAATTTTTATAAGTCTCTTTGAAGTCGGTGCAATTTTATTTGACCGGCAACGACACACATATTCCTGACCCCACACTAGGTTAACCTGTATCGTGGGTATTAGGAATTACAAGGAACTTGGGGTCCCAGAACACCCAGACCCGAGATTAATATTTGTGGATCACAGAAACATTTGTCTCGGTGTGGGAATCGAACCCACGGCCTCTCGCTTCTTCGCAGCCGGCTACTCACCCACTGCGCCAGGGAGCTGTCAGTCAGTGTCAGAGTAGTAAGCAGAGTAGTTGTGTTACGTTTTGAATCTCTACATTTACGTGAATAAAAATCATAAAGTGTAGATGAGTATCAAAATAACCAATCTCAAACACGACATAAGAACACGTTTACCTGCTCCCTCGATAGAAATGAAGACTTACAGCTAGGTGATAATAATGAGCCCATCGTCCGACAGATGGCGTTATTTCATATTAGTCGATATCCTGCAGAAACATTAGGCAGACAAATGGGTTTCATTACAGCGGCGTTCGCGCTGGATATGGCGACTGCAGGTTTATTGTTGCCTTACAAATGTTTTGTATTTATAAACTTGATTTGTTGCGTCTGAAATAGTAATTTTATGAGGATTTTCTGTAGCAAGCATGTGGCTGGTTTGAAAGGTCTGGAAATATTGCCAGTATATTAAATTCACGTTATTCAGTCTAGGGTCGGAATGTTTTATTAACGTTGGTTTTTGGTCAAGGATTTATTAAGTTATTACATGATAAATGCATTACCTTCAGAAGCCACATTATGTAAATAGTAGAATAATGCTGTAGACAGTTTTATCTACAGAATAAATGGGCCGGCTCGATTGGGCTATTACCAATGTCTTACGCAATACTCACGTAAAGTAGCGGTTTGCTGCTGTCTTTCGTATGGTTATCGACATCCGGAGGCCCAAATTCGTTTTCTCTAATCCCATAATTATTCCTTTCATTTAAGGTTGGCAACACATAATGATTCTTCTGATGTTGTGGGCGGTGAAGTGGTGGAGATCACTTACCATTAGCCACTTATTAAAAAAATATTTTCGCTTATACCAACTTCGGTCTCGATGGAACCCGTGGCCTTTCGTTTCATAGTCATCTCCTCCTTACTACACTATAGAGGTTGTTAAAGTATAATTACATATTACACAGTACGTAATCACACCCCTATTCATGATCACTGAATAAAATACAAAAGACTGAAATATACCTAAATCTTTACGGAACTGTATGCACACAGAGGCACGGTGCATTCGCCGCAAATTGTGTTACAAAGCGATTCTTTCCTGGCTCAGACGAATGATTCTCAAACTTTTGCCAAACCCCTTTCTAATAAACATGATGGGAACAGTAGAAGATTTTTTTTATGTTATAGGCCGGCAAACGAGCAAGTGGGTCACCTGATGGTAAGTGATCTCCACAGCCCATGTACGCCCACAAAACCAAAAGAATCATGGGTGCGTTGCCGACCTTAAAGGAAAGGGATAATTAAGGGATTGGGAAGGAGAGGGGGTTTGGGCCTCCGGATATCTCACTCACCGTACGAAACGCAGCAGCAAGCTGCTTCTTTACGCCGGTTTTCTGTGAGATAGTGGTAATGACCCGGACGAGCCGGCCCATACATGCTGTAGACAAAAGTGTCTAAAGCGTGGCTCTACCACTCAAACGATCGGAGATGGAATAAGAATTGATTTTCCATCGGAATAGGAGAATCATTTAATTAATATAAGTGCACTCACTTTTTAAAACAGCCTCCGTGGCGCAGTGGGTGAGAAGCCGGCTGTGAAGCGAGAGGCCGCGAGTTTGATTCCCGCACCGAGATAAAATTTGTGTGATCCACAAATATTTGTTTCGGGTCTGAGTGTTTTCTTCCCAGAAGGTTGACGTCAGGCAGGCGGTCGGTCGTAATATATACAAGCCAAATCTTTCTGTAACATGTGTTATAAAGCGTGTTGCGCCGACCCCACTGCGAGTGGGATAAGTGCAATTGGAAAGAATACAGCCTAAATACGCTGCCACAAGACCAATGAGACAACATAATTATTTTTATTTTACTATAAATGTTTTCTATTATATTTATTTCTATACAAATTGATGCCAAAACAATCATGATGGCTTCAAACATTTACACACTACAATGTTTTTTTTTCTTAGTCAGCAGTGTGTAAGCACTGTTGTGTTTCGGTTTGAAGGACATTGAAGCCAGAGAAATTACAGGGCATTATGAGACTTAACATCTAATGTCTCAGGGTGACAAACGCAGTCCAATGTCATGCAGTGCTTTATAATGCAGAGTTATGTTTGGTGTTGGGCAAGCACTTACCTGGTACTTACCGTCAGGCGAGTAACCTGCTCGTTTCGTGATTTAGGCAATAAAAAAAAAACATTTTAGCAATTTTAAAGAAAAGTTTGATATTCATTGGCAGGGTGGAAACAGGTGACGTCAGCTCATGTTCGTTACGGCGCTTCATTACGACTCGCCCTCAAGGACGGGGGGCAGAACCCCATTGTTCCAATGCCACTAACTTCTCATTTACTTACAATTTTTGCCATCAAATCGTGTTAGCTCGTTTTACCTCGCTTCTTTTCTGTCTTACCTAGAAATTTGTTTTAAAGTTACAAGTAGCTAGTTTTTACAATGAGAATTGGATTCTGAAATGAGCAATATACATACATTGTTACTTAATTTTTATAACCTACTCTAGGAAATTGTTGGATTCAAGAAATTTCTTGATTTTAAAATACTGTTTCTAAATTTCAATGTTTCCTTATTACACCTGTTTATATCTGACAAGAATTAACCAAATTATTTACAAATTGATTCCAAAAATAGGAAAATTTTGGGAAAATTTTCATAACTGAATAATATGACTGGTATTTTGATTTTTAATAGTTAACACATAAATAATATTATTTTTGATATATGACCCCGCAATAAGATAGATCTTTTTTATGTCGTGGGTATCAGAAAGTACGAGAGATTTTCGGTCACACAACACCCAGACACGAAACACACAAACATCGTCTTAGTGCGGAATCGAACCCGCGGCTCAGAGTTGGCTACTCACCCGCTGTGCAGCGGAGGCTGTCCATAAATCCGTGATCATAGGTTTGTTCGAATTTGCTACAATTTTTTATATACCATAGACTTGTGACTGACTGATGGTAAGTGACATCCATTATTTACGCCCACAAAACCAGAAGAATCATGGGCGCGTTGCCGACCTTAAGGGAAAGGGATAATTACGGGATTAGGAGGGATTTGAGATTCCTGATATTTCACTCACCGACGAAACGCAACAGCTAGCCGCTACTTTACGTCGGTTTACTGTGAGACAGTGGTAACGACCTGGTCGAGCCGGCCCATTCGTGCTGTAGATAAAACTGTCTACAGCGTGGCTCTCAGGAATTATCTTTTTTTTATTAACTTGAATGACGAGACGAGCAGGTCGCTCGCTGATGGGAAGCGCCACGCCTGCTCATAAGCAGAATGAACGCCACAAAGAACTTTAAATAACAAAGCACTGCATGACACTTGACTGCGCTCGTCACCCCGAGACATAAGGTTTTAAGTCTCATAATGCCCAGTAATTTCAATGGCTTCAATGTCCTTCAAATCGGAATACAACAGTGCTTACTCACTATTGCTTGGCGGCAGAAATACACAATGCAGTGGTACCAACCCAGCCGGTCTCTCGCATACGAGGGATCCTACCACCTTGTGGTTGGTTGTATGATTGAATCTATTTGCTGATAACATCAATCAATGCATAAGAAAACGCAAGAATCCTTCAACGAAATTCATATCATGGGATCGATGAGTGCGCGGAAAAGTGAGCGCCGAGCAATTCCCTTAAACTTCGCTCCAACTTTCATTACCTTTTGGAAAATGAAGAGTATTGGATCGACTTTGAAACTAAACCTATATATTTGGCGAGTTCTAGCGACGAATACCGTAATGAACAAGAATAGTTTCACTGTTTACACACTTACTTCTGTTTGAATTTCGTGACTGAGTATCGACCTGGATGAAGACTGAACTCACGCCTGTACTCCCCGAAGGGTTAGGTAATGCGGGTTGGCAGACTTCGCATACCATCGAAATTTTTATGGAGAACTTCTCAGGTATGCAGGTTTCTTCACGATTTTTCCGTCACCCTTAAAGCAAGTGATAATTAACAATTATTACACACGTAACTTAGAAAAGTTAGAGGTGTATGCTCTTGGGGTTGGTTTCGAACCTGCGACTTTCGTCTCGATAGTCCGTATCACTGCTGAGCTATCATTGCTTTTTAAAAATTTAAAAATAATCAAACTTACAGTTGATTTACAATAATCAAACGTCTTACGTTATTATCATTTCCAAAACCTTAAATAAAAGAAAAGGTTTAAATACCCAAAGATATGATTAATAAAATTCGCGGAAAGACCATTTTGTCCCAAAAGCTGTAAAGATGTAAGCCTTTTTCAACTCAATCCAGTCACATTTACATAGGCAAGCGATGATGGACTGCCGAACTAACAGAATTATTCAAGGTAACCCTCCGGAGTTTTTATGGGCCGAACGAGAAAGTGCGAAGGTCCCGAAATATTTCCCGGCGCCCGAGGCTTAAAAGATTACCGCCCTGTAACGGGATTGTATGAATAACGACTGTTTTTTCATCGGTTCCTCGATAGTGAGGGACTTGGAGACTATTTCCAGTTATCGATTGTAATTCTTGCCATTTTTCTTTAAATTTACTCTCAAATCGGTTGTTTTTGGATGGAGAGTAACTCACCTGAACATATCTTTAAACATAACACAACGTATGCTCAAGCCTGCCTGTATCGAAGTAGTAGGCATAAATGCATATCGCAGTTGTGGAGCTTGTTTCAGTCCCATGATGTGATAAGTGACGGGCCTGTCGCCACATCGGACATATTTGGAGCAAGTCTTGTATGATTTTTTGTATTGAATAATAATAAAACACAAAATGTACTAGTCCGATCTAGATTTTGAATCCAGGATGTCGTCCGTTTTTAGCCTAACTGAAGGCGAAGAATGAGGCGAAGTACCTTTATAATTAAAGAACAAAATTAAATGAAATGAAAGTATATATCTGAATAGCAAGCAATAGCGTAATTTATCAACAACAACATGTTTTTATTTCCGATGACATTTACTTTCCTTTTCAAGATCTAAATTCAAATGGCTCTTCAATTTATCGACATGATCTTTCATCGTCTCTCTATCGGAGGAACTCTTTCGCAACCTAAAATAATAAAAATATTTTAACGGTTTCACCTTGTTGAGGGGATATTTCAATGCAGCGAGCGTGTTATTCCAGATTTACTATCAGTTATAATATAGTCTTTTCGCACGAGACTACCGGAATTAAGTTATTTTTCTTGGAGGGCTTGATTCGGGATGTTCGCGTTAGCGCCACAATTTTAGGGGCGAGATGCTTTTTAAGTCCCAATTTTATATTGACTAGTATTCTAGTATTTGACAGCCTCCATGGCGTAGCGGGCGAGTAGCCGGCTGCGAAGCGAGAGGCCGTGGGTTCGATTCCGGCACCGATACAAATGTTTGTGTGATCCATAAATATTTGTTTCGGGTCTGGATGTTGTGGGACCGCAAGTCCCTCGTTATTCCTGATATCCACAATACAGCTTAACCTAGTGTGGGGTCAGGACTATGTGTGTGACTGTTGGATGTATTTATTTTATTTATTTATTTTAAGTAGAATCATCTCATTAGTCTAGTGGCAACGTACTTAGGCTGAATAACTGAGGAGGTTTAAATTCCAGGTCGAGCAATCCCAATGCGTGCTTCAGTTATCGGTCCGAAATATGAGTGCTCTGATTTAGAATTTGTGCTTGGTTAGGTAGCAAGAAAGAGAGCTAGAGGCAGATCCTCGACTCGCTGGATTGATATGAATAAAACGGCAACACAGTCTTCAATAATAAAGTGCACTCGCAACGCTAGCAACAACGGAGAAGCATTGCTAGATCTGCGATTAGAAGATTGACATCGTTTGATGATGTATACCATCTTGACAACCAGGACCACTCTGTCAAGAGTGGCCGACTAAGAACGCTCGGTATGACGATAGGCTCGCATCATAGGACGGAAATAAGCTCGGGGAAACGTGGGAGCCTTCGGGAATATAGACGTGAGCTTATAAATAAACTTATAGTGAAATGTTTAAATTTTATAAACAGTTCTATACCCAGAATCATTGTGTATTCCAGAACAACGGCTAGGTTTGTACTTGTTACCAAAACTACTTCCTCAGTACTTATGTAAAGCTATGTTGGAACTTTAGCGTATTTTACATATTCTTAGAATTTTGTATTCGCAAGCAATATAAGTGTTTGCCAACTTCAGTGGCTTAAGAGTTTGGGTGCCGATTTGAAATAAGGATAGCGGTCTCATTTCACGAATTGGGATAAATATTTTATGTTCGACTGTATACATTTTACTACGGAGGTTTTTATTTGTTGTGGTTTTGGGCGTGCGACTTGCTAGCGTGGTACTTGTATTAGATTAATAGAAAAATCATAGTATTCGAAAGCTAAATATTGAATAGTTTAAACGTTGGTGTTCCATGCTGGATAAAGGCCTCACTATTTTTAACAGAGATTAAAAAAGAGGTGGTTCTCAATTCGGCGCGTTTTTTTCTTGCTTTTTTATGTATGTACATCGATTTCTCCGCCAATTGTGGACCGATGTAGTTGTAAAAAAATTCATTCGATAGAGTTTAGCTGTAATATAAATTTGGTTATGATCTGATGACGGAGTATGGAGTAAAAAAATGAAACTCATCAACGGACCACAGTACACTCGTCGCGATATTGTGTTGGATTGTATTGTATTGGAATTTACATATAAGTGCTGTAACTACCAGTAAAAGTTTTACAACCGACTTCAAAATAAAAACACTGATAAGTCAAAAATAACAATTTCTATAGTTATCTTTAGAGCCGCTGCCTGTGTCCTTACCGGTCAAATCATATCATCTTATCATCATCTCATATCATCATTCAATCTTAAAAAAATAAATGGATTTATGTATGCAGATCCGCACGCCGTCCCTAGCGGATTGTATTGGAAACTTTGTCTTATTTATAATTATACAAATGACAGCTATCGAAAAACTCGCACTAGGACTATAGTTTGGAATGGGTTAGAATGTTATTTAGAAAACAGTCCATCACTTAATTTTATCTAGTAATTAACATTACGCAGAATGATAGATCAAACATTTTGACTTTTAATTAAAACTGGTATTACTCCAACAAGTCCTTTTGTCTAATTTCTAACCCGTTTCAAGAAAAAATCTCCAATTAACCATGTCCATTCTGAACACGTAGGCACTTCTCGACGTGTCAACCATTTGCTGATTTGTAAGAATTATCGAAAATCTGTCACGAGCACTGGACCCCTTAGAGGCGCGGCTGGGGGGCTCCGGGGGGCACAGACCCCCGCTGTTCGGCCACCGTCGGCAACTCATTACGATATTTTCACGGACGCTAATTGTCTGAGTGTTGTCGATGCGTTTCTTTGGCATCTTTTGAAGGGCGAGCTTGAAGGATGAGGAAAACAGAAATAGTTTTTTGTTGTGGAAAAGATGGGTGTGTGTTTTGGAGCGATGTAAAATGTACAGACAACAATATTTTTTTTATTTTTTCTGTGTACAATTTAGTTATTCTGCTAGTATTTTATTTTCGCCTCGTTGGTCTCGTGGTAGCGTACTTGAACTGATGAACAGGTCCTGGATTCAAATCTCAGGTCAGGCAATCACAATTTATGTTTAGAGTATTTCACAAATATTTTTCGATATGGTGATGGGCTCACCACTTATTACATCACGGGATGGTTATAAGCTCTGACAACCATGGGTGCACTAGTTAGTTGCACCTCTGCTTACCCTTTGACAGACGTGAGCTTATTTTTAATTTAGGTCTGATACTGTTGCTTTGGTAAAATTTCTCTACCGAAGCTTACAGTAATTTAAGTAAGGAAAATAAACTCATTGAGAAAACTTAACTCTAGTAAATCAATTCATCTCAAATCTTAACTTAATCTTGTTCAAATTACATTGAACATCACCTTCACCATTTTTGTCCAAAATCAAGTCCTCTAAAGGTACTAGCGTGGAGCACTCTCGTTCTTCGACCCTCTGTCTTGTCCGTTAATGAGACACGCGTAATGATTCATTCAAGGGTCCACGAGGTCCAAATCGGCAGCCACTTTACATTCGTCCTTCATTTAATTGTCATTAGATTACAATGTCGTTTATTTTATCGAGCTTTCGTTCGGTGTATTTGAAAATTTTACAGAAATAGCAGCCTTAATATCATTAACTACCTATTTTTTCCCTATTGTAGAAAATTATAAGTTGCAGTAAAAGTTCGCTGTTATGCATTCTTATTGCAATCATCAGCTTTTAGGAAATTGTCAATTTATCTAGGATGCCTGGGTTCCTCTACAGCAAACAGCTGTTCACTTGGTGGTAAGTCCCTCGTATGTGAGAGGCCATCTGGCTACCAAAGCTTTGTATATTTCTGCCACCAAGCAAAAGTGTGTAAGCACTGTTGTGTTTCGGTTTGAAGGAATTGAAGCCAGTGAAATTACTGGACATGAAGTTTAACATCTTCTTCTTTTCTGATGAGCACTGCTCAGTGCCATGCAGTGCTCTGAAATCCAGAGTGTGTGACGTTGCTCCTGTTAATGGGCTTTCGTGACGCTTAACATCAGACGAGCACCTGGTTATCAGAGTTTCATAGGAAATGTGAGGAATAATTTATCGTTAGGAATTCTGGGTTGCCGTCGAAACTATGATGAGAGAATACTTGGTCTGTAGGATATAATTGACACCATGACATTATGGAACAATGAAAATAAATATTTTATAAAAACAACTATGAGTAGATAATTGAGTAATATAATCGCTAAACTTCATAATTAAATATTTGGGAGCCTTTTAAATTCTATCATCGGACATTATTAAAAGTTTTAAGTACTGATCACAAAGTGCGTTCCGAAGTTCGATCAAACTTGTTCATTAAAAGGGATTATTATATTTTTACAGATAGAAAAAATTAAATAGATCAACTTGGAGTATTTTAAAGTGGAGATGAATTCGTTTTATGTTCCCCAATGATGTTTTAATTAAATGTTCGATAACTTCGTCTGAGATCGAATGAGTTTTGAATTCGATATTTTTTTGTTAAAGCAATTGATGTTTTAATCAAACGAAAATTGCTGATGTTATAAGACTATAAAAAGTTCGTATTTAAAATGTATTAATTAAGTCAAATTGAAAGATCAATAGAATATATATATACGCAATCACGCCTGTAATCCTCAAAGGGGTAGGCAGAGGTGTAACCAGTACACCCACATTTCGCCGAACGTATATCCGTCCCATGATGTGATAGGGGGCGACCCTATCGCCATACCGGGCACAAATTCCTGACTCCGGGCTGATACTGAGCATTTCGTAATACAAAAACTCAATATCACTTTTACCCGACCCGGGATCGAACCCGAGACCTCAGCGTCAGCCTCAGTCGTAACGCGTACGCATTAAAACTACGCCACCGAGGCAGTCATCATATTTTCTATAAAATATATGAAGGTTTATTTTACTTTTACAAAGCGGCAGATAAGTAAGTTTCTGATTGATAAATTAAATTAACAGTGACGTATTCGATTATGGTAATAAGTACCGAGATTGAGTCTTTTTTTTAATGGTATAGGCCGGCAAACGAGCCATTGGGTCATCTGATGGTAAGTGATCTCCAACGCCCATGTACGCCCATAATACCAAAAGAATCATGGGTGCGTTGCCGATCTTAAAGGAAAGGGATAATTAAGGGATTGGGAAGGGGAGGGGGTTTGGGCCTCCGGATATCTCACTCACCGTACGAAACGCAGCAGCAAACAGCTACTTTACGCCGGTTTTCTGTGAGACAGTCTTAATGACCCGAAAGAGCCGACCCATACATGTTGTAGCCAAAAGTATCTACAGCGTGGCTCTACCACTCATACGGTCTTATACGGATAGTCACAAGACTACAAAATACATCTTTATGTAGATTCAGAAACAAAATATAAATTATTGTTCTCTTCTGCCCAGAATGGTTCACGTCAGACAGACAGCCGGTCGTAAAAACTACAAGCCAAATCATTCTGTAACATAAGTCAAAAAGCATTTTGCGCTGATCCCACTGCGAGAGGGATAAGAACAGGTGGAAGAAGAATATTTCTTTTCTTTATATCTACTCTTATTTCATTATTGGGAGATAGTACATTTTATTTCCCCATTCTATTACTTTCTAACGCTTTGTTACACAACTTTTACCTGGTGGTAGGTGCTTGGTATGCGTGAGCCCGCCTTGGTTGGTGCCACCGCTTTTTCTATTTCTGACGCCAAGCAAATGTAGAAATACAGTTTTGTTTTTAAATACATAGAAGCCATTGAAATTACTGGGCATCATGAGACTTGACTGATCATTCTATGTTTCGGCGTATCGCGCGCAGACCCGTGCCATGCAGTGCTTGTCAATGCGGTTTCAAAGTTCTGTGTCATTTTACTTTTGTTTATGGCCAGGGGCAGCTCTTACCAAAAAATAAACAATCAAACTGTCTCTTGAATTCATAAAATTTTATACATTATTTAGATTCCGTCAAATCTTTACTAAAAGTTCGGAAGGCTGTATTGCTAGAGATAACGCCCAAGAAGAAACTCCAGCGTTGCTATTTTCAATACTATTTTACAATTATTATTATTGAGAACATAAAGGTTTTAACATGAGCAGCTCAATCTATACAAGTTATATCTGCGGATTGGAGTAGCACACATGACCTCCCTAAGCATGACGAATAAATTAATATATTAAAAGAGGCTAAACAAACAATAAATAATAGTCAGAGTAGACCGACATTAGGCAAGTGACCTAGTCATTTATCAAGCAAATAAGAAAGATGTCGCCCTTTGTAACTTACCAGCAATTACCTACAAAAACTGTTCTCTTAAGATACAACTATAACTAAGACACACAAAAAGTATGGAAAATAATTAAGCACCCGTTTTGTAATAACTCTGAACGAACACGAGGTAAGAATTGACACGTCTCTGCTAACAAGTTGGAGCTCAAACATGCGCTACATGACTAATTTAGTGTCATAGAATAAAGAAATACAATATTGTTTGTAGACGGGATTTCTTATGCTTGTTTGTTTGTTTGCAATTTTCGTGTTCTTCTCTTGTATTTATGATTATTTCTAGAATATCTTATATATATAATTCTCGTGTCACAATGTTAGTTACCATACTCCTGCGAAATGGCTGGACCGATTTGTATGAAATGTTGTGTGCATATCGGGTAGGTCTGAGAATCGGCCAACATTTATTTTTCATACCCGAAAATGATAAGGGTGACCCACCACAAAAAGAAATATTTTATTTCTTTGACTTTCTTTTTTTTTTATAATGTGCCATTAAAAATACATACAACCCTAAATTTTCACCCTTCTACCATCAACCCCTATTTTTTTAATAGCGATATAGGTATTTTTGTCAAGCGCGTTTCTCACACAGATCCCGATGACGGGACTCGCTTGATGCGATCACCCCCCCACGCAGCGCCCACCACTGTCGCCCACTAGGCTACTTTAATCCTGGAAATAGGCATTAACGGAGCCGCGGACAACAGCTACTAGGTTATAAATATTCCTAAAGTTGAAAGGGTATAAGATACAAGATAAACCAGCCACTTTAACACTATGAAGTGAAGTGAAGACGAATATTTTTTTTCATACTGCTAGGTAATAATCTAGTGCATATATAATATAATACAATATTATATAATACAGTAAGTAGCATTACAAGAAAATGGAAGCAGCTGACATTGATGGAAAAATTCAGTTTGTGTAGTTTAGAATAATCAGTTAACACTTAACATTGCAGTAAAAAAGCCTAAATAACATAATTTTGGTATGTGGAATACTCGTAAAAAATTCTACAATTACGCAGTATTTTTCCCCAAAATATTTCACTCTGCAAGCAAAGTCTCGTGGTTTAATGAAAGGACTGGTAAAGATATTGGCTATCAATTCTTCCTTAGTTTTACAGTCATGATTTACACACAAGCCTTCTCAGAATCTCAATTCGCAAAGGTATATCTCAAGATCAGTCCAACATTTCATATGCTTTGCGCTCAGCCCGTGTGCCTACATGCTTCGTGATTTCGTACCTGGGCCTCATTTATTGTAGTCACGTGTCACGCGTGACTGTCGGCCGTCCCAAACGTGGCCCGGCTCCTGCTCGGATTCTGCCCGACTTCGGCTCGACTTTTTCTTGCGTTTACAAAGCCGCCTGGCTCACTGATGGACTTCCTGTTTGCGGGCAAACACTGGAAGATTCGGTCTAAACACTTTTGTTACTTTATTTGCTGGGTGTTTTCTCGCAGAGGAGAATACAAGTAGTGCCCAACATAACAAAGGCCCGTTGTTTGGACGCGTTCAACGAGTGGATGAACGGAAAAATAGTAGTGCTTTTTAATTCAAAGTTCTGTGTTGTGTTGCTTGTTCTATAAGTTTTTTTTTTGGTCGCATGCTGATAGCCTGACGAGAGTCAGCTTTAGTCAGCGTCACCGGGTTTTCGGGTGAATGCTTTAGGCACTCCAACCCTGAGATTAAAGTGACCTTCGCTGAGGGTACCCACCCTAATAGGGAGTACGGACCTCGGCTCAGGACGGCCACTGGAGAGGGCAAAGACATTTGCGATTGAGGTTTAGGAGGATTTATAATCTACTACGATAATCTAATTTATATTATTCCTCATCGGCTCGCGGGCCGGTACTAGGGTCGGGGGTGCTTCGGGGAGCGCGGCGAGGTCCTCGACGGCGAGGACGGTACATCAGTGGTGTAGAGTGTAATTTATGTCGAAGTTCCTCCATCCCTCGGATGGCCAGAGTGGTCTCATCGTCGGTATCGGTGAGGATGCAACGCGGTCTTCTCCTCTTTGCACGGTCAAACGGAGTGTAAATCGACGCTCCACGGATGAGCGTGTTGGGATGATGCGCGGCCGAAATACCGTATTCTAGCCATTTTCATGACTTGCCTGATGGTGGAGTTTTATGGGTAGGCGTGGTGCTTACCATCAGGCGAATGTCCTGCTCGTTTCGTCATTCAAGCAACAAAAAATAAAAAACCTTAGATCCGGTAATCACAATTCATATTTAGGTTTTTGATCCCAAAAATTATACATCAGTTGCCTGGAATTGTAATTTTGTGGCCAATATGGCGACAGACCAATAATTGGTCCACTAGTTGTACCTCTGCCTACCGGTTTAGGGATACATACGTGAGCTATGCATGTTAATTATTGATAAACTTTATTCTAGTTATTTTTTCTATATTAACATAGATCTGGAGATGTTAAGTAAGACTGATTATTAATGTCGCAAGACACCGATTCATTTACATTCAAAAATGTCAACGTTTAATTACCAAAACATTGCTTTTTCCATATAAACACGCTACCAACCGAGCGTTTCTGTTCGAGAGCTCATAAATTTGTCACGCGTCAATGTAAGCCCCGTATCGAACGTTCCAGCCCTGCGGTAAATTATGAACTAACGACTCCGGACCGTGGTCATGATGCACACCAAAAATACACTTTTTAGCAATAAAAACAGATAATTCGAAACACCAACATTTGCTGGAGCGCATGACAAAAACGTACTATTCGTCAGAATTCTAGTGTGAATTCTGTTCTAGGGAAATTGGGTATGGAATATTTGTCTATATAAAAGGTAAAGTTCTGGACTGTCTTATCGTCGACCCGACTTATCACAGACACAATTTTACAGCCTGGCTATACCATTAATAAAATTTGTGTTGGTTTAATTTTTGTTAAAAAGTTTTTATCAGTTTTTATATTTTCGCCTCTTTAATGCGATAAACTGTCACGGTGTTAATGGGGCTCAAAAGTACGGATGTTTTGAGATTTTATCCAGGGTCCTCTTCAGACATCTGATATTCATCCATTACAAGCGAACGCAGTGATAGCTCTGTAGGTCCAGTATAAGTTTGAATAGTTTTCAAAAATGATGACAGTTTCCATTTTCGATATTTGCTACTAGTAGTAACTACTACGAGACTATCCCGCCCACACACCCGCCACTGTAACTCCTGTGCACCAGGATCGAAAGTGGCACGCATTTTTGTTGACACCGAGCAGTGAAGCTCGGCGAGTCTCTGGAAATGCTAAATTGTCTTTGTCCCGCAACGAACTTAATCAAATAGAAAATTAAGGAGGAGTTGGAAATAATAATTGTCTACTTTCCTCCATAGCAAAGCGGTAGACAAAATAATGAACTAAGGAGGCATTAACCTCAGGCACAAGGACATTTACAACTGGAGAAGCCAGATGTAAAGCACCACGGATGTCATTAAGTAACTACTAGCAGAAACAATGAGGAATAAGAATTGGTAGTATGCTGTATGAGTATTTATAATTTGCCAACCTCCGTAGCACAGTGGGTGAGTAGCCGGCTGTGACGCAAGAGGCACTGGGTTCGATTCCTGCACCGAGGCAAATATTTGTGTGAACCACAAATATTTGTTTATAGTCTGTTTTTTTCTCTTTAGAGGGGTTGACGTTAGGCAGGCGGCTGGTCATAAAAACTACACGCCCAATATATCTGTAATATATGTTAACAAGCATGTGTCGCTGACCCCATTGCGGGTTGGATAAGGGCAGGAGAAAGAAGAATAATATGAATAATTTATATTATTATCAATTTTTCGAATACAATTTTAGTTTTTAAACAATTCTTTGCTTATTTCTGATACAAGTTTTTTTATAGCATATGCCAACAAAAGAGCAAGTTGGTCACCTGATGGTACGTGATTTCCAAAGTCCATAGTGGACACGTTACCGACCTGAAACACAAGGTGTTGGGAAAGGGAGGGGGATTTGAATCTCCAGATACGCTTCGATTATAGTAATATGTAGGTATATAATTTTATTTGTGTCCCACTGCTGGTTAAAAACTCCCCCCCCCCCCTCTCATACCACTTATTGTGATCTTTACCGACTTTCCACCACTTTGGTACGAGTGGACGACTACATCCCGCAATCTCCTTCTAGGCCTGTAATTTTATACGAATTTAAAATACATACATATGCACTCAGACTTGTAATCCTCGAAGGGTTAGGCAGAGGTGTAACCAGTACACTCGCATTTCGCCAAGCGTATCTCCGTCCCATGATGTGATAGGGAGCGAGCCTATCGCCATACTGGGCATAATTCCAGACTCCAGACTGATTCTGAGTATTCGTAATAGAAAAACTCAATATCGCTTTTACCCGACCCGGGGTTCGACCTCAGCGTCAGCCTCAATCGTAACCAGTACGCATTACAACTGCGCCACCGAGCCAGTCGAATTTAAAAACTGTTAACATATTGTAAACTAGTTCATTATTTTGTCTACCGCTTTGCTATATTATAAACTCGTACTAGACATACTGTATGAGTGTCTCTGACTGCCTCTACTTATTGCAGCATACTATACTTTTTTTTTTTTTTTTTTTTTTTTTTTTTTATTTTGGATCGCCAATGGGTGTACATATAAAACTTATTAAGTAACAAACAAATATAACATACTACCCAGTTACAGGCAAACACAACTAACACAAGTAATGCACCGGATATTCATTAATAAACTAAAATAATAAAATATAATTAAAACACACAACCAATACTTTATAAGAAATTACAAATTAATAAAAATTGAGTGGTAAATATTGTGTATCCAACATAGTGACTTAACACAGTCTGGATTCCCAATAATTAGTAATTTTCTTCTTAAAACACAATAAATTATCACAGAATATATCCACGTTTAAGGATCTGGGCATATCGTTGTAAAGTCTGGTCATTCTGATCAATGGTGAGTTTAGACCTAGGTTGGTTCTGTGGCTGCGTACATTAAACAGTTTGTAGACATGTGAGCGTGGCAATCTACTCGGGGCAGATATATTGATTTGTGCTAAAAGTTCTGGACAGTCGATTCTATTGTTGAATAGCTTGTAAATAAATAAAAGGTCAAGAAGCTTGCGTCTATCATTGAGGGAAGTATAGGTATCGTGAAGCTATCACAATATTCGTGGCACAGTGGGCGAGTGGCATTGTGTAGCGAGAGACTGCGGGTTCGGTCTAAATATATTTCCTGTGTCTGAGTGTATCTCTTAGTTCCTGACAGTTATGATACATTCTATTTTAGTGTGAGTTTCAAGACTATTAGTGTACTTTCAATACTCTAGTTTCTCTGAAACTAAAATTTTTTTTTTACTACATTCATACATACGCACTCACGCCTGTAATCCCCGAAGGGGTAGGTGTAACTTGTACACTCACATTTCGCCGAGCGTATCTCCGTCACATGATGTGATAGGCGAATCTACCGCCATACCAGACACAATTCCATATTCCGGGCTGATACTGAGCATTTCGTAATAGAAAAACCCAATATCACTTTTACCCGACCCGGGGATCAAACTTGAGACTTCAGTGTCAGTCATAACACGTACGCATCAAAACTGCGCCACCGAGGCAGATTTTTAACTAATCAGAACAGATTAGGTACTATTTACTTTATATTTGACTTTATAATCATTTTAGTAGTATTAATAGAAAAGTTATTCCCAAAGAGATAGCTGAAACCTTCGAAAATCATTCGAAGATTTTAAAGAAAACAACTCGAAAATACTTATAAGTTTACAATCAAAAACAAACTATAATGAAACGGAGTTTTAGAATCCTAGTTACAAAAAAAAAACACGTAAGTAATTCAAACAACTTTCCTTACATAATATACGAGACTGGTAATATAAAAACGCAAAATATACAAACGTCGGAAAAAAAGATAAAAAGGTTTTATTGCTTCCTTAAAAATTCACCAAAAATCAACAATTCAATTCTACGCGAGTCACAAAGTGGAAAGATGGATTTCGTATCATTAACCACTACTATTATTTCTAGAATTGAATTTAACAAGAAAATACATACATACATAGGCACTCACGCCAAGAATCCCTAAAGTGGTAGGCAGAAATATAAATAGGAAACCCACACTTCGCCGAGCTTGTTTCCGTCCCATGATTTGATAGGGTGCGAGCCTATCGCCATACTGGGCACAATTCTAGAATCCGGGTTAAATACTGAGCATTTCGTAATAGAAAAACCAAATATCACTTTTATCACAATAAAATAGCCTTTCATTTAGTCCATAGTACTCTTTGATAACGTAGCTTCTTATTATTGAAAGCATTTTCCGTATGAGATCAGCAGTTCAAGATTACACAGGCTATTAGAAGCAAAATTAAAAACTTTACCTCTTTAAAGTAAAGAAGAATAGGGAAGATTGTTGTTTTTAATGCATTGCATGTTTCTTATTTTAGTCTACAATCGTCTTGAGTATATTAGAAGTAATTTTACCAACATAAGATTTAAAAACATTCAGGTTAAAAACAAAACGAACCAATTGATTTTACCTCATTCGACATCCACAGTAATTTAAACTAGAAATCAACATTCGAGTCGCGTTCGACTTAAAGGCGAGTACACGTGTTAAGAGTCTTATACAAACACTCGTAAAATACTTCGATATTATCCGCGCAATAGGTTTAATGTCTTACGAAGAGCGAGACAGCGGGTGCGAGAGAGACGGGTGCAGAGGAAGTGTGCACTGTTCAAATACAGGCGATTACGTCGCGAAACCGAAATGGAAGACCGTAGACTCCCAGAGGAACTAATGCATATAGAACGGCGGGTAAAGAGCTCTACTTCATTTAAAACCTTTTTCAATGGTTTATCTTAAGATATTACTAGGGAATCATACTAATATTATAAATGTGAATGTAAGTTTGTTTGTTACGCTTTCACGCGAAAACTACTTAACCGATCATCATGAAACTTTGTACACATATTCTTGGAGGTATAAGAAGTAACATAGGATACTATTTTTGAAAAAAAAAAAATATATTAGTTGGTTACGCTTTCATGCCTAAATCACTGAACCTATTTTGATGTAGGGATAGATGGGACCCTGAAGACGGTTAAAGGCTACGTTTTATTTCGGAAAAGTCTATTCACGCGGGCGGAGCCGCGAGCAAAAATGTCATAAAAAAGGTACAAGTAGTGCTGCAACCACGTTTCGCTGAGGTTATTTCCGTCCCATGATGAAATAGGGGTCGAGCCTATCATCATACCGGGCACTAAGTCTAATTTTTGTGTGATCTTTATATAGATTCAACGTAAATTTATCTAACGGGTTTTTTTATTAGCACAGCTGCCTTTCTTCACTTAATTATCCACGAAATTGATCTAGTGCGCCTTTATGGATACTTATTGCTTTGGTCGTATGTCAACATATGTAAGAATAGGATTTTCGAAATATATTGTATGGAGAACTTCTGTGGTGCAGTGGGCCAGTAGTTGGTTTACAACAAGAGGCCGCGTGTCCAATCTTCGCACTAAGGCAAATATTTATAAAATAAATAAATACACCCAACAGTCACACACATAGTCCTGACCCCACACTAGGTTAAACTGTATCGTAAGTAACAGGAACTACGAGGGACTCGCATTCCCACAACACCCTGACCCGAGACAAATATTTGTGGGTCATACAAACATTTGTTTAGGTGTGGGAATCGAACCCACGGCCTCATGCTCATGCGCCACGGAGACAAATAAATTTTCAGGTCTGGGTGAGGTGTCTTTCGAAACTCCTGATACCCATCATACATGATAAATTTATCTTACTGTGAGATTAGAACTGTGACCATATAAATTTGGTTAAGATCTGGAGGCCAATTCTCGTAATTTTAAATGTTCAAATATCATTCCGATCTAGTCTCAGCGTCAAGAAAGTTGCAATTAGCAGTCTCTTAAACCAATAATTAACGTCAAATGTGAACATAGATCATAATGAGATTGAATGTACAATAAAAGTTGACTGAAGCCAAAACGGTATAATGCTACTGCTAATGCAAGGTGCATTTGAAGTTGATTATTGGAGAATGCCATTTGCAATTTTATTGACGCTGAGACTAGATCGGAATGATATTTTGAACATTTAAAATTACGAGAATTGGTCTTCAGATGACAGGGTACGGAGTAAAAAAATTAAACTCCTCAACGGACAACAGTACACTCGTCGCGATTGTGTTATTGTATTGGAATTTACATGTTATTGCTATAACCACCAAGTCAGTTTCTAAGTTTTGTTATACGTTATTATTATTTAAAAAAATCTAAATATTAAGTAGAGCATACTCTTTACAGTTCCCGATATACGAAGCAGTCGCGGACGAATTTCGGCATTTCAGATACAGTCGGTGCCGTCGAAGATTTCAATCAACCGATCTTTACTCTGCAGTCTCCAGCGCCTCGGGCGTGTCTGCCTCCACTTTTATAAAACTCATTCTTCTTCAATTTATTACATGTATAATTAACTTGCTTTTGTTTGGAAGTTTCTTTATTACCTATACTGCCTCAGTGGCGCAGTTGTAATGCGTACACGTTACGATTGAGGCCAACGCTGAGGTCTCGGGTTCGATCCCCAGGTCGGGTAAAGTGGTACTGGGGTTTTCTATTACGAAATGTTCAGTATCAGCCCGGAGTCTGGAATTTGTGCCCGGTATGGCGATAGGCTAGCCCCCTATCACATCGTGGGGTGGAGATACGCTCGGCGAAATGTGGGTGTATTGGTTACAGCTCTGCCTACTCCCTTTGGGGATTACAGGCATGAGTGAGTGCGCTATATAATTTACCAGGTAATGCGGCGTGAATCAGGCCACTTGCACGTGAAAGATCACGTGTCTCGTTGCAGGAGCAGACAGTTAGTTGGTGTTAAGTAACAGACGTGGTGCCACTAGCAGCGAGTAATTATGACCACAAGTTTACTCGGTGTTATATTCCCCTTACACCGAGCATGCTTGTTGTCATATCTCTTTATCTTTCGCTTCCGAAGCCGAAAAGGTAATAAAACATTACATTTACATCAGCGGAAAACGCTTATTTCTTTGTTGTTTTCTTCTCATACATATGCGCTCATGCCTGTAATCCCCGCAGGAGTAGGCAGAGGTGTAATCAGTACACCTACTTATCGCCGAGCGTATATCCGTCCCTTGATGTTATAGAGGAAGAGCCTATCGCCATAGCGGGCACAAATTCCAGACTCTGGGCTGATACTGAGCATTTCGTAATAGAAAAACTCAATATCAATTTTACCCGACCCGGGGATCGAACCCGAGACCTCAGCGTTAGCTTAATCGTAACGCGTACGCATTACAACTGCGCAACGAGGCATTTCGTTGCGTTTTCTTGTCATTTTGGAAATTTGATATTTCATAAACCCGCAATGTACTAAACTTGGGGTCAATCATAAAGCGCATCCCCGGCAATACTGAGTAAGTAATAGTAGGATATACAACCTACTACTATTATTTAATGTGAAAGTTCGGATGTGTGTGAGTTTGTGAATTTAGATGTTCGTTAGTCAATCACATTTTAAATTGACCTGAATTAGGACATAGACTACTTTTTATCCCGAAAAAGGTCGTGCATGCGAGTGGAGTCACGAGTAAAAGCTAATAAGTACCTACTAGATAAAGCGCGCATACGTACCACCCACACGCGGCCGTTGACCCGAACATCAGTTGATTTTTGTATTAGCTTTACATTACATATTGAAGCAAAATACGATTTCAGTTATAATTGAATAAAACATTGTTGTTTTTATCTTTCCAAACAAGATTGAGCGTGAAAAAGGAAAATAATGTAGGCTTAATTCGAGATATTTTAACAGTATCGTATCTGTAATCCCCTGCACTACCACCTGTCTTCATTTTTGAAAGCATTTTACTTACACCGAGTATATAATATGTTTGTGTCCATTAATCGTCGGTAGAATGACATTTTTTTTAATCATATAGTTCCGACAGCACTCTAGGTAAACCTGTATCGTGGGTATCAAGAAATACGAGGGACTTGCGGTCCCAGAATACCCAGACCCGAAACATTTTTTATGGATAACACAAACAATCCCATTTCCCTCGTACTCCGTCATTATATCTTAACTAAACTTCTATGGACCACTCTCTAGGTAAACCCTATCAAATACATAAAGAATCGCCAAAAAACGGTTCACATTTGATAGATATCGCGTAACGTACAAAAAATATATACGAATTAAAAACCTCCAACTTTTTCACATCAAATTAGTAAAAACTCTTGTTACAAAGTCAAAGTTGTAAAAACATATAATTAACGACATCCGAAAAAAGGAAGATACAAATAAATTCATTAAAACAATTGAAAATAAATATGTCAACATGGTTATTATTTCGCTAACAGTGTGACCACTCACTAAATCCATTCTACAAACGTTAATTAATTTGATTGTAGACCTATTTATCTTTCATAAAACGCTGCTAAAATTAATTGCGCGTATTTAAAGCGATCCCGATTGCCGACAGTGTACCTGAAGGTTAGCTGGAGCAAGTTAATGATGATTTAATACGATTTGTTACAATATAAAAAGGTAGTAGCAGTATTCTTAGGCTGCGAAACCATGAGGTCCTGGGTTTGAAGATATTCTATTTATTTATATAAGTCATCTTCTTATCCTTAGTATCATCACGTTATCTCACGTTGTCTGAATTGTTAATTATCACTTGCTTTAACGGTGAAGAAAACATTCTGAGAAAACCTGCATAACTGAGAAGTTCTCCATAAGAATTTCGAAGGTATGTGAAGTCTGCCAACCCGCATTAGGCCAGCGTAGTGGACTAAGGCCTGACCCCTAATCCAGTAGAGGCCCGTGGCCAGCAGTGAGACATGTATAATACAGGGCTAGTATAAAAAACCCAAGTGACTTCACATGCTTTGAAGATCAAAAATCAACAAGCATAGTGGTAGAGCCACGCAGTAGATATTTTTGTCTGCAGCATGAATGGGCCGGCTCGTCCGGGTCGTTATCACTGTCTCACAGAAAACCGGCGTACAGTAGCAGCTTGCTGCTGCGTTTCGTACGGTGAGTGAGATATCCGGAGGCCAATACCCCCTCCCCTTCCCAATCCCTTAATTACCCCTTTCCCTTAAGGTCGGCAACGCACTCATAATTCTTTTGGTATTATGGGTGTAAATGGGCGGTGGAGATCACTTACCATCAGGTGACCCACTTGCTCGTTGGCCGGCTTATGCTATTAAAAAAAATACAACAGCTATAATTGGCGAACACCTCTCCGCTCTGCATACACTGCGCTATCCCATCCTTCCCGCTACCCGCTGTCTACGAGACCATGTCACGTCGTCAACAACGCGTGTTAATCAGTCAGATCACGGTTAATTGCCGAGTGGAGTGCGAAATGCGGGCTTAGTGATGAAATTATCTGCACTTCACTGTTGATTTATGGTTGATTAAATGTTAACGTTTTAACTGCGTCCCCGATTTATTTATTGTTAGCTAATCGTCTTGTTTTAGTTGGTTTCAAGTATATTATAATAATAATAATACTAGCCCTGTATTGTACACGTCCCACTGCTGGGCACAGGCCTCTTCTACTGCATGAGAGGGGTTAGGCCTTAGTCCACCACGCTGGCCTAATGCGGCTTGGCAGACTTCACATACCTTCGAAATTCCTATGAAGAACTTTTCAGGTATGCAGGTTTCCTCACGATGTTTCCCTCACCGTTAAAGCAAGTGATAATTAACAATTAATACACACATAACCTAGAAAAGTCAAGTTTATTATTTGATAAAAAATAGGAGTGTTGATTATGCTTTGCTCTGATGATATAAGTAAAATCAAGATTTGTTATCAAATTATGGTTTGTTCGATATTGGATTAACTTGCAAAGTTTTTTCATTTTATTCCTAGTTGAAAACAAAGGAAACTTTGCAAACCTAGGTTCTGTATGGATTTCAGACAAATATCCATATTCAGCAGGTTCCTACTTTAGAATTCCAATGAAGGTTTAATAGTTTGGCGGGAAATCTGATTATGCAGCAAACAATCTACCTGATATTGAGGAAATTAAAAAACTTCCACGAGTATCCTCGAATAAGTCGGCAGAAATGAATTAATTATTTCATAAACAAATAATACATATCAAAGGTAACATGCGCATCACTATTTTGGGCAGATTAAAATTTAGATTTCTGAATTTAATAAACCCGGATCATCAATAATATTCAGAAGAAGTTATAGAAACTATCACGATTAAATCAGCTTTAAAATAAAATAAACATATTCAAATCGATCCATTCATTTAGAGGCTCCATTAAGTGGTTAAAAATACCACAGTTAAACCATTGGGAACTCGAACCAACAAATACTCTGTATTTTATAACAGAGACAAAAGTCACCTGATGGTAAGTGATCTCCACCACTCATGGACATCCACAATCTGAAGAACCATGAATGCGTTGCATACTTTTTTTTTATTAGATTGAATGACAAGACGAGCAGGTCGCTCGCCTGATGGTAAGCGCCACGCCTGACCATAAACAGAAGCAACGCCACACAGAACTTTAAATAAAGCACTGCATGACACTGGACTGCGCTCGTCACCCCGAGACATAAGGTGTTAAGTCTCATAATGCCCAGTAATTACACTGGCTTCAATGTCCTTCGCACCGGAACACAACAGTGCTTACACATTGTTGCTTGGCGGCAGAAATAGACAAAGCGGTGGTACCAACCCAGCCGGTTTCTCGCAAACGAGGGACCTACCACCTTGTACACCTTAATAGAAAGTAACGATTCAGGATTAGGGGAAGGGGATTTGTGTCTTCGGATATCTCATTCACGATACCATTCGCAACAGTAAGTTGCTACTTCATGTCGATTTTCTGTGAAACAGTGGTCAACTCGGTCGAGCCGGCCCATTCATGCTGTAGACAAAGTTGTCTACAGCGTGGCTCTACCACATTAAGCATTGTAACCAAATATTGCTTTTAAATAAATGAGATCAGCAAAGTATCGCTTTTGTTATATAATGTTAGAAAATAATCTTGCCTTAACCACTTTAACTTAAATCGATTATTTGTAACTTTGTAGAGATGGGATGATATGATTGGCTTTAATTTCCAATATACGTTGATAACGATCAAATGCTTTAAAGGTGATCTGATAATTCCCATAAACTGTTTTTTTTACTGACAACCGCCGTGGCGCAGCGGTCGTTTAGCTGGCCGTGAAGCGAGAGGCCGCAGCTTCGATTCCGCACATATATTTGTTTCAGGTATGGGTGTTGTACCGCAGATTACTCGCACTCTTGATACCCACGATTCAGGTTAACCTAGTGTGGGGTCAGAATATTGAAAGTGTTGGATATGAAAAAATCTAGATGATGAAACGAGCAGTTCGCTCGCTTGATGGTAAGCGCCACGCTTGTCTATAAACAGACGCAACACAATACAGATCCTTGAATAAAAAAACTCTGCGTGGTATTGGACTGCGTTCGTCGCCCCTAGATATAAGGTGTCGTAGTGCCCAAAATATCACTGGCTGCAATATCCTATAAACCGAAACACAACAGTGTTTATACACTGCTGTTTCGTGGCAGAAATAGATAATCCAGACGGCCTCTAGCATACGAGGGACCTACCACCTAGTAAATTATACAACTATATCTGAAGATTAATGAAAACAGCTGGAGCTATATAGACGAAAATAATTCAGTTTAATAAATGAATAGTTTAGATGGTAGACAGTATAGTACTCTTGAACTACATGAATAAAAAAGATGGCAGTTGTAGAGACTGCCGATAGAAGTGAAAACTTAGAACTTTTAGTATTAAAATTTGAAATTTCATAATGTTTGAATTAAAATTATCAACATCAATCTGGTTTTCACATCTATTGATACTCCGAGCAACTATTATATGCATGTTTATATGGTTTTTAGTACTCACTATTGTACTGCACAATGATTCTACAATTAAACGATTCAAATAATAATCAAACAAAAACACTATTTCAACAATGCACAGTAAGTATATGCACATTGAACTTTTCACTAAATCCATTCAATACGTCAGCTGTATAGCTACAGATATAATGCTATAAGCATGTCGGTGATGCGAACGCACGAGATTTCACCCATCTAACAAAGTGTCTAACGCGTCATGAGCATGTCGGTGACTGGAACCCATAAGATTTTCTCCTACCAAAAAGTGCCCAATGCGGCTAAAGAAGTTTTCACTTCAACAATAATTTCCAATTGCGAATGGTGATTTTATCGCTTGAGATGTCTTCCAGACAACCTTTAAGCGCTAATAAAACAAAAATGTGTAAATACACATTCACTGACTTTATTACACATACAAAAAGAAATTTAACAATATTACAAAATAATTTAAGCAGTTTGGTTCAAGGAGTTGCAAATTCCAATACTAATATGTCAGCGTCATATATCGAGATAAAGCTTAGTGCACACAATATGTTCGTGTTCGAATATTAAACAGAACGGGCACCTGCGACTCGTTCTCGGCCTGTCTGACTCGACAGATAGTGCTGACAAGCAGCGTGTTTATTAACGGAGTTTGAAATTTGTTATATCCACTGTATAATCGATGAGATAAATTAGAAAGAAGAATTATTTACATTGATGTGGTGATATATTTTTTCACTGTTAGATATCAATGTCAGGAAAGATCCTCAATTGTTTTATTTCATTAAATTATAGTAAGAATGAGACAATTTCGTCCATATTACACAGAAGCAAATAATAAGATATGTTTGGAAAGTAGTTTGTAACATTTCTCAAATTTGCTTAATCTATAGATATATTATAATTACTTGTCTTGCTGACTGACTGACTCACTTTCTGGTTCATCAACGCAGAGCCTAAACCGCTGGGCATACAACTTTAAACTTTGTCAGTTTTTCCTTTTATGTTGCATCCACTAAGGAAGGATTTTTGGAAATATACATTTTTACAAAGGGGCGGGGGGCACTGATTTTTGTATGAAACTTTTTTATGGTAGTAAGATGAATTGAAAGCTTTGTCATTGATTTAACTCGCGTGTATCTTTGCATTAATAACAATGACTTTTCAATCTAAGCTATAAAGACTAGTTACTGATTTATCACTTTATTTTTGGATTGAACTTGTTAAACTTTGTTACGGATTAAAGATAGGTAGCTTTATTGAAGTTGAATGATGCTGAACTTATTTAAACAAGATTATTTTAGTATGAAGTTTCTTGGTTTAATATATTTTAATTGTCTTTTCATTACTTTGAAATAATCTAAAATAAATACCTATTTTATATCCACTAGTTATAACAAATAAGTGGGCGTTATATATAAATAAATACACTCAATCGTCATGTACATAGCTGTGCTCTTACACTATAATAAATCATTTTATTATAATAATTAATAAAAATCAGAGATAGCTCAACAGGGAGTGGTAAAGACTGTTGAGACAAAAGTCGAAGGAATAAAACAAGCTCAAGAACATGCACCTCTGGCTATGTGTGTAATAATGACATGTTTTTTTTTCCTAAAATAGCATCTGTGCTTAACTCAAAGTTAAATATTGAATTACAAAGCTGAGTTACTTAATTTAAACTTATAAATAGCTTCTGTACTTACTGGGTACGCGGTACCCATAAAATCTCCTGATTAATCTGTATAACATCTTATAGAGTAATATTTACTGTCCGTCTGAATAGTTCGATTTTGTAAGTTTCTTTTAAATTGTATAACCTAACTGTGGAGACTTATAATTGGCTTTCAGTACATAGCTTGTAAATGTCCGATAACCTAGCTGTTAGTTTCCCTGTAAGATTAAAATAAAATAAAATAAAATAAAATAATTGTTAATTATCGCCTGAAGATTAACGTTCAAGGAAAATATCGTCAGGAAACCAGCAAAGTTAACGTTCTGACTTAAATAATTACTGTCAAACCTTACGACCGCTCTAAAGTTAGCCACTTCACCCGCCCTCTAACCTCTTGTCACAGATTACGCCGTCCGTGACTAACTTCAGAGGGGCTGTAAAAATTGACTAGAACTATAATTTTCCTAACATTCGAATGTCATAAAAACAAAATCCTCATTTCATTATTAGAATTTTTTATTAAATATTAAGTAAAACCAACTCAGGAACACAAATAAATACGAAATGTTAACACGGTGCACGTTCAGAGATTGGTGCACGCTCATGATTGCGGGGCGACAACTCGTAATACCAGCTAGCCGCACCTGCGATAGATTGCACTCGACCGAACGGCAACAACTTCGATGTACTTCGGTGTTAAACGTTTGTGTACTCTCTCCTTTTGGCGAATGGTTTTATCAATGGCATGTTTTCAGATAAAAAAATTAAGCTATATGAATTGCCTCATTATCTGAATTGTCTTATGCCTTACTCAAACTAACAAACCAGTGAGGTCCTAGGTTCGAATACCGGTTCCGGAAATGATAAGATGTGTGTAAGTTTCGCTTCCAAAAATCACGTTTGACTTGCCCGGGGTTGGCATTATTTCCGATAGAGTCGCCTATCACATAATGAGACGGGAATAAGTTCGGAAAACTGTGAATGTACTTAATGCTTACCCCATTCGCCTCATTGGTCTAGTGGAGCGAAGTAAAGTCCTAAGTTCAATTGTCAGGTCGGCCCATTACAATATGTGTTTGAGTTTTCGATTCGTAAAAGACACAAATTGTATAGGATTGGGATTTGTATGGCGATAAGCTCGCCCCCTATAATATCATGGTGGGACGGAAATAATCTTGACTTAACGTGGGTGCAACACTAGTTACACCTCTTCCTACTCCTTTGGGGCTAAATGCGTGAGCTTATGTATGTATATATTATAAACATGATGCTACAAGATAGGTTGATAAATCTTCTTCTTAATAGATAGGATTCAGCTCCTTAAAAATAAAGGCCAGCATAACATCATTGTTTTGTAGAGATCCGATAGATCTGTTGCCTGTATTTTTATGGGTCCTACTACTCCCCTTAGGGGAGTTTAGGCGTCAGTGTGTATGTATGTAGTTATATAGAATAAGATAGAAGGAATTACACGTCTTAATCTCCCCAAGAATACTTTTAATCCATTACTATCTACCAATCAACCATCGTAGCATTTTCAAGCAATTTTTCAGGCTCATTTTCCTTGACTATTTATAAAAGTTCATAGTATCCCATTGTGTTGGGACGCATTGTCTGCCTTCTCTCGTTGTTATAGCTTCTAATTAATTCCCATTCTACTAAGATTTCGTTCGTATCACCTTGATCTGATGCTGGGATATTACTATTATTACTGATTCCGAACGGTTCACTAAATATAATTTGTATCTAACTGTCTGTATAACTGTCTGTGCTATTTTGTAAAGCGTATTTAACTTCTAAAAGTATATTATGAACTTACTTGTACTTCTCGTGATTTCGTTCGTGAAAGACTTATTTTACATAGTTTTAATTTTTATCACAAAGTAAAATAGCCCATTGCACTCAGGGATCACGAAACTTCCAATTGGTAAAATCATTTTAAAAATTGGATCAGTAGTTCCAAATAATTTCTTCTATAAACTCACAAACCTTACCAATTTATAATATTCTTGTAGATTTGTTTTATTTTTTTATAGAATAGGCCTGCAAACGCGCAAGTGGGTCACCTGATGGTAAGTAAGATTGAAAAATAAATTCTAAATATATTTCAAACATTTTCAAACAAAGAATTTAACACGGGTATGGCAATAGCATCGCCTATTATGATCATTATTGGACGTAAACCTTGTACACCTCTGCTTACCCTTTTTAGGGATACAGGCATAAGTTTATATTGTACGATAAGAAGAGAATACTTAAATATTTTACCTTTATAATCGGTCTATAAATCTGCATTTGGGCCGAACATTTCTCGCAAAGAGTTTACAAAAATAACTGAGCGTTGGAAAAAAAGTAAGTATCTAAAGGCGTGTTCGTATTGGCTTAGCGATTCCATCGTGAATTGTACCCGGGTGGGTATTCAGACGATCTCACTATTCAGAGATCACGTCCGTGAAGCGCTGGGTGTGAGGTATAAAAACTAGCGAATGTAGAACCAGGGGCGATTTTTAACTCAACATTAATCATGTTTTATTTTAATCAACCACTTTGTGAGTGGTATATGTCGGAGTGAGAGGGTATATTCAATTATTAACTTGTTTCTTTTATCCAAATTTCTTTAATTGAATAATCTTTTACTACCGTTTCGGACGTGCTATAGCTGTGAAGAAGAAACGGCGAAAGAAACTCCCTCAGCATCACGAGCTTTAGAATTTGGAAACAACAATAATTATTACCATTACTAAGTAAACTTGCAATTTAAAATAACAACTTGTACTAATCAATATCTAGTGCCCAATAAGAATAGGTTCTACATTAAAATTATAGTGGCTTGGAGGAGCGTCTACCCCTTCCTTATACTGGGATTCAGTCGCCCCTCCTAGCGCACCGTCCGATTGATTCAAAGACAACAGTAATAACATATTCATGATATAGTGGTAAATACAGCAATACTATTTTAAAATCATACCCACAAATTCATGGGCCGGTAGTCAAATTAATAATTAATTTTGTAATATTTTAATTACTCCGACATATAGAAATTGAAACCTCTTTAAAATCAAGTTTATTGCTCATAACCAATACACTTGGTTATTAATATAAGAAACCTATAATTAAATAAAGATTTAAAAAAATAAATTATATGAGGGAAAGAAGAGGTGCTAATTGATAATAAATCGGTTATAGTATTTGTCATAAAATGTGTTACTAGTCACTACTCTCTGTACAAGAATGTTGATATAATATAGCTAGAATTAGAATTTAGAGCTTAAAATAAGAACTTGAATACGTAAGCAAAAATTTGAAAGCGTCGCAAGAATAAAACTATTGATGATAATACCTATCTAATACTGAATAAAATTTGACCAATAATAAAATTATTCATGAATCTTATTCCCTTACATTAGACCACGCAGTACACGTTGAAGGCAATCAGATACTGGTAAAAAAACGTGTCTAGGAGATGTAACAATGGCCGAGGTGGTAGCTGTGGCAGACACCGGCAAATGTACGAACGGCAACGATTCCTTCCTTTTGCACTCAGTTCGATTTCACACCAGACAATTATACAAGCTTCAATAGTGAACATTGTATAATTTTTTAAATCACCTTGTATAGTTTGTTTTTTTTTTATTTGGGAAAGTAGTATAAAAAGCTTGACAGAAGTGTATGGTTGGTTTTATAAAGCTATAAACTGGCAATAATTCTGAAATAATTATTGTCATTCGAATTAACCCGCTGAATAATTAACATGGAAAAATATTTAGATACATTTTAACACAAAAATGACACTTTAATCCCTTTAATTAAATAAGGAGAGGATAGCTGGATAAGGATTTAGTAATAATAATTTTGGAGATGAGTTAATAGTAAGAACATTGCTGTAAAATTTAACTAGACAATTAATATTTTTTTTAACAAAAAGAAACCCTCCTCGATCCATGACCTTCAAATAAGACCATTCAATTTGTAAAAAATACTTGTTATATAGCCGTAAGTGAATCCAAATTACTACAAAAATATGAATTAAGCACAAGCGATGTAAATGGCGAAAAGCAAGGCTCATTTCTCCGTTCCATTGAGGCAACGTTAGGCCATTCATAGCCGACTCGAGTTCAGACCGATTCATTTACGAACGTCTCAGGCCTCGGGCCGCGTTATTTAAAAAGGAGAATTTCTAGAAAAATGCCAGACGTGTGCTTTGAGTATGGGCTCATTATGACTTTTCTTTGAATACAGGTTGCGTTCATTAAAGGCGTCGAGTGCGGTGCAAAGGAATTTTTCATTTGGCCCCGCATTGAGTTCCATTGCCGTGCTATTGCCACGTGGATTGACTTTAGATTCAATTGAAATTGGATTTTTTAATTTAGATTTTTATATTTTATTTTAAACATTTTCACTATTCGATCTTTTAAGAAATATGATCTTGTAAAGAAAATATAATGTGCTGGAATAATTTGTCTATAAACAGCAAACATATAATTATAATCAAATTATGAGTCGGTGCTATTATGCAACTCAATGTTTAATTATTGATAGTTTTCTTTACTATTTTTACATACATCCATACATAGAGTCACACCTGTTTCCCATACTTTAGGCAGAGGTAACGGATTTCCACTTGTTACGATCTAAATCTTTGACACAAAAAAGTGGAAAAAATATCTATCGTTGCCTAAATGTCGAAAATCTAAGTTTTCGCCGAATTCATCAATGATTTGATAGGGGGCGAGCCTATCGTCATACCGGGCACAATTTCAGACTCCGGGCTGATACTGAGCATTTCGTAATAGAAAAACTCAATATCACCTTTACTCGACCCGGGGATCGAACCCGAGACCTCAGCGTCAGCCTCAGTCGTAACGCGTACGCATTACAACTGCGCCACCGAGGCAGTGCTTATGATTTAGAATTTTGATTAAGCTTTTGCTTTACTTACATAAGGTTTACTTTGTTTCAGGTCGTTTGCTTCTCAGAAGTCTTTAATAAGGTAAGAATTTGCTAAAAACATTTAAGCTAAGTCAAAGAAACTATTTTCGATATTAGGAATGATTCAATTTGTAACTTTGTATATTGAAGTAAAATTGCGTGTCGATATTATTTTTGATTTGTAACGTTAATTATAACATATTGGATTTACACCTTTGAGACTAAATATTCCGTTTTAGTCAAATGAATTATTGATAATATAGAAAAGACTTTTAACAATTTTATATAAATATCAGTCATGTATTGACTTTCCAGTGGGTGTAGGTCTTATTTATTAATGCGTGTTGGAATACTTCATATAACTTCGAAATTCTTATAGAAATCTTACATGCATGTAGGTTTCCTTATGATCTTTCGATTAAATCTAAATAAAATGTATATCTGGGTGTAAATGGATCCTTTTAAAGTCTAAGCCAAATTTACTGGCTCATTCACCATATCCTACACACAAGGCGATTCCGATGTACCATCTCGCTTTAGTCCAGTATAGTGGAATTTAGGTCTAGTTATTTTCTTTCCCATTAAAGTACGAGGTGGCCTTTATCCAGCAGAGGAACACAGAATTTGAAATACATCATAATATTATGAATTAGCTAAACCTAAAAAAACTGATAACAAAGGTAATTTATACCATGATTAATCTACTTTATGCCCTCCATTAATCCATTAGCAGCATATTTAGGTCGGTGAGGTTTTCGGTTTAAGTCCTAGGTTAAGCAATTACAACTAATATTTGAGTTTTTGATTCGAAATGCTACATGACTTCGGGGATTGGAATTTGTGATAGGTGTTCGATAGCCTCGCCATCTATCACGCTATGGGTACGAAAATAAACTGGGCACATCGTGGGTGTACTGGTTGCATCTCGCTTACCTCTTCAGGAATACAAGCGTGATTATACACATGTTATGTTTCTGTATCAGAAATAATTAGGTAGATAAAGGTGTTAGCGTATTCTCTTTTCTTTGTGTATTGAGGGTGTCTGGGAAAGCAACGTTGGGTACACCGAAATAATAATGGTGCAATATAGTTGTGGAAGTTAAATGGTATAAAAGAGGTTGTCGCCATAAATGGGGGTATTTTGCCCGCAGTCAGTCAGACAGTCTCCAGTTCACTAAGATCAGTGGTCAGTCGATAGTCCAAGAGTTCATTACACAGTAGCTATGCTGGTTTACTATTCGGTCCTGGTTGTTTTAGTGATAATTAGTAAGCGGTCTATAGAGAATCCTGACATGGGGTTGTGGTCGGTATAGCAGTAACATTGTAAAAGTAACCAATAAACTATGAATTCAAGTGATTACTGTCGTTTGATATGGTCACCTCTAGCAATAGGTTAGTGTCTGGAATAACCCTGAGTGTTGAACAGCTCCTAGCCACTTTCATCAACTAGTGACTTTACATCTAATTTACTTTATTGCCAAACCCTACCACCACATAACTCGCCATTATGTAAACAAAGAGCATTCATTAACCCTTTATTGTTCTCCTTAAAATTTCCAGGCATTAAAATTTATCAGTGTTCCACCCACTTAAATAATTTTCTAAAAGGGTCCAATTTCTCACGGGTTTATTGTAAGATCGTACCCTTAACGATGTTAATTCGGAATTAATTCTCGTGATACGGCCCCCGTTGATTAAAACTTGATTACCAGATAAATCTTGTGCTGTTTTGTCGAGGAGTCATTTTGATAAAGCACACGGGCGGTTCTCAATATATGTAGTAATAAATTAAATACGTTTTAAACTGCTGCTGTTTTGCTTTAATGGAATTTAATGGGGGTTATTTATGGAGTGGTAAATCTTGTGTTGGCTTAAGAATAGCAACTATTCTGCCGTAATTGTCACAAGGTAAGGTTTACAAAGACAAGGTTTACTTGGTGGTCCTTCGTATGCAAGGAGGCGTATGGATTGGTTCCACCGCTTTGTCGATATCTGCCATAGAGCAGCAGTGTGTAAGCACCGTTGTGTTGCACAATCATAATTTGTGTTTGATCCATAAAATAACACATAGTAGCCTGAGATTGATATTTGTGTCTGGTATGGAAATATGCTCTCCTATCACATCATAGGAAATAAGCTCAGCAAACAGTGGGTGCAATAGTTGCTTATGCTATGCTATATTTTATTATGAGACTTAACGTCTTATGACCCCGGGTGACAAGCGCAATGTAGTGCTATGCAGCTATTTATAATTCAAAGTCGTGAGTGGCATCGTTACCTACTGGATATTTGCAGGCCTAGTGCTCACCATCAGACGACCTGATCGTCTCTTCATCCAGGCGGATAAATTTAAAAATATCTCAATGTCATCAGTCAGGTACTGAAGATAGCTAAAAAGGTGTTTAGTCCTAATTGTTTTGTATAAAAACATGAAGAGCATAAAGATGATTGCCCAAGAGTGACGTTGAAGAAACAAGTCGTGTGAGACCTAAACTAAGTTTTTCTTGAATACATTTCTAAAGAACTCCAAAGTTATTAATTAAGGACCATACCATACTATTACGTATTAGACGCCGACGATGTTTTATTTTTACACATGGTAATTTAAAAATAATTGAAAATTGAACATTTAAGATATAATACGTATATATAACGTTATAGTATGGCGGAACCCTAAGGAGGGGATATGAGGGGAGTGATGAGGGTCTCGGCTATATGAATAAGGAAGATTTGGTTTTATTATAAAGATCATGCACAAATTCATTATTTTACTTTATAATGTTCCTCAAAAATTGAGCTGCTCTAATTCAAAATTAATTATATTAACGTAGTGCAAATATTGTGAATCAGTTTTGAAAATAACGTAGTTAAAGCTTTTTACCGTTCTTATTTAAATAAACAGCATTCCGAACTGGCGGTAGAGTTAAAATTTGACTGAATCTAAATAATACATACGCATACGCATTCACGCCTGGAATCCCCGAAGGGGTAGGCAGAGGTGTAACCAGTACACCCACATTTCGCCGAGCGTATCTCCGTCCCATGATGTGATAGGGGGCGAGCCTATCGCCATACCGGGCACAATTCCAGACTCCGGGCTGATACTGAGCATTTCGTAATAGAAAAGCCCAATATCACTTTTACCCGACCCGGGGATCGAACCCGAGACCTCAGCGTCAGCCTCAGTCGTAACGCGTACGCATTACAACTGCGCCACCGAGGCAGTCAATCTAAATAATGTATAACATTTTATGGATTCAATAACATAACAATCATAATATGATGTTATTTTGATTATTATTGGGATATTTAATAAGTATTTCATCATAATTTGACGGGATTTGCAGCAGAACTTCGCGTGATTAAGTCAAGTCGATAAGCCGCATACGTTTTAAAAATATTTTATTATTCCACGCGCCGAATTGCGGCGAGTGCAACCTTGTTGCTTTTTAAATTCTACTGTGCAATGTACATACGTCTTTAACGACATTTACACAGAGTTTGAAATCACACGATAGTATTTAATATGTACTACTATTCACGGTTACAACACGCATACAATATTTCCCTTTTGTGCTTGGAAAATTTAATAAGCATTTAACACTTCAAAGCTCTTGTGCCGAGCAATTTAACGTAGTCGACGAAAAACACAGCGTTTTCGGTTACCGACGTAATTGGTTTAGACTACGTCCTAGACTGGGAGGTAGACATGTTTCGGCTGACAAGATAGTTTTTTTTATCGCCCTTTTGGTTTAGTGGCAGCATGTCTAGGTAATATCCACTGCACTGGTATTTTAGTTGCAATCCATGGGTCAGGAAATTATAGTTTATGTGCAGTTTTTTTAATTTTATTTGATAGGCTCCGTGGCGCAGCGGGCGAGTAGCTGGTTGCGAAGCGTGAGGTTCGATTCCCGCACATATACAAATGTTTGTCTGGTTCACAAATATTTGTCTCGGGTCTGGGTGTTGTGGGACCCTAAGTGCCTCATAGTTCTTGATACCCACGATACAAGTTTACCTAGTGTGGGATCAGGACTATGTTGGTTTATTTATTTATTTAGTTTTGTATTCGGAAAATACACGCAAATGGCCCAGTATTCCAATTTGTGCCCGATATGGTGATTTATTCGTTCTCTAGATAGAATTAAGCTCGACGTATTACGGGTGCATTAGTTATAAGTTTGCCTACCCTTTCGGGGATACAGGCGTGTGTGTATATTGTTTTTATAAAATTTAATTGAATCTCAGGGAATGTTATGGTAAAATTTTAATTAGGTATTTACATCCTTATTACAAATCTTATCTATTAGAGAACTGTAATTTAAATACAAATTATATAGTATCAGTAAATAGCCTGGTATGGGTATAAATAATAATATTAAACATTTATTGCCACAAACACATACAAGATTTTTATAATAATATGGTATTATAAATTGAGTGGCAAAAGGAGCAACACGAGACACATGTTGCCTGCCCCTTTTATTTTTTTAATTGCAATTTGTTATACGTTACCTATTTCTTCTTTGTATTGTTGTGTTTGTAGTGTAACAAGAAACGTTGTTTTATGTATTAGTATGTATCTCAGAAATTAGACGAATAAATTTTCTTTCTTTCTGATATCTTTGTTAAATGTCGACTGATTTGATGATTATTTTTTTTTAAAGGTTTTACGCCAACAAATCACAGTAAATGTATTAGAAGTTAGTTTTATGTTATAGTTTCACTTATTTTGATCAGCACCATATACCCAGTACCCCCAAAAACACGGCTACATTACAAACTATTATGGAAAGGAAGGATTGGAAAGAATAAGGGGATGGACCATGATAAAATTTATTACCAGGAATATAGTTTACACATGCATCTTGCATATACAAAATTGTGCAACTCCGAGTCAACATGGCGGGGAAAAGATTAATTAGCACCGAAAACAGCGAGCAACGCTTTAGAGCGCTTTTATCGCTTACAGCGTAATCACTGGACGAATGAGCAAATTGATGCACCCAATGCAACCTTATTATCAAAGTAATAACGACTATTTATTTTACAAGGAATATTGCCATAAATACAGCGCTTAAGCATCATGTTTTTAAGAAGAAAATTTGTGTCAAAATTTTAATTGCATGCATGATTTGTTTGTTTCTATTTTAGTCTTACTATGAGCACATTTAATTTCCTAAAGCTTAGTTATAGATTAAATGTAAGAAGAATATTATTTTCCATTCAAACGTTGAGTTCAGTTTTGATGAATCTGACCGGTAAGCGCCATATAGCACAATGCAAATTTGTAGGCACAAATAGTGGCAACATCAAGGGGTTCCATTCCGACATACTTCATGTTATAATTCTACGTTACTCCTGAAGAGGTATGAAAATATTATTTGCGCAAAAAAAGGTCTATATTATTTTTTGGAATGCAGTTTCTGTTTTTTATAAACTTGAGTGACGAGACAAGCACGTCGCTCGCCTGATGGTAAGCGTCACGCCTGCCCATAAACAGAAGCAACACCACACAGAACTTTGCATTACAAAGTACTGCATGGCATTGGTCTGCACTAGTCACCCCGAAAAATAAGATATTAAGTCTGATAATGCCCAGTAATTTCACTAGCTTCAATGTCCTTCAAACCGAACACGATCGTGCTTACACACTGCTGCTTGGCGGCAGATATAGACAAGAGCGTATACAAGGGACCTACCATATAGTTTCTAGTATATCGCCTGACCACTATCAATGTTATACTCAGCAGTTTTATACAAAAGCAGGCAAACGAGCAAGTGGGTCACCTGGTGGTAAGTGATCTCTACTGCCACGAACACCCACAATACCAAAAGAATCATAGACGCATTGTCGACCTTAACGGAAAGGGATAGATAAGGGATTGGAAAGCTGAGGAGGGATTTGGGCCTCCGGGTGTCACTTACTTTACAAATCGCAATAGCAAGCTACTACCTCACATCGGTTTTCTGCGAGACAGTGGTAGGACCTCGATCGAGCCGATCCATTTATGCTGTAGACAAAATTCACCACAGCATGGTTCTATCACTTACCAAAGAAAGAAACAATAGAAAGAAATCGGTACTGATTATTTCATGAAATTCAAACCCGGCGCTTCCGAGAAGTGCTATTTTTCAAAACGTTCCCCTGTAAAATATTTCAACTAATTTCCGTTACAAGAACTTTTCTTATAAAAGCTCCTTTCAGTTATTTTATGCTTATCTAAATCTTGAAAGTTTGATGAACTATCTCCGGGAACGGGTGCTGTGAAATTAATTTTACACTTGATAACACCAGGATGTTTTAGGGTCGTGCCACATTTATCGACCAATTAGAATTACGAGACGAGCAGTTCGGCTCGTCCGGGTCATTACCACTATCTCACAGAAAACCAGCGTAAAGTAGCAGCTTGCTGCTGCGTTTCGTACGGTGAGTGAATTATCCGGATGCCCAAATTCCCCTTCCCAATCCCTAAGTTATCCTTATCCGTTAAGGTCGGCAACGCGCTCATGATTATTTTAACATTGTGGGCGTACATGGGCGGTGGAGATCACTTACCATCAGGTGACCCATTTGTTCGATTGTCATGTTTACTGCAAAATCCTCTTACTACTTAAAAGGATTTTGATGTAAATTTTAATTTTAAAATCTAAGATCAACGGGAACCAAAATATACATACGCACTCACGCCTGTAATCCCAGAAGGGGTAGGCAGAGGAGTAACCAATACACCCACATTTCGCCAAACGTATCTCAGTCCCACGATGTGATAGGGGGCGAGCCTATCGCCATACCGGGCACAAATTCCAGACTCCGGGCTGATTCTGAGCATTTCTTAATAGAAAAACCCAATACCACTTTACCCAACCCGGGGATCGAACCCGAGACCTCAGTGTTAGCCTCAATCGTGACGTTACGGGAGTCAAAATGTTACCAACTGTTACCTGCCATCGAACAAAACTATCGATTTAAACGACCACTTTCTACTAAAATCTACAAATATTACACCACACAACCCAGTCCGCTAATACAATATTTTCAAATCCCGATGGAAGAGCGGATCTGGCCAAACAAAGGGAGCATGTATGTATTGGCAAATTCAATAGGATAGCGTATAAAATGTCTGCGGACATCTCGACCGCCGTTCGGGCTATGAGATTGGAAGTGGTGGTGCTGAAACATATAATTTAGCCAGGGCTTTCTCTACGGACGCCCTTTACTATATTCCGTGGCGCCACAGTGAAAGTAATTACAGTATTACAAACACTGGTGATGTGGAAAAGTGTGTTAGGGTTATTTTAACACCATGAGTAGATGCACTCAATGAATAGTCCCCATGTGTAGAGTGTAAGTTAGGAGTGGGTTTCAAGATATAAAGATAGGTGGTTTGATGATTGCTCAACAATACGCATTGTTTTTTTTATAGTATAGGCCGGCAAACGAGCAAGTGGGTCACCTGATGGTAAGTACGCAATACCAATATCTACCGCCCATGTACGCAATACCAAGAATTGCGCTGCCGATCTTAAAGTACGTCCACCTAAACAAGTAGTAGAGCCACGCTGTAGACTATTTTGTCTACAGCTTGAATGTGCTGACATATTATATACAGTATGTAACAAAAACCCTGTTGGCCCTTTTAGGGTCGTCAAAATATACATATAGACAGCTTAGTAAAAATAGTTAAATTAAAAAAATAATAAACAGATGCGAGATATTATACGTACTAACACAGGTAGCTTAGAAACATGAACATATTCAAAAAATGTTATTCAAATCTGAATTTCTGTGTCACGTATTGATGAACGTAGACACTGCAACTTGCTATCTCGCTCTGGCTCCAGGCTGGCTGGCTATTTCATACATACATACGCACTCACGCCTGTATTCCCTGAAGAGGTCGGCAGAGGTGTAACTAGTACCACCCATATTTTGCCGAGCGTATCTCCGTCCCACGATTTGATATGGGGCGAGCCTGTCGCCATACCGGGCACAAATTCTAGACTCCGGGATGATACTGAGCATTTCGTAATAGAAAAACTCAATTCCACTTTACCCGACCCGGGATCGAACCCGAGACCTCAGAGTTCGCGTACGCATTCGTAACGCGTACGCATTACAACTGCGCCACCGAGGCAGTCGAGTTATTTCATTACGTTTGAATATCGATTCTGATATCACAATTAAAACTCCCAACAAGTTTCTTGTTACATATTGTATATTTAGAAACGAGCATAAATATTCACAATTGCGTTTCTACTCAAACATGAACTGGGGTCCAGGGTCTGGGGTGGAGAATGCCAACTTATTGTATAAGGCATAGTAAATTATCGTAAGTCGCACGTGTTTGCAATGTTTGCGCGGCGAAAATTGGGCGCCGATGCTTAGGTGGGGCATTTTCAACTCTCATTGGCCTCTAATTTCGACTGATATTGGTTACAGCGCCCTTGTTCAGTCTATATTTATAGAGGAATAGATTTGAAATAGTATGATACGAAACCGTCCCAATTTTTGGTTATGATAGAACAGGACAAGACAAGGTGGTAGGTCCCTCGTTTGCGAGAGACCGGCTGGGTTGGTACCACCGCTTTGTCTATTTCTGCCGCCAAGCAACAGTGTGAAGGACATTGAAGCCAGTGTAATTACTGACTTAACACCTTATGTCTCGGGGGGGGTGACGAGCGCAGTCCAGTGTCATGCAGTGCTTTGTTATTCAAAGTTCTGTGTGGCGCTTCTGTTTATGAGCAGGCGTGGCGCTTACCATCAGGCGAGCGACCTGCTCGTCTCATCATTCAAGCTAATAAAAAAAAGGAAATGTGAAGGCGATATTAAACATGCATTGTTGGAAGTTACGTGAGACGAGTTTTATTTTATTAATACTTAATGACTGTAATCACTTCAACTCATAGTTTATTTGTTACTTTCACAATGTTACTGCTATACAGACCACAACCCCATGTCAGGATTCTCTATAGACCGCTCTCTAATTATAACTAAAACAACTAGGACCGAATAGTAAACCAGCGTAGCTACCGCGTAATGAACTCTTGGACTATCGACTGACCACTGATCTTAATGAACTGGAGATTGTCTGACTGACTGCGGGCAAAATACATCCAGTTATGGCGACAACCTCTTTTATACCATTTAACTACCCTTCCACAACTATATCGCACCATTATTATTTCAGTGTACCCAACGTTGCTTTCTCAGACACCCTCAATGTACCAATAAAAAGAGAATACGCTAACAGCATAGGTCTAAGCTTGCCATATTACCTCTGAGATGCGGAAATGGTCCCGGTACCGCTCAGGGCGAAAAAAAATTCAACCTTAATTGAAGAGAAGAATAGAATTATTCCTATAGAGTTATTTTTGATTTGGGTGATTTCGTGTTAAACATTGTGTATACGATATTAACGTATTAAAAACCGAAATAGTAAAATAGTTATGCGAATGGTACAGAACTGTTGGCCAGATTTTTTTAAATTAAGTATTTCCAATCGCCTCGTGGTATAGACGTTACAGCATTTTTTTACGAGTGATAGAGCCACGCTGTAGACAATCTTGTCTACAGCATGAATGGGCCGGCTCGTCCGGGTCGTTACCACTGTCGCACAGAAAACCGGTGTAAAGTAGCAGCTTGCTGCTGCGTTTCGTACGGTGAGTGAGATATCCGGAGGCCCAAATCCCCCTCCCCTTCCCAATCCCTTATTATCCCTTTCCTTTAAGGTCGGAAACGCGCCCATATTTTTTTGTATTGTGGGCGTACATGGGCGGTGGAGATCGCTTACCATCAGGTGACCCCCTTGCTCGTTTGCCGGCCTATGCTATAAAAAAAATATCAATGTAAATTCATTGACAGACAGACATTTCACATCATACACAAATACACATTACATTAAACAGTGTCAGTACATTTGCTATAAACAAAGCATTATGACGTGTTCATATGTTATCTGTATCGATGGGGGTGCCTGCGAAATATTGTCCAAATTTATGGCCGCTGCGGTCCCCACCAGCGGTCCTCGTGACAGCGAGTTTAACTTTCAACTTAACTTAGATTTAAGTTTATCTTTGTTTGCGAAGAGTTTGTTATTCGAATTTAAATAAACGGTTTTGTTTGGTTGTTAAAAAGTTGAATTGGGAGGAAAGATATTTCGTAAAAAATGGATCTAGTGAAAACTTAGGTGAATCCTGATAGGTTGTCTTTAAATATTAATAACAGCTATCTTTTCTCTATATGTATTCTTTCATATTATATACATACATACGCACTCACGCCACTAATCCTCCGGGTAGGCAGAGGTGTAACCACTGCACCCACATTTCGCCGAACTTATTTTCGTTCCTTAATGTGATAGGAGGCGAGCCTATCACCATACCGGGCACAATTCCAGACTCCGAGCTGATACTAAACATTTCGTAATAGAAAAAACCATATCACTTTTACCCGACCCGGGGATAAAACCCGACTCCTCAGCACAGTACTGGTACTGCGTATGTATTACAACTGCGCCACCGAGGCTGTTCTCAATAGAAAACTTCTCAACTTAAAACAGCAAATGCATAACGATTCCGGTTTTAAAGTCGGTTATTGAAGTTTTTAATTTGAAAAAATTCATTCAGTTCATTGACGAAAACATTCTGAAGATGTACTATCTATCTTGTCAGTATACAGTTATAAAAATATCATTGCCATAAATAATAAAATAGAAGTGGAAACTTAGAACATTTAGTATTCAAATTTGAAATAACATAATGTTTGAATTAAAATTATCAACATAAATCTGGTTTTCACATCTATTGACACTCCGAGCAACAATTATATGCATGTTTCATATATTTTTGGTACTCACTATTGTACTGCACAATTATTCTACAATTAAACGATTTAAATAATAATCAAACAGAACACTATTTCAACTATGCACAGTATATACACATTGAACTTTTCACTGAATCCATTTAATTTAACTTATAAGATATACATACACAGCACTAATGTTGCACAATACGTCAGCTGTATAGCTACAAATATACAGCTATAAGCATGTCGGTGACGCGAACGCACGAGATTTCACCCATCCAACAAAGCGTCTAACGCGCACATCACACGGCCGCTGCGCGTCATGAACATGTCGGTGACGCGAACCCATAAGATTTTCCCCAACTAAAAAGTGCCCAACGCGGGCATTTTCACTTCAATATTAATCTGAAATATAAATTCGTACAAAACCTGTTCTCTAATTGCTGTCACGCTCACTCCACGTTCAATACTAAACGTTAATAACGGATTGTCGAAACAACTTGTTTCCGAAACTCATCTGTACTGTGTTCCATAATTAACCATCTGCGATGGACTGTGGCGTCACAACCTTGCATACAAAGCATCAGGTTCTTATTTCGATGGCAGCAGGCGACACAGTGGATGAATGGGCCTGTTCCTACTTTTTAATACCAGCCCTGTATGATACTGCAGAGAATGAGCTTATCCACTAATGAGAGGGGTCAGGATTTTTTATATGTTATAGGCTCGCGTTTGGCCACTATCACGCCTGATGGTAAGCGATGATGTGACCTAAGGTGAAGCATGTTTGCCTAGCAACAAACGATTCACCTGCGACTTGAAGACACTTAGTCCGGTTTTGGTCTTAGGCCACTATGCTTATTCTAAGTCTTAGATTTTATGTACTTTCGAAATTATTGTGGAGAATTCGGCCCATTCCTCCTTCCTCTTCGTAATCGCTTAATTATCGCTTTCCTTAAAGGTCGACAACTTCTGGGCGTTAATTGCTTGTAGATTAGCCACGCTGTAGACACTTTTGTCTACAGCATGAATGGGCCGGCTCGTCCGGGTTGTTATCACTGTCTCACAGAAAACCGACGTAAAGTAGCAGCTTGCTGCTATGATTCGTACGGTGAGTGATATCCGGAGGCGCAAATCCCCCTCCCTTCCCAAACCCTTAATTATCCATTTCCTTTAAGGTCGGCAACGCCCCCAATATTCTTTTGGTATTATGGGCGTACATGGGCGGTGGAGATCACTTACCATAAGGTGACCCACTTACTCGTTTGACATACTATGCTATAAAAAAAACTTACCTGCAGCTGGATCTACTTTCTCGTTTGACAGCCTTCGCAGTCCAGTGTCATGCAGTGCTTTTTAATTCAAGGTTCAAAATGCTTTTGGCTATGGGCAGGCTTGGCGCTTACAATCAGAGGAGCAACTTGATCGTTTTCTCGTCGTTATCTCATTGCTCGACTGCTTCGGTGGCGTAGTTGTAAGCGTACGCGTCACGATTGAGGCTGACGCTGAGGTCTCGGTTTCGATCCCCGGATCGGGTTAAAGTGGTATTGGGTTTTTCTATTTGGAAATGCTTAGTATCAGCCCGGAGTTTGGAAATGTGCCCGGTATGCTGATAGGCTCGCCCCCTATCACATCAGGAGACGAAAATTAGCTCGGCGAAATGTGGGTGTACTGGTTACACCTTTGCCTACCCCTTCGGGGATTACAGGTGTGAGTACGTATGTATGTATGCATATCTGATTGCCCAGAAAAAAGTAATATAATGAAGCAGCAAAGTGTATTCATGACCTATATTTGGATAATCTCGCTGCAACCGCGCCTTAATCAAGAGGCATCTCGGAAATGCAACTAAACACGGTCGGATAAAATATAAAGTTACAGGGAAAAAGATAACACTCTATAATTTATCACGTTTAACTTTTTATGGCTCGGCAGCGCCACAAGCGGCGACCCTCGGTACTAAATCAACGTGACGCAGGAATTATCAAATGTCTCAAGATAATGAGAGATATACTGCTTTTTGTATATTTTTTTTGTTATTTGACACGATAACAAGTTGTTACTTTTGCAATCAAAGTTTGGTGACACTTATTTTTTTGGAAGCCGTTGATGTCATCAGGCACTCATATTCTACCCAGTCTATTATATTAATAATGGACTGGGTAGAGTAAATATATGTAAACAGTTGCTCATATACTACGCTTTTTTAATTTTTGTGCGGCAAACGAGCAAGTGATGTCGATGACGTCACCTGATGGTAAGTGATCTCCACCGCCCATGTACGCCCACAATACTAAAATAATCATGGGCGCGTAGCCGACCATAAAGGAACCTTAAATTAAGGGATTTGGAAGGGGGAAGAGGGATTTGGGCCTCCGGATATCTCACTCACCGTACGAAACGCAGCAGCAAGCTGCTACTTTACGCCGGTTTTCTGTGAGACAGTGGTAACGACCAGGACGAGCTGGCCCATTCATGCTGTAGACAAAACTGTCTGTAGCGTGGCTCTACCACTACGAAATTGATCGAATAATGCGTTGTTTGACAGATAAAATTCAAACAGATACAGTGAAATACAACCGTGGGTTATAAAATTCCTATTATCATTCGGACTTTAAAATGTTGAAATATTCGAAAGTACCTATCAAAAGCGTAACATGTTAATTTTGTTCCATACAATAGCGACTGATATGGGTCGCTTTATAACTCGAAGAGAAGTATCATGTAAAACTTTACGCCCGGGAAGAGTGAATTATTGTGCGCACATAACCATAAATATTTTTGGATGCGGTACTTTAGTTACTGAATTTATATTTTACCAGAGGAAATAAAATACCTTGCTAAATAGTTCAACTATTTCTGCAAATAAAAACATAAATCAGAGGCTAGACAAGAAATTACTCATTAACAAAAAATCTAATATGTTTCTAAAGGCACAGATAATGGTAATTTTATAAGGGTCGACCTTTGTAACCAATTTATATACTCGTATTTTCCAAATATAGGTAACATTCTTAAAATAACTAACATTTTTTTACAGCATAGACCAGCAAACGAGCAATTGTATCACCTGATGATATGAGATCTTCACTGCCCATTAACGCTCGCAATACCAGAAGAAACATGGACGCGTTGCCGACTTTAAATGATCGGGTTAATTAAATTATTGGTTCACCATACAAAACGCAGCAGTAAGACGTTGCTTAACGTCGGTTTTCTGTGAGACAGTAGTAACAACCCAGTCGAGCCGACACATTCGTGCTGTACACAAGACTGTCATCAGCGTGGCTTTTAACATAATTTGATATTATTACAACAATGTACAGTATTGCGATTGCAATTATGCGCTTCAGCAAACTATCTACTTTTTTACGTACTAGCATAAGTATTAATGAATACTAATAAATTACTAATATTGCCAAAGACCACCAATATTGCAACTTTAATCATAGTACTTACTGTACATATATTTCAACGACCCAAAATTTACATCCACAAAGAATTTAATTTAACATCATCAATTAAATGTACCTTCTCATCTATTTTTCCCACCTCCAAAACACCACCAAACTGTTCTTCATTACACCTTGCAGACGAGGTAATTGCAGAGTCGACACACGCGAGGCATAACCTCTTAACTTATTGAACGAAACTAATGAAATTCCTGAGCAAAGTTTATTGCTTCAGACAATCGTGTTTCGTGCTAACAATTTTCGTCTAAGGGTTGAAGCGTTTCTTTAATTATTAAGGTATTAAGGGTTTTCGGGCGACAATCGTTAGGTGGAACAAATTACGAGCGAATTGTTTTTAGAATTGTCTTGTTGTGATAGGTGCTTGTTTTTATGGAATATTTGTTGGGACTGGTCGGGATTTGGGCAAATTATTATCCTTATGGGAGAATGGATTATTTTCTTACTCTAAAATGTTGTGTTATGTTTGATAATGGTTTTCTGTGCCTATGTTCATAATTAGCAGATATACTTTAAATTTCATTAGGTTGCTATCGTAACTTTGGTAAGATATTAAAGATATACAAAAAATATATGTCTGCATTCATTCATGCATTCGATGACTTGCTTGTGTCATACATAATGGGGAATCGATCAGTAAAAAGTATTAACATTATATTATTATATCATGCCTGCATAGTGATAGCAACACATCTTTACCAGCCTTAAAATGGTCTGAAATTATCTGTGTTTGTTAATTTTGACGAGACATCAAAATTTAAAAAAACTTGGGGCACAAAGCAATAAACGCCCAGCTATATTAATTCAATCACCAGAGAAACAAATCACTTGTTCGTGAAAATTTTGAAATGTAAGCTTAATTAAAATTTCTTCTTAACAATGATGTCTAAGCGAAACGCCGAGTAACGCTAACTGGATATAAATGACAACTGTTTGTGAGAACAAGGCATGAGCAGATGGTTAGGAGTTTAGATTTAATCAGGTTAATTTTGGAATTTCTATCATTAATCTCTCTGTAAATATAATAATAGCCCTAATTGGTTCAGGCCTCAAAGCCTTTTTTTTTTTTTTTTTAACGTTGGGAAACCCTTTATGGGTACCGCCCCACCGCGTGGTCAGTCGGGGCGGTTATGTCCGACTCCCACGGACTAAAACTCAACGGTGTTCCTCCGGGTACGCTTGTTCGGTCGGAGCTGGCCTCAAAGCCTGCGTGAATTTTAGGAGATATTTTAGATTTAGTAGACTCTTCATTTCACTGTGACATAGTTTTACAATGAATCGATTATAGATTGTGTATATCGTACAGTTAATATTTATTGTAACAAATTTTTTATGTAGTGTCAGTTTACAAAATAGAAAAAAAACTATGTTTTTTTACTAACTGGTTAACAAATATAATATGCAAGTAATTGCTACCTACACGGGTACATTTGTGACGGTCGACTTGTATAATAATGAAATCTATGTATGTATCAAAGTACATCGAATAGAAGTTAACAAATTTTATAACCGCGAACAACTTTCTCTTGGGCCCAGTAACAAGGGTTTCAAAGTTGAAACGGAATGAACAGTAAATTTTGATGATAAGTTATTTTAAGAAACAGAATAACTGCAACAAAGGGCGAGAGATGGGGTCGCTGCGAAAAATTTCGAGCATCAAACTAATTGGAGATTGGAAATTTTCAACTTTTCAATTTGAGATTGCAGCGAGGGTCATCAAATGAACCCTTCTTTGCATTTCGTTTTGATTGTTTGGTATTTTGTTTCAAAGTTTGTGATTCGGTGAGACGCAGATTATTTATTGATTTGTTGCTAAGCTTCGTTTTACCTTTTTTTATATAGCATAGGCCGGCAAACGATCAAGTGGGTCATCTGATGGTAAGCGATCTCCACCGCCCATGTACGCCCACAATACAAAAAAAATATGGGCGCGTTGCCGACCTTAAAGGAAAGGGATAATTAAGGGATTGGGAAGGGGAGAGGGATTTGGGCCACCGGTTAGTGGACGAGCCGGCCCATTCATGCTGTAGATAAAAGTGTCTACAGCGTGGCTCTACTACTAAAACCTTATTACCACTAGGTAATATTTTCTTAATTTATAAACACTTTTACCATGTCATGTTTAAGCTTTGAAACTATATGTCGGTTCAACTATCTACTTCTTTTTTAGTTACATCTCATGTTGGGTTGCCCAGTATCATCAGGCACTTGTAGATATTTTGCTTAAATCCCGTACATTCAACTACTCGCCGTATCTCAGTAAATAATTTTCATGTCTGGCTGTTAAACGATATTACCCCAAAAGCTATGTATTACTCAAATTGGAAAATATCATTCTCGGTACATTACGTGGGTTATTTTTTAAATTTATATAAAGCTAGCTTTTGCTCGCAGCGCCGCGTGTACAGCCTTTTCTGAGATAAAGAGTAACCTATGTCCCAGTCCAGATCATAGGGCATCATACATTTAATCCAAAACCGTTAATGCGTGATTAACTAACAAATAAAACCACACTTCCACACGCTTTCCATAGATTCACATTTATAATAAGTAAGTAAGTAATAAGTAAGAATATGGTTATGACTCAAGTCTCAACCAACCTCTTACGAACCGATTTTCCAGAAAAAGATATAAATATGAGTTTCTTTTACGAGCAACTTATAATATTAATTTATAACCGGCTCTCCAATAAGCTCTTCCACTTCTACCACAACTTCTTTCTTTCAGAAATTATTTTCCAAAAAAAATATGGGTTTTTAACATTCTGTAAAATTGTGTACTTGAATAATTTGTGTGTATATTTTTTACGTTCCTCATATTAATACTCATTTTTTATATGTCGTTACTGCCTGTAATCCGAATTGCAATTGGTTTACTCTTGTTTTTGTAATTATAAAATATATTCTAAGGATGCGAAATTGTTGTTTTTTAAATAGTAAAAATAAAATAACACTATGTTTAATACGGCAACATGAATATTCATACCAGTGATGGAAACCAATGTTAAAGAACTTATAAAAACTTCAAAGGAAATGAAACTTGAAAAAAATGTAGAAAAAAGTAAAAACGCTGCGAGATTTTGATTAATTGCCAGTTAATGGAAGCCAGTCCAATCCATCATTGCACTGACTTTTATTAAGAATGTAGACAGTACGTTCCGTGAAAATTTTATAACAAGTAGATTGAAGGTGTTCAGATGATTTAATTAGATAATTATAGGCCGTGCGCCGAAAGGCCTGGTAAAATTTCAAAAGAAATTACACAAATTTATTTTATAAGTCTATGCTTATCTAACCAAATAGATGAAAAGAGGAATTCTAATTCAAATATGTTATTCTTGCACTTAGGTTTCATTTTAAAGGATATGTTACTATGGAAATTGATCTCGAGAATCCATAAATAACTAAACAGTCTTATACAGAAGACATTAAAATAAAATTGTCCTTTAAATAAAATCTTGCACGAAAAAGCAAATAAACAATTGAAAATAACATGAAACACAGCAGACAATGTCACCTATTAAAACGAAATAACTAAATAGTAAAATAAATCCTCAAAAACCAAGCTTTATTATCGACGAAGAGTAATTCAACGTTTGCCCACCTATCGAATGTCTAGACTCCGCACTGCACTCCAAACTATTCTACTGGCTTTTGTTGGTATAAAATCGAAAATTTGCGAAGTAAATGTTTATCTTATGCATTGGTTACAATAGAATGGTGTATTTAGATGTCGTTACTGTTTTACGGGTTTCACCAAATTCTATCTTTATATTGGTTTACAAATTGATTTAGTTTGTTATGATATTTTATTATGTTTTCGACTGTTTTTTAGTTATTTCTGTCAATATTGAAACGTTACATATATTTATTTATAAATGGTAATATTACGCTGTAGTCAATGGTGTCTTTAATCTTTAGGTATATATTTTCATTATATTACTGCAATGAAATGAAACAGAAATACAGGTCAACTAGATTCATAGACGTTTATCAAGCTTGCATCCATACCACTAACTACTACGGTAGAGCCACGCTGTGGACAGTTTTGTCTACAGCATGAATGGGCCGGCTCGTCGGGGTCGTTACCACTGTTTCACAGAAAACCGGCGTAAAGTAGCGGCTTTCTGTTGTGTTTCGTACGGTGAGTGAGATATCCGGAGACCCAAATCCCCCTCCCCTTAATTATCTCTTTCCTTTAAGGTTGGCAACGCGCTCATAATCCTTTTGGTATTGAGGGCGTACATGGGCGGTGGAGATCACTTACCATCAGGTGACCCACTTGCTCGTTTACCGACCTATGATATAAAAAATATACCAGAAAAGCAAGCCAATTTTACCGTAGATACGCGTTCTATATAATTCTCGAATAGACTGTGATCTAGTAACTCGTGCTTTAAAGTGGCTTCAGATGGGCAGACATAATTCGATTTAACATCAAATACACTCAATATAATTTGTTATTGGACCAACATAGCACGGGCTATGCAATGCTATTTACATTTCAATATTGTAAAAAAAAAACACTTAGTCGCGTTAAATATTTGCTCGGATCGGAATTTATATTTCCATTTTAGTTCTATGCTTGATTCTATTTTTAATCCTCTTTCCACTTTGTTAAAATGTTTTTAGGTTTCATTCCAAACTCCAGCAATTATTTACAAATCTATGTTTCATATTTTTCTCGCTCTATTTTATGCATAATTTAGTACACCATGATTGAATACAGCCTTTACGAATAGTTCAGGGTTCAAGTAAGCAAGGATGAGTTAATTGAACATATAACATATCTACGATAGAACATATGGCACACTTTGATGGTACGTAAAGACGTAACAGTTATGTTATAGTTCAACTTATTATATTGTGTTATTTATTCTTACCAATAGGGCGGTTGACCAGATTTTTTTTTATTATTTAAATCAATAAGTTACGTTACTTAAAATCTATTGCAGAAAGAATTTTATAAATCGGACTAAAAATAAATAAGTTAGAATCCATTGAAATCCTGTAGAAGGGGTAACTGTCAAATGGCAGACGACGCAAACTTTGACGTCACTGTGTAAAATGTTCATTATGGTGTACGCGTGCAAGCGAAATAGTGAGATATCCCTACTACGCACCCACTTTTCCTCATATCAACATTTAAAGTCATAACTGCGGGCACATTTCTAAACCAATTTTGATTGTGTTTTAATAAAAACCCCTCTCATTCAGTAGAGGAGGCCCGTGCCCAGCAGTTGGACATGTATAATACAGGGCTGGTATTATTATTATTATTATTATATTTAATAAAAGGGTTTCTTTTGAGTATTTTCTGTTGCTTATAAAATAATGTATAAAATTCAATATTGGAAACTACCCTATTGTAACATCAATTCGAAATCCTACCAAGACGGAATTGTCAATCCTCATTTAACATCTCTGTGTGAATCGGGGCGGTGCCCGGCACGTACCGGCTAAATGCCTGACGGTCCCTAATCTCCACAATTAATCGTGTGATTGCCCTAAATGCTCCTTTGTCTGTGGCTCGTGCACCTACGGTACTTAGCTCTATGTCTTGTACATTTGCTTTTATTTGACAGTTAATGTTAGTCTTCAGATTTGGTTGAGCTATTATAATTATTACTGACTCAATGTTTAGGCCGTTAAGTGGATACATATAACATTTCATATTCAAACTGATTCATAACACCTAAACCAAACCGCTGGATCTGCAGATTATGCTGTAGACAAAACTGGCTATCTATCTCTTATAAAGATTGTACTGACTACCGATACAGAACGATCTAAGAATAAACTCATTATTTGCATAGACATTATATTTACTCATTGCACAATTTATTTCAAATAGGGGGCAGGTATCGTGCACGTGGATCACCTGGTGGTACACTTACCACCAAAGATCACTCACTATCTTTACCGTCCACGATACCAGAAAATTTTTGCATGCGTTGTAGATCTTAAAAAAAGGCACAATATTAAGGGATTAGGGAGGTGAGGCGGGAATTTCGGCCTCCGGATATATCATTCACCTTACAAAACGCAACAGCAAGCTGTTAGTTTACGTCGAGTTTCTGTGAAACAGGGAAACTGTCTACAGGCTTTACCAATTCAAAAAATCAAGCATGTCGTCTGGATATATTATTTTAATAACAAATAAAATCAATAAAGTAAGGCTATTGTAAAAAGATTGATCCGTCGTTCGTATTATGTAGCATCGGATTAAGTCCGTCGGGACGCGGCGTGTAATGTCTGTCTGTGTCAACTATACGTATGCATAAATATTAGTATCCCTGGACGCGTCTACTGTACCTATGTACATGAGTTATCCTACTACTATTATAAATGCGAAAGTTTGGATGTTTGTTTATCAATCACGCCCTTAACATTTACTATTTTGATGATTCGTTGACTAAAGTAGTAAATTAATAACTTACAAAAATAAAATCGACTCAAAAATAACAAAGAAGCTAAAAAATAATCAATTTACACATGGTGCTATCAATCACCATTTAAATTTTAAAAAACTGTTTTTTTTCTCTCTATTCTAAATAAAAGTAACTGCCGCCGCCGCTGCCAAAAGCTTGTCACGCTATCTCCTCCGAAACCGCTGGGGGTATGGGGTCGAGACCGATACCAATCGATGCAGAATAATGTGGGGAAGAAAGTAAGATATGTCTCATATTCGTCGGACTTATAGTTTTTTTTTTATTTTATGTTTTGTGGAAAAACATGGGCAGCGCCCCTAGTATTATAAATAATAATAATAAATAAATACACCCAACAGTCACACACTCAGTCCTGACCCCACACTAGGTAAACCTGTGTCGTGGGTATCAGGAACTACGAGGGACTTGCGGTCCCACAACACCCAGACCTTAAACAAATATTTGTGTATCTCACAAACATTTGTCTCGGTGCGGTAATCGAACTCACGGCCTTTCGGTGCGCTGCCGGCTACGCGCCCACTACGCCACGAAGGCTGTGTTTATAAATATATCTTGTGCGACATTCTATCACCCCTGGCCACATCTGCCCACCCCCTTTAATCCATGACCAATGAACCAATTTGTGTCCATATATACAGCCTCATACGTTATAAGAGAGAATTTATCTGAAACGTTACTAAACCTATATGAACGGCAATAATACAATTGGGTTCCACGTAATAAAATAATATATAAATAAATAGATGAGGTAAAGACATCGTTTTAGGCGTACGTGCTTATTACGCGCCGTAGTTACGTTTTGATAAAGCCTAGTACAAGTTATGAGATGATGTGTTTTGTGTCCTTAAGTTGTAGCGATTTGATACTGAGGAAGGGGAAATTCGAAAATATAATAATAATATTATCTGTTTTTTTTAGCTTTATAACTAAACAAGCAGGTCCATAAACTAAAGCTTTAACTTTGAATTACAAAGCACTATGTGGCACTACACTCTTCACCCCGAGACATAATTTTGTACCAAGTTAGTAAATTGACCATACTTTATTGATAAAGAAAGAAAGAAATGTATTTATTACGGTATCTCACACTAATACCTAAGACTAATACATCGCTTAGCTACAATACCTACTGCACATTACAAGATTCAAAATGAGAAAAACTTAAAACACAATTTACAATTACAGTAGGCTAACGGGTATAATAGGCAAAGAATGCCTATTAATCAGTTGTGTGAGGCCGTAAATGGTCCCATCTCAGCTTAAATGCTACAACGTGTTAAGCGCTGCAGCGCTGGTTTTCAGATGGTAACCCAGGGTGCTATCACGGTCAGCATAACTGTTTTAATAAACTACATAAATAGTAAATCTAAAATACAATAAATATTACTAAATTAAATTAATATAGCTACGAAAATAAAAAAAGTGATTAATATTTAAACTAATAATAAAATATTTATATTGGCAGCCTGTATGGTCTAAGGTTTTATTCAGTGAGCGTCAGTTCTTTCTAAGTAGTCTGTGGCTATGACATGATAACGTGTACTTACTTTTGTATTGATAGGATTAATATAACTTAGTAGTAATAATTTGCTACGGAAAAACAACGTTTCTTGAAACGATTCTATCTCCTAGACATAATTTGAGTGAAGATTTATAAAATAGAAAATCCTGCATTGATTACGAGCTTCAACCGTTTACGTACAAAAAATATTACTGACAGTGTCTAGAAAATCTTCATTGAATTGATTTTAAATAGTATAAAATCATCTCATTTACAAATATAGCGGGTTCATACAATTCAATTTCAGTTGATCCACTGCTAAATCACATGTGAATTGAACCACCTGGACAGACTTTCAATTGAATTGATCAACAAAAACAATACAGCTTTTATTGATTCAAGCCAGTTCATTAACTAAAATTGAACCGTGTATATTCATTATGATATAAAAATAATCGCCAACGCTTATGTCATGCGCCGGTAAGGGCGGGCTTAGAATAGGCGTGTAAAAATCCGGAACGCAATGCATGCCAATTCGTCCGCGCCGGACACTGCCCGACGGAGTTTTACTGAATAGTACGGACAGCAGCAAACGTTGGCGATAGTTTTATGGACTTTTAAGTTGTTATTTTTTTTATTAGCCTCACGAGACGAGCTAATTGAATTCAAGAAACCCAAAACTGTTTGTAGTAGTTTGGGTTTGTAAAAATATATTTGGTTTTATTTGACAGCCTCCGTGGCGCAGCGGGCGAGTAGCCGGCTGCGAAGCGAGAGGCCGTGGGTTCGATTCCCGCACCGAGACAAAAAGTTTGTGTGATCCACTAATATTTGTCTCGGGTCTGGGTGTTGTGGGACCGCAAGTCCCTCGTAGTTCCTGATACCCACGATACAGGTTAACCTAGTGTGGGGTCAGGACTATGTGTGTGACTGTTGGGTGTATTTATTTAACAAAAATCACCAATAATTTTAAATAATATATTTATTGTTTTACAGAATATTTTTGGAGTTCTGTACCAGAAGGATGCCAACGGAATCCTATTAGTAAACCTATGCCGTCCGTTTGTCTATAATACTATTGAAAAATACATTTAATGGGGTGGTACGGAACTCTCAATGTGCGAGTGCGACTTATTCTGGGCCGGTTTTATTATATACCATACTACTATACCAATTCCGTTGACAATAGCTTCAATACAAAGAAGATTTTACTAGTAAACTTATAATCGAAATTAATTTTATATTCATCCAGTTTCGTTTAGTAGTTACACGATGGTGCCTGAAGATAGTTACTAGCCTTTACTAGCATCTCAATAATCAGCGTATTTTTTATTTAAAACACTGAAGTAGAATATTCTATAAAATTAATTCTATATCTTATAAATTCATATTTTAATTATGACTATTTTTGACGTTACGTTATTTATGACGTTATGGCAGAGGTTATGATATACATCATATCCTGTGAATTATGGCAATAAAAAATTTATAGCACAATACTGCAAATGCACAAAACTCATTAAATAATTACCGATCAAGCGACACATTTGCTGTCTGTACAGACTGCGCCGTGAGCGGAGTGCAAATCGCGTGGGCCGCAGGGCAGTTTCAATTTGCGTTGCTGTGCCGGCGCCGAGCGTCCGTGCCCGGTGCCGGCAATCAAGTGCATTCACACCCTTAACTGTTTCTTCTATTGCTGTTCGATTATCAGGTATTGTTTTGTTCACTTTCTATATGGGGTTTAAAAGGTCAGTTTATAGTGGGAATTTAAAAGTTGATTTTTCAGTTAATGATATCGCATAACACACAAAATAGTGGTAAGAGGGTATCTGATACTTTTTGCTGCGAAGAGGGTATTTGGTATTTTGTACCCGATGGATAGTGACCATCGTGTCCATGGTGAAAGCCCCGCCATAGTAGCTCATTGACGCGAGTTGCGTTCCGGGGTAAACCAGAATATATCCAGTAACTTCAGTCCGGCATCATTCTGGCGACCGTCGAGGGACACGATATACAATATGTAACAAAAACCCTGTTGGGCGTTTTAATTGTGATATCAGTATCGATATTCAAACGTAATGAACACTCGCATACGAAAATTGGTCTATAAAAATAATGGTATTTATTATTTAAACTTTAATTAACTTATTGTTTGTAAACCGTATTTCGATTGATTACCTCTGCAAGAGCAATGACTTGGAGCCAGAATCAGATAGCAAGTTGCGGCGTCCACGTACATCTAACGTGCCGCGCGCGCCCGGCTTTGTCAAACACACACAGAAATAAAGATGTAAATAACATTTTTTAAATATGTTCATTATCTAAGTTAGCTGTGTAAGTATAATATCTCGCTCCTGTTTATATTTTTTTAATTTAACTATTTTTATTAAGCTGTCTATATGTCTATCTTCACGACCCAAAAAGGGCCACCAGGGTTTTTGTTACATACTGTAAGTATATCTATGTTGTCCGTATATACACAATATATGTTTATATTATATATAGTTATAATATCAATGTATTTCAACCCAAACTCAACTCTCGTGTAAACGGGGCCAATATATGTAGATACTTATATACAGAGGTGTCGGTAACAGTGTCGCCAGTTCAATTGTTTTTCCCATCTCAAAAAATGCCCAACGCGCCTAAAGAAGTTTTCACTTAAAAAAATACAGACTAATTGAGAATCTACTTCGGTTGAAAAGTATAAAGTTATCTGAAATTACAAAATTAGGGCACTAGAATAGCAACTTTAAATTTATAAATTGACTATTTAATTTAGAAAATCTTAGATTTCAACATAATTTAACTAAACAGAGATGTTATCTAAATTGAATTCATGAATTTCTTCGTTAATAGAGCATAAAGACACGTGACATTTCCCAGCGTAGGTAATAGCTATCTTGCAATTCAATTGATATCCATAAAAGTTAATTATGTACCAAGATGTATATTTAATTTTGAACAGAATTTCAAGGGCAAAGGTCACACGACCCAAGGACGAGGTCGTAAAGGTCACTCCCATACACTTTAATCTCTGTTGTGCTCAATTCATTCAAATACATTAATTTTCAATGCGAATTGCGAATAGATTTTAGGGTTTATGGAATTGAATGTCGCACAATTATTATATAAGGACTGCCTCGGTGGCGCAGTTGTAATGCGTATGCGTTACGACTGAGGCTGAGGCTGAGGTTCGATCCCCGGATTAGGTAACAGTGATATTGGGTGTTTCTATTACGAAATGCTCAGTCATCCGCCTGGAGTCTGGAATAGGGTAGTTTCCTATATTGAATTTTATACATTATTTTATAAGTAACAGAAAATGATACACAAAAGAAACCCTTTTATTAAAACACAATCAAAATTGGTTCAGAAATGTGCCCGCAGTTATGACTTTAAATGTTGGTATGAGGAGAAGTGGGGATGTAGTAGGGATATCTCACTATCTCGCTTGCACTCGTGCACCATTATGAACATTTTACACGTTGACGTCAAAGGTTGCATCGTCTGTCATTTGACAATTACCCCCTCTACGGGATTTGAATGGCTTCTAACTTATTTATTTTTGGTCCCATTTATAAAATTCTTTCTGCAATATATTTTGAGTAACGTAACTTATTGATGTAAATAATAAAAAAAATCTAGTCAACTACCCTATTGTGTCCGGTATGGCGATAGGCTTGCCTCCTATCACATCATAGGACGCAGATACGCTCAGCGAAATGTGGGTGTAGTATTTAAACCTCTGCCTACCCCTTCGTGGATTACAGGCGTGAGTGCGTATGTATGAAATATGTAATATGATACCACCCGAGGATAATATCTTTGCATAATTTTTTGAATTTCTAATCCTGTCTAATTTTAAAAACAAAATATATGAAAAAACATTGGATCGATTATACTCCTATTTTCTTCCATTATCTATTACTCAGAACATCTTATATATAAATTTCTCGTGTCACAATGTTCGTTCCCATACTCCTCCGAAACGGCTGGACCGATTTGTATGAAATTTTGTGTGCATATCGGGTAGGTCTGAGAATCGACCAACATCTATTTTTCATCCCCCTAAATGTTAAGGGTGGTCAACCCCAATTATTTTATTTTATTTTTTAGACAATTTTTTTTGTTTTTTATGATACAGGATTAAAAATACATACAACCCCTATTTTGTAATAGTCATTTTAGTATTTTTGTCAAGCGCGTTTCTCACCGGGGGCGCCCAGTAGGCTACTTTAATCCTGGAAGTAGGCATTCACGCGGGCGGAGTCGCGGGCAACAGCTAGTATTGATATAAATATATTGTAAATAAGATGGAAATATCCATTTACGGCGACCTGCGGCAGATGATTTGCACGAAAATTGTCCTCGAGCGAGATATTTTCAGATATTTCGCCGCGAACCGTACGTAAAATGGAATATTTTCGATGATCGCGTACATTTTACGATGCAACTTGTATTTAAGGTGAAGAACGTAAAAATACGTGAATTTTGAAGAAGTAGAACTAGATCGAAGTGCCTGGTTAATATCAAGCGTTTGCCGTAGGGACTGGGGACTTCTGTAATATATATAGTAAAGTACTGTACTGCATTGTATGTTATTGTAGTTCATAGACTGCCTTAGTGGCGCAGTTGAGACTGAGGCTGACGATGGTCTCGGGTTCGATTCTCGGGTTAGGTAAAGTGATATTGGGTTTGCTATATTGGAAATGCTTTAATATCAACCCGGAGTCTGCAATCGTGCCCGATATGGTGATAGGCTCGCCCCCTATCACATCATGGGACGGAGATACGCTCGGCGAAATGTGGTTACATCTCTGCTTTCGGACACTACAAGCGTGATGAGTGAGTACGTATAAAAAAAAATACAAAGTCTTAAACAGTTGAGGTACTAGAGTGGAGATCACGTCTATCCAAACGCAGTGTGGGCCGACCTCGAGCCCGCTGGACCAACGATCTTATAGATGTGGCTGGATGAGGAAGGTGGAGGACCGTCAAGGGGGGCGCCAACTTGGAAAGGCCTATGTCCAGCAGTGGACGAATTCAGGCTGATGATGATGATGACAGTTGATATCACATAATAGAAAAAACGGCTAATAATATTGTTATGTGCCTATAGTAAGCCTCACGCCTACCATAAGTAACACAACTCAGGAGTACAATAGGGTAGTTGACTAGATTTGTTTTATTATTTAAATCAATAAGTTACGTTACGCAAAATCTATTGCAGAAAGAATTTTATAAATCGGACCAAAAATAAATTAGTTAAGAGCCATTCAAATCCTGTAGAAGGGGTAATTGTCAAATGACAGACGATGCAAACTTTGACGTCACTGTGTAAAATGTTCATTATGGTGCACGCGTGCAAGCGAGATAGTGAGATATCCCTACTACGCACCCACTTTTCCTTATACCAACATTTAAAGTCATAACTGCGGGCACATTTCTGAACCAATTTTGATTGTGTTTTAATAAAAGGGTTTCTTTTGCGTATCATTTTCTGTTGCTTATAAAATAATGTATAAAATTCAATATAAGAAACTACCCTATTACAAAGTACTGTATGGCACTGCACTGTACTAGTCACAAAACTGAGATTTCTCCATGAGTATTTTGATTATGTGAAGTCTACCAACCCGTATTACGCCATTCTGTTGCTTATAAAATAATGTATAAAATTCAATATAGGAAACTACCCTATTACAAAGTACTGTATGGCACTGCACTGTACTAGTCACAAAACTGAGATTTCTCCATGAGTATTTTGATTATGTGAAGTCTACCAACCCGTATTACGCCATGGTGGTGAACTATAGGGTCTAGCACCTCTCATTCGTAGAAGAGTCCCGTGTCCATCAGTGTGACAGTATGATACAGAAATTATTCCATTAAAGTCCCATAATGGCCAGTAATTCTACTGGTGGTGGTACTAAGACGGTATCACATGCGACTCATACCAGAGATCTACTAGTTAGTAAACAGTAAGTAACTATAAAACTTGATTATATAGATAAACTAGCTTTTTCTCGCGGCTCCGCGTGGACAGCGTTTTCCGGAATAAGAAGTAGCTTATAACCAACTCCATCCCATCTATCTCTGTACCAAAATTCATCAAAATCGGTTCAGCGATTCAGGCGTGAAAGAGAAACAAACGAACGCACTTTCGCATTACTAATATAGGTAATATAAGAAAGGATTTGTTAAATTAGTAACATTACTAGACTTTTTGAAGTTTTTCTCTACTGTATGCAGTCACTCCGCCTCTATGTACCTAAATACAAATTAAGTAGGTAATAACGAAGTCAATAAGTATCATCCAAAAAATTGAGTTTCCATTTTTTCACACTTTTTTAAAAAGTCTAATAAAGTAATACGTATTTAAAAGTTTATTGCCTGTCTGCGTCTCAGACAAAGAACAGTATAATCCGAGAAACGCAATACTTTTCCGAAACTAGACAACCAAATTTTCTAAGGCGATGAACTCTTTTACTCTGGAGATGACGATACGATCAATGTAGTCTTAAAAGACTTAGGGGTAAATTCAAAAAAGCGAGCATATCGCCTTTGGTATAAGAGCATCTTCACAAAAAAACGTATGCTATGAGTTATTCTACTAAGAGGTATAACTAGGTTGCTGAGTGATAGATCAACGCTGATTAATTCTGTCTACAGCATGGATGGGCCGGCTCGTTCGGGTCGTTACCACTGTCTCACAGGAAACCGGCGTAAAGTAGCTGCTTGCTGCTGCGTTTCGTACGGTGAATGAGATATCCGGAGGCCCAAATTCCCCTCCCCTTCCCAATCCCTTACTTATCCCTTTCCTTTAAGGTCGCCAACGCGCCCATGATTATTTTAGTATTGTGGGCGTAGGAGATCACTTACCATCAGGTGACGCACTTGCTCGTTTCCAAGAAAAACTAAAAATAAAGTTGTGTGGTGGCGGACGGGATTTGCATCATGGCATTGCAGGGTGATTATACTGAATCTTATGGTTACTAACTCTCAAAGTATTCCATATTCTGAGAGCAACTGAGGAACTCAGAGCGACCATTTGATCATCATTTTCATTTTATAGTGGGTGCCTTAACACCATGGGTATACTACGCTGACTTTATTTGAGTCCCATGATGTGATGAGGAACAAGCGTATCGGCATATGGGGTAGGGTACACACATGTTTTAAACTGATGCAAAAATGACCCATTTTATAAATGTGAGGGAAAATTAAAAAGAATAGAAAATGGACTGCAAAAAAATTACTGAAAAAGACTGCCTCGGTGGCACAGTTGTAATGCGTACGCGTTACGATTAAACTAACGCCGAGTTCTCGGGTTCGATACCCTGGTCGGGTAAAGGGGTATTGGGTTTTTCTATTACGAAATGCTCAATATCAGCCATGAGTCTGGAATTTGAGCTCGGTATGGCGATAGGCTCGCCCCCTATCACATCGTGGGGCGGAAATACGTTCGGCAAAATGTGGGTGTACTGGTTACACCTACGAGGATTACAGGCGTGAGTGCGTAAATACGTATAACTTCAAGGATGTCCATCGGCGTCCATTAATTCATTGGTACTAATCCCAGCGTCTGTCCGAAGACCTCTGGAACTACACGGACCTGTTGCGACGCTCAAACGTCAACATCGATCTTCGTCCAGGCACCAATGGATTTACGACCGACGGCCCTTATCGTTCGGCTCAGCTCTGACGTATAGCTGAATGCAATACTCGTGTGCATGGTATTGTGTTGTGGCCATTTTTTGCAGCTGTATTTGAGGCACCGGTGAATTGGTTTTGTGTAATTTTTCGGATGCTCATATCTGTGTTCCTTTTGACTGCCTGTGAAGTTGCACGTGTGATATTTGGTCTGGATTTGATTCCTAGATTGGGTAAATATTCGAAAATGTCTGTCGTGCTTCTGTCTGCCTCTGAAGTTGTACGTGTGATATTTGATTTGGATTTGATCCTCAGATTGGGTATATTTTCGAAAAACACACGTGTGTCGGAAAATGAGCTTAGCGATCTGTGGATGCACTAGTTGCACATTTGCCAACATATTCTGGAAATATAAATCTAAGCTAGGGCAGATGGAAAAAAGACCCTATAACCATAACAAATAATATTATTGTGGATTCTATGAATCGGAAGTATTTGAATCGACGATATAAATATTATCAAAAGAAACCTGCTATATTATCTACACATCCATGTTTCTTTTGATATTGTAATTGTTCATGGGCAGTGGAGATCACTTACGAACAGGTGACCCTGTTGTTCGATTGGCGACCTATACTGATTTTTTTAATATTATTTAAGATCCACACAAGTTAGTTTTCGAATTACAAAGTCGAGTAAATAAGTCCATAATAAAATTAAACACATACAACTTTTTAAACAAACTATTTGATATACTTGAAACTTGCACAACAATTTACATAAATTAAACATTAAACTCCAAAATTTAACATGCTTCGCAACACGCGCTCATGACACGCCTAAGAATTTCGTTTAAACGTAACTAAAATAAAATAAAAAAGTTGGGGCCCTCGGTCATCGATCGAAGGGTATCATTAAGTGGCGGACCTAGCAATTTAAATAATTATACTTATCAGAGCATTATGATTATGTTTTATAATTACATACTTAGCTAAACAAAGAATGCAGGCTCAACGTTTGAATTTTTCTTAATTTGAGTCATGATTTTTATAAATCATCGAATCATAATAAAAAATACCTGCCTCGTTGGCGCAATTGTAATGCGTACGCGTTATGACTGAGGCTGATGCTGAGGTGCCTGGTATGGCGATAGAATCGCCCCCTATCACATCATTTGACGGAAATAAGCTCGGCGAAATGTGGGTGTACTAGTTACACCTCTGCCTACCTCTTCGCGGATTACAGGCGTGATTACCTATGTATGAATGTAAGAAAAAATAAAAAACAATCCTAAACTACAAACTATCTGAATTGTCAAACAGTTCATTCTACAAGTCCCCCATACGAATTAATCACACCAAAACCGTATAAATGAATAATATTTCATACAATAGCACAATAGTTTGTTGCGAATCGCTGCGGGCCATTTGTTACTTCGGTTGTAGAACTAGCAAGAAGTTTGGAGAGCAAGTTAACTTGTTTCAGCGGCGCGTTTGCACTAATACAATTTAGTTTTCATTTTTAACATAAACAATTTGAGTTTTGTGTGTTTGTTTGGAAGTGTGATTGGTGGAATGATCCTGAAAAGCTATATCATTGCCATATTCGTTTAAAGGAGGGTAAGTGGGCCATCAACACCTTAGGTCCAAAACCTCAACTACACGTGGTACGCTCTGCTGATTAACGGACGTGGGTTCGCTTCTCACATTTAGACAAATGTTTGTCTGATCCACAAATAATTGTCTCGGGTCTGGGTGTTGTGGGACTGAAAGTCCCTCGTAGTTACTGATACCTACGAGGCAGGTTTACCAAGTGTGAGGTCAGGACTATGTGTGTGACTGTTGGCTGTATTTATTTATGTTAATCCATGATTATCAATACAACATAATATACAAATATAGTCCAACGGATGGCTCCCTTTAACCAATGCTCGCCACTTGTCAGTGTGATGGGCCACTAACATCCGGATTTTCCGGTACGTCATCTGATCTGGAGCCGTAATCTCGCACCTTCGGCCACTATCAAGTAAATCCTGAGATGATGATGTAATTTTTAACACTTTTCATCTCAGTTATTTTCTTTCTATAATGGCTTATGTTACCAGACTGCCTTTTGATAATATAATAAAATAATATAATAATAATAATAATAATAATACTAGCCCTGTATTATATACGTCCCACTGCTGGGCACGGGCCTCCTCTACTGAATGAGAGGGGTAAGGCCTTAGTCCACCACGCTAGCCTAATGCGGATTGGCAGACTTCACATACCTTCGAAATTCTTATGCAGAACTTCTCACGTATGCAGGTTTCCTCACGATGTTTCCTTCACCGTTAAAGCAAGTGATAATTAACAATTAATACACACGTAATTTAGAAAAGCCAGAGGTGTATGCTCTCGGGGCTGGTTTCGAACCTGCGACTTTTGTCTCGACAGTCCATACCACTCCTCATTGAGCTATCACTGCTGTATAATAATACTACCCCTGTATTCATCACACATTACATCTTACAGTTGGGTACAAGCCTCCTCTACAGAAATCATTTTTGATTGGTAGAACTACGTTGTAGACAATTTTGTCTACAGCATGAATGCGCCGTCTCGTCCGGGTCGTTACCACTGTCTCAAAGAAAACCGGCGTAAAGTAGCAGCTTGCTGCTGCGTTCCGTACGGTGAGTGAGATATCCGGAGGCCCAAATCCCCCTCCCCTTCCCAATCCCTTAATTATCCCTTTCCTTTAAGGTCGGTAACGCGCCCATGATTATTTTCAGATCACTTACCACCAGGTGACCCACTTGCTCGTTTGCCGGCTTATACTATAAAAAAAACATATCTTTTAAATTCTAATGGAGAACTTCGCAGCTATGCAGGTTTCCTCACATTCTTTCCTTCGCCGTTAAAGCAAGCGATAATTAACAATGAAGACACAAGTAACTTAGAACAGTCAGACGTGCATGTTCTTGAGGCTGGTTTCGAATCTGCGACCTTGTACCGACAGTCCGAACCACTCCCCGCTGATCTATTCTTTTGATACTAGTGTAAAATATATTTATCTATGAGCTCAGATAAAATCATCGTTTAATATTTATGATATTTATATTAAAATTAAATCTCGAGGGATGTAGTTACTTATTTCTAAACAGAATAATAAAACGAATTGTCTTCAAGAACATGGGAGTAAAAGTATGAATGTTCATTTGTTTTGGCCATACAATGTTTTTTACACAGTTAAGATGCAGTTGACAATGGGAGGACACTGTCAAATTGAGTATCCGACAGGACTGCCTATTTACATATACTTCATAGACTAAACATGGGTGAAGTATTATGGTTGTAGTATAGGGGAACCATGGGTGTACATAACTGTACATGTTGCATCTCTATCTACTCCTTCGAGGGTACGTTAGTTTATAAATATTCTCGATGTTCTACACTGAAATGACTTTATTTTTGAATTATATATAAATTATGTAGCAAAAAGACAATGTTCTTTTGCCTAGTATTATATTTAAAAAAATCACGTTGATCACTATATAGGTTATGAATATCGAATGCCATCTTGGTATCTTACTTCCTAGTAATATTATAAATGGATTGGATTGGAATGGATTATGGATGGATGCTTATGAGTTTGTGAATTTGGATGTCCGTTATTCAACCACTCCTCAAATATTGAATGGGTTTGGATGAAATATCGTACACATATAGACCAAGACCTGAATAAGGACATAGTTAATTTTAAAACTGGATAGACATTCATGCGGGCGGAGCTACGGGAAAACATAGTAGAAAATAATTTGTTCACTAATATTACTCATGTAAGTAATAGTAGTATTTGAGTGGTAGAGCCACGCTGTAGACAATTTCGTGCATGAATGGGCAGGCTCGACCGGGTCGTTAACACTGTCTTACAAAAAAAAGAAGTAAAGTAGCGGCTACTGCGTTTCTTACAATGACTGGGATATCTGGAGACCCAAATTCCCTCCCTTTCCCAATCCTTTAGTTATTCCTTTCCTATAAAGTAGGGAACGCGCCCATGATTGTTGTGGTATTATGTGCGCACATGGGCGATGGATTTACCATCAGGTGATCCACCTCCTTGTTGGTCAGACTATGCTAGAAAAAAAACCATAATCGATAAGTCATCTCCATACATTTTCAATTACGCGGCTTTATTTAGCGCAGGAACTAATCTGAAAAGACAAAAAATATTCGAACAAATAGTTGATAAGCGCGGACGTAGTTTCATCAAGACCCACTTACTGAACATTCAACTCAGCCCATCAACTGGGACATTAGTTTTTTCATTTATTTTTAAATCGCTTCCGCTCGTGCTCTCACTAGCAATGCAATTATAAAGGACATTATGTTTTCAAGTATGTCAGTGGATATTTAACGTGGGTTATGTTGAGTGGAATTTTTAATGGCTTCTAGGCTCTTTATTCTTTTTGACTTTTAATCTGTATAGTACTTCTTCTATGCGTTACGACTGAGCTAACCTTGAGGTCTCGGGTTCGATTCCCGGGTCGGGTAAAAGTGATGTTGAGTTTTTCTGTTACGAAATGCTCAGAATTAGCCCGGAGTCTGGAATTGTGCCCGGTATGGCGATAGGCTGGCCCCTTATCACATAATGGGACGGAGATACGCTCGAATGTTCGGCGAAATGTGGGTGTACTGGTTATACCTCAGCCTAGCCCTTCGGGGATTAGAGACGTGAGTGCGTATGTATGTATGTATGTACTTCTTCCACCTGCCCTTATCCCACTTGCAGTGGGGTCGGCGCAACATGATTTTTATCACATGGTACGAAAACATTTGGTTTGTAGCTTTTTGCGACAGGCCACCTGCCTGACGTCAACCACTGTGGGGAGAAAACACACCACTTCGAAACATATATTTGTGAATCTCACACATATTTTTCTCAGTACTGGAATCGAACCCACAGCTTCACCCTTCACAGACAGTGATTCGCCCACTGATACTGTCAATCGCTCGTCGCTGTCATGTGTAGTCACTCAGTTCTATAAAAAACCATTAATATAATCAATCAGCAGGGAGTGGTACGAACTGTCGAGACGAAAGTCATAGGTTCGAAACCAGCCACAAGAGCATACACCTCTGACTTTTATAAGTTACGTGTGTATTATGTTAATTATCACTTGCTAACAGTGAAGAAAACATCGTGAGGAAACCTGCATACCTGAGAAGTTCTCTGTAGGAATGTCGAAGGTATGTGAAGTCTGCTAACCCGCATTAGGCCAGCATTGTGGACTAAGGCCTAACTCCCTCTTAATCCGTAGAGGAGGTCCGTGCCCAGCAGTGGGACGTATATAATACAGGGCTAGTAAATAAAAAATAAAAATCATTCATTGACAGCCTCCGTGGCGCAGTGGGCGAGTAGTCGGCTACGAAGCGAGAGGCCGTGGGTTTGATTCCCACACCGAGACAAATGTTTGTTTAATACACAAATATTTGTTTCGTGGTCTGGGTGTTGTGGGTTGGCAAGTCCCTCGTAGTTCCCGATACCCACGATACAGGTTAACCTAGTGTGGAGTCGGGACTATGTGCGTGACTGTTGGGTGTATTTATTTAATTATTATATTCTGTGAACTATTTTTGTTCTGATGGTATAAAAATAGTAATTGTATCATCGAAGTTGTTCCGATGCGTTAATTATGTGTTAAGATTTTGGATCGAGTCCAAGCGTTGTATTTTTATTATAGTTCCGCTATTATAAGCCACTCTCAGTTTGATGTCTTAGAAAATAGATTTAGACATTTTATGTCGTAATTTAGAACATGTAATTTTTTTTATGTCATAGTTCGGAAACGAGCAAGTTGGTCACCCACAATACCAAAAGAATCATAGGCGCGTTGCCGAGCTTAAAGGAAAAAGATGATTAAGGGATTGGAATGACTGAGACTGCCGGAGGCCCAAATCCCTTCCCAATACCCGTTATTTTCATTTAAAATGAAAAATGATTAGTGTTCATGGGCTATAGAGATCGACCTAATATTGAAATAATCGAATACTTTCTGTAAACGTCTGTCACAATATCTTCAGAGTTTAGCAATGGAATACGTTTAAAATAATCCGGGTATTTCAGAAGCTGTAGTGCGAGTTTTTTCGATAGCTATCACATCATTCGTATACAAGAAATATGTGTGCAGCTAATACGTTGCCAATACAATCCGCTAGGGGCGCTATACGGATCTCCATACTTATTTTTATAAATAATGACGTGACAGTTATAAATAACTTACAATATCTTATACCATGGTCACAATTCCGAAATATTTTAAAAAAGAAAAAAGTTAATCTGCGTGTAATTCAAGCGTTAATCTGAGCATTTCAGTGGAGCAAGAGCAAAAAATCAAAGGGTTAAAAGGTATCATTTTACAGGTAGGGAAAGGGCCGTGACGACATTGCAACGCAATTATCATTTATTCACACCAAATTGTTCAACAAAACGAAATAAATAGCAAATTAATAGTCTATAATTAAGTACGAAACGGCGATAAAGCGGCGCGGCGTGAAAAACGCCCGAGTCAACCCTTCCGCGCTCCGAGACGCGGGTAATTACCGTTACTGCCTGCGACAATTTGTCACTACCTGCGCTACCCGCGCTCCCCGCTACCTGCTACCTGCTACCCGCTACATGTAACCTGCCCGGTGTTTGTCATGTTAAGCGCTCTGTCATTATTTTTTATTGTTGTTATCCTGTCTTTTGATGTCTCGATTTGTCGCGGACTAATTGTTATGAGGGTTTTTAGTATTTTGTGGTATTTTGTACCTTTTTTTTGTGGAAAATTGTATACGGTATTAATAGGTCTTTATGTGTAATGTCAGAGAATAAAAAACACTTTATTTTAGACCGTCTGTCTGACGTGGCACACTCTGCTGATTAACGGACGAGGCAATGGCGAAACTTGGTTCCTGTTATAGGTTGTAAAGTCAGATGGCGGGTCACTCCATGTACCAAATACCGTCAAATCATTATGGGAAGGAGGAACCTGACATGAAGCTGGGATAACGCCAGATAAAAGAAAAAGTGTGTCTCAACAAAGCATCTATTATTTACACTTAAAACATTTAATACTGCAGCGTTGATATATTAAAAGCGGACAGGCATTGCAAAATTTTATTCCATTCTTAACCGACAAGGGAAAATTTCAATTTCGTCTCTCATTGTATATTCGTTTTGGAGTCAAATTATATTTTAGCTGCCACCGGGTTAAAGGAATTCATTATTTAATTTTCTTTATTCGGTGCGTTTAAAGGTTATTTTTCAAAGAAAAACGGTGACTATAAGCTTAGTATGCTAAACTTAGTGAATAACGTCGACAAACCAAACATTTCCTGAGCATGCAAACGGGAATCGAATTCGCGACTTTCTCTTGCTCTATCATATTCACCCGTTGTGTCGCGAAAGGCTACCATTTTATACACAAAACATTTACAACAAAATATAGAATGGAAATAAAGATTTTAATAATGCCCGGCAACATCTTATAGTTGGAGAGAAATATTAAAATTAAGCGCGTCGCGTCGGTTGCATTTGTACCCGCGGTGACCCCTGATGTCTCGATGTCTTGCATAGATAACGCGTTTCATTGTTCGCCCAACACTGGATGGATGCGACGGTTAAGGGCACGCCGCGGGTCTCGCCGACCTATTGTTTGTGTAGTGCTCGGTTTAAGGTTCAAATATCAGTAAAATGTTTTCGAAAATGAGCCCTTAATATTGCAGTATTTGCTGCTGTGACAGCAAATATTGCTGCTTTAACCCTCGACAAAAAATAAGGATGTTGTAATTTTGTAATTTTTGTCTGTTTGTATGTATCTGTTCAGCCAATTAAATGTTACAGATGTTTCCTAATCGATTTCGGGGGTTTTTAACGTTTATGATAATTGAATCAAATTACTTACAATCACTTTTGTCTAAACTGACAAAACCAAAAAGAATGATTTTGCATTCTAACATACTAATGTAGTTTTAAGTTTAAGATACGTCAAATCGTATGAAAATTTTACTATTTTACAAGGTCTCTCGTATGCGTGAGTCCGTCTGGGTTGATACCACCACTTTATCTATTTCTGCCGTCAAGCAACAACGTGTAAATACTGTTGTGTTTCGGATTGTAGGATATTGAAGCCAGTGAAATTACTGGGTATTATGAGACTTAACAACTTACGACGACGACACGGTAACGAGCGCAGTCCAATGTCATACAGTGCTTTGTAATTAAAAGTTCCGTGTGGCGTTGATTCTGTTTATGGGCAGGCGTGATGCTTACCATCAGGTGAGCGACCTGATCGGCTCGTCATTCAAGCTAATAAAAAAAGGATAAGTAAATAAGTTTAGTGGTAAATTTCGATTAAGGATCGCCGTGCAAGTCGGCCGTTGTCAAAAATATACTTATGATAACAAACCAATCAACAAAATCAAAAACAAAATCGGTACAACTCCACTTATACGTCAAACATTTCAACACAAAGCAATCTTTTGTTTCTATCAAACAAAACGGCAGTATCGAGCAAACTTCATATCATCCAAGTTATCGGAGGCTCCAATATTTTACGTACAAAATAAAAGCGGAGGGTCGATCCGGAACTTAAGGACGAGTCGAGAAACTTTTCGGTCGGCAGGAACAATAAATCAATGTGTCGAATAATTGCTCCTCATCGGAGCGATTTTCCAAGTCGAAATCAAAAGTTACTAATCACCGGAGCCTTTATTAATAAGGCTTCGAGGGAAATATATTGTTCGGCGGAAAGTTTTAAGAGTTCACGGTCTTTGGACCCCGGCCGTCGTTCACGGGTTGCCGATGAGACAAGATTCTTAATTTAGACTCTTCTGTTATGGATTTTATCGGTTATTTGAGGATTTTCTGGGTAATGAAGATGATGCAATTAATATGTTGCCTGATCCATTTCAGTTTAAATATGATCAAATAGTTGGTGCTCCGCGCCCGACTAAAAGTAAAATTTTGCTTTTATCACAATGTAATAAATAAATACATCCAGCAGTCACCCACATGGTCCTGACCCCACACTAGGTTAACCTGTATCGTGGGTACCAGGAACTACGAGGGACTTGCGGTCCTACAACAACCAGACTCGGGACGTATATTTGTGGATCACACAAACATTTGTCTCGGTGTGGGAATCAAACCCACAGCCGCTTCGCAGCCGGCTACTCGCTCACTGCGCTACGGAGCTGTCAACTTTCCAAAAAAGCAAAAAATTAAGACCTTATTATTGCATCGCAGTTTTTTTAAGTATAGCTTTAACACAAACTACTCGTATGTATGATTGCGCGACCTGGGTCCAAGTCATCAGGTTTTTTATTTCAGTTATTTTAGATTATAACTCACTTAATATTAATATTTTTTTACAATTTGCTTTGTTCTTTTCAGGTAAGGTATCTAAGACACCACTCTGAAAATTGCGCCGCACGTACGTCTATATTACTTTAAATACATCAATATTTCTACAGGCCTATACACTTAGCCTTTAGAATTCACGGAAACGTTGATATTGGGATTGTATTTTTAACTTGGCACAGAAAAGTGAATACACTGCTCCTGGTAGTAAGTACACTGCAGTAGAAATACAATGTCGACCGACGAGAGACATTATGTAAGATGGTTGAGGGAAGAGTTTTTTTTTTATTTTTTTTATTAATAATAAAAGGCATAACACAGAATACAATCATACAAGTAATATAACTTAAATATTATAATTTTATGTACTAGATCGTCTTCCTAAATATATGCCCTAATAGAAAAACAGTGCGGAAATGACAAACTAAGACAAATTAATTAATATTGTTAATCTATAACAAAGAGAAGAGAAAGTCAAGAAAATAAATAATTAACTGAACGTTTTACACCCTGCTTACTTTATTATATATTTAGTACTACGCAAAAATTAGGGAAAATCAGTATTATGCCGACCTGAAGTACTGGATATACACTAGCTGGACCCTGGAAGGAGCAACTATGACGGACTTTACACCAGGTATACGGTGGTTGCTATGCAGTTGGGTATAAATGAGTTTCAGGTAAACTCCCACCTGCAAAACCAATCAATTGCTTTCGCATACAGTCCTTCCTTCCACCTGCCCTTATCCCACTCACAGTGGGGTCGGCGCAACATGCTTTAAACATGTAACAGAAAGATCTGGCTTGTAGTTTTTACGACCGGCCGCCTGTCTGACGTCAACCCCTCCGGGGAGAAAGTATCCAGTTCTGAAACAAGTATTTATTGATCACACAAACATTTATCTCTATGCAGAAACGAACACACGGCCTCTTACTTCACAGCTGGCTACTCGTCCACTGCGCCAATGTCTGACTGCTTTTGCATACTGTACAAAATTATAATTCGACAATATTTTACATATCTCAATATTTGTATTTTGTCTTCCATCATTTTTACAAAATGTGCTATGTGCACAGAATGCGCTAACCTAATTATTTATGCTCTAATGAAGAATACGCATTGTATGATAATAAAAATTTAATACAATTGCACACACAAAAGGTTAATTCGACGATGTGCCAATTACAAGTAATTTTGTTAAGGCGAAGTTACCAACGAAAGAAAAACAAATTCATTCCTTACTGCCATTACTACTCGGTGGTAGGTCCCTCGTTTGCGTAGGTCATCTGGGTTGGAACTGCCGCTTTATCTATTTCTGCCGCCAAACAGCAGTGTGTAAGCAGGGTTGATTCGGTTTGAAGGATATTGAGGCCAGTGAAATTACTGGGCATTATGAGACTTAACATCTTATGTCTTAGTGTGACGAGCGCAGTGCAATGCGATGCAGTGCTTTGGAATTCGAAGTTTTGTGTTGTGTTGCTTCCGTTTATGGATAGGCATCTCGTCATTCAAGTTAATAAAAAAACCTACATGAAACCAAGCGTGTCAGTTTTTACTACGTACAAAGACGTTGTCATTGCAATATAGTGCGTTGTGGCGTGTTGCTCAATAAATTGTCCAAGATGTCGGCAAGCCGTGAAATAATTGCTAGGAAATACGGCGTCTATGAGTATTATGATTGCATGTTTCAAATCCGTCTATAACATTGTAACATCAGCCCCGGTTCTACGATTTTTTCAAACCGGGCCAGAAACTTGATAGTGAGATAAATTACTTAAAAAAACTAAAAGTAAAGAAAAGAACGATGCAAAAAGGGTATGTGTGGCCCCTTTTTCTTACAAGTCGACGGTGAGCCAACCAGGCTATCCGTATGCTAGGCGCTTGTGGAACAAGTGTTTAATTTTTAATCATATTATATTATGATTTTGGCGCCCCCTGAAACTGCCGCCCGGGGTGGGTGCCCCGGTTCCCTCCCCCTAGATCCGGGCCTGTGTACCATGCTTGTATCGCAGCGTCCATAACTCTGTTTGGTCTCAAAAAACGCTCCCCATCCTTACCTGTACACGTTGCTGGCATGCCGCATACGCTTGGCCTTAAACGTGTGGTGTGGCCAGTTATTACGATGCATTTATCACGCACACACCATAGCCGGCAATGACAAATCGAATCAACGAATAATAATAGTGCGCGAAACAATGGGATGCTGACAGCACCGCTCAGTACTCACGGATTGAGATCCGTGTGTACGTGTTCAGTGCTGTGGGGTTCTGTATGTGTCTTGGTTTAAAACTGGTCTTAATATGTTATTTATTAGGTATTGATTATATCGATTATATTAACATTATTGTACTTTTTTACCATACATACGCACTCTCGCCTGTAATCCCCGAAGGGGTAGGCAGAGGTGTAACCAGTACACCCACATTTCATCGAGCGTATCTCCGTCCCACGATGTGATAGGGGGCGAGCCTATCGCCATACCGGGCACAAATTCTAGACTCCGGGCTGATGCTGAGCATTTCGTAATAGAAAAACCCAATACCACTTTACCTGACCCGGGGATCGAACCCGAGACCTCAGCGTTGGCATCAATCGTAACGCGTACGCATTACAACTGCGCCACCGAGACAGTACGTTTTTAATTGGAAACAAATTTCTTTTATGGGATTCTGAATTATTTTTGTCGCCAAGAAACAGCCGTAAGCTGTGTAAGTATGTACTGTTCAAAAATCATAGTCCATAAGTTCCCGCCAACACAATATGACAAATAGCACATTGAATTGCCAGACCAAAAATATATCTACTAACCTAGAAATATTTTGCACGAAATGGCACGCGTGAATTTAATCCAGCGTCCCTTGCCAGGGTGGTCCACTATCCACAATTCATATCATTGCGTGTCATTTTGATTCCCCCCCTCCCCACTACCCGCCTCAGCAATTGCGACGCAATTTCGCCCCGTCTTCTCGCGAAATTATTGCGCGCGTGATTGTTTTGCAAATGACACGACGCGACGGATGGCGGACGCATGGGCGAAGTCCTTGACGAATTAAAATGGTTTTATGCATTTTTAATATAGTTTTTCGTCAATTTTTGTGAAATGGTACAGTTGCTTTTGTAGGTATAGAACAAATTACATCGAGACATTAGTAGGATTGTATACTACTATCTAGATGATTCAAGTAGAACAAACTTTTGTATGTTTTTTGATTCCATGTTTTGAGATTGGATTTAATTTGAATGTTAGATTTCAAAACTACCTTTGTAGCTACTCTGTGACAATTAAGATTACATATCCATCACATATAATTAAGGACCCTAATCCATTCTGATATAAAAGATAGCTTATTTTGCCGTAACTAGAGGGAATCCACGGATATTTTCAAAGGATCTTGCTATGGCTGAAAACACCTTTTTCTTAACGTTGGGAAACCCTATATGGGTACTATCCCACCGCATGGTCGGCCGGGTCGGTTATGTCCGACTCCCACGAACCAAAATCCAACGATGTTCCTCCGGGTGCGCTTGTTCGGTCAGGACTGCGGGGACGCTTTTGTACTCTTCCGCGACCCCAACGGCACCGGCCCTTATAGAGGGCCTCTCCGGTTGGTGGGTGACGGGGGAGTTATCCACCCACCTCTGCTCCGCTCAGACGAGGTTCGCGCGGGAACACCGCACGCATCACCTCAAGGCCTCAACTGTCGGACGACGGACTTCCACGTGTCCATGGCTAAAACACCTGACTTAGCAATCGCTGCTATTTTAAACAAGTGATCATGTTTTTCGAGGTGTATAGCTTTCAAAACACTTAACCCGTGTAGCGAAGGTTAACGTCACCAATTAAATCAGTTCATAATTCAGACAAGTAAGCGTAAACACACGAATAAAATTTACTATTGAAAAAAATGCAACGTTGGTTACATGTTTCTAAAGCAAATATTTTCAACATGCGTATACTAATGTGTACCCTTTCAGTCAACCTATAGAAATCCACGAGTGTGCATTCATAGGCGGCAACGTTGGCGCTTGTGGATTCGGCGAATTTTTAACTATTCACATTTTGTTTATGTGTTTTTTTTTTTCTTTGGATGTCGATTTACGTGCGCTCTTTATTTCTAGTTGCTTGCGGTTTGCATTTATAAACGTGTAAAATTTAATATAATGACACTATGTCACAACAAATGTTCAAATCATAGAAGTACGGTATATTTACGGTAGGCAGCGGTTTGGCTGTGTCCTGACATTGCTGAAGTCCATGGGGGCGGTTCCGCTTACCATCAGGCGGGCCGCGCGCTCTACCTTAGCAATAAAAAAGTAGTAGTTTGGTATGTATGTATGTTGTCCGCAGATTGTATGCTTCGTCATTTTATAAACAGCATCGCCTGCTAACAAACACTCGCCCTCATTTATAAAAGGCAATTCGATGATGCTTCTAATCGCATTAATTCTGCCATGAGTCTTAGGTGTTATTTTTGTGCTCATACGACTTTACGCAATACTGCCTAGTCTGTACTGCAGCTAATGGCAAAATAAGATGGTAGCAAGATATTTTTTATTAAGTTTCGTATTTTATTTGTGCGTAATATTGTTCCAACAATAAATACACATTTTGATTCTAGCGCTTTCCGGCCGCTGCCGCGGCACGCTCGCTTCTTTCGCTCGGCTCGCATAATATTTGTTATCATAGTTGTAATCTAACCTAACCTACGAGTAGTTATGTAGAAAGTGTCTAGTTAAGTTGATATAGTATCGACGAGGTTTCTTACAATTTGCCATTAGCATTTTATAAATCGGCAAGCATTTGTAAAATGACAAACCTGGCGATTTTTATAAATTTGCCTACAACATAATATGAATTTGTCTCTTGAATCTAATAGCAATTAGAGTATCATAATACCGTTGTTGTTGAAGATATCAGATGGAAGAACGTCTGATAGGTGAGCCCTAGAACCAACTTTAAGTTGGATCATAATGCTACTTAGCTACCGGACTGACCTGTGAAAAAAGACTTTTTAGTTTGGATAACACTCAATAGATGACACTATATTACACTTCACTGGTCGATGGTCTCATCACTAATAAAAATACAACATTAATACAAACCGTCGTATATAAAACAAACAAAAAAGCTAATGCTAGAAAAATCCAATGCGGAGTACAACGAATCCGCATAGAAAATCTGTGAGAGCGCGTCTACAGTAGATACATTTCCTCTCAGACGCCTCTCAGGGCTGCTGTGTGTTGGGAGTGAACAGTAGAGTGGCTCGACTCAGTGTAATTAGCTTTTTGTTTGTGATTTGGTAGTAGTTTTGAATACTTAGGTGCCTATAACGAGGCTAGTCTAGATATGTTTATATGTTAGAGGAAATAACATGAACGTGAAGTAAATTGGCGTAGACCGGTGGTAGGAAGACCGTCGAGGTTGGTACCACAGCCCTGGCTATTTCTGCCACCAAGCAGCAGTGTGTAAGCGCTGTTTGGTTACGGTTTGAAGGACATTGAAGCCAGTGAAATTACTGGGCATGATGAGACTTAACATCTTATGTCTCCAGATGAGGAGTGCAGGTCAACGTCATACAGTGATTTGTAAATTAAAAGTTCTTTATGGTGTTACTTCTGTTTATGGGTTGGCGTGTCGCTTACCATCAGGCTAATGAAAAAATAAAAAAAAAATTGTCCATCGTCGTGTTTATCGACAGTGCAAAAACGTAACATGCTTCCAAAATCTGAATTTTTAGTACTGTAAGTACAAGTGCATTCAATATAAAACGAGCAGTCATAAGTCTACGTGTAAATGATTCAAAAATCTCCCTCAGTATACCTTCCTACATTGCTACCACCTGGCAGCAGATAGAACTGGGTGCCGTCATTTGAGACAATGCGAAGCCTTTGGAGGACGATGCTGCGACGGCGCTTGAAGAGTAGCCCACAGTACGCAGATTTTTTACACTTGCACGCATCTCATGGCCTATTGTCTAAGCACGATCAGAAGTAATGAGTTTTGGAAAGTTTTTTTTTATTTCATCGGCGGTAAATGAGCTAGTGGGTCACCTGATGGTAAGTGATCTCCACCGCCCATGTACGCCCACAATTCCTTAAGGATCATAGGCGCGTTGCCGACCTTAAAGGAAAGGGATAATTATGGGATTAGGAAGGGGAGCGGGATTTGGGCCTCCGGATATCTCACTCACCGTACGAAACGCAGCAGCAAGCTGCTACTTTACGTCGGCTTCCTATGAGACAGTGGTAACGAGCCGGACGAGCCGACCTATTAATGCTGTAGACAAAACTGTCTACAGCATGGCTCTACCACTCAAAAAAAGTTAAAATTATTCTATTTGTGGACTGGTCTACTCGGACTGTTATTTCTTTGATCAAACTCTTTTATTATCGACTTAATTCGTCATGCTTACGTAGGTCATGTAATCAACTCCGTAGATATCACTTTGATTACTTTTTAAAATAAATTGAGCTTCAAATATTTATCATACTAATATTACGAGTATAAATGTGAATGTAAGTTTGTTTGTTACGCTTTCACGCGAAAACTACTTAACTGATCATCATGAAACTTTGTACACATATTCTTGGAGGCATAAGAAGTAACATAGGATACTTTTTATGAAAAGAAAACTATTTGTTTGTCACGCCTAAATCACTGAAGCGATTTTGATGAATTATGATGTAGAGATAGATGGGACTCTGGAGACGGTTATAGGCTACGTTTTATTTCGGAAAAGTCTATTCATGCGGGCGGAGCCGCGAGCAAAAGCTAGTATTTCATAATTACATACGATGATGATAGATAGATATAAAAAATAGAAACGCGTAGCTTCACACATGGTGCCAACGTCGTGTCAGTCACTTTAAAATTTAATTAGGCGGCGTTCTCACAGTCGGTTTCGCGCGTTAATCTCGTAAAGGCTCAGGACACACGTCGGACGCTCACAAAGCAATTTTTAATTGCGCTTCAGGCTGAAATGCGACTTGTCTTTGACGGTTACGATTGATTAAAAAGAAAATGCCGGTCCTTCGTAATGAGGAATGCCCGGATTAGTACATCCAACCCTTTTTAAATAGTTGATGATGTTTTATTATTCACACACGTGCTTTTGTGTTTTGTCACGTTCTAAAATTGTATCGTTTGGATTAATAAGTACTACGTTTAAAGTAAGCGCTATGGCACTCGGTTTTATGGTTCCATTGGGTATGGAAGAAGGAAGCCAATAGAATCCCATTACTAACCTTACGTTATTTGTCTTGCACTTAGATGACTCTATCTTTCGAACTATAGTTAGTGTGAAGAAGCAATTAGGCAGGCCGGCATAATTTTGCCGACCTACGATAGTCACATCGTCTGTCGTTAGTCGACAGTATTCTTGGATTGCGCAGCATTTAACATCAGGTGTAGCGTAGTCACTTTGCCGTGCCAGTATAAAAAAAAAAGCCAGCTGAAGTTATCACAGAAGTAAAATAAAGGATCTTCTATTTGCCTAAAAAGTTAGAATAAGATAATAATAATAATACTAGCCGTGTATTTTACAAGACACACACGTAACTTGAAAAGTCAGAGGCGAATGCTGGTTTCGAATTAATAGAGAATAGTAAATAAACCAAAACTAAACCCACTGAGTTTGATTTGCTGGATCTTCTCAATGCTATGACGCGCTGTGTAGAATCGAATGGTAAAAATTCTGAAAATACGAAAATTCGAAGTAACAATGTGAGAAGTAGTAGTGACGTATTTTTGGCTGCTTATTCTTTTTTTGCGCAAAAACAATGTGCTAGAATTAGTATTAACCGATCAACACCGCTTCAGTGTAGCCACTCGAGCAAACTTACAGTACGCGGAATCTCTTACAAGGTAGTAGGTCCCTCGAGAGGCCGTCTGGGTTGGTACCAGTACTAACCAGTACTTTGTCTAATTCTGCCGCTAAGTAACAGTGTGTAAGCACTGTTGTGTTCCGGTTTAACTTAACATCTTATGTCTCGGGGTAACGAGCGTAGTCTAATGCCATGCATTGGTTTTTAATTCAAGATTCTGTGTGGGGTTGCTTCTGTTTATGGGCAGGCGCGATGCTTACCATCAGACGAGTATCGAGTACCTGCTGGTATCGACACCTAAGGAAATAAAATAAACAGCCTTTCCTAATCCCCTTTTTTAACTTTCCTTTTCCAAAATTTCTGGTTTTGTGGGTGTTGATGACTCATGAATGTAGAAGAGATCACTTAAGATCAGGTGAGCCAATAACTCATTTGCTGTACTATTAAAAAAAACTTTTGGGTTAGGTTATACCGACCAGGTAGTGCCGTGCCCGGTGTCGAAATAGGCTTAATTAGGAGTCAAAAATAGCAAACACTCTTTAGTAACACAACACAATTTATTAAGTGGTAGAGCCACGCTGTAGATACTTTTGTCTACAGCATGTATGGGCCGACTCGTCCGGGTCATTGCCACTGTCTCACATAAAACCGGCGTAAAGTAGCAGCTTGCTGCTGCGTTTTGTACGGTGAGTGAGATATCCGGAGGCCCAACCCCCTCCCCTTCCCAATTCCTTAATTATCCCTTTCTTTTAAGATAGGCAACGCACCCATGACTCTTTTGGTATTGTGGGCGTACATGGGCGGTGGAGATCACTGGTAAGTGATGGTTGATGGTAATAAGGTAACCCACTTGCTCCTTTGCCGGTCTATGCCATAAAAAAACTCTCCCCTTTTTTTCGGTAAGACCTATTATTAGCAATTAAATACAAAGTACGTTGCCATAGGTTTATATTGCAGTAATTCGCTCAGCAACAACATGTAGGTCAAGATCCACGCTTTGAACTAAAAGTGTTGTTTTAAACGTAATTAGTGTGGAGTTAACTGCATACTCTGTGAAAAGGTAACATGTTACCAATATAACTTGACACTTGTTAGCTGCCCTGATTGACGTGCGCGCAGTTCTACACCATCTGGAAATGTAATTTTTAACTCCCTGCAGCCGTGTTAAGCTAGATTGTTTTAATGAGATTGAATATGCGTTTTGATTTCGAGTTACATGTTGGGTCATGTCTAGATTCGTTTGCAGACTAGTTTGTTCTAATTACGGCCACTACAATGTGAACTCACCCTAAACTTCGGGAAGGTTTTTTTATGGTATAGGCCGGCAAACGAGCAAGTGGGTCACCTGATGGTAAGTGATCTCCACCGCCCATGTATGCCCACAATACCAAAAGAATCACGGGTGCGTTGCCGACCTTAAAGGAATGGGATAATAAAGGGAATTGGGAAGAGGAGGGAATTTGAGCCTCCGAATATCTCACTCACCGTACGAAACGCAGCAGCAATCTGCTACTTTACGCCGGTTTTCTGTGAGACAGTGGTAAGGCCCCAACGAGCCGGCCCATTCATGCTGTAGACAAAACTATCTACAGCGTGGCTCTACCACTCGAAATTCTTATAAAGCACTCAATATATGCTGAAAAATCTTCCATAGTGACTCGTTCCCTCGAGTCACGTCTACGTCCGTCAGACAATGTAAATCCAATAACTTCAGATCGGTATCATTCTACCGACCATCTAGACACGCAATGTCTCGCCACGGTCACCATTGTATTTAAACTGCATTGTACTTACCACACAGATGCAGTCACTTTGCCGAGCTGGGATAAAAAAAACTGGATATGTGGCTGCTAATCCCAGCTCACTTCCGCTAGAATGAGCTACTATGGGGAGTTTTCCCCATGTCTAGAGTGGTTGCTATCGAATACAGGATATATACTAAATATTTATGTATGGACTGCCTCGGTGGCGCAGTTGTAATGTGAACGCGTTACGATTGAGGCCAACGCTGAGGTCTCGGGTTCGATCCCCGGGTCGGGTAGTGGTATTGGGGTTTTCTATTACGAAATACCACAGTATCAGCCCGGAGTCTGGAATTTGTGCCCGGTATGGCGATAGGCTCGCCCCCTATCACATTATGGGACGGAGATGCGCTCGGCGAAATGTGGGTGTACTGATTACACCTCTGCCTACCTCTTAGGGGACTACAGGCATGAGTGCGTATGTATGTATGTATATGTTTATGTATCAGATGCCTTTCTTACTACAGGATATAGTGTTATATATTACGTTACCATCGCCTTTAAGATGCATAGCGAAGGAAAAGTTACCTGCAAGTCAGTAAGGAGGTCAGAGATCGTCTCTCCAGCTCCGGGTTATCCAATGTTGGTGGGATATTCCAATAATCTTGTCCCTCTCCGCTGCCTCTTTCGTAATCTTATACCACATAAACTAAATTAGATTTTTAAACAACATAGAAGTTATAAATAAATTTAAATAATTCGGTAATTCTAGTAAGATAGTAGCACCAAAAGCCGCCCCTACCAAAAATTTCAAATTCAGCTTATTCAAAACTTGAAATTTAATAATGCCAACAAAGAAGCAAGTTTGCATGTTTGTCTTCTCGGCGGATTGTTTTAATCCGAAAGCGACATCTGGTACACTGCATCTCTTAACTTGGACATAGCGGTCTCTCGACTTTATAATTTCACTTCCTACTCTGTTGTTTTGTTTATTATTTAGACACTTTTTAGAATATATTTCGTTGTAACTTGAGAAAATTATTTTAGCTGTTCATAATTTTCAATAAACATTTTATTAATTGAATTTCTTAACGTTGTTCCTGCAATTGTATTCAATCATTTATTTATTTATTTATAGAAATAACTAAATCGATTTACAAATTACTAACTGTACTACAAGATCGCGATGCGTGGAGATGATTCGCCAACTCTGGTAGATGGGCTCCCCAAAATTGTCGCAAAAAAACCGACCATTGACAGCGGACGAAAGGGTAAAGAGGTGTCACTCGGCTTTAAACAACGATCATTTGCTCCCTTAGGGTTTCATCACGTTCCATTAACCACTTACGTTTCACATCCAACCCTCGAGTATAAAGCTCTCGCGACTCCACTCCGACCGACCGGTGAAGGCAAGTCACGTGTGAGGAACCTTCTCCTCATCATTGTTCACTCCGGCCGGCTGGTTAAGGCAAGCCAGAGATGAAGAACAGCACCCTCCCCCGGGAGCACTTGGGTACGTAGGGTCGCTACTCCGCAACAGCTCGCCACATGCTGCCCTACAGGTTTACTATGATAATACAATTCATACATACATACGCACTCACACCTATAATCCCCGAAGGGGTAGGCAGAGATGTAACCAGTACACCCACAATTCACCGAGCGTATCTCCGTCCTACGATGTGATAGGGGGCGAGCCTATCGCCACACCGGGCACAAATTCCAGATTCAGGGCTGATACTGAGCATTTCATAATAGAAAAACCCAATACCACCCGGGGATCGAACCCGAGACCTCAGCGTTAGCCTCAATTGTAACGCGTACGCATTACAACTGCGCCACCGAGGCAGTCAAACAATACTATACAATTTATTTATTATATTATATCTGCTCTTTTTACACTCACCCTATCCCCGACATAAAACTTCTTAGATTTAATTATGTTAGAAACAGTACTGCGAAAAGCAGAGTTTAAGCAAATTACTCAAATGAGCCAACTAGCGTAATGTAGATAGAACCACAGATTAAAATATAAGATAAAATTTAATTACACTCGATTTTAACCTTAACATTGTTCTTTTAGCGAAACTTAGCCATTCATTACTGCTAATCAGATGGCTGAACTTTCTTTTATGTTTCTTTCATTTCGTACGGTATATTTGACTGGTGCTTTGGAATTTAATTTAATATTAAATTGTATTCTGTTAATTTTAATATTGTGGAAGATGGCGACTGCTTCGGTGGCGCAGTTGTAATGCGCACGTGTTACGATTGAGGCCAACGCTGAGGTCTCGGGTTCGATCCCCGTGTCGGGTAAAGTGGTATTGGGTTTTTCTATTTTCGAAATGCTCAGTATCACACTAGTTACACCTCTGCCTACCCCTTCGGGGATTACAGGCGTGAGTGCGTATGCATTATGTGGGGTGACCCGCCGTCTGACCCCCATAACCCGTAACGGAAACCAAATTCCGCTATAAGTATTTTTGCTAATTTCCATAATTGACCAAAACTTATGTTAATATATAATAACTTCCAGATATAACATTAAACGTCCATCAACGTTCAACCTCCCCCATCCCCTTGGAACTTAAGATTATCCCATGATAATGAAACGCAGTAGCACTCGGTTTTCTTTACTATAATGGTTAGTTTTGCCGCCTTAATGGTCCATAAACATCACCGCAAATAGACTAGGAAGAAAGCAACTTCTGGGCAATAATCTTGCGCTATTATATGGGATCAGGGGATAATTGGACAATGCTGGATATGACTTTAAGCGTGGATGAGTGAAGGAAAAAGACCTAGATCATTCCGACAGATGGCGTTATGTTTGATAATCAACTTTTCGGTATTTTTTATAGAATAGGCTGGCAAACGAACAAGTGCGTCATCTGATGGTAAGTGATCTCCATCGCCCATGTAATGGATTTATAGAATTGGAACGAGGACCTGGGTCTCCGGATATCTCACATTATCCTAGGAAATGCAATAGCGAGCTGCTAATTCACATCGATTTCGGACAGTGGTGATAACCTGGTCGAGCCGGCCCATTCATGCTGTAGACAAAAGAGCCTACAGTGTGGCCTTACGATTCAAAATAAATAAACTACCTATGTATAATGATAATTATGCATATATTTAAGTTTTTTGTAACTAATTTACAATAGCATATGATTGATTCATAAAAAGATCTTGGAGAGGTTATTGTTGGGATACACCGGGAAGATACAATACTTTATGAATAATTATTTGCATATCACAATTTCACTTTTACTGAAAACTAAAAAGTAATGATATACCAATGCGAAACAACCTTTTTTTTTTATCCTGGCTCGGCAAAGTGACTACGCTACACCTGATGGTAAGTATAGCGCAATCCATGAATACTGTCGACCAACGATAGACACTGAATCTATTGCAGATCGGCAGAATTATGCCGGCCTGCTTAGTTGCTTCTTCACACTCCGTTTAAAGGATCCCAAGTTATAGGAAGGAGGAAACACGTGCGCCGGCAAGCTATTCCACAGCTTTATGGTCCGACAGAAATACGATTTTGCGAACCTCTTGGTCCGAGCCGAGATGGAAGAGACCACGAAGCTATGGTTTCGCAAGCCAGCACGCGTGGTTCTGTTAAGGAAAGGTGAGGAAGGAATAAGGTCAAACAATTCTTCAGAGCATTCACCGTGATACAGACGATAAAAGACGGAAAGCGAGGCAATGTCCCTACGCAGCTGTAGCGGCTGTAAATTTTTTAATTTTTTAAACCTGTTTCTGCATAAAAACAATAAAAATCAAAATAAATAAAAAAGGAATCTAAAATATACAAGTGGATAGCTTTATTCTTTTTTTTTATTTTAAAAAAAGACGACAGCCTCCGGGGCGCAGTAGGCTAGTAGCCGGCTGTGAAGCGAGAGGCTGTCGGTTCAATTCCGGCACTAAGTCTAATGTTTGTGTAATCCACAATCCAGGTCTGGGTGTTGTGGGACCACTAGTCCCTCGTAGTTATACAGGTTAACCTAGTGTGGGTTCAGGACTATGTGTGTGACTGTTGGATGTATTAATTTATTTTTAGTACATTTTCAAATAAGGATATCCGAGTACCTACAACTAGATTCGAATAAAAAATAATTAAATAATAATATTAGTCAGAATTATTCGTGTAGTCACATCCAGCATGCATATATCAGAGGTTAAGCCCATAAACTAAGTTTAGTCGAGTAATCCCACAAATTTCACGGCTGTTTGATTACTGGCCGCCTCTCGTTATCCCATCGGCATACAAAATTACACATTTTAGTCTAACTTCACCTTACTCTAGCTTGTGACTGTTTAGTTTTGAATAACTAATCACGAGCGGTTTATACAACTAGGCGAATGGCGTAGGGCCAAAGTATAACTTTGTAGTTTATGCAGGTCATGAGTGACTGAAGGGTACGTAGAAATCATATGCTGAATTTATTATGATATAAACACTATACCTACTTTTTCTTTCTACCTGGCGGTATCTCGGCTAATACCATGGTCCGCCTTATTATTTTTTTTTTAGAATTGGTGGCAAACGATCGTGATCACCGTCCATGTACGCCCACAATACCAAAAGGATCATGGGCGCGTTGACGACCTTAAAGGAAAGGGATGATTAAGGGATTGGGAAGGGGAGGGAGATTTGGACCTCCGTATATTGGATTTTTGTATGTAACAAATAAACTTAAAACTACTGAACCGATTACAAAGATTCTTTTGTCGTTGAAAAGCTACATTATCACTGAGTAACATAGGGTACTTTTTATCCCGGAAAAGGCCGTTCATGCGAGCCATGGCTAGTCCATTATAAAGCCATTATCCTTCCTAGTTACCTATATTAACTACACCTTAAATAATAACTGCTAACACTTGGCTTATCACGGGATTGACTGCGGGCGTGGCTTACTGACTAATTAGAATATTATGGAAACGGCCCGCTCTCAACTGTGATATCGGATTAGCAAGCATCACTACGAACTGCGCCTAAAGTTGAATAAACACTACTTGGTTTGAGGAAAAAGTCAGGGTGTAGTAGAAGCTACGCGATAGGTGAAAGACATACATACATACTCACTCACGCCTGTAATCCCTGAAGGGGTAGGCAGAGATGTAACCAGTACACCCACATTTCGCCGAGCGTATTTCCGTCCCTTACGTAATAGGGGCGAGCCTATCGCCATACCGGACACAAATTCCATACTCCGGGCTGATAGTGAGCTTTTCGTAATAGAAAAACCCAATATCACTTTTACTTGACCTGGGATCGAACCCGAGACCTCGGCGTCGGCCACAGTCGTAACGCGTACGCATTACAACTGCGCCACCGACGCAGTCGAGGTGAAAGAAGCTATCCAATAAGTGTAAATTTTCAAGTAACAAATGCAACGGTCGTGCTTTGCTTGATAAAATTTGTCTAGCAATGAGACAAAGAATCACATAAACATACATAAACTGATGCATGTATCCTTAAAATGCTGATGCGCAAATATTGCACCCACTGAATTTCCAACCCGTGATATGATAGGTAGTGAGCCTGTGGATATATCATGCACCCTGTGCTCGCTAACTTTTTTATAGCGAAGGCCGGCAAACGAGAAAGTGGGTCACCTCATGGTAAATTATTTTCACCGCTTAGAACATCCATTAAGAATCATGGACCGTTGTCGACCTTAAAGGAAAGTGATGATTAAGAGGTTGGGAGGGATGAGGGGATTTGGGCCTCCGGATATCTCACTCACCAACTCCTGTCTGATTTTCGAATCTCAACACTCAAACACAAATTGTGATTGCGCGAACTGGGATTTGAACCCAGGTCTTCAATAGTTTGCCAGCCTAAGTACTAAGGTGTTTCTAAATACAATGGTTGTTAATATAGTGTAGTTTATTAACAAATTACCCACCACGTATAACAAACATGCATAATGCATAACAAACCGTCTCCGTGGCGAAGTGGGCGATAGCGAGAGGCCGCGGGTTCGATTCGATATATATGTTTGTGAGATGCACAAATATATGTTTTCTCCACAGAAGGGTTGACGTCAACCAGGCGACTGGTCGTAAAAACTACAAGCCAAATCTGTTGTTTGCATTGTTGCGCCGTCACTGTGGGTGGGATACGGCAGGTGGAAGAACAAGAAAATGCATAACAAAACTCAGCATGCCTATCGCTTGCAGTGGAAGCTAACCGGAACGCTAATGGTCAATAAACTGGATCCGACCGTTCCACGGCAGCCGGGAATTGCACTCGTTGATCCCGGTTCTAATCCCGGGCCGGCCAACAGCGCAGTTAAGGCGGATAATGCGTCGGACGCCGAGTTATGATAGTTGTTTTGCTATGGACTGTGGAAGAGTTAGCATTGGTTTAGTTTCTTGGGCCCGTATGTGAAGTTATTTACTCTGAACTAATTTTTCGTTAAGTTTTCCTATAGTATGGTCATTTGGTTGCTAAATAAGGTATATGGATTCAACCGTATGGTATTGCTCGAGTTATTTCAAAGTTAAATTACGCAGAAGTCTAGATGGCGAGAATTGCTTATTTATTTAATTTATTGTTTATTTGTATCACTTTTTGATAAATAAATACACCCAATAGTCACACACATAGTTCTGACCCCACACTAGGTTAACCTGTGTCGTGGGAATCAGGAACTATGAACACCCAGACCCGAAACAAATATTTGTGAATCACACATACATTTGTCTCGGTGCGGGAATCGAACCCACCGCCTCTCGCTTCGCAGCCGGCTACTCGCCCGCTACGCGAAGAATTTCCAGTAAGTATTGTAAAAATAAATCTATATAAATTATTAACCCCTTACAAGATCAGCTGGGATCTTAATCTTATCTATATTATTTATTTGATTTACTTGCAATAGTACGGATTCCCTTCAGCTACACTAATTAAAGAACATTTAATTTGTAAATATAAATCACTCATCTATTAATATCAAAAGCTAATTAATTAATTTAGATATACACGAGACAATAATTAAAATAATTCTCATTATCAATCCCAATACACCTCGTGCAAGAAAGCACGAGGTGTATATGAGTATTTCTTCATAATATCTGGTTCATTTGTCAGCCGCATGGGTGCCAAGCGTGCACCCAGTGTTAATAACCAGCTTCCATGGCACCCGGCCAGGGTTTAGGTGATTTGGCGCGAGGTGCAAACTTCTGCGGGTGTGATCTGGATGGCAGATGTTTGCAGATTTGGTGGATTAAGGGATCTTTATACATCAGGAGACTTGCTCGATTACCATGATTACTTTTAAATAAAATCTAGTCATGAGTGAGAGTCGTGTATCGAGGGCATTGTGCCCACTCTTTTTTTACATACATACATACGCACTGACGCCTGTAATCCCCGAAGGGGTAGGCAGAGGTGTAACCAGTACACCCACATTTAGCCGAGCGTATCTCCGTCGCATCATGTGATGATACCTATCGCCATACCCGGCACAATTCCAGACTCCGCTGATACTTAGCATTTCGCAATAGTAAAATTCAATATCACTGTTACCCTACTCGGGAATCCAACCCAAGACCTCAGCGTCAAGCTCAGTCGTAACGCATACACATTACAACTGCGCCACCGAGGCGGTCCTGAAATGCAAATGTAAAGGAACCTTTTAAAATAAAGAGTACTGCATATATAATCTAACACCGCCCAATCTCACACCTTGAGCCACTCGTTTAGATTGTGCACAAACGCTGCGGTACATAGATCGGCCCAACAAATGGCCTACCGAAGAAGTACCATCTAATTTCAATTTAAGGCTTTGCACTACTCGTAATTGATTTCATGACGCTATTTTCGGTGGCTCTTTGTTTGTATATCATGAAATACTTGACGTATTCAGACATCAGTTTTGATAAACTGATTTCAGTTGTTTTTTGTAATCTGATTTAATTTTTGGTATAGGTAGCTGCGATAGCTCAGCGGGGAGTGGTACGGGCTGTCGAGACGAAAGTCGCACGTTCGCAACCAGCCTAAAGAGCATACACCTCTGACTTTTCTAAGTTACGTGTGTATTAATTGTCAATTATCACTGAGCTTTAACGGTGAAGGCAACATCGTGAGGAAACCTGCATAACTGAGAAGTTCTCCATAATAATTTCGAAGGTATGTGAAGTCTGCCAACTCGCATTAGGCCAGCGTGGTTGGACTAAGGCGTAATCCCTTTCATTCAGTAGAGGAGGCCCGTGCCCAGCAGGGGGACGTGTATAATACAGGGCTAGTATTAAAAATAGGTAGCTTTAATTTTACAGGGATTAAGACCTAACCCCTTATTTGTAGACGAGGCCCGAGTCTCTGTGAAACAGTTTAATAAAGGGCTGATATTATTGTTATCAATACATTTTAGACAAGTCAGAGTGTTAGAGCCACGCTGTAGACTGTTTTGTCTTCAAGGGCATCGATAAATTGCCACTGCGCTGGCAAAGATGCACCGATAGCATGGGTGGTTACTTTGATTAATAGACGTAGAAAAGATGGTATAAAAAACTTTTTTCGGACAGAACGACAATTTCATAGGTAAATATTATTTACAGAAGAATTGAGAAGTCGCTTAAAAGTTATAAAACCAATTCATATTCCATTTCACCATCTTCTATTATAGACAAGACTCAAATATTATTTGAACAATTAACGAGTTTAATTACATTACCACTCTAAGAAAACTTTATTTATATAAAGTGAAGTAAGTAAATTCAGTATTCCCAACAGAACCGCCGAGTGGCAAAAAACCGAGCACTGATAGAGCGCGCAAACTACCCATATTAAAGGGGTTGATCTTAGTTAAGCACTCACCACAGTAACTTGAGATTTTTATCAAATTAAAGAAAATGTTTGGTATGAGAGTAGTGTCAAATTATTATTTAATTGTAGGGCTTATACGCAGTCATGTCTATACTCCCTAAAGGGGTAGGCAAAGGTGTAAGTAGTACACCTACATTTCACCGAGGTTATTTCCATCCCATGATGTAATGAAGGCTAGCCTATCGCCATATCAGGCACATATTACAATAGAAAAACCTATTATCACTTTACTCGACCCAAGGCTCGAACACGAGACCTCAGCACAGCAGTCGTACCGTGTACGCATTACAACCGCGCCTCCGAGGCAGTCGGCGCAATACGAGTATAAACTACCTACTACTTTCATTTTATTTTAGACCACCAAATTTGAGTCACGTAGCACATAAGTTTAAATCTCCAGGTGCGACAAAAACTTGAATATACATATTCATATAATCATCCCCCAAACGAGGGATAAAGTTTGGAAAAGGGGTGGAGGGGTGAAAATGTCTACGCCATTAAATGTAGACTAGAAAAGAAAGAGTTTTAATTTAAGTGTTTTGTTGAAAGGTTTTTCGAATTTACGAAAGGATAATTTTAATGTTGACTGCCTCCGTGGCGCAGCGAGCGAGTAGCCGGTTGCGAAGCGTGAGGCCGTGGGTTCGATTTCCTCACCTAGACAAATGTTTGTCTGATTCACAAATATTTGTCTCGGGTCTGGGTGTTGTGGGACCGCAAGTCCCTCATAGTTCTTGATACCCCCGATACTGGTTTACCTAGTGTGGGGTCAGGACTATGTGTGTGACTGTTGGGTGTATTTATTATTTTATGTTCGACAACGGCTCTACGATTCTTCTGGTATTGCGGGAGTTGGAGATCATATACCACCAATCTCAATAAAATAACGTTTAGCAAAACTTAGACACCGACTTCAAAATAAAACAGTGAAAAGTCAAAAATACCAAATTATATCTATTCTATTTACTTTAGAGTCGGTGCCTGTGTCGCTACCGGTCAAATACCTCGCCCTTTTTTGAAGTCGGTTAAAAGCCGTTCTAGCTAGCTTAATATTTAGGAATTTGTAAAACTGCAATAAAACCGTATTTATTCCGTAACTGATAATAGCATAAAAATCGCATAATAATATAATATTTTAGCGCAGCGATATTTAAATATTTATCAGCCAGTTATGTATATTAAAAATTTACTTGTCTCCCTAGCTTCTACTAAAAATACTTTGTGACCAAAAATCATCCCCATACCTTAAAAGCACATTACACAGTTTACGACTCTTCATTATGAAAACTTCACATATTTGAAGGTTTAGAAGCCTCATCAAGAGCTTAACTGTTTGACCAGCTCAGGGAACGCTTTATGTCACCACAACAACTTAACACTCTCTTCGACGGACATTTAAAATGATCTACGTAATAAGGTTTATTTGGCCGATAAATTCAAGCGCAGCCTCATGTGCGGACTATCCTAGGCCGGTAGCTTAAACTTTTAATGGCAGTTCACGTCGAACAAAATAGTCTTGAACTACATAAAAGTAGTTTATTACGATTTTTCAGCGGACTACGAGCTAGCGTCTGTGAGACAATGTTTAAGGGCTTTGATAGTTGGAAATTGGTTCTTGGTTGAAAAGCGATCGAAGTTTTAGCTTTAGGTTTTTCAAAACAAATAAAAAGTTTTAAAAGAAGAAAAAAATATATTTTAAACAATAAATAAAAATTAATTAATATTAATAAACAAAAAATAAATTTTTTCAATTTTTTAAAAGGACGAAGCCTTTTCGGACCAGAAATAATAGCTGAAAAATTAAGCATTCAAAAAAATTAATAAAAACTTTCATATTTGGGTCTCGATACTTGAGGAACTAAATTATTTCTTACTTCATCGGCTTTTTTCAGGATTTCAGGTGGTGTGGATTCGTCGCTCGAACTTTCTGGAGTTTCCGGTATTATTTCCGACTCTATATTCATTTTTAAACTAATTTTAATTTAATTACAATTTTATTTATTAAATTAAACTGTCAGACGCGTCAACCTCAATTCAGTTTTAATATGTCGATTGTGTTTTTTTTTGTTATTATTTTTTTAATTTTAGCAATTTTATCTAAATTTGCGTGTGCCAAGAATAATTTACGTGCGACAAGTAAACTTGTCGCACTCAAATAACAGTTTTATTTATGAAAAAACTCACGCGTAATTTTAAAATGGGCAAACGGTTCTTTTTCAAACGTAACAGCGAGCGTCAAGATGCTACTTTTCCCGCATGAGTAATACAAAATATATTATACTCTAAAAAAAAACTTAACAATTCTGGACTATTGCATAATAATAATATTGTAAAATTATTAGTTGCCCAGTGTATTTTGATGATGCTGTATATGTTATTTATACATTAGTTGATATGATTTCTATACTTACATATAATTTTCTTTATTTTGTACTGACTAAGCGCTATTTTATTTGCCTACATGATTAATAAAAGTATTTCATTCCATTTCATATCCATCACAATAGATAGAATAATTATAGCTTCATTAACCTAGTTGCAGCATACTTCGGCTGAGAAACTGGCGCGCGTTCGGGTTCAAATTCAAGCCCAGGTGATCACTATATAACACGCTTTTATTTTGTTATAGTTTTCGATTTGAAAAATACACGTGACGGGCTCGGGATTTCAATCTGTACCCGATATGGTGAGACGCTACCTAACACATCATGGGATGGTAATGAGCTCAGCGAACCGTGGGTGTACTAATTACAACTTTGCCTACCCTTTCGAGGATAAGAACGTAGATTTTTTAAATAAATAAATATAGACTTCTATCGCGGATTCTCCCCACTTTAACCCACAATTTAAACAAACAAATGTCTTTCTAGATTGCATCGAGCAAATGCACTTGTTACATATCCGATGATTACATCAACGAGCGCATTCATTAACACCGACATTAAAAATTACACCCTGTATTTCTAACCCTATAAAAAGGAATTAGAGCTCGAAATGCCGCTGTGATATAAGTAGTTAAGACATTATACTACGGTGATATTATTTATACATAGCGTCATCTGTCGCTATCAATAAAAGTCTCCATGTCTGACTGTTTGTTTTTGGTCAATCCATTGACGGAGTTATGCGCACGCGCATTAGTAGCTCGTCTGTATGTTGTTTGTCATATTAAAGCGGCGAGTAGTTTGTTATGAAAATTAATGGGAAAATTAAATTTTTAAAGTACATACGCACTCACGCCTGTAATCCCCGAAGGGGTAGGTAGAGGTGTAACCAGTACACCCATATTTCGCCGAGCGTATCTCCGTCCCACAATGATAGGGGGCGAGCCTATCGCCATACCGGGTCCAAATTCCAGACTCCGGGCTGATACTAAGCATTTCGTAGTAGAAAAACCCAATACCACTTTACCCGACCCGGGGATCGAACTCGAGACCTCAGCGCTAGTCTCAATCGTAACGCGTACGCATTACAACTGCTTCACCGAGGCAGTCAGCATATGTTTACAAAATATGGTCAAAATATGTTTTATTAGCTTATGCCCACACGCCGCGGTGGAGATCACTTACCATCAGGTGGCCCACTCGGTTTCCGGTCTATGCTATAAAAGAAAAGTAATAAAATCCAATATATCAAGAACATTTGAACACATTCAAACTTACCTCATATCTATGATAACTCTATCATTTGTATCTATAATACATTTTTTCTTACCTGTCCTGTATAGGTCATTGACTACAGACAACAAATATAAAACATGTATTAAGATATATAAAAAATAAAAATGGAAATACAACAATGGTAACAAAGCTATTACAAATCGAGGGATGCGTTCCGGATGCTGTTGGCGCTGTCGTGATACTGCAGTACATCAGGCATGTCTTCGCACGCAATGATGACTTTTATGCGATAATGCCCAAAAAAGCAGTTAGTTGGTTAGTTTTATCCACCGCCCATGAACGCTCTCAATAACATAAGAATCATGGGCGTGTTGCCGACATTAAAGGATTGGGACGGGGTGGGGATTTGGGCCTCCGGATATCTCACTCACCATACGAAATGCAGCAGCCAGCCGCTACTGTACGTCGGTTTTCTGTGAGACAGTGGTAACAACCAAGCCGAGCTTAGCCGGCCCATTCATCCTGCATTCATTGTCTAAAGCGAGGCTCTATCATTCAATAAATAATTTGCTCACCTTATGCAATAAAAAAGGTATTAAAGTACATACGCACTCACGCCTGTAATCCCCGAAGGGGTAGGTAACCAGTACACCCATATTTCGCCGAGCGTATCTCCGTCCCACAATGATAGGGGGCGAGCCTATCGCCATACCGGGCACAAATTCCAGACTCCGGGCTGATACGTAATAGAAAGACCCAATACCACTTTACCCGACCCGAGGATCGAACCCGAGACCTCAGCGTTGGCCTCAATCGTAACGCGTACGCATTACCACTGCGACACCGAGGCAGGTATTAAAGTCATAAGTAAATAAAGTTAAATGTTTGTTTACAACATAACACAGGTAAATAAAAACGAACTATACAAGCACATATTTCTCAGACAAATCTTATCAGAACAGATAGTTAATCTGTGAAACAACTGCATTATCACAATGAATATAATTGTTAGATGGAGGTAATAAAAGTTATCTTTAACATGGTAGAGTTGTGTGCTTATCTTAGTACATAGTCATATATGGAGTTATCAAGAACAACAGAGTTTGAGGCTCGGAAAACGGCGTTTGAGCACAAGCGATTGAGTTATTAAGACATTCAAGTGCCCGTGAATTTATTGTCATTACTTAAGTACAATAGTTTTTGATTTAAAACAATCAATTGAATAACAAACAACAATTATAAGAGAAATATGAGTGGTAGAGCCACGCTGTAGACAATTTTGTCTACAGCATGAATGGGCCGGCTCGTCCGGGTCGTTACCACTGTCTCACAGAAAACCGACGTAAAGTAGCAGCTTGCTGCTGCGTTTCGTACGGTGAGTGAGATATCCGGAGGCCCAAATCCCCCTCCCCTTCCCAATCCCTTAATTATCCCTTTCCTTTAAGGTCGGCAACGCGCCTATGACTCTTTTGGTGTTGTGGACGTACATGGGCGGTGGAGATCACTTACCATCAGTTGACCCACTTGCTCGGTTGCCGGCCTATGAATAAAAAAAGAAAACTGATATTGAACCGACTCATTGGTCTAGTGGGAGCGTTAACTACTGAGAAATCATGTCCTGGTTTCAAATTCTAGATCGGGCAATTGCAATTTATATTTGAGTTTTGTTGTCGGAAAAACACACATGGATTGCAATTTGTGCCCGTTGTGGCAGTATTGCCCTACCACATCAAAGGACGGAAATAAGTGTGGCTAATCATGGGCATACTAGATGCAGTAAGGTAGTTAAGTTTAAGTTTAGGTAACGTATGATGTTTCTTCGGGACTATTAGCGTAAGCGTAAGCGTATGTATGTGTCTGTGTAGAAGTATAACTGACTACAAAATATTTTAATCGTTAAAATTTAATTTATCCGTTGTAAAAAATAACGCAGCTAAAATAGCTTTTAGACAAGCATCTTTTTATTCGTTAAAATAACAATACATTAATGACAACTAACAATATAATGATTTTCCAACAACTAGTGTACCAAATCGCCCTATCTGTGGCCCTATACCTCTCTAAACCTATAACCTATGGACAACAATCTCGCAATCCGCCAACCCTGTGGCCACACGTAACGTCTATATTAATAGCGTCCGTAGGGTTAATATGTGATCATCAGTTACGAAGGGACGGGTACAAATGCTGCATCCTAAATTGCCCAGCGAGCCGATCCGTTATCGCTGTACGATTATCGGCTCTCGGTAATCAATAATTATCTGTGTGATACGTCAAATATATCTCGGACGTTCCGGTATCTTCACAGATAGAAGTGGGGTGTAGGGTTAAACGTTTATACTTTTGTTTGGCTTTTTTTTTTATTGCAAAAGCTGGCAAACGAGCCAGAGGGTCACCTGATGATAAGTTGTCACCACCGCACATGTACTCCCATAATGCTAGAAAACTCATGGGCGCGGTGATGACCATATAGGAAAGGGATTGGGAAGGGAAGGGGGATTTGAGCCTCCGGATATCTCACTCACCGTACGAAACGCAGCAGCAAGCTGCTACCTTACGCCAGTTTTCTGTGAGACAGTGGTAACGACCCGGACGAGCCGGCCTATTCATGCTGTAGACAAAAATGTCTACAGCTGGGCTCTACCACTCATATTCGCCTGAATGACTGGCATAATGGTAATCTTCACAACTTCCTAACACTTTAATGTCCTTCCCTAGAAGACTAATGTCACACTGCTGCTTTGTTGCGGAAACAGACAAAGCTGTGATACCTAAAAAATGGACTCTCGAGTACGTGAACCTACTGTAATTTATCTAATGACAGTCAGTCAGTTTCAAAATAAATAATGAACAGCCTCCGTGGCGCAGTGGACAAGTAGCCGGCTGCGAAGCGTGAGGCCGTGTGCTCGATTCCCACACCGAGACAAATGTTTGTGTGACCCACAAATATTTGTTTCGGGTTTGGGTGTTGTGGGACCGCAAGTCTCTCGTGGTTTCTTATAGCCACGATACAGGTTAACCTAGTGTGGGGCCAGGACTATGTGTGTGACTGTTGGGTGTATTTATTTATTTATTATAAAAAGCAACTATTTAGTGTTGGTATTTTCTTGGATATCCTCTAAGTGTGATATAGTAGAACTAACCAATAGGGTAGTTTCCTATATTGAATTTTATACATTATTTTATAAGCAACAGAAAATGATACGCAAAAGAAACCCTTTTATTAAAACACAATCAAAATTGGTTCAGAAATGTGCCCGCAGTTATGACTTTAAATGTTGGTATGAGGAAAAGTGGGTGCGTAGTAGGGATATCTCACTATCTCGCTTGCACGCGAGCACTATAATGAACATTTTACACAGTGACGTCAAAGGTTGCATCGTCTGTCATTTGACAATTACCCCTTCTACAGGATTTCAATGGCTTCTATCTTATTTAGTTTTGGTCCGATTAATAAAATTCTTTCTGCAATAGATTTTGAGTAACGTAACTTATTGATTTAAATAATGAAAAAAATCTAGTCAACTACCCTATTACTAAATGATATTATTCCTCATCTACTAGTGACTTTATATTAATCGATGAAGTATTAGTTATAATTATGTGCTAACCAGTTTTTTTAAACCGTCTTCAAAACATTTGTTTTAGATCTTTTCAATATTACAATAGTGAAGTAGAAAAGCCTAGTAGAATGAACCACTCTTTTCGCGACAGTACGTTCGAAATAATTGAATATTTTAGTAGGCGAAAAGTTTGTCGCTGCCGAATTTATTTTAATATTTAATACGGTTTTTAACGATTTAATTATCAGTGCTTGTTTAATTTTAATTTGAGAACGTACTCTACACGACAGAATAATTCACATATTTACGTAAAATATTTGGAAATCATTAATAATGTTGAATTGTTTTTTTTTTCATGATATGGGAGGTTTTATACTTGAGTAAACTTAATTTTTAAAAGAAAGAGGTCAAAACCTCCTCCCCTTCCCAATTCCTTAATTATCCCTTTCCTTTAAGGTCGGCAACGCACCCATGATTCTTTTGGTATTGTGGGCATACATGGGCGGTGGAGATCACTTACCATCACGTGACCCACTGGCTCGTTCATAAAAATAAATGTAAAACATTTTTGTGCATTTATCGAATATGTTAAGAAAGTGAATTAACTCATGTATTCAAAATTATGACAGATTATAAAACTTCTTTAACAAAAAATACAACTCAATATCCATCCAATATCCATCAATCCAAAAATAAAACCAAACAATAAATTTGAGTCGGTGCTATTGCAGTGTAATGGTCAATGATTACCACCGACTCAAAATTGTTGTGTAGGTTTATTTTAGCTTTTTATTACTTTTTTGACAGTTATTTTTTTAGTTTTTATTTCACTATTGTTTAGTGAAAGTATCATCAAAGTAGATGCATAAATCAGTACATAAAGTGTTTTAGACTTTCATCCCCGATTTAGAGGTGGAATTATTTCCTTAAGTTTAAAGGAGACCACCGCAGTAAACCCTATACATAAAATAAACATTCAAATCATATCATCAATCACTTGGTTTGTTATGCGTGAACATACTTAAAAGAAAAAAAAACATACATACAGTCGAAAAAAGAACCTTATTTTTTAAGTCGGTTAAAAAACCTAACTTAATGTATCGTTAGACAATATAAATATTAAGTATACCTCAACCTCACTTTTCAAATCATAATAAATCGCATGAAAATAGTCATTTTCACACTTTTATGACACATTCTATGTTCTTCACTCAATAGATAATTTGATATGATGCTCTCACGCCACGTTTGGTCAAACATTGGCGGTGGTCGGTGGAATGTTTGCCTATTTGCCCAACGCGCCGCGTTTCGCGTGTGGTCTGTGCAATTTAAATAAACACAGCTTTCAACTGTACATTTATTTAATTGTACAAAAGTTCCAAATACCTTTATTTAGTGTGTGTTTTAGCTTCGAATGTCGGCTGTTACTATTTTTACTTATAAAATTGTTCATTCGTTTTGCTAACAGATTAAGATTAGCCGTTTTTTTGGACTTCTGGAAGCCGAAATCTCATTTATTTATCATCTACTAACTTTTGCTCGCAGCTCCGTCCGCGTGAACAGGCTGTCCGGATTTAAAAGTAGCCTATAACCGGAATAAAATGTAGGCTATAACCGTCTCCAAAGTCCCATCTATCTCTGTAACAAAATTCATCAAAATCGGAGCAACATTTTAGGCGTGAAAACGTAACAAATAAACTCACTTTCGCATTTATAATATTAGGATTATTAGGATTACAGGTATCTATCTATCCAGAATCCAGATACATCAAGCGCAAATTATGTACAACTAACACGTTACCATCTGATTACGACATATACATACGCACTCACGCCCGTAATCCCCGAAGGGGTAGGCAAAGGTGTAACCAGTACACGCACATTACACCGAGCGTATCTCCGTCCTACGACGTGATAAGGGGCGAGCCTATCACCATACCGGGCACAAAAACTCCGGACTGATACTGAGCATTCCGTAATAGAAAAACCCAATACCACTTTACCCGACCCGTAATCGAACCCGAGACCTCAGCGTTAGCCTCAAACATAACACGTACGCATTACAACTGCGCCACCGAGGTAGTTATTACGACAACAATTTAATTATCTAAGCTTAATAACATTGTTTAAACAAAACCCATTTTATCCCAGTTTACTCCCTCTCTACCCCTATAAGATGGATATAGGCATGTAGAGACAGGAATATAAGAGTGGCAATTAATAGATATCGACGACCGCGTGGGCGATCCACGACGAAACTAGACGTTGTAGTCACTGTGGAGATGTAGGGTATTTTGTGACAGGTCTAAAGTCACGGTTAGAGATGTCACGGATCAGGTAAAAAGGATTTAATCTAGATCCAGCCATTAAGCAAATTGGTGAACGGTGCTAGAAAATAAGTTAAATTTTAGAGTCAATGCTGAAAAATTATAGATTAATATCCGTATTTTTGGCTTAATCTCGTACAATGATTCTGATGTTGATACTGAAGTATTAGATATAGTATAGAGTGGACTGATCTATTTAAATTATCATTGGTAGAGCCACGCTATATACACTTTTGTATAAAGCATGAATGGCCTAAGTTTATACCACTGTTTCACAGAACAACGACATTAGTGATAGCTTGCTGTTGAGTTTCTAATCCCCATTCCTTTCGTTAAAGGTTTGCAAAACATCCATGATCTGGTGGTGTAGGTGTTCATGGGTATCAGAGATAACATACCATCAGGTGACCCACTAATTCGTTTACCGGTATTTACTATGATAAGTACGCACTTTTATTTCAAAAATAGTAGGCGGAGTAGTGCAACTAGTTCAATTTATTTCGCCAAATTATAGTATACCACTAATAAAAATAACTTGTATATATACTCACGCTAGTATACCCGGAAGAGGTATGCAGAGGTGTAACCGGAACACCTACACTTCGCTGAGTTTGTTTCCGTCCCATGATGTGAGGGCGAGCGTATCGCCATACCGGGCACAATTCTAAACTCCGGCCGATACTGAGCATTTCGAAATAGATAAACCCAATATCACTTTTACACGACCCGGGAATCGAACCCGAGACATGAGCACAGCAGTCGTACCGCATACGCATTACAACTGCGCTACCTAGGCAGTCAAATATAACTTTTTCACACAATATCTTATGTTCAGAAATTCCCACGACATACATCCGACGTCAGTATCTCACGACCCCACAATTAGCTTTGTGCCGATACAAGGATCGATTTTAATCAATAATAATTTTATATGTTCACTTGTTTGTTTGTTTGTTCTTTCGTTGTAGCCTAGTGTTTAACGATTATCTTGATGGCAATATATCACATCCATGATAGAAGAAAATTGTTTAGGTATGTTGGAATAGCAATCAGTTAACAAATTTAAATACGAACAAAATTATTTATTTAGAATCTAAAATTTCTTTTTCTTTCACGAACTTTTGTTGGTTGATATTTAAGTATTTTGATTTGTCATTAGTTATTAATTAAATCAGGTATTTGTCTCTTGAATATTTAGGAAGTCATTTCAATTGCCATATATAATTTAAGAAAAAATCTACCCGGTTTTTTATACCCAGTAAAGTTTCGCTTATGTAGTTTTAGTTCAAAATTAGAGCCGCTTATAACCAGTCGGTCTCAATAATCAGTAGACGGTTAGCAAGGTCAGCAACCCTTGACGCAGTCAGTCTTTTAATAGGTGATAGCTTAGTGGTATTTCAACTGATTATCTCTGTGCTTCGGAGGGTATGTAAATTATTCCTTATTCCTTCCTCACCTTTCCTTAACAGAACCACGCGTGCTGGCTTGCGAAACCATAGCTTCGTGGTCTCTTCCATCTCGGCTCGGACCAAGAGGTTCGTAAAATCTTACTTCTGTCGGACCATAAAGCTGTGGAATAGCTTGCCGGCGCACGTGTTTCCTCCTTCCTATAACATGGGATCCTTTAAACGGAGTGTGAAGAAGCAACTAAGCAGGCCGGCATAATTCTGCCGATCTGCGATAGATTCAGTGTCTATCGTTGGTCAACAGTATTCATGGATTGCGCTACACTTACAATCAGGTGTAGCGTAGTCACTTTGCCAAGCCAGGATAAAAAAAACTCGGTCCCGACTATCAAATGACAGCTCACAGCATTCGTTAAGCCAAATCAGAGGCCTTCAGATGATATGAAAACTTTGACACTAGGTTGGCCACTAACCATTCGATGAATTTTAATACATACATATGTACCCACGATATTACTCCCCTAAAGGGTAGGCGGAAGTGTAACTAGTACCACTCACATTTCGCCGAGATTATTACCGTCCCATGACGTGATAGTGAAGTTAAGAAGGTTAAGAAGTAAAAAATTAATAAAACCCACTAGTTTGTTTTAAAAGGTACACAAAACAGAATGAAAGTACCGATTTGCCAATACAAGAGCAGTCGCGTGCGAAACGTAACTCGATAATTCGAAGTAAACTCCCATTTAATTAAGTTCATTAAGTACATGAGAGTTTGTTGTTTTTCAGCCAAAAACAAAGGTTGTACGGAAGGCGGCCGTATTGACAATCTTCTAAGTAATGCTTTGATACAACTTTGTTTTTACTTAGTTTTTAGTTTAAGTATTTTCGGCATTTTCACGCTCCTTAAACACGAAGACGATATACAGATGTTTAGCTAGTTCGCTTCACTTTACTAACTTTGGGGAAAATTATATTTTGTCTCGACAGTCCGCACAACTCCCCGCCGAGCTATTTCTGCTTTTTTTACAACTAGCCTTTGCTCGCGGCTCCGCCCGCGTGAAAGGCCTTTTCCGGGATAAAAAGTAGCCTATGTTACTCAGTGATAATGTAGCTTTCTAACGGCAAAATAATTTTTGAAATCGGTCCAGTAGTTTTTAAGTTTATTCGTTACATACAAAAATACAAATCTTTCCTTTTTATAATATTAGTGTAGATTAGTGTAGATTTAATAGATATTCTTTAAAATATATAGATAAGTGGGTACTTGTTGAAAGTTACTAATTTATGTTAGTACAACCCCGAATAGTATAGAATATAAAAACAGTGTTAGTTCAGCGGGGAGTGGTATGGACTGTCGAGACGAAAGTCACAGGTTCGAAACCAGCCCCAAGTGCATACACCTCTGACTTTTCTAAGTTATGTGTGTAGTAATTGTTAGTTATCACTTGCTTTAATGGTGAAGGAAACATCGTGAGGAAACCTGCACATCTGAGAAGTTCTTCATAAGAATTTCGAAAGTATGTGAAGTCTGCTAACCAGCATTAGGCCAGCGTGGTGGACTAAGGCCCCTCTCATTCAGTAGAGGCCCGTACCCAGCAGTGGGACGTATATAATACAGAGCTAGTATTATTATTATTATTTATAACCCCGAACTAGCCTTGACTGTTGAGGAGTAATATTTACTTTTACAATAAATAAACAAACTACTAAGCATGCATGTCTGACTTTATCTCGGCGATTTTAACGGTGAAGGAAGAAAAACATTTCCTGGTTTGGCATCTTCTGCTGTAAAAAACGTGTAAAAATCTTTCGCGTCAAAATTCTAGTATTTAATACCGTAATATCCGCGACAATAAGTCGAGTATGCGGAGTCAGATGCATTGTCTCCTGGGCCTTTGTTGTCACACACGTGGAAACTACGGTGTGCGGTGTAATTTCGTGTTGAGAGTGCAATTTAGTAAATTAATTTAGTTATATCTTGGTGTTATGTGTTTTGTGGAATGTCAAATGCAGAAATGTCGGCCCGTGGCGCAGTTGGTGAGTAGACTGCTGCGAAGCGTGAGGGCGTGGGTTCGATTCCCGCACCGAGGCAAATGTTTGTGTAATCCACAAATGTTTGTATTGGGTCTGGGTGTTGTGGGACCAAGTCCCTCGTAGTTCCTGATACCCATGATACAGGTTAACCTAGTATGGGGCCAGGACAATGTGTGTGACTGTTGGGTGTATTTATTTATTACATAGATTCATAAGTGTATATTTTTTCCCACCAGTCTCAGTGAAATGGTTGTACTGGTTACACCTCTGCCTACCCCTTTGGGGATTGGAGGCATGAGTGCGTACATATGTAGGTTCAAAGTTTAGCATTAGAGCGTATATAGAAATCATGTAATCACAACTAATCACTCAATTATATGAGCTCCCAAAGTAAATGTCAAGTGTTAACCTTTCCTAACTCTCGTAGGTCGTAAAAATCCAATAACCAACTTTATACTTACGGCCAAGTTAATAATCATAAACATAAGACGGAAAAGCTGTAATAAACCAGTGTTACAATTCCTAATGATTATTATACGAATGGACGTTGCCTTGGGTGTGTGCTATATCGTAAACAAGGCGGCAGGACGTCCTCCCCAAACTAACGACAATTGTTTAACAGTCCACGGAGTCACTTCGGTACGCCGACCAGTTAAGCAAGACCCTTGGTGTCTAGGTTGAAAATTATTGAGATAAAACTAGGTACTAAGACTGCCTCAGTGGCGCAGTTGTAATGCGTACACGTTACGATTAAGCTAACGCTGAGGTCTCGGGTTCGATCCCCGGGTCGGATAAAGTGGTATTGGGTTTTTCTATTACGAAATGCTCAGTATCAGCCCGGAGTCTGGAATTTGTGCCCGTTATGGCGATAGGCTCGCCCCCTATCACATTGTGGGACGGAGATACGCTCGGCGAAATGTGGGTGTACTGGTTACACCTCTGACTACCCCTTCGGGGATTACAGGTGTGAGTGCGTCTGCATTAGGTTTTCACTACAAAACGATTCGATAAAATTATCTCGTGGTGCATGTGCTAAGCGCCCAGGTCGGGTAATCTTGTGCGAGTTTTTGATTTGGTTTTGTGGCCGATACTGGGGACGATATTGACTCGCTCTTTCACATTATGGCACCAAAATAATGGAAGCACCATATTATGCACCTTTATTTACTCTTTTAGCGATATCAGCGTCGTTTCATTTATATATTTACAAAATCAGAAAAATATACTTTCATTTATTTTAACACCAAATTGTTTTTCATAACCAATTCTCTTGTTTAGTTAAAACAGTCTAGCTGTTAAAGTAATTAACATTTGATAACGGTTGTACAGTTAAAATCTGTTTGTCATTATTTACTCTGCCGTGAAATGTAACTCGACAAACTTTTATATATATAATACGTTTAGAAAAGCTTTCTCTTATAAAATCTTCATAATATTTGCTCTATAACAATTGTAATCTTAATTTACTATTTTTTGTAACAAGGTCATCAAACGATCTGCTTTCTCAAATAACCTTTAATATCAATTATAGCGCGCGTAGGTCCAATCAAACAAACCTTTTCGTTTTGCAGACTTATAAAAATAATATTTCATTTTACAATCCCCTGGTCAGAATGGCTCGTCAGTTTAATGAATTGGCTAGTACTAACTTAGAACTCGATATCTTCACTCCTATATTTGCAACATACATTAGAACACTAAAGGATGTCCTCTATCCCAAACCTGATGGCCCGGACTCATCACCACCAGCACTGAGTCTCGTTGCCTCAAACACAACCTCATTCAATTAGCAATTTCTTTATTAGTAATTTAATCTGTTTTCATGCAATTCTAAATATTTGTAACGTCTAACACTCTTCTACATTACTTTTCAATATACACATATTTTTTTGGACTACAATCTAGCTCATAACTGTATAATTTTATCTCATATCTTTGCAATAATTGTAATCTGTATTGTGTATTATAAAATAAAATCAAAATAAAATAAATAAACAAGTACCTGAGTGGTGTCGCTTCTAATCAAATGGATGGTAAGTGGTCACCACAACTTATGAAGACCTACAATGCCAGAGGAATGGTAGAAGCATTGCCTACACATTAAACGTCAGACACGCGCGTCAGTGATACCATGTGTACGCGTTTATAATATATATATATATATTTTTTTTTTTATAACCCTGTATTATTTACGTCCCACTGCTGGGCACGGGCCTCCTCTTCTATATGAGAGGGGTTAGGCCATAGTCTACCACGCTAGCCTAATGCGGGTTGGCAGACTTCACATACTTTCGAAATTCTTTTGGAGAATTATATTATATAATATAATATACAACAAATAAATCTATTTAAATCGTGGGAGATCTACTAACGCATGGCGACACTGGAATCTTTGTTATGGTGTTAACTGACGATGGTGTCACTACCACTGTCAATGTATTTTATATTCTAGGATTTTTTAATTTCTCAATGTAATATATTGTGCCCCTAGAGGGGTTGATATCAGGCAGGCAGATTTATGAGTGGTAGAGCCACGCTCTAGACAATTTTATCTACAGCATGATAGCGCCGGCTCGTCCGGGTCGTTACCACTGTCTCACAGAAAACCGACGTAAAGTAGCATCTTGCTGCTGCGTTTCATACGGTGTGTGATATATCCGGAGGCCCAAATCCCCTCCCCTTCCCAATCCCTTAATTATCCCTTTCCTTTAAGGTCGGTAACGCGCATCATGTCTCTTTTGGTATTGTGGGCGTACATGGTAACATTGTAATCCCCGAAGGGGTACGCAGAGGTGAAACCAGTACACCTACATTTCGCAGAACTTATTTCTGTCCCATGTTGTGATAGGGCGATAGGGGCGAGCCTATGGCCATAGCGGGCACAATTCCAAACTCCGGGCTGATACTGCGAATTTCGTAATAGAAAAACCCAATATCACTTTTATCCGACCCGGCGATCGAACCCGAGACCTCAGCACAGTAGTCAGAATGCGTACGCATTACAACTGCACCACTGAGACAGTCGCAACGAACAATAAACGCATTCAGAATATTGTATTAAAATACTTGCTTAGCCAAGTAGCCACATTCGGTCCAGCTGACGCTGATTACATAAAAAAATCAAGCAGATACAGAGAAGAAAAATGAATGAAGATCCTGGAGGCACACGCTGACGATTCAATTATTACACAGGAAATATAAAGATTAAGAACCTTGATCAGTAAGATATGGCTTTGTCATGGAAATTCCTGCAATATCTTCCCTAGAGCCTCGTGTTTTAAGTTTCTAATATTTACCATATGCGTCCACAGTGTTATAATGATAAAATTTGTTGGAAAATGCGGTCCATATCAAGACAGCCTCCTTGATGCAGTGGATGAGTAAGAGGCTGCAAAGTGAGAGGCCGTGGGTTCGATGCCTGCACCAAGACAAATGTTTATGTGATCCACAAATGTTTGTTTCGGGTCTAGGTGTTGTGGGACCAAGACCCTCGTAGTTCCTGATACCCACGATACAGGTTAACCTAGTGTGGGATCAGGACTATGTGTGTGACTGTTGGGTGTATTTAAAAATTTCAATATTCGATTATTGTAAGTATTTTTTAAACTATTCACAGCCTTCATGGAACAGTGGGCGAATGGTCCATAACAAAACCAGAGGCCGTAGGTAGGGGTAGGTAGGAGGTAGGCCGATCCGTGCACTGAGACAAATGTTTGTATTACCCATAACTATTTGTTTCTCTCAAGAGCTGTGAGATCGAAAGTCTGTCGTAGTTCTTGGTACCCACTACACAAGATTTTATATATTTCTATTGGGACAGTTTTAAACGAGTGAATCTTTGGTGTCAATATTTATATTGACAAGTCTTTTTACTGGCTCGGTGGCGCTGTTGTAATGCGTACGCGGTACGACTGCTGTGCTGAGGTCTCGAGTTCAATCCCCGGGTCAAGTAAAGTGATATTGGGTTTTAAATCATGAAATGCTAAATATCAACCCGGAGTCTGGAATTGTGCCCGATATGGCGATAGTCTCGCCCCCGTCATCATGAGATGGAATAAAGCTTGGCGAAATGTGGGTGTACTAGTTACACCTCTGCCTACCCCTTCGAGGAGTACAGGCGTGAGTGCGTATGTAAGTTCAGTTAAAGTTCAAATTATAACATTGTCGCCATACATTATGATCAAACAATTGTGAAGCATAATTTTAACGGCGGGTTATCGTATTCTCGTTAACGCAGACTTTATTAAGACAAACGGGCGTCTCTTAACAACCAGTTTAATTGGCTATAAAACGTGAGATGATGCGGTCTCCCAGCGCTCCGAGTACAACGCGTGTGCTATTGTACTGGATTGTTAATCTTCAACGTTCAAAGTCTCTGCTTTATATTTTCAGTTCATTAGTTTAAATCAGGGAATGAGTCTCTATGAGGAAGGAATCCTCATAATTTTTAGTGCCGGAAAGGACGAGGTTATGAATGTGGTGCGTTTTTGTTTTTTTTTTTTGCTTTTTTATATACTCTGGCAAATTGGGGCTGATTTTGATGAAATTTTCTTTATACGATAGGGTTCAGCTGCCAGTTGGCTGGATAAGATTTGATGACGATATACGGAGTAAAAAATATGAATCTCTTTAAGGCATAACGTCACGTTTGGGTAATTGTATTACAATTTATATGCACTAGTTGGAGAAAAAAAATGACTTTAATATTTAACCCTGAAAAATCACAAATAATATAAAATAAAAATAAAAATAAAATAATTTAATACATGAGCACTAGTAGAGGTATTTTTAGATTCGTTGTAAAACTCATTTTGTTACTAATTCTTGAAGCTCCTCCCATATGACATTTTTTCTAGGGAAAAAAATAGCATACGTCCTTCCCCAGTACTCCAACCACACTTCTTTCAAAAATCACTTCAGCATGCTGCTAGCAGCTGGGCTTAGCCGTGAAAACATAGCCGACAGATGCACTTTCACATACTTATGGACAAATACATAGACGTATCGACAAAAAGTTATGTAGTGTTTTATTTGATTTATTTTTTTATGGCATAGGCCGGCAAACGAGCAAGTGAGTCACCTGATGGTAAGTGATTTCCACCGCCCATGTACGCCCACAATACCAAAAGAATCATGGGTATGCCTACCTTATAGGAAAGGGATAATTAAGGAATTAGGAAGGGGAGGGGGTTTGGGCTTCCGGATATCTCTCACCGTACGAAACGCAGCAGCAAGCTACTACTTTACGCCGGTTATCTGTGAGACAGTGGTAATTACCCGGACGAGCCGGCCCATACATGCTGTAGAAAAAAGTGTATACAGCGTGCCTCTACCACTCATACGTAAATCTACGTAGGTAGGTAGAGGTAGGTGTACTTCTCGAGACGACCTACACCTCAGTCTCTCCCGTGAACTCGAAAGCTGAAAATCTTTCGAAACGTTAAAATTGAACCGCGATAAAATCCGTATAAATAAACTAGGTTTATTTCAATGTGTAATATTCGTGTAAACATAAGAAATCATTAAGTGTAGCGTTTATATAATATTTTTTCTAGATTTTACCAATACCTAGTTTCCTTTTAATTCGCCTTGAAGAAACAAAACTATAATTAAAGCAACAAAACTTTTACGACTCACGACGTATTCAACCATAAAGTGTAAGTTGAAAGAGTTATGACTCACGCAATCTCATATCATACTGTTTGCATATATATCGACCTCGTGGTTACAAGTTCATAAAACGCGCCATTATATACATCGCTGTGTGAACGTTGCTGTTCAATAACAGCAGGTCAATTCTCGTAATTTTAAATGTTCAAAATATCATTCCGATCTAGTCTCAGCGTCAAGAAAGTTGCAAATGGCATTCTCTTAAACCAATAATAATCACCGTCAAATGTGAACATAGATCGTAATGAGATTGAATGTAGAATAAAAGTTGACTGAAGCCAAAACGGTATAATGCTACTGCTAATGCTTGGTGCATTTGACGTTGATTATTGGTTTAAGAGAATGCCATTTGCAACTTTCTTGACGCTGAGACTAGATCAGAATGATATTTTGAACATTTAAAATTACGAGAATTGGCCTTCTGTTTTAATGATATTTGGAAGTGTTTGTAAATGGTTGCGAGTGGTGGACTTTTGGTGGAATTGGCAACTTTTTGAATGGTAGAGTCACGCTGTAGACACTTGTCTACAGCATGTATGGGTCGATTCGTCCGGGTCATTATCACTATCTCACACAGTGGTAATGACCCAGAAGAGCCGGCCCATACATGTTTTAGACAATAATGTCTACAGCGTGACTCTACCACTCAAAAAAGGATTTTCTCAGGCCGTCCCTACATTTAAATTTGAATTTCCACAAAAAGCAACCACAAGCATCTAGTTCTACCAATGTCGTGGCGTGATTCAAACACATTGTACACTGAAGAGTTCTCCGAGGAATTTATATGCAAAAATTAGCCAAACAAGGAAACATCGCTGCCTCGATAAAATTGTACAGAACATAACATGCCCCAAGTTATTCGCTAACTTAAATGTAACTTTGCTAAGTTTTTACAAGTTAGGCTCCACAGTTTTTTGGTGACAACTGGTGTTTTTAAACTGGAGTTAGGGTTTGTGGAGTTAATATGATATTTTTGTATAAAGGAGCTTGATTTTTTTTTGTTGTGGCCAGAAAATTAGCACGTGGGTCACTTTGTGGTAATCTCTTGATCTCCACCGGCCATTAACGTATTATGAATGCCGAACTTAATGTAAAAAGAAAATTAAGGGATTTCGAAGGGGAGAGAGAATTGGGCCTCCGGATATCTCACTTACCTATGAAACGTAACGGCACTTCACGTCGGTGTTCTGTGAGATAGTGGTAACAACCCGGTCGAGCCGGCGCATTGATACTGTAGACAAAACTGTCTACAGCGTGGCTCTACCACTTAAATTTGGCAGGTAAGTAAGTCCTCTAATTTACAGAGTTACGCTTATACAGTAGTAGAGCCGTAGCAGTAGTACTGTACCTAGTTTTGTCTACAATATTAATGGGTGGTCTCGCCGGGGTTGCACCACTGTTTTACAAAAAAACAAATTAAATTAATCGAATTAAGTAATCCCTTTTTTTAAAACATCGCCAGCCTCTCATGATTCATCGAATATGGTGGTAATTCATCTGAGATCTCGGGTTCGATCCCCGGGTCGGGTAAATGTGATATTAGGTTTTTCTATTATGAAATTCTCAGCATCAGCCCGGAGTCTGGAATTGTGCCCGGTATGGCGATAGGCTCGCCCCCTATCACATTATGGGTCGGAGATACGCTCGGCGAAATGTGGCTGTACTGGTTACACCTCTGCCTACCCCTTCGGGGATTACAGGCGTGAGTGCGTATGCAGTAAAGGTAATATTATTGTTATCATCAGACAATTATACTTACCACCTCGAAAATGTCCTTTAAAATCCTCTTTAAACCGTGAGTTAGCAATAGGTTTATGTTAATGCATGGAAGTATTTGAACACGTTATCTGGTTGATGGATAGAGTTCGCCGTGGTCACGCGAGGGCTGGCAGTGTTTAAAAACACCGCAGATAGTGGAATGAAGATGGATATTTATCTGTGACCTGGTTTGTAATATAATTCATTAAGCAACTTTATCGCCTCATTAGTCCAGTGGGAGCGGACTGAAACCGCGATGTACTGGGTTCAATTCTTAGATCGAGCAACCACAATTAGTGTTTGAGTTTTTGTTTCGATTAATCACACATAAATTCTCTGGATTGGAATTGGCTCGCCCCGTATCACATCATGAGATGGAATTAAGGTCGGTGAAACGTGAGGTGCATCGCTGGTTGCACCTCTACCTATCCCTTCGCAGATAAAGGTGCTTATGTTGTTGTGATATATGTTCTTTAAATGACGAGTAAAGAAGAATTTATTGAAGTAATGCCAATTAAAATATTGAGGTTGTTCCACTTAACTGGAGTTCGCTTGATCCCCAATGAGTTAATACAATTATTACAAGTAGCATTAATCACTGTTTTTAGCAACGAAAAATAAATGAAAATAAAACAAGCTGTTTTTGTTTTTTTAGTGGGCCACCCACATCATAGGCCCACAACCAACCTCACCTGCACGTGGTACACTCTGCTGATTAACGGACGAGGCAATGAAGAAACTTGGATCCCATTGCGGGTTGTGGAGGTCAGACGGCGCGGCGGGTCACCCGACATAATGCCCAATCCATCGTCATGATTTGACGATATATATATGATACATTTCTAATTTCGATACAACTATATTGATTTATTCAATAATAATAGGCACAATAAAAAAGTGTATATCTGATTTGAGTAGAAAATTAACTTCGCATTTCATATCTCTAAGGCAGTATTACAGGAAGATCTTATCAGCATACTATGTATGAAATAACTTGAAACATAAATAAGTTGCTCGCGCACCATAATTAAAGAAAACTGAACCCTCGCTGCAAGTACGACAAACTTCGGAAACTCCAAAGATAACGTAGATACCTACTTGAAAAGCTGAATAAAATTTTCAGTGTACTGAAACTGCAGGCGCGATAGGGCGGGCGGCAGTCACTCCGTAGACGTTACGCTGGGCGGATGGCTTCAAAGCCTTCGCCTCGCGGAACAAAATAATCGAGCCGAGTAACAGTGTTGTGATTGCGTTTCGTTCAAATTTAGAATTACATTTAAATTTAGAATCGGTAGTGTGACCGTTCATTTATTTTTAGAAGCTGAATGAATCGCTTGACGAACGGCAACAGCTGACTTTGACGTTTCGTGGATTCATTCAAAATTGTACAAAGAGTTATTTAATGGTTGTGATTATTGTAGATTGTGTGTTTTAGATTAACATTGTGTATTATAGGTAAGTTGTTTACTTTGTCTAAATAAATATAAGTTTATAAACAAACAACTAAAACGGTATTTAACGGTTTTTTTATATGATTTAAATTTAACTGCACATTAATTTGACATTAATGCTCATAAATATAATTTAGATATAATATCACATAGTATTGAATTTCGTTATCACCATGAAATATATTTATCATTACAGACCTGGTATCACTAAAACTCTTTATAGTTGCAGCCCGTTTCAATCAAACAAATACTCGTAGGACTAAATGATTCCAGTTAACGTGTTTTCTAATGCAAACTAAAATATAACTGCCTGGACTGCCTCGGTGGCGCAGTTGTAATGCGTATGCGTTACGATTGAGGCTAACGCTGAGGTCTCGGGTTCGATCCCCGGGTCGGGTAAATTGGTTTTTCTATTACGAAATGCTCAGTATCAGCCCGGAGTCTGGAATATCACATTGTGGGACGGAGATACGCTCGGCGAAATGTGGGTGAACTCGTTACACCTCTGCCTACCCCTTCGGAGATTACAGGCGTGAGTGCGTATGTATGTATGATATACTAAAATATAACTTATGTTTATAGTGGTAAGGTTTTACGTTCATCGTATAACACCCCTCCACCATGAAGCATGATGTAAAAGGGATAAAAAAATATTTTAAATTGTACAAGATCGCATAAACAACATTGAAATAAGATGACAAGAAACGTAACTCAAGCAAAAAAATTACCACACCAAAACTCTGTGCAAGGAGGCACGGCTATAAAAGTCTGTGCAAGTCTGTGCTCGTTCATTCATCAATTCATAAAAATGTATTCATGATCTCTAGTTGACACTTAATACGTCTATATTTTTGCGATGCAGAACTTCGTCTATCGATTTAAAAATTTAATATTTATGCATTAACTTTTATGAAATAAAGTTGATTTTGAACGTTCATTATTTTTTTTGCGTGTATGAGTGTTACGTGTGATTTTACCTTTACATGTGTGGAGTAAGT